>CM076570.1:191826777-192531777 GCA_034641835.2 Pinus albicaulis | reverse complement strand
TTGCTCACCCGGCGGCCCTGCCCGTAATCGGCCTACTGGCAGGAGTTCGATTCCTGGGGGCGGCCAAGCCCTACGGTCAGCTTGGTGGCGGGAGGTCGATTCCCTGGGACGGCTAGGCTCCACAGTCGGCCTGGTGGCAGGAGGTCGATTCCTGAGGGTGGCCAGGCCCCTGCAGACAGCCTTGTGGCAGGAGGCTAGTTCCGAGAATCGGCCTCCCACCACAACGTGGGTTGCGAGGCCTGGCCGTTGGGCAAGTGAGAGTAGTGCATCTCCCCTCCACTCGGCGGCTAGGCCCTGCGACCAACCTGGGGCAAGAGGTCGATGCGCGGTTCCTCGCCTACCCAGAGGGTAGGCCCTGCGGCCATATGGGGCTAGGAGATCGATTCTGAGAATCAACCTCCCTGCCTAAGTGGTCGTCGGCGAGCGCAATTTTTTTTTTAAATTTGTTTATTTAATTTAATTTTTTATAATTTTGTTTTTTTTTTCTTAAATTTTTAAAAATATTAATTTTTCCTTCTTTTTCTATATTTTTTTATTATTTCTTTTGTTTAATAAATCATGATTTTTTTGTTTTGTTTAATCTTTTTTTAAGGTTTTTTTAAAGATGTTTTTGTTTATTTATTTATTTTTCAATTAATATTTTTATTTTATTTTTTGCAATTATAATTTTTAATAGATTTTAATTTGTTTTTTAATATGTTTTTTTTTTTAATGTTTCTTTTTGTTATTTAATATATAAAAAAAATGTGTTTCAATGTGATTTTTTTTCAATGTTTTTAATTATTATTTTTTAAATTTTTAAATATTTTTTAAAATATTTTTTAATTTGTTTTTTTATTTCTTCGTGTTTTTTATCTTTCATTTTTCAAATTTATTTTTTAAGTTTTTTTATTAAAATTTTAATTGTTTTAATGTTTTTTTTTAAGTTTTATATATATATATAAACTTTATCTCATCAATATTATTTATTTATTTTTTATGTTTTTTTCTTCTTCTTCTTCTTTTAAATTCTTTTCTTCAACTATGTTTTTTTTAATTTCTTTTTTATTTTTATTTTTATTTTTGTAAGTTAATTTTGTTTATTTTTCACATTTTTATGTTTATTTTTTTTCTTTTTTATATATTTTTTATATTGTATTGTTTTTGGGTCATGTTTTTTTAATATTAAAATATATATTTTTATTTATGTGTTATTATCTTTTTTTATTTTTTAGTTTTTATTTTTTCAATGTTTTCATATCCTCAATATATTTGATTGGATATATATGTGAAAATAAAACATATGTAGAAGTAATAATTCTAGGAGAACAATTTTTTGTTGATGGTGTACTTCATTAGTAGTCAATAGGATTCTGGAAATCATAAATATTTTTTGGCATAATCTTTAATATGTTTAGTAATTTCGATTTATTAAATTCAAAAGAAATATAATTTTAATATTAAATTATTATTATTATTATTAAATGAAAATAAAATTAAAATATACATATTTCTCAATAATGAAATATAGGTTTTAAAAAACAATTTGCAAATTTCAAAGTCTTAAAATTATTTAAAAATAAAATATTTACACAAATTTCCAAAAAGACAAATGTTTTAATGCAAAGAGTATCAAAAAATCCAAAATCACATATAAATTCATTTTTTTTGTAAATTTGTTCATTCATCATAACTAAAGTGTTTCCTATCCAGTGATTTCAATAAATTATATAAAAAAAACATTATATTTAATAAATTGTTATTAATATGATAAACTTAAAATAAAAATAAATTAATATAAATTAAATAGTTATAATTTTTTTAAATAACATTAACACGATGACTGAAAATTGTTGGAATTTTAAGGATTTTCATAGAGGTGATATTTGTCTTTAATATCATCCTTGGAATTCTAAGGCTTTTCAGAGACATGTTATTTTATCTTTAATACCATGCCTAAAAAAGGTTGGAATTTTAAGACTTTTGATATTTTATCTTTAATGACATGTCTATCGTTGGAATTTTAAGGTTTTTCAGAATCATGATATTTTATCTTTAACGTCATTATGAAAAGATGTTGACAATTTACCCCGAAAAAAGAAAAAAAACGTCATTCCAACATCAACACTTTTTGTTTAGGGTGTTTTTTGCACACACAAAATTGGTGACGTTATTCCAACATCAATGCTTTTCGTTTTCATGGTGTTTTTTGCAAAAAAAAAATTTGGCGACGTTACTCCAACATCAACACTTTTCGTTTTCAGGGTATTTTTTGCACAACAAATTTGGCTCGCTCTTCCATTTTCAAAAGATGTTGAAAATTTACACTGAAAAAAAAAGGTTATTCAAGAATACAACTTTTCGGTTTTGGGTTGTTTTTTCATGCTTTTTTTTATGTTTTTTTGGTTAGAGTTATCATTTTGAGGTAATAGTTCACGTTTGATAGGTAACTTTGTTTCTAACCTTGTAAGTATCTTTCGCACTCATTTCCAAAGTTTTGAGCACTATCGCACAAGTGACGTCACAGTTGTCGTAAAGTGTATCTTTGGTGTCGCACTTGTCATAACCGACCGTAACGTTGTCACACAGAGGAAAATGCCTTGTTTATATGTCATGGATGATCTATGTTGTTTGAATCATCAAAATTTGATAATTATGTGATCACAGTCAAATTTCATCATTGTTCACACCGATCTCACCGGTCATGCACTTAGAAATGTTTCGGAAAACTTCCCGACCAAGAATATTAGCTTCACCGGCCTCCCTTGAGTTGCGCACTACATAGTCTCAATCCTCTAGTTGTGACCTTGCTGCTTGGCACTACGTAGTGTGAAGTAACTACCTCCCAGGACTGCACCATTGCATAGTTTCTGTGACCAAGCCTTGACCTTGACCTACGACATTGCACGGTCATGGCCTCCATCCCGGGTTGAACTGTGCACTTCACAACCACAAGCCTCAAGCTCATCCCTTGAGCCCTTGAACTATGTAGTTGTGCAATCACCCGACCTTCCTTGACTCCCATAACTCTGTAGTAAGTTATCCCAGTGCCCATTCCTTCAGCCTGTCCCACTCAATTCGGAAACTATGCAGTCATGTCCCTCAACCCAGCTTGAATTGTACATTATGCAGTCTCAAGGCTCAAGGCTTCCCCTTTCCTTATTGAACTATGTAAATACATAGTCACTTAGCCTCCTTTCTCAGCTTGTCACTTTTTCTTGGTGTGGCTTATAGATCATAATGCATCATCTTAGGCTAGGGTTTCTCTGATTGATGGCGTCTCGTCATGAGTGAATTGCAAGAAAATGTACTCTATCATGTCATGGTAATACGATGAAGAAAGAAATAGAAGAGGAAAACATGTCGAGAGACACCTTTGTAGTTGATCTTGCAAGCTGATTGATTGAGATAAAGAAAAGGGACACCTATTTGCAATCACCACCTAAGACATGAGATCATTGAAGTCCCCTATCACCAAGCCATGTGGAGGTGAAAAGAAGACACTCAAGACACAACAGCAGTAGTGGCTTGACATTTCCAAATCATGAAGCAGTCCATGTCAGAAATTGATCTGAATTTTTGGGGGAAACCCCATGATCTAAAAATTTGAAATGGATCTTGGGGGGGAGAGGCCCCCAAGATCTGAAAATTTGAAAGGACGGAAGTAAAGAGAGGATAACACACAATAAAAAAAACCATAAATAAACTTTTTATTAAAAAAATTGAATAACTGTAAAATTTACATTGTGGTGGACAATCTGTCCTTTTAGAAAATGCAACTTTTTACTTATAGTCTTTTTTAGTTACAATACCATAGGTAAATTCCATGGGTGGTTAAATACCATTGATGAATGAATACCATGTGTATATGTCACTTACAATGACATGGGTGGATAAATACTATGGATGATGAATACCATGGGTGGATTCCACTTACAATACCATGGGTAAATTCCATGTGTGGATGAATACCATGGTTGGATGCCCCTTACAATACCATGGGTAAATTCCATGTGTGGATGAATACTATGGGTGGATACATACCATGGGTGAATGAATACCATGGATGGATGTCACTTACATTACCATGGGTGGATAGATACCATGGATGGATGAATACCATGGGTGTATACCACTTTCAATTTGGATCATTCCTCCCTCCTTAAGAAGCAATGGTCTCCATTGCATGAATTTCCCTCCTAAGAAGCCTTTGTTGAATATGAAGAGACACTTAATAGAATAGTTTTGTGTGGTTAACCCATAACCATGATGAATGAAGTTACAAGGATAGAGATACCCTGTAATGCTTGTGACCAACTGTGATAGTGATAGTGTGCGGCCTAGCAAATGGACTTTGATGAAGTGTGGGTTTGTGGATAACTCATAACCATGAAAAAAAAATATCTGATGATAGAGATACCCTGTAATGATTGTGACCAACTGTGATGATAAGAGTGTGCGTCCTAGAAAATGGACTTCGATGAAGTTTGGGATTGTGGATGACTCAGAACCATGAAAAATGAATATTCAAGGATAGAGATACTCTGTAATGCTTGTCACCAACTGTGATACTAACAGTGTGTAGCCTAGCAAATGGACTTCGATAACAAGGATTTTGTGCGGTTGACCCAAAACTGTGATGTTGATTGTTGATGAAGTAGCAAGTGCTTACATAGCCTCGGGTGGGAGGGAACATTTCCAAAAAACCCAAGTTGGATGCTTCTATGATAAATATTATGAATGTGAATTAGGTGGCTACTAAATTGGCATGGGAGGGCACGTCTCCAAAGGGAACCCACTCCGAATGTTGCTCCAAATATAAAATATAATTTAAAATTGGCATAATTGGATCAACATAACTTGAAATATTTATTAAAACCTATTTTAGGAAAAATAATAGCCATTCTGCATCTTCCCATGTGATTTAAATCCCTATTTGGACACTCTGGAAAACTGGGTTTGTGCTGCAGCTATCCTACTATCACAAAAGTTCTGAAAAATTAACTAATTTTAAATTAGCAATATCTCCCTCATTCGAACTCTGATTCGACCAATTTTCTTCTTGAAATTGGTTATTTTTTCAAGGGGAGCTTAGATATGCAATCCTTTTTCTGAAATTATGCATAAAAATTGCAAAAAAAAATGATAGGAGAGTCGTCTTCCATGAATAGTCATCAAATTTTTTTTTGCAACACAACTGATTTTAAATTAGCAATATCTCCCTCATCCAGACTCTGATTCGACCAATTTATTTTTTGAATTTGAGTATTTTTTCACAAGGAATCCAGATCTGTTATTTGTTTTTGTAAATTTTGAACCAAATTTTTCATATCTAATCTGCAAACTCGATGCCCAATAAAAATTCCTGCAAAAAATGAAAAAAAAATCTTCTCGCTTGTCCTAAGAAATTGCTTCACGGAGGTTGTGGAACTTGCATAAATTTTGATGAAGTTTGCTGTAAAAAATTGAAGTTGAAATATGCCTCAAACCCTCATTCCCATGGATTCATAACCTGAATTTGATACCACTGATCCAGATTTTTGGGGGAGACCCCCAAGATCTAAAAAATTGAAATTGATTTTGAGGGGCCAGGCCCCCAAGATATGAAAAATTGAAAGGATAGAAGAAAAGAGAGGAGAAAACACAGTAAAAAAAACCAAAAAGAAACATTTTATTAAAAAAAATAATGACTGTGAAATCTACATTGTGGTGGACAATCTGTCCTTTTACAAAATGTGATTTTTTACTTATAGTCCTTTTTAGTTACAATACCACAAGTAAATTCCATGGGTGGGTGTTGGAACAGGGTCCCCTAGTTGCGTTTGGATATGTTTCAATGTTTCACTTTTGGTATAATTTTGTAGTAATTGGTCTTACACAAGGGCTTTGGGGTAGGTCAAAGCCCCCAATGAATTGTAATGGGTCAAAGGGTAGACCTAGAGTTCGCAAACCATGGTTTGTGGACCATAGGATAACGCAGGCTATGATGATATAAATAGATGAATAATTCGATTCTAAGGGTAAGTAACCAAGTAAGAGTGATGCTACATATGAACTGTTGAGATCTGTTTTGGGTAGTTTTGGGTAAGGACTCTTGTTGGGTATGTGCGTGAAGATCCTCAGTCCTGTTGTGTGCGGACCTTGCTGGCTGTGTGTGAGGGATATGACTTGGGTTTGTAACTTGGTTTTGGATGTTAATGAATGAGGAATCTATTGAATTATATTATGCTATCTGAAATGGTTTTATTTTACCTCTATGTTATTTGAATAAGCTGTGATTGTATCTACGTTATATGAATTAGCTGCGATTGTGTTGTTCTATGGTGATAATTACTAATGCGCATGTGGATGTGAAGGTGTTAATCATATCTGCTTAATAATAGTATATTTGTTTATGTTTACATGTTGATTATACTATTAAGGGCTCGATAAAAGGCTTTTTTCTGTGCAAACCTGATAGAACTTGACGAGATCTGCCTTAATTACCTACTCTCTCCCAGGGTGCGAAAACTTGGTTCCAGCACCCACCCATACTACTTCATGTGAGACTTTGGCCTACAAAAGTAGGTCATTGCTGAAAGGGCCAGTAGTATAGGGGTTTGTTGGAAAACCTTAACTCCAAACCTGGGTCAAGACCCCTCAAGCCAAAAAATGGTTCTGTTTTTGAGACCAGGAGCATTTTGAAAAAGAGATCGGGTAATGCCACGAGGCCATTGGAGACCTAAGAAATTGGAGCTTGAAGACTAGTTCGAAAGACAGGTTCAAGAATTTTCTGTAAAGGAGAATCGCAGCACGAAGCTAACATCTGAAAAGTGGAAGAAAAAATATATTTTCACAGAAGTATATGAAATTTTCTTTGTGACCTTTGCGCACGAGCTCCAAGAGTGGCTAGCAAGGCTAGTAGAATTCCAGACATGTTGGAAAGATGATCAGGTTACGCAGTGGACTCTGGAATTGATTCAACAGTTGGAGAAGGATGACAACATAATCACCTGCACTATAGATCATTGGGTGGATAATGGGCTAGGAGGGCCTGTAACGAAATTCATAGTCGATCAGTCTGTATCGTACTCTAAGGCGGAGCGGAGGTTCTTCAAAGGATTCTGAGGTAATTTCTTGTAAAAATTGGTGCTACTAATTAAAATATTATTGTGCGAAAAGGGAATTTTTTGCAGCCACACCAAATGAATGACCTTTGATCAGAGTGAGAGTACATCACGAAGTGGTAATTACTACTGATTCAACCGAGAAGGGGATAGATTCGTCTACAACGCATTAAGAGAGCTAGTTGCGCACGCAGTAACTAGTCTTCTGACTACACCATCTTCAAGTTAGCATAAGGGCAAGAGCTCCCCCACATCTCCACCACTACCAGAAGAAGATATGGCCACACACATGAAGTTTCCCACCTTCAAGGGTGTAGGAGACGAAGATATGGACTAATTTGGGTTCGTAGAGAAATCAGTATGGACTGCGCAGAATGTGGCTAGTGATGTTGTAAAAAGGGTGCAGCTATCCCTCGCCTTTGAAGGGACGGCCCTGGATTGGTACATGGGGTATGTAGGCCAGCATGCGGATCCATCTATTCAAGATATTAAGAATGCTTTGAAACAACAGTTTCGGAAGCCTAAGTCCTACGCGTAGCTAGTGGTTGACTTGAAAGACTTTAGACAAGGACCCACTGAGTCAATATGGGAGACTGATCAGCGACTAAAAAAGGTTATCAAAGATGGGGAATTTCAGTATCATGATAGACAACACAAGGAATGGCTCATCGCCATGCTATTACCTCACCTGCATGGACCTATGGGTCAGCAAGCGATTGAGATGCAAGAGAAAGCCTTGGAGATTGCTATGAAGCTATAAGTTGCACCAAGAGATGATGCCCGGTTTGGGGTACATTAGATCCAAGGACAACTGGAGAAAATGCACCTCGAAATCTAGAATTTGTGGAAAGAGCGGGTAAAAGAAGCTAGCCCATACGTATGGTGCATAATATGCAGGGTGTCAAAACACACCAAGGATTAGTGCCCTCTGTTGATGGAATACATGTAGGTTGGGGGGCCCAACCCATTGCGTCCTAAAGAGGTTTTGGGACCAATTGGTCCTATGTTATGGTGTGCTAACTTTCACATAGATGGACTACATGATACCAACCACTGCCCCTGTCTTGGTGCTTATGTTCCAGAGTTGAAGCAACAATGGTGCTGATTCTGCTCATCTATGGGACATGACGAACACAACTGCCATACATATGACGTAATGATAGACTGAGGAAACCTGTACAGGGTATAGGTTGACCCTTCTTCACCACTATCTCCCTCGATACGAGGAGGCTCCCCTGCCAGAGGCCGGGGGGGGAAGAGGTGGAAGCGTAGGTTAGGGAAGAGGGAAATTAATATGTTATAAATGTGGAGAAGTAGGGCACTTTGCAAGGGACTGTCTGAACCTTGCATGAAAATCTTGTAGATATTGTAGACAATTGGATCATGTGATTGAATATTGTCCATTATTGATAGCAAAAATGCAGGAAAAACAATAGACGCCAACACAGAATGTGAAAAGGGTTAAGGTAGAACCACGTGATGAGGGACCTAGTATTAATGTCACAACGCGTAGTGGTGTAGCTACCGGAGGAGCTGAGGAAAGAGTTGTGGCTGAACCCCTTATCTGAAAATCTGCTATCAAAAAGGAAATTATAGACCTACAGAAGGAAAAATAAACCTTTAGAGAAGCTCGCAAAGACTTTACCAAGGATGAGGCATCTACTTCCAAGGCTCCAACAAACCTAAAAGCGGATGACAAAGTTAAACCATTCCTACAAGCATGTATGAAGTTGCTACGCAACCAGAAGGCAGTAGAAACCTTTCAAGCATTGATAAAAATTTGCGTAGAAAAAACTGACCCTCCAACAGAAGTTAAAGATGTTCACAAAATTTACAAGCATAAGAAACGCACTAGTTGGGAAATGCGGCTAACAGCGCAGATTGGCGATTATGAAATGGAACAGGTCATCTTGGATATGGGATCCGATGTGAATTTCATGCCCAAACAGACATGGTAGAGGATGGGAGAACCTAAGCCGGAATGGTCCACCATACAGCTGCACATGGATAACCAATAGAAGATCATACCGTTTGGGAGACTATCAAAGATTATGGTAGATATTGCAGGGGTTAAGGTACATGCGGATTTTGAGGTAATTAAAATTTTAGAAGATGTAGACCCTTATCCTGCGCTCCTGGGACTAGATTGCACTATAGACATGGGATGCATTATCAACTTGAATAAAAGGAGCATGGTTTTTTAGAATGAGGGTACGAGGGTAATAGTTCCTCTAGACCCAATGGAAGGAGAATGGTATATAGAACTTGTGTGCGAAGAAGACAACGTGGATCACATCTATAAACTAACCACCTAGGACGAGGACTAGATTAATACTATGACTAATGGCGTGCTTTTCTGGGATAAAGACAGTGAATGCCTCTTTGATTCCGACGAGGAGATCAAAAATTGGTAGAACCGATTGCATGACGTATCTGTGTTGCGATGTCTTAGGATCATGAAAAGCTTCCAATGTATCTCCTCGGAGGTAAGAGAGCTACCTCACTTTGATGGTTCTGGTAGTATTAGGGAATTTATTAGAACGTTTGAAGTAGAAGTCCCGAGGGGGCAAAGAATGTGGCTGCTTAACCTAGCCATGCGTGCGACCCCTGCACGGTGGTGGGAAACTCATAAGGGGACATTCCAGGATTGGGAGGAATGTCACAAGATGATGGTCCTACAGTTTGAACCTTCAGATCACCTACGAGTGGAGGCTTTCCTTGGCCAAGGGGACCCACATAAGCACTTGGCCGCATGGATGGAGGTATGGTGTGAAAGGATCAGGGACAAATGGGTTCACCTGTTCATTCATGCCTTGGGGCCAATCCCCATCGCATGGTATTTGGATGCAGAGCTACATCAGCATACCCGCCACTAGGAGACCTTGAGAGACGATTTTTTGGAAACGTTCGGATTGATAGGAAAATCAAAGGCATTGGACGAAGCCCTACAAGACATAAATGCCCTAGTATTTGATGAATCACGCCCTCGTGTGGAGTATGGGGCACCAGCTTGGGATACGCAAATGCAGGACATTGTTAACTGCCGCAATATATCAATGGAGGAATGCGACGAAGACCCACAAAATATCACTATCCTAGAATCAGAGGGTGAACGCACAGTTGCTGGACCCCCACTGTAGACCATCGATGTGACCAAGCCTCTCAAGCTAAGGGAAGTCAACATTGGAACAGAAGAACAACCTAAGCTAGCTAAGATTGGGGACTAATGGGATGATGATACCATTGGGAAAGTCGGAGAGCTTCTCACGGAGTACCAAGACCTATTTCCTACGAAATTCTCAAAACTCTAAAGTATTACAGGGGACCTGTGGGTAATGCGCATCACTTTAAAACCGGATGTGCGCCCTGTCAAGCAGCGACCTTACCGCTTGAACCCCAAGTATAAGCAGAAATTCAGGGAAGAAATTGACAAAATTCTAGCCGTAGGCATCATCGAACTAGTAGAGTAGTCAGATTGGGTAAGCCCTATGGTGGTTCAAGAGAAAAAGACTAAAGGAGAAATAAGAATCTATGTCAACCTGCGCAAATTGAATGATGCCTGCGTATATGATCCCTTCCCTACTCCATTCTCTGATAAAATTCTCGATAGTGTGGGAGGGAAGGAAGCATACTCGTTCACTGACAGGTTTTTGGGCTACCATCAGATTAGGATCATAGCAAAACTATGTTCGCCACCGAATGGGGATCCTTCTAGTACACCATCATGCCGTTTGGGCTCAAGAATGCCCCTGCCATATTTTCGCAGGTAGTGGTTGCAGTATTCAAGGAGTTAATTCCCAAGTTCTTGGAGGTATACTTTGATGATTGGACAGTATTTTGATTGGTAAAGAAGCATGTCTCGAAACTACGCATGATGTTTGATGCTTGTAGAAAGCACCAAATTTCCCTAAATATTAAGAAGTGCATATTTTGCGTACCTTTCTGGATCTTGTTAGGCCACATAGTTTGCCGGCAGGGACTGATGGTTGACCCCGCCAAGGTAGAAGTTATCATCAACTTAGCAGTTCCTACAACTGAGAAATAGCTGCGCTCCATCCTCGGGCACACGGGCTACTACAGGAAGTTCATTCAATGGTACGCACAGATCACGACACCCATGGAGAAGTTGCTAAAGAAGGATGTTTTGTTTTTTTTGGACGCAGAGTATCAGAAGAGTTTTGAGCTACTCAAGGAAAATATGGTCTCTGCACCTATCCTCATATTTCGTGATTGGGCGAAGGTTTTCCATGTCCATGTAGATGCTTCAGGGATTGCCCTGGGAGTTGTCCTTACGCAGCCCGGGGAGGGGAACATTGACCACCCGGTTGCGTTTGCTAGTAGAAAACTCTCTAGTGAGCAGCGTAACTACTCCACTACTGAGCACGAGGGGTTGGCTATGGTATATGCCCTGCAAAAATACTGGCACTATTTGTTGGGAGGGCACTTCAAGATTTTCACAGATCACTCCGCTTTAAAGTACCTAGTCAATAAGCCTTTGTTGGGGGTGAAGATTTGCCGATGGTTACTACTATTTCAAGAATATGACTTTGAGATCATTGTGAAGCTAGGGAAACTAAATGCTGGACCAGGCCACTTGTCCTGAATCGAGAGTGGTGAAGAACCAACCAACTTGGAGGAAGGATTTTCCAATGCGTAGCTATTTGCTATTAAGGTGGTTGATGCGCACTTTTCCCATATCATTCAATTCTTAACTACGGGGATGGCACCTGCAGAATATTCGGTACAATAGAAAAAAGAGCTGGTAACCCGCATAGCAGACTTTACCATCATAGCGGGCCACTTGTATAAGCTGGGAGCTGATGAGGTATTGCGAAGATACGTTCTGGAGCATGAAAGACAAGCCATTCTAGCAGAAGCCCACGGAGGTGTGGCAGGAGGTCACTACGCAGGGAAAGCGACGATGCAGATGATCTTAAGATTTGGGTTGTGGTGGCCCACACTGCATAATAACTCTTACATTTCAAAGCCTGCGACACATGCCAAAGGGCAGGAAGACCATCACGCAGGGATGAAATTCCCTTACAACCACAAATGGCCCTGCAGGAGTTTGATGAATTGGCAATCGACTTCAATGGACCCATAAACCCACGAGGTAAGAAGAGAGGTGCTCGCTACATCATCACTACGACTGATTATGTAACTAGATGGGTGGAGGTGCAGGCTGTGAAGGATTGTACTGCAGATACCGTTGCACACTTTATTTTTGAACATATTCTAACCATGTTTGGTTGTTCGAAGATCTTGATGAGTGATAGAGGTACGCATTTCGTTAATGAAACAATACAAGCTTTGACTGAAGAATTTCGAATCCACCATGTAAAAAGTACCCCATATCACCCGCAGGCGAATGGAACGGTCGAAGCCTTCAATAAAATTTTGGAACATGCACTAACCAAGGTTTTTAATGTCGATCGAAGTGATTTGGGTCTAACGGACCATATGCAAGAAATTGACTGGGAAAACACCATTTCAGATGGTTTATGGAAAAGAGGCCATTATGCCCATGGAGTATATTGTTCCTAGCTTGTGCATCGCAGCCTTTATGAACATGGCAGAGCCCAATATCATGAAGGAATGCTTAGCACAACTAGTCACCTTGGAGGAAGATCGATTCATTTCTAACTTTCATCAGCTAGTTTAGAAGGCCCAAGAAAAAGCATGGCTTGATAGACATATTCGGCAGAAGGTCTTTTCAGAAGAAGAATTGGTCCTGCTATACGATAGCTAGTTTGCGAAACACCCGGGGAAGTTCTATCAGCACTGGTTGGGCCCCTATATGGTAAAGGAAATCACTGACAGAGGAGTTGTCCGATTAGCTACATTGTGCGGTGATCTTGTACCAGGAGATGTTAATGGCGGCCATCTCAAACCATACTAAATTAAATGACTTTATGGCCGGAGTAGTTGTATTAGAAGGAATATGCATAGGCAAGAGGAAAAACGTAGGCAGGCCCATTATACACGCAGGTTCGACCGCAGGTCCGGAAGCTCGGGGAGGTACACTGGGAGTGCAGGGGTCAACCGCAGGTCAGGAAGCTCATTAGGGGAACTTTGAGGTCTAAAATGGGCCTCCTAAGAAAAATGTACAGCCAAAATAAACTTTATAAGAACCAATAGGATTCAAGATGATGATGTCAACCATGGGGGATGATTCACCATTTTTTAAGTAAAAGGGTAAAAATATTAAAATATAATAAAATAATAAAACTACTTTTTCAACTCATATTTTCAACCTATCTCGCAAATTGTTTACTCAAATTTCGAGCAGGAGTACTCGTTGGATGCAAAATTTAATTCCTCATCCAAGGAGTACCCATGTTGCATACTTTCAATGGATCCTGCTACATAAAAAATGATAAATACATGAAAAACGTGATTATAATCACGTTTTTCATGTATTTCTCATTTTTCATCCAACAAGTACTCCCACTCAAAATTTGAGTAAAAACTTTGGGAGATAAGTTGAAAATACGAGTTGAAATGGTAGTTTTTTCATTTTTCCCTTTAAAATTTGATGATGTAATCAACTCTGATTTTATTATTTCCACTATTATTTTATAATTTCCTTAGGAGGCCCATTTTATAATTTTTCTGGGAGCGCAGGGGTAACACATAGCTGTGAAAAATATCCATTGGAACAGTACCGTTGGGTAAAAATCCAACTTTACCATTGGAAGGAGTGGGCAGTAGGCAATTAATGCGGCGATTTCCGAAGATTTTTTTACTGTTTCTGTGATGGTAATTTTAAACTAAGTTTCATTTGACCATTGTTCACTCTTCAATGATATAAATGGAGGAGGGTAGCTCCGAATTGGGTTCTACATGTGCTGAAAATATTGTGCCTTGAGAATTGCCGTAACTACTGTGCTCTATTCATGTATGGGCGTGCTACCCCCTCTGATAGTAGTAACCCTGAGTTTGTCTTCCGAGTGAGAATGACTGTGACCAATATCACTGAATCATCGCAGACCATGACCTCTATGGAGCTAGCAACCAATGAAGTATTGGAGGTTGCCCTCAAAGTCAAAGAAGTCGTATCCACACCAACCAAGGGGAAGCAAGTGGAGAAAAAGAAGATTAAAGGGAAGGGCCAGGAGCAAGGGTAAGGGAGGGCCACAAAATGGGTTGGGGGGAAGCCGTGCACCTCCCCCCGGAACGTGAAATCTCCACGAATGGTGCCTAAGGCACGTTTTCCTAACTCAGCAAAGTGACCTCTATCTGCGCAGGAAGAAGCTCAGCTCGCTGCCACAATCACGTGGCTATCGCCCTATGTTCGGCCCTGAATGCCCTCATTGTGCACGCCTAATAATCTCGAAGGTATGCGCTCCTATATGCAAATGTTGTTGATTCCAGGAAAAGTCCCCATAATTGGAGAAGCATACGGCAAGCTCTCCTCAATCAAGTTCGACGATAATGACCTTGCCAACCTAGAGGCCTTCCTAGAATTGGCACCTGAGTTGTACCTCGAAAGATTACTGGAGGACGATGTGCTAAGGGTCGTACCAATGCATGGGCGTGCAGGTTAGAAAAATATGGATTATTTAGCTTGCTACGGATACCTCACTTTGGTCGATACAATGTAACTGACCAAGTCATGCAACAACTGCTAGCCCTGATCCATGATGCCAACTTGTGGATCTAGGACCGCATTCCCCTTGATGCTGCCCTGATTCACTACATCACTAGTCTCCCCATAGAGGGGACGAATCCCATGGAGTGCGTCGGCAAGAAGTATGAGCAACAGATCACCGACAAGGTGCAAGAAGACTACCATTCGAGCGCAACACCAGAGGGTTCATAATTAACACCATTAACAATACTAGAGTGCGCATGGATACCTTGCTGCTAGCCTGCAAAATGATGTGCAAGTGCCAGGCCATGACTGTCCCCGCCTATGTGATTCAGCTTGTTGGACGCTGCGAAAAAGGGGTTTTCTTTAACCAGTCGCAGTTCCTCTGCAATGAGTTTTTGGAAAACGTGCGCCAGGCCCAGGATCACGGGAGGGTGTTATGCTACTCTTGGTTGTTGCTCTTAATTGCATTGGTTGCATGGGAATCCCCTGAAGGATCCATTCTCCCTGAACTTGAACCAAATATGTGTGAAGGGGTGTGATACGCGAACTTATGGGATTCAGATGAGCAGCGGATTGAGGAAAATAAAGTCTTTTGGGTACGTTTTCAGAGCGCGCTCATAGCGGAAATTCACTCCTGGCCATGCTTGTTGCTGATGGTATACGAAAAATAAAATAGCATCGCAGCATTCCAGGTCACGATGCACAACGTGCAGATTCGAGTTCGTAAGGATCTAGCTTGGATGTTGCTGACTTACATGGTCGTCGATGAGGAAATCAACTGGCTCATCGCCACTTGGCCACCGCACTGGAGATTGGGATTCAAATCAGTCGTGGCTGACACTACTGGTACAAGCATAGTCCCGAAGACCGCCACCCCATCTGATAATGCTAAGAATTTGAAAGGTCGTGGCTTGAAAGGCTCCATTGGGCTGAAGGTTCCCCCAAACACATCGCAGGGCATGGAGCAGGAATCGTAGCAGGACATGGAAACAAAGGTTCTGTATGCATAGGGTGTTGATTCCCCATGTGGTACGAGACGGACAACCGAACCTCTCAAGGGCCAACGAACGAAACACCGAGCTACGAGGCCCAGTAGGGAGACTGAGGTTACCTTAACCGAGGAAGATTTGGAACAAATCATAGATGCGGTCACCCTCACTTCATAAGATAGATGGCTTGCTTTGGAAGAGCAGCAAAATGCCACAGTCTCTGCATTACAATCTAAGCTCCAAGCTCCAAGCTCAAGGCTTATACCCTACAGAAGAGCATGGTTCAAGCAAGGTTGCCTCCAGCAACAAGCACTGAGTTGATCGACATGACTGAGAGCTGCCCCTACCCCCTGCTAGGTGCAATAATCACTCTTAGTCTACTTGCCTTATGCACGCAAGTCCAGGCCTGCACAGAAGTACATCTAGACTTGGCTCGGCTTCCGCACGAGCCGCTGCAGGTTCTTCACACATCCCTCTTTGAGGAAATCCAGCACAAAGACCATTGGGCATAGCAACAACTGAGTACAATCAAGCAGAAAATCATAGAAAATACCACTGAGGCGTCCCAGGCATAGGCTGCGTACATCCTTGCTGCCGCGTAGCAAACCGAGCTGGAGTGTCTGATCAGCAGGCTATGCGCAGATGTGACTGAAGACATTCTGGCCTCTACCACCCCCCAGGCTAAGATTGAGGGCCTCGTCATAGCCCTTAAGGCTTCTTGGACTGAGATCCATAATGTCAAGACCGAGATGGAGCAGCATATTGCTGCGTTGCAGGCTAAGCTACAGCTAGAAAATTCGCCTGAGGTACGAGCCCAGAGAGCTGCACTAGTCACAGAAGCCACAAATACCATTACAATCCAGATCACTCAAGGCACTGAATTTCTTGATATATCTATGCAGTTGTGGTCTAAGGCACAGCGCAACCCTCTCCTATTCGAATTTACTCAAGAACTGTGCTAGAAGGAAGAATAATTCGAGCAACTGGAAGCTACAATGCCCACTCTGATCCCCGCTCAATGCCTGGCACGTCTGCGAGCTAGCCATGCACTCAGATATGACCTGGAAGAGCTTCGCCACAAGAAAAAGGTTCTAAGTGACCACCTCAAGCCATGGGTCGATGAAGCCCTCAAGATATCTCAGGACTTGGATGTTGTGGTCAAACAACTGAATCAGACCCTGGAAAGTGTCACTACTTCCACTGAAGGCCCAACTTCGTAGAAGTTGGTGGACATTGCATAGAATGTTATCGTGTAGAAATAAGGAGTGTTTCCCCCTCTGGTCGATGCCATTAAGCAGCTCCAGGCAAATATGCAAACCCCATGGCCATTGTGACTCGGGACGAGTCACAAGATTGTGTTGGGGGCTTGCTAGAACAGGGTCCCCTAGCTATGTTTTGATATGTTCCAATGTTACGTTTTTGGTATAATTTTGTAGTAATTGGTCTTCTGCAGGGGCTTTGGGGCGGATCAAAGCCCCTAATAAATTGTAATGGGTCAAATGGTAGACCTAGAGTCTACAAACCATGGTTTGCGGACCATAGGATAGTGCAGGCTATGATGATATAAATAGATGGATAGTTTGAGTCTAAGGGTAAGTAAGTATGTAAGATTGACGCTACGTACGAACTATTGAGATCTGTTTTGGGTAGTTTTGCGTAAGGACTCCTGCTAGCTGTGTGCATGGATATCCTCAGTCCTGCTGTGTGTAGACCCTGCTGACTGTATGCGTGAGCTATGACTTGGGTTTGTAACTTTGTTTTGGATTTTAATGAATGCGGAATCTATTGAAGTATCTTATGCTATCTGAACTAGTTGTATTTTACCTCTGTGTTATTTGAATAAGCTGTGATTGTATCTGTGTTATATCAATTTTTTGCAATTGTGTTGTTCTATGGTGATAATTACTTATGTGCACGTGGATGTGAAGGTGTTAATTAGATATGCTTAATAATAATAGCTTTGTTTATGTTTACATGCTGATTATACTATTAAAGGCTCGATAAAAGGCTTGTTTCTGTGTGAACCTGATAGAACTTGACGAGATCTGCCTTAATTACATACTCTCTCCCAGGGTGCGAAAACCTGGTTCCAACACCCACCCATACTACTTCGGGTGAGACTTTGGCCTGCGAAAGTAGGTCATTTCCGAAAGGGCCAGTAGTATAGGGGTTTGTTGGCAAACCTTAACTCTGAACCTGGGTCAGGACCCCTCAATCCAACAGTGGGTAAATACCATTGGTGAATGAATACCATGGGTATATGTCACTTACAATACCATGGGTGGATAAATACCATGGATGATGAATACCCTGGGTGGATTCCACTTACAATACCATGGGTAAATTCCATGTGTGGATGAATACCATGGGTGAATTCCACTTACAATACCATGGGTAAATTCCATGTGTGGATGAATACCATGGGTGGATAGATACCATGGGAATACCATGGATAGATTTCATTTACAATACAATGGGTGGATATATACCATGGATGGATGAATACCATGGGTGTAGGCCACTTTCCATTTGGATCAGCAATGTCATGTCATGCCATGTCATGAGTTTTCATGTAATTTTCCTAAATTAGCTTCAGCTAATTGGAACATTAATTTTGCCTTGTTTAGTTTTGCATTTCATGATTGAGGAATAAAATGTAAAGGAGGACATGAAAAACTTCTGAAATCAAAGAATAAATACATGCCTAATGTGAAAAGGGATAAATCTGGGCCTTTGTAATAAAATCCACTTGTTTATGAAACAGGATTGAGACATTTTATTGGGTCAACAGGACCAAATCTCAGTTCTTTCTAGATTCATTGAACCTCCTAGACAAACTGCACAGTTCTAGAAGGAGGACATCAATGTGAAAGTGGTTAAGTCCATTGAAGTGGTTTAGGGTTTGTGCACACCTTCAAGTTATAAAAAGGAGGAGAGGGCTCATGTAAAGGTTGTTCAAGGATTTTTGAAATAGAGGCTGCTTGAGCAACTCTAGCCCTCTTGGGTGTTTAGCCTAAGGGAAGAGGATTTCCTGTTTAGGAATCCTCCCTCCTTCCTTGAGTAGCTCTTGGAGGAGAATGTACTGAAATGAGCCACTATCAGGTTGAATACCAAGCTCCATCTCTAGTATTAGTGTTGATCATGTTGAGGGTTTTGCAACTGCTTGAGTTGCAGCAAGTGGTATCCTAGATCTGCAGAGATATAGTGTTTTGGAAGAGTTCTCTCTCAAGGAGGGTGTCTTGTGACCACCCGGAAGAGTATCTCTCTCTCATTTTGTATTCAGATCTGTATTTTATAGCATTTTCTTCATTTCTCTAAAGCTACTACGCAATCCCTCTCATGAACTGCGTTTTCTGCACCAAGGGTTTAATGTAATTTTGTTTCTGTGCAATAGAGGATCTCTAGTGATTGAGGCTTGCCTCTCACTTTGTAAATTTATAAAGTAGCTACTATTTTATGCTATTTCAGATCTGATTCATGTTCTAATAAAAGAAATATTCATAAATTCTCAGTATTCTGCAGTCCTGTAGCTTTCAAAGTCATATCTACACTTGTATATGTATTATTTTGATGAAATCCCAAGGGGATCTTGAGGAGAAGGCTGAGTAGTTTCCAGATCTGGTATGGATTTGATGTTTCAGCCATATATCTGTCACAGATCTAAGTTTTAACTTACAACAGATGAATCTTCAGGAAAATAATGTTGGAATAGTCTGTAGTCTCTTTCTATGCATTGCAGCAACTCATTTTGGGGGTTTTCCTTCATAGAAATGTCTATTTTACCTTGCACAAGCCATATGAATCTTATTCTAAACCTGCATACTAAAATTTCTGCATAAAATCAGCCAAGCCCTTTATAAATTACGCTACCCATGCTTCAACACTTTTCTGCATAGTTTACGTCATGGGAAATCAGGGTTTTTCTTGACTAATCGGGAAGGAGGAGTTGTTTAACTTAGAAAAATGCATTTGATTTGCTGAAATCTGGCATGTGAGTCCCTCTTGACCTAATATAACATATTCCAGAACCTTGACCCTTCATTTTACGCAGATTTTCTTATACACATATTTTAGTGCATAAAATGTTGTTTTTCCCCATATTTCTGATGATTAAAGTTGAGTAAAGAGTGCTGCTATTATTTCTATTGGTTTCTGAGAATTATAAAACACATTTTATGGTAGTTGAAGCCATCATACCTGAAGAATTCATTTTCTAGGCATGATTAGCTGAGTAAACCCTTTTAGGATATTACCTCTCGACAAGAGTCTATAGACAGAGTTTGAAAAGGGCCAGATAGCCTCTGGATCTCACCATATATTTAGAGGTGAAATATAGAATAAATTCCCCTTCAGTCAATCTCTGGTTTAGATCATATTTTTTATTGTTAATGTCTGAAGAGGAAATATCTCACAGATACCAGTTTGTGGGAGATCTATTTAGCATCTCTAAGTTGATTTGTTTCTGCTGAAATCCCACATGTCAGTCCCACACAGCATATACAAGAGGAACCAAGCATTGTTCTGCATTTTATTTTCATATTTTTCCTTATACAACATTCCTATCCAGCAGCTGGGCAATATTCCTGAAAAAGGAACATTACAGTGGTATCAAAGCATGATCTCTGGCACAGCCTGTGAGATCAAGCTATTAGTGAATTAAGAGTAGAAGAAGAGATCAGATTGACGGAGAGGATGAGATTACTCTCATAAATTTTTAGATCAGATAAGGGCCTCTCCAAGGAGGTTCAACCAATGGAAGAAGAAGGGTGTAGTGAAACTCCAAGAGGTTTTCAAAGCGGAAGAAGCTACAGTGAAATTCATAGAGAATTTCAGGAAGATGAAGGAGTACCCAGTACTTCTTATGATGTGTGTGAGGATTCAACCACACAATCTGATTTACAATGTTGTCACATCCCCACTTTCTTGCTGAGAGAAATAGGAGAAGAAGAAGGAATGACAAAAAAAGAGATTCCCCCACTCTTTTTCCAGACCTTGAAGGATATTCAAGAAAATCTCAAGGAGGTTGAGGGGGTAGAGACTTGTACCAGTGCTGGCACAACCTTGGAGGAGCAGCCTTCATGTTCAATGGAGGAAGTCTACACAGTTGTAGAAGAAGTTCTTGCTTCTACATTTCACCAAGGTATGGTCAAGGATTCATCTGTTTTCATTTCAGCCCATTGCATGGAGAGATCTACATTTCTATGTGTTTTTGATCTAGAACAACAGAGTTTCACTACACTGTGCAAGAGAAGTAAGGGAGGAATAAGATCTTCCCTTGGAGATATCAAAGGGGCTGCATTTCACAAGCCCTTGAGATCGAGAAGGTGCAAAAGCTTGAGGATACCGAGAGAATATTGGGAAGAGGGCCAATCTCATTCCTATCTATTGCAGAAGGTTTATGCACCTAAAGAGGTGATTGGATTGCACAGTGGAAGCATGGAGGGTTTTTTCCATTCATGTATTCAGTCACCACTAGATGATGTCTCATTTCCTGGAGACATTGCACCAAGAAGGCCACTTGATCAGCAAGAAGAGGTGAATGCTTCACATGGTGAGGCATTTCCCATTGATTTCAGAGAAGTGGATACCTTGGGAGGTCTTGATGCAGCGCTGAGAGTCTTGGTTAGTCTCAAGGAGGAGAGAAGAAGTCTCTCAACATCATCCACACCCACTCTCATTTCAGTTTTTGTGTTGTGGCAGGAAAATCAGAGGAAGGATAGCAACCTTCCCACATCTACATTTGGCATGGGAGCTATGCATGCACATGACTCTTGGGAAAATTTATTACAGTCTTCTCTCTTCTCTTTGAGAATGGAAGGAGGCTCATCTATGAGCTGCTCCCATTTCATGAGCAAAACTTGTGGTAAGGGTGTTGATTATTTTGATTTATCTCATGTATACAAGCATCCCTTAACCACATATGTGTAGGATGTTGCTCCAAGGAGGAGCATTCTTACTTTGAGGCTGCATGGTCTACTTGAAGCCACGAGAAATGTTGATATCCACTCCCTAGGAGGACTTGGGGAGGAATTTTTCTTTGGAGGAAATGCTCACATTGCCTCATCCATCATTTATTTCCTCCAAGCTTATGAAGAGATTGGGGAAGCATGCAAGTGGTTGGAAGACCACATTTTTCAGTAGTCTCTATTGCAGTTGAGGTCCAAACTGCATTGGTTGCATATGAGGGATCATTTCCTTTCACATTTGTTGCATATGGCAACCAACACGAATTCTATTCTTGCTCCCTATGTTGCTGATATTTCTATTTTTATGAGGAGCATATTTGGGAGAGGAGGAATGATACATTGGATGAATGTATCCATTGGGAATGCACTCTCCCATATTAAATTGAATTTCAAGAAGAGGAGGGAACTTTTATGGCTGCTGCATGGTATATTGTATCATCTTCTACAAAGGGTCATGTATTGAGTTTGTACCATGAAGGGGAGCCTCTCACATGGGAGGAATTAGAGCAAGACATGTTTTTCTTGATCTTCATTTAGCCAACACTTATTTTCCTCTATCATTTCCAAGCTTTGAAGAAGCTTATTTCAGCAAGCAAGTGGTGGGATGGCCACTTATGGTATCATATTCATTCCATTTGGGTGATAGCATGGAGGTGGAAGACCTTCATTGATGGTGGAATTCCCCATTATGACCATCACTTCTATCTTGATGAGGCCATGGATCAACAAGAAGGTTTCCATATAGACCTTCCTTTACTTCATGATGAGAGCTATTTGGTTTATCTACCAAAGGCCACTTTGCACACTTGGGAGGAACCATTGGGAGATGAAATTCTTGCAGAAAATTTGTAGCAATGGTCGAGACTATTGAAGGAGGAGGCCACAAGAAGAAGGGGGGAGATTTTGCAACACCCTTGCAGTTGCTTGAGGACAAGAAACATTTGGGAGGGGGAGACTGTAATGTTCCTAAATTAGCTTCAGCTAATTGGAAAATTAATTTTGCCTTGTTTATTTTTGCATTTCATGATTGAGGAATAAAATGTAAAGGAGGACATGAAAAACTCCTTAAATCAAAGAATAAATACATGCCCAATGTGAAAAGGGATAAATATGGGCCTTTTTAATACAATCCACATGTGTATGAAACAAGATTGAGACATTTGATTGGTTCAACAGGACCAAATCTCAGTTCTGTCCAGATTCATTGTACCTCCTAGACAAACTGCGCAGTTCTAGAAGGAGGACATCAATGTGAAAGGGGTTAAGTCCATTGAAGTGGTTTAGGGTTTGTGCACACCTTCAAGTTATAAAAAGGAGGAGAGGGCTCATGTAAAGGTTATTGAATGATTTTCGAAATAGAGGTTGCTTGAGCAACTCTAGCCCTCTTGGTTGTTTAGCCTAAGGGAAGAGGATTTTCTGTTTAGGAATCCTCCCTCCTTCCTTGAGTAACTCTTGGAGGAGAAAGTACTGAAATGAGCCACTATTAGGTTGAAGACGAAGCTCCATTTCTAGTATCAGCACTGATCCTGTTGAGGGTTTTGCAGTTGCTTGAGTTTCAGCAAGTGGTATCCTAAATCTGCAGAGATCTAGTGTTTTGGAGGAGTTCTCTCTCAAGGAGGTTGTCTTGTGACCACCCGGAAGAGGATCTCTCTCTCATTTTGTATTTAGATCTGTATTTTATAGCATTTTCTTCAATTATCTAAAGCTACTGCGCAGTCCCTCTCATGAACTGTGTTTTTTGCACCAAGGGTTTAATGTAATTTTGTTTCTGTGCAATAGAGGATCTCTAGTGATTGAGGCTTGCCTCTCACTTTGTAAATTTATAAAGTAGCTACTGTTTTATGCTATTTCAGATCTGATTCATGTTATAATAAAGTTCTTCTTCAGAAATTCTGAGTATTCTGCATTCATGTAGCTTTCAAAGTCAGATCTACACTTGTATATGTATTATTTTGATGAAATCCCAACGGGATCTTGAGGAGAAGGCTGAGTAGTTTCCAGATCTAGTGTGGATCTGATGTTTCAGCCATAGATCTGTCACAAATCTAAGTTTTAACTTACAACAGATGAATCTTTAGGAAAATAATGCTGGAATAGTCTGCAGTCTCTTTCTATGCATTGCAGCAACTCATTTTGGGGGTTTTCCTTCATAGAAATGTATGTTTTACCTTGCATAAGCCATATGAATATTATTCTAAACCTACATACTAAAATTTATGCATAAACTCAGCCAATCCCTTCAGAAATTACGCTACCCATGCTTCAACACTTTTCTGCATAGTTTAGGTCATGGGAAATCGGGGTTTTTCTTGACTAATCGGGAAGGAGGAGCTGTTTAACTTAGAAAAACGCATTTTTTTTGCTGAAATTTTTCATTTGAATCCCTCTTGACCTAATATAACATATTCCAAAACCTTGACCCTTCATTTTACACATATTTTCTTATACACCTATTTTAGTGCATAAAATGCTGCTTTTCCCCATATTTCCGATGATTAAAGCTTAGTAAAGAGTGATGCTATTATTTATATTGGTTTCTGAGTGTTCTCAAACACATTTTCTGGTATCTAAAGCCATCATACCTGAAGAATGCGTTTTCCAGGCATGATTAGCTGAGTAAACCCTTTTGGGATATTACCTCTCGACAAGAGTCTATAGAAAGAGTCTGAAAAGGGCCAGATAGCCTCTGGATCTCACCCTCTCTTTAGAGGTGACATATGTATTAAATTCCCCTTCATTCAATCTCTAGTTTAGATCAGATTTTTGATTGTTAATGTCTAAAGAGGAAATATCTCACAGATACCAGTTTGTGGGAGATCTGTTTAGCAGATCTAAGTTGATTCGTTTCTGCTGAAATCCCACATATCAGTCCCACACAACATATAAAAGAGGAACCAAGCATTGGTATGCATTTTATTTTCATACTTTTCCTTATACAACGCTCCTATCCAGCAACTGGGCAATATTCCTTAAAAAGGAACATTACATTTCATATGCCACATCATTATCGTGGACCATGTAAATTATATTCAAATGTATTGTAAAGTGGAAATCCAAAGGAGACACATGGAATATGAAGAGTCATGTAAGTCTAAAATTTGTTGGAAGTAAAATAGGCATGAGGGTAGTCAAAGAGTTACAAGGAGGGTGAAGCATCACCCCTTGGTTATATATACTCCTTCATTGTATGAGCAAAGAAGTTTTTCACCTTGGCTCCACCAAAAAAGCCTTAGAGAGATAAGCTAATTATTTTTTGGAGCATGTAGAAATATCTAAATAGATTCAAATGATCTTGTAAGGTACTAAAAAAAAAAAACTGAATCAATTCTACAAATTGCATAAACCAATTTCGTGTGCACAATGATGTAAACAAGATAAATAATATCAATCGAACAACACAAGATGTATCTTGGGAAAGCCTCAGCTAAAAACCCTTCTATATGTATATTGCATAAAGTCAATAACATGAAACAATACAATGGTATTTCTCTTCCTAAGAAACCTCTTCACTCTGTTGAGTGTCTCACTCTGATCCTGCTCTAATCTAAGCAAGTTTGATCCAATATTTAACCACTTTCTTGCCTCTTCCTGACCAACCTTTCTCACGCATTTATGGGCTAATTGATCCCCTATTAATTAGGAAATTCCCATCAATAGATTGATCAGTACATCCAAGTAATCCTGATGACCTCATGCATGACCTGTATAATTTTAAAATTATACAACTAATAGTTATCTTCCCTTTAACCCCAATCTCTACTAGGCCTTCCTTATAACTAACATGCAACAACTATTTACAGTGAATTATGAGTTAATTGACTGATCACTGCATGTAAATTAAATCTTGTTTAATTCATTGGGCCTATTCCTAGCTCATCTCTTAGTTAGACCTAGTTAAATTGATTTTAACTCAAATAACTAAGTTAACTAATTACAACTCAAAATAAACTACAACTTGACCCCCTAAAACTTAGAGTGGACTCTACATGCCTCTAGTTTGACCCTTGACTCAAATGAATTGAGCTAACTAAGTCTTCCTGACTCAGTTAACACTTACAAGCTATCATGTGATGTGGAATTACAATTTACTTCTAATTTAATTAAGGGAAAATTAAATTAGAAGCCCCCTTGGGGTGTCATTCTTATTGTCAATTTCAACACTCCCTCTCAACAAGAAAGGGATCTGCTACCCCGATCATGTCTTTGTGGAACTTTAATTTTCTTCTTGACATTGCCTTCGTCAGGATGTCTACATCTTGCTCCTTCGTGGGAATGTACTCTAATGACATAATCTGCCTCTGAACACAATCTATGAGATGGTGATATTGGATATCAATATGCTTGGACCTGTCATGAAAAACTGGATTAACCGAGAGTTTGATGCAACTTTGGTTATCACAATAAATCACCGTCGAATCCATCTGTCGACCAAACAAACTAACAAGTATCTTCCTCATCCATATGGCCTCACATGCTGCTTGAATGGCCGCCATGTACTCTGCCTCTGTTGAACAAAGTGAAATTTCTCTCTGTTTTCTATTATACCAGAAAAATTCTGATGATCCTATGTTGAATATGCCCCATGTTGTTCTCTTCTTGTCGAATGGACTCCCTACCCAATCTACATCGGTGAAGACTTGAAGCTTCACTCCCTCTCTCTATTTGTACCATAGCCCATACTTTGTAGTGCCTTTGAGGTATCTCAACACATGATATCCTTCCTTCAAAAATAGCTTGGTAGGCTTAACCATAGCTTTAATAAGCTGGTTAACCACATATCATATGTTTGGTCATGTGTTCACAAAATACATGAGTGAACCCACAAGCTTCCTATAGACTGTAGTATCTACTGCTTTGCCTGAACTAGAATCCTCCTTCCTATATTTTCCTACTAGAGGAGTCTCCATGGATTTGTTTCCCTCCATGTGGAACTTCCTGAGGATCTCAATGGCATGCTTTCCCTAAGACACAAATATCTCCCCATCTCTTTTCCATATCTCCAATCCTAGGAAATAGTGCAAGAGCCCCATGTCCTTCATCTCAAATTCTCTTGCAAGATCCTCTTTGCAAGAATTTATGAGTTTCTCATCACTTGTCAGTATCAGATCATCAAAATAAAGTAAAATAATCAAAATATTACCTTCTACCACAATATGATAAAGGTTCGCATCTGTTTCACTCTTCCTGAAGCCCAACCTGGTGAAATAATTATCGATCCTAGTGTACCAAGAACGAGGCGCTTGCTTCAAACCATACAGTGCTCTCTTAAGTTTGCACACATGTGACTACTTATCGAAGGTCTCAAGACTATCCAACTGCTCAATGTACACCTCTTCCTCAATCACCCCATTGAAGAAGGATATATTTACATCAATATGATGTATCTACCATCCCATATGCGTTTAGAGTGCAAGGTGGATATGATTGATGAGTACCTTGAAATTCGTTCAAAGTTTTGATCATAATATATACTTTCCACCTGAGAGAACCCTCTGGCCATAAACTTGGCCTTGTGCTTCTCAACACTCTGATCTATTTCCTGCTTCACATTATAGATCCACCTGGATTGTGCAACTAACTTCCCCTTTGGTCTTGGGAAAAATTCCCATGTAGTTTTTTTTATGATGGAATCATACTCCTCAACCATGAAATCAACCCAAATTGGTTGTTGCACTACTTCCTAAAAATAGGATGGTTCTATCTCTATTCCTTCCATCATAAGAGCCATGTATCCAATGTACTACTATGTGGACCTTATTTGCATGTGATGTGACATGGGTGCTCCCACATTCTCTCTAGCACCATGAAACAACCTGTCAGCCTCTCTGGTGCACTTCCTTATGTCTTGGGATGTCTCTTCATGATTGGGTGTTTCCATTCTCTGTATCTCTGATTTTGGATGCTCCACATCCTGAGGTTCTTCTTTTGGATCCAAGAGCTCCCAAACTACATGCAACTAAAGCTCCCTCTCAAGGAAAATTCGCATGGCCTTATCTTCATCAAATTTCACATCTCTTCTGACCATTATCATCCTGTGTTCTAGAAATTACACCTGATATTTTTGAGGTGTATCAATGTACTACAAAAATATAGCCAACTCACTTGTTGACTCTAGCTTCTTCCTAGAATCTTTGATTACATGGAAATAAAATAATGAACCAAAATTTTTAAAATGCAACACATCTGGTCTCCTACCTGAAAAATATTCCTTTGGTGTACTCATCCAAAGTATCCAATGAGGACTTTTTTCATGCACAAATATTTTTGTATTGCATGCTTACACCCACATATGCAATGTAGGCCTTGATCATGCAACATAGATTGTGTTGCTCCCACTATAGTTATTTTCTTCCTTTCTACAACCCCATTATCTTGTGGGTTAGGAGGTGATATCAATTCCCTTTGAATTCCTTCTGAAGAAAAAAAAAATATTAAAATGGTTAGAGACATATTCTCCACCATTGTCACTCCTTAGAACCTTCACCTTCTTCCATGTATCTTTCTCGACAAGTTACTTGAACTCACAAAACTTGGAGAACATCTGATCTTTCTTCTACATGAAGACAATCCAACACTTGTGTGAAAAATCATCTACAAAAATCACATAATAAATTTGTTTTTTCTGCAGAATTTGTCGAGAATAGTCCACACACGTCTGAGTGAACTCTCTCAAGGATCACCTTTTCTCGGCTTTCCTTGTCATGAAAGGTGGCTTTGGTATACTTCCCCAATGCACATTGTTTTGCATGTATCTCGCTGCTCAAGTGCACCCTTTGGAAGTCCTGTATAAATCTGTTGCATGATCTTCAAAGTGACATGGTGTAGATGGCCCAACGTCCTATGCCATAACTCACCGATGTCTCGGCTCTCCACATTCTCTGACTTCGTGCTCAAGGAAACATAGTCTTCTACATCCAATTTTTATAGGTTCTTTACTCGAACCCCAATCTATTTCATGTGTCCCGTGGCTTTGTGACGAAGGAACATCTTTCCTTCAATTAATATCACATCATATCCACGGTCTTCCAATATGGCAAAAAAAACCAAATTCTTCTTTAAACCAAGAACATACATGACATATTTTAATGTGAGAGGAGTACTTGACTCCCTATGAAAGGTAATTCTACCTATGTCGGTAGCGTTATACCTCCTGTCATCTCCCATCTCGATGTGCATATGGAGATCCTTCTCCTTCAAGTTACTAAGTAATTATTTTTTACCGATCATATATAACAAAGCTCCACTATCTAAGTACCACACAGAACTCGTCACCGATGACACCATGCATGCGATGAGGGTGAAATCCAACTTGAACAGTGAAGAAATTTCTTCACATGCCACTCCACCTAAGTACTTCTTGTTTTTCTTCTTTTGCGGACACTTTGTAGCATAATGTCCAAGCTCATGATAGTGAAAAAATTTTACCTTCGAAAAGTATCGCTTCTGTAATATTCCTAATTAGCTTTCAGCTAGGTGTAATATTAATTTTTGCTTTTGCTAATAAGATAGATGAATAAGTGGGTAAAGAGACCCATAAATCTCTTTAGTAGGAATAAAACCACTTCTAATGTGAATGTGGATCATTGTATTAGCTGAATAAAGCACTTTTAGGCGTGAATAGGGGCTAAATCATGTAGAAAGGGTCAAAGTTGACCAAACCAACAACATTGTCATGGAGGTAGTGGAGAGTCAATGGAGGACAGCGTAGTTATGATGGAGGAGTGTATGCATGAGAGAAGAAAATTTAATGAGTGGGACCTAGGGTAAGGAATCTCACCAAGCATATAAGGAAGGGGATGGAAACCATACAAGGCATTTTTATTATTTTTTATGTCTTGGTATTTTATGACTTTTTGCACGCTTCAGTTGTTTAGTGGAGTCGGTTGTGTTGTTAAGCACAAGGGTGTTTCCAAGAGAAAATACCACCCTCATCCTCGGGGGGCTTCGAGTGCCTACTCAGGAGAGGTTCATTGAGCATCATTTCCACTATCTAGCATCATGCCAAGCTTCATCAATCATCCATAATGCATTCCCCTTCAGGATTGTGTTGTTTTGCAGGGCAGCAGTAGTGGAGGGTTGATAGACCCAGTTTCTCAGCTTGATTTCTAGTGAGGGGAGAAACCATTCATATGGGAGGCCAGAAAGGAAATTCCTTGATAATTTTTCCACCATCTGACATTAGGCCAAGCAAAAACATTCACCCATAGCGCAGTCTCCTTCAAAAAATGTGTTATTTTGCAATGCAGTTATAGTGGAGGGTGAAGTACCTAAGTTCTTGACCTTGTTTTCCAGTGAGGGGAGCAACCCTTCATCTAGAAAGTTTGTTAGAAGGGATTTCAACCATTCTTATATCATATCAGCCACCTCCCAGCAGTTACCCAACTGCAGAGCATTATTCAGCCCTAGGGCTCCATTTTACATTTTGGGTATTTCAAGAAACCCTTTCTGGGTTGTCTTGGAATTGTGCTTGGGAGCTTAGATCCCTGACCCCGGCACTTTTTGAGCATTATATGAGTATATTTTTGTATTTCTATTTTCTATTAGTAGTGACACTCACTGGGACTGTGCTGTAATGGTCCTCCAACGTTTTCATTTGCAACAACATTTCGTGTTTGGGTGTATTTGATCATTGGAGGCTTGTTTTGCCTAGCTTGAGTGACCTTTTCCTCAAGATATTGTACTCATTTGTTGTTGTTATATGTAATGAAATGGATATTTTTTTTTCTCATGTTTTTATGTATTTGTATTTCCAGCATTTTCCAGTTTTATGTTCTACATTCCTATTTTTCCTAATTTGGAATATTACAGTGGTATCAGAGCATAATCTTGGCTCAGCCTGTGGAGCACTACATCTATAAATCTGGAGCAATGGATGGAAGAGAGTTTACAAAAATTCTTCTCCAAAATATGCAGGATATTTCCATAGAAATCAAGGGGATGAGGATGGAAAGACATAAAGAGACCCCAATAAGGTCTCAACATGGAGAGAGTCCTAGTACCTCACATTATTGGTGTGAGCAATTATCATTACAGCCAATTCCACAATGCTCCACCATGCCTACATTCGTAGAAATAGGAAATGAGGTAGGAGGAACACAAGAGGAGACTCTTGGTGATTATCTCCTAAAATATGAATCTCAATCTTGTAGGTTCAAATAGCATTTAAACTTCTAAGGGTTCTGTTAGATCAAGGATAATAGAAGACCCAGTAATAAAAATATAGGTAGAAGGTACATGTAGGACAATGGTCTGCAACATACTTTGGGTAGATTCTTTCTGCCTACTTTTGATGGGTCACCCAAGTGCACAGCCAAGGCTTGGGTAGAGAAATTAGATATCTATTTCTAGTTAAACCAAGTTTCGGAGATGAAGGCCATTAAGATAGCAGTGCTACACCTTGAATTTGAAGCACATAAGTGGTGGTTTCATTGCCTATCTATAGTGGGGCATGCCAGTATAACTGATTATGCAAAATTTACCCAAAGGTTGGAGGAAATATTTGACCGAAGAGATCCAAAAGCTCATTTTGTTGAGCTACCTAATCTCAACCAGTCAGGATATCTAGAGACTTATATCTTTGAATTCCTGAAACTTTCAGTCATGGTGCCAAATATATCCACAGCTAGAAGAGTGTGTATGTTTATTGATGGGCTAGCAGAGCTTTTGCATGAGTTGGTAGGATCCACTAGACCAACTACGATCCAAGATGCTATTGAGAGGGTTAGAGACTTGCAAAATACTTTTCCAAGGGAAAGAGCCCCCCTTCAGCAAGAGTTTTCTTCTCAGTTAAAATAGGAAGCTATGAAGATTTCTCCCTCAAGAGAGGGCCAAGAAAAAGGGTCTCTTAGTGATGATGGAGTACTCTCCAATAATGATGACGAGGAAGAGGAAGAGTTGGAAGGAGATACCAGCGTTGTAGCACTAGGAGGAGATCCACCACCACCTGGAGGTGGAAATGGACAAAAAATTCTCCAACTAGAGGAGCCTTTGCATCCTTGCAGGGAGTTCCAAAGAATCTAACATTGGGAGACCAAGGCACAGTATAGGAATAACATGTGTCGATATTGATATACAGTGGGACTACCCACAATCCTATTGATTCCCAACTAGTGTAGAGGGGAGACATATCACCAGTGATTCTGAAGGATCCTCAGTTTTGGTCCCAAGGACTAAGTAGTGGGGGAAATGTGTTCCGACATTGACTATGGTTTTGGGGGAATACACCCTGATAGATCACTTCTTTGTGTTCAAGACCCATGACACCAATATGATACTGGGTGTGCAATGGCTGATTACACTGGAGGAGGTCACTATAGATTGGGAGGAATTGCAGATGGCATGGATGGACAAGAAGAGTGGTAATCATCAAAATATTAGGGGCATGCACACCTATCCACCTCAGGAAGCCTCCACACATAAGATGGAGAGTGATTTGAAAATAGGTAGCAAGGAAAACTCAGTCCACTCAGATATGCAGTTTACTCTATACCATGATGTTTTATTATTTGGAGGCATTCCTCCGGGGAGGCCCCCATATTGGAAGTTAGTTAAAGAGTTCTCGCAACAAGTGACACCACTCACAAATCTGGCTAAGAGGAGAGCCTTGTATGGGACCATCATAGCGCAAAGGGCCTTTGATTGGCTCAAGGAGGAGATGAATATTTGTGTGGTATTGGTATTACCAACTTTCACCTAGCCTCTTGCACGGAAAGGTGATGCTTCCAGAGTGGATGATGGCACAATCATGGTACAAAGGGGCTACTCTGTAGCCTTTGAAAGTCAGAAGATACTTCCACATAGGAATGAATCTTCCATATATGGAAAAGGATTGTTGGAATTCATGCATTCCTTGGCCAAATTTGGGAAGTTTTGGATAGGCAATGGCTTTGACCTTCATAAACTTCAATCTTTTCTTGGGAAAAAACAACTACAAGGGAGGCAGGAAAAGTGGGATAGAAGTAATCCAGCATGTGGCTTTTGCACTAAGCATGTCAAATAAGGGAGCTATGAGGTGACAGGTACCTTATCACAGAAGTTAGCAGCACTTTCATTGAGGAGTATAGATCCATATTGGGAGTCCCAACTATTGGTGGATTATTCCAAGAATCACTTCACATTTGAGGTGCTTGATGGGCAAGTGACTGATGAGAGGTATAGAGTGGTGGATGGAATCATCTATTACTAGTGGTGGATCTTCTTGATTAGAGACTCCAAGCTCAAGGAGAAGATTCTACATTCAGTACATGATTCACTCCTTTCCAGTCACCAAGGTTTCATTGGGACATATCAGACCATTATGGAGAGATTCTCATGGGAGGGTCTCAAGTTGCATGTGCTCCAGCATATCAAGAGATGTGTATCTTGCTTGAAGGATGAGGATGGAAGAAACCATCCTCCAAGGTTGTTACATCCACTTTGTAATATCCCAAAAGGGAGAATGCAGTAATACTAAAACACAACATAAGATCTACAACAAAGTAAAAAATAAATCTATATACACATCAGAATACACATAAATAGCTGAGCCATATTATTATATAGGAGGTGAAAAAGAAAGTACAATAGTGCTAAAAATATGAGACACTCAAGCCAAAGGGATGGCTTGGAATGGCCCTGCAATGATCCTACAAGAGGGAATACGTAAATGTTGAACTGCTAGAACGTAAATTGCGTTGTCCCTACTGCAACTGTTGGGACTACAACTTCCTGAAAGATAGAAAGTCATATCTAGGTAGAAAGGGAGCTCCGATGATGCTGAAAATAGAGATCCAGGCTTTATGATGGATACCCAAGATAACCCAGAAAGGGTTTCTCAGATCTTTCAATCTAATAAAACCACCCTCTTAGGGCTCCACATATATACTGGTGGGTGTGTAGATCTGAAGCTAGATCTGATGATATGATGGTTGCAATGATGCAAAATCAAATCTATGCAAGAAGGGTTGATCCCTTCACTAGTTCCTTGGGATAAAGCTTAAGATCTAGCTCCTCTAATCTCCTCCACTGAAAATAGCTACTGGATTAACAACAACTTCAGAAAATTGCGTTGTCAGAGAGGGAGGCTTAATAGCTTGCTACTAGATATGTCAAATCAGATCCTGAATGATGGAAACAATAGATCCAATGTCAGGAGATGATCCCTCACATGATTTCTAGCTAAAATACTGGAAAATTCCTTCCTCCAATAGATCTACAGGACTGGACTACAGAATCCTTGAAGGGACTGCTGCTGCATGAAGGTAAAACCTAATGGCCTGAATGTCAGATATAGATCTACTGCTCCTGAAAGAATGAATGTGAAGAAAAAAGTGGTAGGATTAATCCTCCACTAGTTTCATAGTTGAATGCTAGAAACAACCTCCTAAAGATGGCACCAATGCTTGATGAGGAATGTATTACAACCCTCTTTCAAGAGCTACTCAATGAAAGAGGAGGGATTCCTGCTCGGGAACACCCTGTGCTAAATATTATTGCAATCTTAGCTAAACAGCTCAAGAATGCATAGAAATTTCCTAAGACAAATCTATATCTAAACAGATCAAGAAATGAATAATCCAAATCATGCCTTATATTGTGCCTTCACCTTCATTATATAGATATGAGCCTTCCATAACCTAGTCCCACTCCAAAACTACGTTGTATATGTGGACATAAGTCTCCATGGTTGACTACGATGTTTCTCCATGTCCTCCATCATGTTCACATGGGGTGATCACCCTCTCCATCATGTGTGCATTAAATGCATCACTTCCTCGACTATCTTATCATAAGTGCTCTATGATCTTCTTTTAATGCACTATGATCTCATTTGACCTTATCAAAGGTCCTCATGATTTTAATTTAAGATCCATGATCTTATTTGACTGTTTCATCCTCCATAATCTATCTCATAAATGAGACATGATCTCCAATAATGGGGCTGCTCCACTACTCCATGATTTTAGATCTAGATCTATAATATCCACATACACACATTAAAAGTGGATTTTATTCATTGTTGAGGTTTGTGGGTCCCTCTACCCTTTTATTTACTTAATTCATTAAGAAAATTAAGAACACTAATATTCCAAATATCATGTGAAAATTTGGGAATATTACAGTCCTCCCCGAAAAAATGTTTCTTGTCCTCAAGCAACTGCAAAAGTAGATGAAACGCCATTTATTCCCCTCCAAATGGCATCCACATAAGGAAGGCCTCCTCCATTTGCTGCAATGTGTCATGCATGTTTGGTTCCAAAGTTGTCTCTCAAAAATGCATAGAATCACCTCCAACTATATGGTTAGATGTCTTCCTTTCACCATGAAGTACCAAGGGACAACATCATCATCAATACATGAGATACATAAAATAAAGTGGTTCTTTCCATAAAGGAAAATCTCCAACTCACAATACATCTCTTCATCCCGTGCTTCAGGAAGTAGATTGAGCATTGACATGCCTTCATCCTTAGCCATGTTGGCCTTGTTGGATCCAAGCATCATTCCAACATTATACAAAAGAAGAAATAGAGATATATGGGTAGAAAAAGATGTCAAACCATATTCTCCCAACAGTAACCACCGGAGTAAGGCCCTTTGTTGCCATCCTCCATCTCCCCCATGCAAGATGGATAAGCCAAACTCCCCCAAAAGCAACCAAAGCAACAAGAGATCTTGTTTCCTTCTCTCCTCCTCATGTGCTTCATGGAATAAAAACGTATTGATAGACATGTGGAATATCACATCAGCCCAATACAAGTAAGCATCATTAATACACATCATGAGATCATCATGCCAAGTTTTACAAAATATAAAACACATAGACATTGGAGATGTCATGTGATGGCCAAACTCTCTTAAGGACAACCAAAATGAACATGCCTTCTTCTGCTGCATTCTATCATTGATACAAAAGGCATGAATCAGAAAAATATGAACTATTGGGTGGTAACCATACTCACCCAAGAGCAGCCAACACAACCATGCCTCCTTCTTCATTTCATGAGTGTTTTTCAAGGCATGGATAAAATAAATAGGATCCTTTGGGTAGTAACAAAACTCTCCCAAGAGCAACAAATGTAACCAAGATTGTTGGCCCATTTCATATATCTGAAAATGGTCATGCAACCCCTTGCTTATCATTCTCACCCACTCATCCCAATGTGGATGATGAATGATGTGTTGCGTAAACATGGTATCCTCCCTTTGTAGAATACCATTCTTCTCCAACTGATGAATAACTTTTCACTCCATGAAATATTGAAGTGCACGGGCCAATGAGTTCTCTTAATGAGACCTTCTTCTCATCAATGTCCCTCCAAAACCAGTGAGGTTCTGGATCTGCTACAGGTAGATTTTTCTCTTTGAGCTATGAGATGCTCATTGAGAAAGTGTCATCTAGAAAGGAGAAAATATTTCTCATCTCAAGATGTCTACCATTTATCATCTTAACCTCCATTGCTTCATGAGTGAAGATACCTTCTGAATGCTCCAAGAATAATGGGGCTCCTTATTTATCACTGCTACTAAGTTACAACGCTGTAGATATGCATGGTAATACATATGTTGTCTCAAAGCAAGGTACAATGTTGATCTCATAACCAGTCATTGTACATAGGATCATGCTCATCCCATTTTCTGAAACTCTACACTTCATCTCAAAGGGTTGAATGTAGCTCAAAAATGATGAACTGGGATAGCTCTTCATCTCCTCCTTGATTAAATCAAGGGTCCTCTGCACTGTGATATGTTGCTACTTCAAATCAGCATGTTGTTCTAACCCTTGGTTATGCATTGGCCCTGATGGCATGCCCCCATAAGTTTCAATAAGAAGTACTAAAACAATATGAGATGAATATGTATGCATACCTTAGATCAACCGATGTGTGGGAACCTCTTGCAAGACCACAAGAGTTCCTCCAACTGGGACAATGGTATCTCCAACTGCTGGTAAGAGTGATGGTTTCTCTTCTCTCAATGTACCAGCACTGGAATTTTCCTCCTCTTCCTCATGCATCTCCTGAATCATGCATGGGACTCTATATGTCAATAGCTCAAGACTATCTTGCAAAGTTGCAAGTGTCTCTTCTCCAGATGCAAGTAATTTTGTAGCTAGTGGTGAATGTAGTGACCCCTTGTCTAGAGTGACAAGAATGACATCCTCCTTTGTTTCCTTTGGAAATGTCTCTTTGTGACACATCTCTGGTTTTCTCACATCAAACTTCCTTGTCAACTTGTGAAAGAAATTTGAATATTTAGTCACATTTTCATGCTCCATGTTACCAAACCACCAATCATTGGCTTCACCTAAAATATGAAGTGCTTCAATTTGGACAACCTTTCCTTCAGCTACAGGATGTAGCCTGAATAATGTATCTAACTCTCTCCTCCAAGACTTAACAGTGCTTGAGGAAGATCCATCAAATGTAGGAAAATAGAATCTATTGTGCCTCTTTATTCTATTTATGCTATAGGATCATCTTTCTTCTTTGATTTGGAAGAATTACTGGAGATTTAGACTCTCTTTGAATGCTTTAGACTATGCTTTGTACTCTTCAAGATACAGACTGAGAGTCTCATGAGTCTCAGGTTTTCTTCTTTCTTCATGGCTATATCATTCACCCTCTTCAAAGAAGGTGGGCATAGTATATCTAAGAGGAGATCTATGATTCTCCAGTTCTCTTTTTTTTTGATAGGAAGTGCTTGGACCTTCCTCATCAAATATTCTTCTTGGATACTCCATTTGCCTTTCCCTCTTCATTTGATTGACCTTCTTGGAGAGATATTGCATGGATCTAAAGAGAGGAGTGGAAAAACTACAATTCTCCTTCATGATAGATCTCATTTATCTGCTTCTTATTTTGATGCAAAAGATGAAGTGTCCATAAGATGAGCCAAAGATCATGCTCTGATACCACTGTAATATCCCAAAAGGGAGAATGTAGTAATACTGAAACACAATATAAGATCTACAGCAAAGTAAACAATAAATCTATATACACATCAGAATGCACAAAGATAGTTGAGCCATATTATTATATAAGAGGTGAAAAATAAAGTACAACAGTGCTAAAAATATGAGACACTCAAGCCAAAAGGATGGCCTGGAATGGCCCTGCAATGATCCCACAAGAGGGACTGCATAACTATTGAACTACTAGAAGGTAAACTGTGTTGTCCCTACTGCAACTGTTGGGACTACAACTGCCTGAAATATAGAAAGTTATATCTAGGAATAATTGGAGCTCTGATGATGCTGAAAATAGAGATCCTGAATCTATGATGGATACCCAAGATAACCCAAAAAGGGTTTCTTAGGTCTGTCAATATAAGAAAACCACCCTCTTAGGGCTCCACATATATATTGTTGGGTGTACAGATCTGAAGCTAGATCTGATGATATGATGGCTGCAATGATGCACAATCAAATCTATGCAAGAAGGGTTGATCCCTTCACTAGATCCTTGGGCTAAAGCTCAAGATCTAGCTCCTCCAATATTCTCCACTGAAAATAGCTGCGAGATGAACAACAGCTTCAAAAAAATGTGTTGTCAAAAAGGGAGGCTTAATAGCCTGTTGCTAGATATTTCAACACCTGAATTATGGAAACAATAGATCCAATGTGAGGAGATGATCCCTCACAGGATTTCCAACTGAAATACTAGAAAATTCCTTCCTCCCATAGATCTACAGGACTGGACTGCATGGAGGTAAAAACCAATGGTCGGAATGCTGGATATAGATCTACTACTCTTGGAAGACTGAATGTGAAGAAAAAAGTGGTAGGATGAATCCTCCACGGATTTCCTAGCTGAATGCTAGAAACAACCTCCTGAATATGGCACTAGTGCCTGATGAGGAATGTAGTACAACCCTCTTTCAAGAGCTACTCAATGAAAGAGGAGGGATTCCCACTCAGGAACACCCTGTGCTAAACAACACTGTAATCTTAGCTAAACATCTCAAGAATGCATAGAAATGTCCTAAGACAAATTTTTATCTAAACAGATCAAGAAATGAATAATCCAAATCATGCCTTATATTGTGCCCTCACCTTCATTATATAGATATGAGCCTTCCATAACCTAGTCCCACTCCAAAACTGCGTTGTATATGTGGACATAAGTCTCCATGGTTGACTGCGATGTTTCTCGATGTCCTCCGTCATGTTCACATGGGGTGATCACCCTCTCCATCATGTGTGCATTAAATGCATCACTTCCTCCACTATCTTATCATAAGTTCTCTATGATCTTCTTTGAATGCACTATGATCTTAGTTGACCTTATCAAAGGTCCTCATGATTTTGCATTTAAGATCCATGATCTTATTTGACTGTTTCATCCTTCATAATATATCTCATAAATGAGACTTGATCTCCAATAATGGGTCTGATCCACTACATGATTTTAGATCTAGATCTAGAATTTCCACATACACACATTAAAAGTGTATTTTATTCATCTTTGATTTTTTTGGGTCCCTCCACCCTTTTATTTACTTAATTCATTAATAAAATTAAGAACTCTAATATTCCAAATATCATGTGAAAATTTGGGAATATTACACACTTACTTTTCTGGGAGAGAGATGAGAGAGCTCATCTATGGACCTCATCACTAGCTTACCAGCAGTACATGGTAAGGGTTGTGTCTTTGTACTTATTGATCATCTAAAAAAGTGTTTGCATTATTTTTACATTTATATATATAGTGCATTTCTTCACAAGAGGGCAAGTCTCTCTTTGGACTTCATGGTCTTTTTAAGACCAAAATCAGTGATGGAGATAGCCACTTCTTATATGACTTTGGGAAAGTATTGTTCTATTTTGTGTATACTCAGTTGACACCCAATGCCATTTACTACTTCCAAGTAGATGATCAGATAGACACAGCAAGAAAGTGGTTGGGAAGCTACTTGCCACATTATGTTCAGGGGCAGCAAGGAGCCAAACTGCGTTGGTTCCACTTGGGGGAATATTGTCACCACCCGGAATTTCATATGGAACTCAGTATATTTCTCCTTTTTGTTCCATATGGTGATGATTTTCTATTCACAATATGTGGAATGGCTTGGGCAAGCAAAGTTCCTATAACCAAATATTGGATCCTAGAGAGTCTGGATGTATTCCGATCTCTTAAGGAAAACATTGTTGTAGCCCAAAAAAAGCAGGAGTCCTACACGTATCATAAATGGAGAGAGAGACAACGTGGGGTGGACACTTTGGTCTATCATTTTCAGCCATACATCTCTTCTACATTGCAGAAGCAAGGGATTGATGAGCTTTTCTATGGGTCACACATGGTAATCCATCTTGTTGGGAGAGTAGCATATGGATTGGAGCCTCTCATTGGGATTAAGATCACCAACGTTTTTCATATCTCATGCCTCAAGAGAGCCCTTAGATAGCATGTAGTTGCCTCCATGGATATCCCACTTCTTGATGATGATAACCATTTGGTTTTACCACCAAAGGCTAACTTGCACACATGGGAGAAACAACTAAGGGAAATATTGATTGGAGAGCATCCAGTTTAGTGGAGGAGTTGATCAGATGATGATGCTACATGGTAAGGAGAGGATATTTTGCAGTATCCATTCTTGCAGTTTCTTGAGTACAACCAACATTTGGGAGGTGAGGACTTTAATATTCCTAATTAGCTTTCAGCTAGTTGGAATATTAATTTTTTCTTTTAGTAATAAGATAGATGAATAAGTGGGTAGAGAGACCCATAAATCTCTTATTAGGAATAAAACCACTTGTAATGTGAATATGGATCATTGTATTAGCTGAATAAAGCACTTTTTGGTGTGAATAGGGGCTAAATCATGTGGACATGGTCAAAGTTGACCAAATCAACAGTGTTGTCATGGAGGTAGTGGAGATTTAATGGAGGAAATTGAAGTTATGATGGAGGAGTGTATGCATGCGAGTAGCAACTTTAATGAGTGGAACCCAAGGTGAGGAATCTCACCAAGAATATAAGGAAGGGGATGGCAACCATAGAAGGCATTCTAATTATTGTTTATGTCTTGTTCTTTTATGACTTTTTTCACGCTTCAGCTGTTTAGTGGAGTCTAAAGTGTTGTTTAGCACAAGGGAATTTCTGAGTGGAAATCCCGCCCTCATCCTCAGGGGACTTTAAGTGCCTACTCAGGAGAGGTTCATTGAGAATCATTTCCACTATCTGGCATTATGTCAAGCTTCATCCATCATCCACAGCGTAGTCCCCTTCAGGATTATGTTGTTTTGTAGGGAAGTAGCAATGGAGGGTTGATAGACCCGGTTTCTGAGCTTATTTTCTAGTGAGGGGAGCATCCCTTCATCTGGGAGGCCATCAAGTAAATTCCTTGATCATTATTCCACCATCTCGCATTAGCCCAAGAACCAACATTCACCCACAGCGCAGTCTCCTTCAGAAACTGCGTTATTTTACAGTGCAGTTGCAATGGAGGGTCAAGTACCCAAGTTATTGATCTTGTTTTCCAGTGAGGGGAGAAACCCTTCATCCAAAAAGTTTGTGATGAGGGATTTCAGCCATTCTTATATCAGATCATCCACCCCCCAACAGATACCTAGTTGTAGAGATTTGTTTAGCCCGAGGGCTTCATTTTACATTTTGGGTATTTCAGGAAACCCTTTCTCGGTTGTCTTGGAATTGTGCTTGGGAGCTTAGATATCTGACCCCAACACTTTTTGAGCATTATATCAGCAGATCTTTGTATTTCTATTTTCTAGCAGTAGTGATGCTCACTGGGACTATGTTTTCATGGTCCTTTGACATTTTGAGTTGTAGCAACATTTCGTGTTTGGGTGTATTTGATCATTGGAGGCTTGTTTTTATTAACTTGAGTGACCTTTTCCTCAAGATATTGTACTCATTTGATGCTGTAATATGTAATGAAATGGATCTATGATTTTCTCATGTTTTGATGTATTGGTATTTACTGCATTTTCCAATTTTATGTTCTACATTCCTGTTTTTCATGATTTGGAATATTATAGCTTATTTCCCACTCGACGAGAATCTAATTTGGAATGGGATGCCTTCCCTTTCCCTTTATTTTCCTTTCCAGCCAAGGCACAATTATACTCATCATTAGTCTTTTATAAGTATCCATCTATGGTGTTTTCCTTAATCTCTTATTGTACCAAGTCAGACCACAATCGCTCCCACTTTGGTAGCTTCTCCTTCCCATTCACTGAGTCCTGGTAACTATGCCAACTCTTGGGAAGGCCTAGAAGTGTTTGGCTCACCAAATCATCCTAGGAAATTGTGGCCTCAAAATTCCAAGCTAATCTCAACATTGTGTGAACTTCGTCAAGTATTTTGGGATCGTGTCACCCTTCTCCATCTTGATATTTCTGAGTGTGTCCTTCGGTGCGAGCTTCCTATGGTCATTGCTATTTTGAAACAAATATGTTAAGGCCTTCCACATAGAATATGGATTTTCTTTTCCATGGAGATTCGAGAAAATATTATCTTGAACTCCTTCTAACAAAATCCTTCTAAGCTTTTCTACATTCTTCTTCCATGGATCAAGAAGTTGAGCATATGTTGTTGTGGGCTAGGGAATATCATTATCTATGAATTCCTTCAGTCCATTGTCCTCAAACATTGCCTCCATCCTATCCTTCCATGCTATTTAATTTGAATTTTCCTCAGGGGAATATTTGAGTCTCAAGCCAGTGAAATACATCTTGATCTGTTGTTGGTCCTCAAGAATAAACCTACGAATTCGATTCACATGTTCAAAAAAAACCATGCTTATTCTCTACTATAGTGATTCCTCCTCGAATACCATATAGAAATATCTACATAGATTCAAATGATCTTGTAATGTACTAAAAAAAAATACTGAATCAATTCTACAAATTGTGGAAACTAAGTTCGATTGCACAATCACATAAACAAGTAAGAGAAAGAATAGCAATTTCACAACACAAGCTGTATCTAGGGAAAGCCTCAGCTAAAAACCCCACTATATATATATTGCATAAAGTCAAGAACATGAAACAATACACTATTATTTATGTTCCTAAGAAACCTTTGCACTCTATTGACTGTCTCACTCTGATCCTACTCTAATATAAGAAATTTTGGTCCAATATTTAACCACTTGCTTGCCTCTGTCTGACCAGCCTTTCTCACGCATTCCTAGGCTAATTGAGCTCCTATTAATTAGGAAATCCCCATCAATATATTTTTCAATACATCCAAGGCATCATGATGACCTCATGCATTACCTGTACAATTTTCTAATTATATAACTGATAATTACCTTCCGTTTAACCCCAATATCAACTAGGTCTTCCTTATAAATGACATGCAACAACTACTTTAGCAAATTATCAGCTAATTGATTAATCACTGCATGTGAATTAAATCAGATTTAATTCACTAGACCTATCACTAGCTCAAATAATTGAGTTAACTAATTACGACTCAAAATAAACTGCAAATGGACCCCCTAGAACTTAGAGTGGACTCTACATGCCTCCACCCTCAACTCGAATTGACTGAGCTAACTAATTATTCCTGAATCACTTAACACTTACAAGTTGTCATGTGATGTGGAATTACAATTTACTTCTAATTTAATTAAGGGAAAATTAATTAGAAGCCCCCTTGGGGTGATATTCTTGTTTCCAATTTCAACAGATAAAGGAGTGGCTCCAACGCTCCACTATTGGAGCTAGTTATGTTCATTTTACATATGTGTCTTGGAAGTTTTACTTAATAACATAAGTCGTAAATTAGAAGCACCCTTGGGGTGTAATTATTGTTTCCAATTTCAAAAGAGCAAGGAGTGGATCCAATGCTCTACTATTTGAGCTAGTTATGTTCATTGTACATATGCATCTTGGACATTTTACTTAATAACATAAGCCTTCGAGGCCAGCATGTTCTGTTAACGCTCCTCAGTTTCCCAAGGCTGAGAAAGGAGACCGAAGGAGGTAACCTCAGACCAACTTTGGATTTGGTAGCTAGCCCTACCAAATCAGAGGCGCCTCTCTCTATAATCTCATAGCCAATGAAATGACTGGAGAGAAAAATAGATCTTAGGCTAGATATTCAGCACACTAGGGTTTGATTTTAGGGTTTTGGTGGATCAGGATCATAGGTCTAGGAACTAGGTTAGAATTTCAAATGATCATTTGCGAGGATAAGATGGGGAAATGTAGGTATCATTAGTGACACAAATGGGTTTCCATTTTGGTATAGGGTTGAGAAACAAAGATAAAAATGTGCATAAAACTATGAATTCATTTACCAGAAGATATGGAACACATACATGAAAATCTCATCTAAACAGAGCATAAAACTATGAATTATGCATAAAAACTAATGAGATGATACAATGAAAGCATTCTAATGGTAGTAAGAAGAAGTAAATATTTAATTTGATAATAAAATAGATGAAAAACATTGTCAATAAACATACCATAGGAATCCCAAGATAATAGTTGCAACTGCCTGTTATATTACTGCAAAAATGGTGTACACTAGTTCCAAACCTTTGACTCTCAAGTATCCAACATTTTATTTGACTTCAATCAAGCTACATATAGATGTAAAAACACATTTCCCCTCTCAGTGGTTGAATCCATCATCCTAGGAACTGAATACAAAATTCTCTCTAACCATGCCAAAACCTAGGGAGGTTAGAAACCAATTCCCTTTTTACACTAACTAATTGAGTTTGACTTTGAAAGCATTAAATTACAAGGAAATCACTCTAACCATTACTAGAACAATTAATTACATCATGTAAAATAATTGAGATAGAAATTACATCCATCAAAGTTGAATTTTACCAAGAAAAACTCAAAATATGGCTTTCCCACATAAGCGTAGCTTGGTCTAGCAGAAGCACAACATGGTCCAGTAGAAGCACGAAGTGGTATTTGAGGAGCTTTTCAATGATTTTTATTGATCTATGAGTTGAAATGATGGCTGATAAGATATGTTTAGATGTGTATAAGACCACTGAATCTTCAAGCCTGCAAAAATCCACCTCCAAGGCACCTAAAAATCTAATCTCCCAAGTCTACTCTAGAAGCACAGTGTGGGGTCCAAAATTGTGGTAATGAAAAATTGCTATTTTTTTTCCTTTTTCTTCAAATTTGAGAGCTGACATGAAACACAAAACACATATTTGTAATGTAGAGGTAAAAATAAACCTATATATGTATGTCATTTATCATTTGGATTCTCTAAGAAGAAGCTTAGTGTGGCCATGTTGTGCTTATGTGCAAACAAAATGGCCAGAATTAGCACAAAAGTTAAAAAAAAAACAAAACTTGTCAAAATATTCTTCTTCTTCATTTTTTATTCATGGCCTAGACAAATAAATATGAATCAGCAAGAAAATCAAGATTATCTCTCTTTTTAAGATTGATTAGGGTTTTATTAAGCCCTATTTTCATGTTCCTAACCCTGATTTTTCAAATCAAGTTTCTAGTGCAATAATGTCTTACCATGTGTATCTGAAGGTTTGTATCGATGTTGGCCTTTTTTAGTAGATTATCCAGGTGTTCATTGATTATAAAAATCCAAAACTCTCTGTCCTCCTCAATCTTTACTGTTGTAGTGTCATCTAGCTTTTGATGTACTTGAGGAGGAGATGATTGATTTTCTTGTCTTCCCTATCTTGCTACTGCTCTTGTCTTTGGCCTCCTTGGCTATACCTAAACTTCTTTCTCCTCTAGTTGCTCTACATCTATGATAGCCTTGACCTTATCCTTCTCTACCACCAAATATTCCTTTTTGGATGAGGGATGATCTCCTTTAGGTTTTCTTTTCAACAGTAGCTTCACTTTGAGCTGCATATTCTTTTGTTGCAAGAAGGATACTATGAAGTTTCTCTTGGCAAGGTCATCCCTGATTTCTCTGATTTCTGCCTCTTTTCTTTAATTATTTCAATAGTTTATTTTTCTTCATTGTTCTCTTCTAGGTCAGCCAAGTCAAAATCAGTGGGTCCCTTCTCTTCATTATGCAATGGCGCATCATCTTCACCTCCTTATATCTCTTGTCTCATAGTGCTAGGTTGAACTTTTTCTTCACTGATAGTCTTCCTAGGCAGCATCTTAGCTATTTCTAGGAAAAACACCAGTATTTTACCTCTAGTATAAGTCTTTGTAACCTTTACCCTAGGTTTCTTTGTCACTGATGGCCTACTTGATGAGCCAACCTCCTGTGGTCTAGATGGCGCTAATGGATAATCAAGTTGACTAGTGGCAGGCATAAGAGTGGTTGATTGCATGAATGTCTCTCGTGGTATATTAATCTATGAAAGCTGATGAATAAATATGATTTTGGACAAACCATGATGAAATAAAATTTCCTAGTGATCTCTCCATTTTCTTTGAAATTTCTCATTCATCTTGACTAAGCTCTTGAATAAGTAATGGGATAGGTTTAAAGGTTTTATGGCAATAAAATGCATCAACAACCCGATGTGGTATTGATACAACCTAGAAAACCTCCCTTCACATGTAAAATACTTCATTATAGTATTCATCAAAGGAGCATATCTATCTAAAAATTTCCTGAAAGAAAATATATGAGTAGGAGCATCTTTGTAGTGTGGTTTCAGGAAGACTTTTTAGTTTTCAATATCCAAATGCATTCCCTTAAACCAAATTTCTCCCTGATTAGGGATACCTGTAGCTGAAGCTATGATATATGTTGATATTTTGAATTCCATCCCTGCTATAGTAGTCTTATCCCTCTTGAAATTGGTGCCAAAAATATTGGTCAATTTAGCATGGCAGACCACCTCTTGTATCTTCTCACAAAACCCTAGGTAGCCCACATCTTCAAATGTTTTCTTGATGAATGATGAGGAATAGATCTCCTGCATATGAGTTGTCTCATATCTATAGATATTACCTCCTTTCTTATACTTTTTCATTTCATTGTCCATGGTTTTGGTTTGCATAGTAAAAACCCTAGTTTGATAGGAGGGAAGGGTAGAGTAGGATTGGGAAAATAGGGGAAAAAGGGCAGCTAGTCTAAGGAAGGGAATGGAGGGGATAAGGATTATGGAAATTTTTAGGAAAAATTTAGGGGGTAGGGGTAGATGTTAGGGACACATTGGAATTTTAATATTTATAAATGAGTGAGGGAAAGAAGGGAAAAAACCAAAAACACAATCCTAACCCAGAAATTTAGCAAAAGTGCAACATGGGCTAGGGTTTTGGGGGGAAATGATGGAAATGAAGGAGATGAGTATGGGAAATGGTTGGGGGAGGTGTATTAAGTGTGAAAAAGGGTGTTAGGGCAGGAAAACTAGGGTATTTATCATATAACTAAATCAAACATCAAGAAAACCAAAATCACAACGAAAAACCCTAGGAGAGGGATTTCATCATTTGCTAAAGGAAAATCACTACATGAGGATTGATGAGAGGCTATTCTTACTTGATTAGAGTCTCTGGAACCTATAGATTGTTGAATTAACCCTGTTGTGGCTTCCTCTAAGCTCCAAACTCAAAAACTCAACATGTTGGCAAGAAGCGCAGCGTGCTAGGCAAAAACACAGTGTGCTTGCTAGAAAAGGCTTGATAATGGAAAAAATAAGAGTTTTGAAGGATGTGGTGAAACTCAATTGTGGAGGATAGATCTAGGAAGATGAAATGAAGTGTTTGAATGCTTAGACGATCTCTTTATAGCTTGAAAGTTGACTTTTTCTTTTGATGATGGTATGGCATCACATGTCCTTTTTGAGAAATGATGTGATGAGGTAGTATACTGCAGCTTTACAACTTTATTTGGCAAGGTTACATATCCTTGAAGGGTAAATGTTCCTTTGAAATATTTTTGAACACTTTTTCTTTAATTATTAACTCCCATGATGGTGACTAAGGTGATGGCATGACTCCCTACATGACTTATGCTGACCTGACCTAATGATGACACCAAATGCATATGTGAAACCATGATTTGGAACTTTGAACCCTTGCAATATGCATGATTATAATTTGATGACCAAAATGATTACCAAGACACTCTTTTGATTCCCTATCACAAGGAGGGATGGCATGACTATGATGGAATTTTATGACCTTGAAAATGAAGGGAGCAGTAATAATACCTAGACACTGACAAATGATCAAATTTTATTTGAAACTATAAAAAATTGACCTAGGACCTTATCAAATGACATTGAAAGAGTAAATTTGATCATTGGTGACTCATATACACTAACATGTTCTTCATGCATGAATTATGAATTTTTGTATGACTATTTTGCGGATGTTTTTATTTCAAGTTTGCTTTCACATGTGCTAATATAATTGACCTAATTCGGTTGTTTTAGTACTTATATTGTTGAGAATTTATTGTAATGGTTGTTATTTTTGTCCCATCCTTGTGGAATATTCTGTAGGAATACATACCTTTCTCATTCATTGGTTGTAATGATTTTTGCATCCCTTGTGGACTATTTCGCTGGATGTTAGACAGATCTTGTTGTTTGTGTGTGTCTCTTCTTGGGCAGTACTATTACATATTTCTTATATTCTCACCTTTTTCTCTCCCCAACAGTAGAAGTAATTTGAAACACATATGATCAAACACTCACCAGTAACATCTCCCTTTATTTTCGAAGGCACATGTGCACTCCTCTCTCTTGCTGAAAGTTAGAGCCAAGGAATATATATAAGAATACATGGCAAACAAGAAGATATTCTGGATGGGGATCCTACTCCAAATGGTGTGAGGTATAATTTGGACTTCACATCGGGGATACCCACTTGGTTGAAGGATTTCCAGCACCGTCAACACAAACTTAAACAAATTATTCAGGTCTTCTTCCTTCCAAATGATGGAAGTCGAAAATAAAACCAATGAGCTGGAAAATAACTCCTTAAATTGAACTCTTCGACTTAATCTAATCTAGAATTTAGATTAAGTATTTGGAATGCTAACAAAAAAAATCGATTTTTCAGTTCAACATGTGGGCATTCCACCACATCGTTAATCTCACCTCCATTCCTTCATCATGAGCTCAGTCTAATTATCCTGCATCAGACTCCTCGGGAAAAAAAAAAAACTCATAATTTCTTGGTAATAAGGTCCTCTACAGAGAAACCTACTTATGTAGATCTGAATCACTCACCCATATAGAATTCTCCATCGAATGGTCCTTCCACTTCACCAAAGACTCCAAATACTATTTTCCCCTGGTGTACTTTGCAGTGTCCAAAATTATTTCAGCCTCCAAACCCTCTACCATAGGCATCTACTTTATCCAGCTCTAATCACTGACTTATCCACTACTCCCATTTGTTGTAGTGTCACCTTCATCACCAGCTTGGTATGGGTACAAATCAGCCATATTGAAGATAGGTGAGATACCTATGCCCATAGGTAACTGCAATTCATAATAATTTGTAGAAAAATTTTGAGTACCCTGCAAGGTCATGTTTTTTTCATTTTGAGATTGCTATATTCTCCTCCTGGGAATCTCTCCTTCCTCAGGTGTGCTAAGACCATGTCCCCTACCTCAAATTTTACCGAGTCTTCTTCTTAAATATGCTACGTGTTTGTACTTGTAGTTATTATCTTGTATGTTATGTTTTATCTCCTCATGTAAGTCACTCATTGTTGCTGCAAAATTCTCCCCATACGCACTCCTCTATTCAAGTTTTTCCCATATATCTCAACTCACAAACTCCTCTAGGATGCATTCCATACAAGATCTGAAATAGACTCTTCCATGTGCTCGTATTTGGTGAGTCATTCTATGTAAACTTAGCTTGAGCTAACTCATATTCCCACTACTTGGGATGTTCTCCCAAAAGGATCCTCAATATGTTTCTGATACTCTTCTTCACAACTTCAGTTTTCCCATTAGATTGTGTTTGATAGGTTGAGATGAAGTTAAATTTTGTTCCAAACTTCTTCCACAAAATCCTCCAAAAAATTCTTGTGAAAATGAGGTCCCTATCAGAGATTATACTCTTTGTAAATCCACGCAATTAGATAATCTCATTGAAAAACAAATAAGCCACATGTGTAGCATCACTAGTCTTACAACATGGGATAAAATGAGCCAACTTTGCAAATATATCCACAACTACAAGTATAGATTCCTTACCTCACTACATTTTTGGTAAACGCAAAAAAAATTCCATACTCACCGAGTCCCATGGTGTGTTAGGAATGGGTAGAGGGGTATAGAGTCTAGTGTTTTGACTCCTTCCTTTTGCATGTTGGCATACTCTGCATTTGCCTACATATTTTTTCACATTAGCTCTCATATTTATCCAGAAATAGAAGTGTTCTAGCTACCCAAGTGTCTTTTCAACCCCTAAATTCCCTACCAATCCTCCATTGTGTTTTTCTTGCATCGTATTCTCTCTCATTGAGAAATGAGGGATACATAACTAAATTTTCTTGAACAATAAACCATCCTACAACATAAACTCCCTCCATGGGTTTTCATATTTTCTCATGGGGTTCTTTCATGCTTCAAAGGCCTCTCGAATATCAACATCATCCTCATACAAGTCCTTCAAATAATCAAAGACCAAAATATGTACATGGAACTCCTGCATGAACAAACTCCTCCTGCTCAAAGCATTGGCTACCATGTTCTCTTTTCCACTCACATGTTTCAGAACAAATGTGAAATTTTATAGGAATTACACCCACTTGGTATGATTATGGTTCATCTTGTGTTGTTATCTATTGTAATGTAGAATTTTCAGAGAACAAAAAAAACTCCCTGTGCATTAAATAGTATCTCCAATGCTTCAATGCTTGAAACATCGCATAGAATTCCTTGTCATAAGAGGAGTATTTCTACTTTTAATCATTCAACTTCTCGTTGAAATATGAAATGGATCTACCTTCTTGACTCAATGTTTCTCAAAATCTTATACCACTAGCATCACATCTAACTTTTAAAATCTAATTAAAGTCGAGAAATTTCAACATCGGTTTCTTAGTGATCTTCCTCATCAAGAGCTGGAAAATTTCCTCTGCTACTGTTTTCCAGAAAAATTGTTTTTTTTCCCTCCGGATAGTTTCAACGATGGGTGCACAAATACCACTAAAATTCTTGATGAACTTCCAATAGAAGCTATCTAAACCATGAAAAATCCTAACTTCAAAAGTGTTCTTGAGTGAAATCCAACTTACAATCACCTCTATTTTCTTCGGATCCATTTTCAACCCATCCTTCAAAACGACAAAACCTAAATATACGAACTCATACCTCATGAAAGTACACTTCTTTAGGTTAATAAATATTTTTTCATATTGCAACCTTTCTAGAACTAATATCACATGCCTAAGGTTTTCTTCCTTTGTTTGGATAAAAAACAAAATATCATTGAAATAAACAATAACAAACTTACCAATGAATTCCTTGAAGACCTTGTTCATTAACCAAATGAAAGTACTTGGTGCATTTTTCAATCCAAATGGCATGACTATCCATTCAGCTAGTCCGATATTGGTCTTGAAATTTTTCTTGCACTCGTCCCCTTCACTTATCCAAATTTGATGGCAACCACTCTTCAAATCAACTTGTTGTACCTGTTTCTGGTAGGCAGTTATTGGCTGCAGAAACTATGCTGAGAAACCAACTCGGCCAGTCTTTAGGTTCAAGCTGGCCCTTGAACTAGAGGGGGCTCCCTCAATAATTACGAGGCCTTTTTTAATGATGTTCACTGTCACTGAACAACAGCCTATGAAGAATAATGTTCAGATTCATGAATTAATTTGGATGGTTGTTGATCATTGCACAATTCTTGTTCATGAATAAATCCCTCCCTTGCAGAGTCCTTTCTCAAAGTTTCAGCTTCCAACCTGATAGAAGAACTTAACTTTTTTAAATAATTTGAAAGAAGAATATAAGGGGATTCCTAAAAATTAAGGAGAATATAGAAGGATAAACAATAACCAATTCAAATAGGACCTAACTCAGAGAGACAGTCTAATATAGTAATCTCTTTAAACAATTATAAATTTGCAGGGGATTTCAAAGAGATTGAAACTCAATCTATTCTTACTCATCTCTTCTATGAAACCCTAAACATGTCTATAAATATAATATGAAAATAATGGAAAAACATAAAAGAAACACAAATTATGTCAAAGCCAAAGCTTGAAATACTTAAATTATGATTTATAGAGAAACGTTTTACAAAGCTGAAAGGTCTTGGCATCAAAAGCCAACCATTATTTATTACAACTGATCAAATATATATATATATATATATATATATATATATATATATTACAGCTCCTGAAGTGGTTACAAGCTTTCATGAATAAAATCACTATTAGTAAACTAAAAATATATAAAACATCTAATTTGTTGCAAGAAATTAGAAATTATTGGAAAATTTTGGCTTTAATTCTGGAAACTAATTTATTGACGTTGATCCTTCTGCTTGAAATCTAAAACTGTTGAATACTCTTCCCTAAAAATATACTAGCCTCTTCATAGTCCTTGAGTGATGATTTTTTTTTCTTAAAATACTTTGCCCACTGTGTCCTGCTTTTATGGATATAAAAATAATCCAAATGTTGATGTTTTGCCTCAAATAATCTGTTGTAAATGCAGATCTTGTGAACACGACGCCCAGGATATTTTAATTCATGTCAATTGTTGACCTTTTGACTGCCATATGTTCTTTAAAATCTGTAATTGTAATGTGTTTTATTAGTTGTCTCTTCAAATTTTGTTAACTGCCCTTCGCTAATTGATTTCCTGAAAATAATCTTTGATTCTTTCAAATCTAGACTAATTCCAATCTGTTGATCTTGGCTTGGATATGCTCATTAAATCCCTGAAAGCTTGGGATTACTATTTGACTAATGATCCTTTAGACAAAATTTGTTCCAAACAAAGTTGCCTATTTATTTTTCTTGAGCAGAAGCATGTGCTTGTATATCCCATCCAAATCTATTTCTAAGCATTCATACTTCCTATATGATGGAAGATAAAAATTGTTGAAGACGATAAGTAATATATATACTTATTATATATACCTTTATTTTGTTTTCAATACTAAAAGAATTATTCAAATGGTCTTCTCCACAGTTAAATAAACTTCCAATACATCACTGGTATTGGGAATTTGAATCCAATTGAAAAATATTTTACTACTGGATGTGAATAAGTATAGTTTCTATAGGAAGAGGAGATCAGTAAAATTGAAGTGCTTGCAGGTGTTTTTGTAGACCCCCACACTCAAATATTTACAGTTGGTTGTCCTCTTACAACATATCACTGCCACCGTTAAATGTCAATTTTTTTCATTATAGAAAATCTGATCCTATAATCATCCCTGTACTATAAGAGATAGTTCATATTCAAGTTTTAGGTTGAAATAAACCAGCATGGCTGCAACAAATATTGTTTGCCACAAAATATGAAAATTCTCTACATCCAACCAATTCTCCTCCCTTGAGATCCATCCCAAAACTATTAACAAGGACAATGGTTTCGAAAAATAGCAGTGGCTTAAACCAATCCTTTGAATTCACCATTTGTATGCCCTACCAAAATCAACTATCAATAAATGTGCAAAGAAGAAATTCAATTGAAAAGGATGAGTGGGATAGCAACAACATTAAGACAAGGTAATCAATGTTAATCATGAATAACATTCATTTTTCTCAGGATGCTTCCAACATTTAGACTCCTTATTTTGTTGATAATGTCCTCTTCCATTTGAAGAAATCTTGGTTTTCAATATGGATCAATGGTTTGAAACATATGTACAATAAATCATGAAACCCTGCAACCAAAAACAGAGGTGAAAATTTTCAACTACACCCTTTGTTCACTGTAATCACTTTTCATAGTGATTGCACTCAGAATATACTTCAAATAATAAACACTATGGCATATCGAGACAAGAACATTGATCTGTTCTTCATGCTTAAATGGCTTATGAAAAATGATGCTTAGTCTAGTCAATCAACAACAACCCATTATTGAACCAGTGAGCATAAATCCATGCATCTTTACAATCTCATGGATAAATTTCAACTAGGCACTGATGAAGACAAATTGATTGCAATTTCCAAAATTCACGGGGAAAACATTTTTTGTAAACATTTAGGGTTTTTTGGATTCATATGCCCTTCACACAATAATATTTTCTCCTTTTCTTTCCACTAAGGTTTTCCAGGGTCTTTTGTTTTTCTGTCTAGAATGCAAACATCAACTTAACAGCTTAGTCCCAGACACAAATTCTCATATCCCAAGAGCCACTATAAATTCTAGTAGAGTTAAAACCCAGACATGTAAATGGTCCAATATATCCATGAAGGAAAAGTTCATTGTTTTGACCTGTAATTCCTGTAATTTCAATAAAAAATTAGGGAGCTTAGGAATGGCTCTACAACCTCTCACAAAAGCCTTAGTTCCACCCACTACCAACATCTCCATATCTTCTTCTATGGCATGTATTGTTCTATGAAATGGTTGTGAATGTTCAATCGAAAAACCTTCCTCCATGTTCCACATAATGATCATAGTATAATATCCTTTCATGATTATTTCATATTTATACGAGCCAATAGACGGTTAAAGATCAGTTTCTATGTCTTCTTCAAAAAATACTTTTGTCGAGGAAGGCTAATTTTTGTTCACAGGTGTTTTACAAAAAATGGCACTGAACATATAGCCTACAGAAAAATATCAAAATCTCTCCTATTTGCTCACAATGTTCACAAAAAAATTCATGCTTAACTAAATTGAGACCATCCTGCAAAAAACCCACATCTCGAAATTGAGAAATTCATCTTCATTTTCCCACAAAATGAGCCTGAAAATCACCTATTGAAAATATTGTGTTGTTTTCTTTTTTGGTGAAATATGACGTTCGTGTGTATATGGTTATTCTTCAATATAAACCACGATATACTATGATTCCCTCACAGCACATAAGGATCTAAATGGAACCTTAAACCTTGCTTGGTAGAATTAAACTTTATGTTGTCCTTGAAACCATCAGCGGATTTCGGAGGGGGTCTATTATGCTAAGTGGTTTTCAAGGGGGGGTTGGGTGGAGTGTGAAATTTCATTTGACCTTAGATCTTCATTGACTTTGTGTGAGCCTCTTATCATCATTGAAACTTGCAAGACCTTTTTCATGAGCCAAATACATTTCATTCACTATTTCTTGTTACATTTTATGGTTTCTTTATCTTGTGGCTTATGACTTTGATGAGTTTGTAGACTTAAATGTCAATTTTAAAGATTGGGTGACAAGCCCAACATTTCCTTTTTCAAATAATTTTAAATTTGAAATAAAATAATTCTAATAAAAATATAATTTTATATTTTTAATAAAATTGTGTATTTAAATATTCAAAATCATTCAAAATTAACTGAGAGACCATATTTCCATGAAATTTTATATATGCCTAAAGATTTAGCTGAAAGGTAAACTAGCTAAAATAATAATAAAATTATTTGTAACTTTCCAGAGGTCAGAAAAAGTTACAACATCAGCTCCAACTAGGGACTGCCTCCCCTTGTGGGATGAAGAGAAATAGTAGACCAAATGTCTTAAGTGTTGGGCATGGAATCATACCATAAACCTATGATCATCAACCATTCATTTGCCATCATATAAAAATATAACTGATGCTCATGGATCAATCCTGTCATTTGAATACGCTACTACTGCACACTAAAACTTGCAACTATGAAATACAACCATATGCCTACACTAATTCGGATACTCTTTCACACTGAAATATGAAGATCAAAATTTCTAAAGACTCAAACTATAAACTGATTTATCAGATATTGTTTAAATCACACCACTCAATCCCACACACCCCTATCTAACTGAAATGAAAAGCTTTACATTGTTAGGTGTAATCTTCTTTCCAATGTAACCAGGTGAGGAGTGGGTTTATTGACAAACCACGTTGCCAGTAGCTAAAAATATGAAATATATGTCCAATATAAACATCAAATCCCATAAGAAACTTATACTCATAGGTGAACTTTAACAACTACATCCTCTGTCGACATCTTAGATTTTTTATCATGGCTAGGAGGAAAAGACATATACTGTTGATTTCAAGTATGAATGAACCTTTCATACTAGTAAAGGTAGTTGAAATCTTGAAACAATGGGATCGATGATCCAGTGGAATCGCCATATGACAAAGTGGAGTCGCCAGGTGAAAATAATGCAGCCAATACAAATTCCTACTCCTCATTCACCAGCAAGGAATAGATCTAGTCATTATTGCAATCTAGGGAAAATTTTATTTGTCACTTCGCTCCCCGAAAATGGCACCAAATGTTGTACCTATTTCTCATAAGCAGTTCTCGGTTGCTAAAACTACACCGAGAACCCAACTTGACCAGTATTTAGGTTCAAGTTGGCCCTTGAACTAGAGAGGGCTCCTTCAATAATTATGAGGCTTTGTTTAACTTTTTTCACTGTCACTAAACAATTTCCTATGAATCACAATGGCCAGATTCATTATTTAATTTGGGTGGTTGCTAATTATTGCACAATTCTTGTTCATGAATAAATTTCTCCCTTGCAGAGTCCTTTCTCAAAGTGTCAGCTTCCAACCTGACAGAAGAGCTTAACTTTTTTAAAGAATTTGAAAGAAGAATATAAGGGGATTCCTGATAATTAAGGATTCAAACAGAATACTTAATCAAACGAGAAGAATTGGATGCATGTAGAAGCTTTTATAGCCCAAAAAAACACATTCAAGAGAATATAGAAGGACAAACAATAACTAGTTCAAAGAGGGCCTAACTCAAATAGACAGTCTGATATAATAATCTCTTTAAACAATTATAAATTTTCAAGGGATTTTAGAGAGATTGAAATTTAATCTATTCTTACCCAACTCTTCTATGAAACCCAGAACATGTGCAGAAATAGAATATGAAAATACTGGAAAAACATACAACATGTTAGAATACTTCAATTAGGATTTCTGGAGAAAATTTTTACAAAGTTGAAAGGGCTTGGCATCAAATTCCAACCATTGTTTATTACAAATGATCAAATATATAGATATTATAACTCCTAAAGAGGTTACAATATTTCAAGAATAAAATCCCTATTAATAAATTAAAAATATATAAAATATACTATTTGTTGCAAGAAATTAGAAATTGTTGGAAAATTCTGCCTGTAATTATGGAAACTAATTTACTGACGTTGATCCTTCTACTTGAAATCTAAAATTGTTGAATACTCTTCCTTGAAAATCTACTTGCCTCCTCATAGTCCTTGAGTGATGTTTTTCTTTCTTAAAATACTTTGCCCACTGTGTCTTGCTTTTATGGATCTAAGAATAATCCAAATGTTGATGTTTTGCCTCAAATAATCTGTTGTAAATGTGTATCTGGTGAACTCGATGCCCATGATATTTTAACTGATGTCATCTATTGACCTTTGACTGCCATCTGTCCTTTAAAATCAGTGATTGCAAAGTGTTTTGTCAACTATCTCTTCAAATTCTGTTAACTTCCCTTTTCTAACTCATTTCCTGAAAATAATCATCGATTCTTTCAAATATAGATTAATTCCAATCGGTTGATCTTGGCCTAGATATGCTCATTAAATCCCTGAAATCTTGGGATTACTATTTGACTAATGATCCTTTAGACAATTTTTTTCCAAACAAAGTTTCCTATTTCTTTTTCTTGAGTAGAAGCATGTGCTTGTATATCCCATCTATTTCTAAGCATTTATACTTCCTATATGATGGAAGATAAAAAAAATTTGAAGATGAGAAGTAATATATATATTTATCATAGATACCTTTCTTTGGTTTTTATCACTAAAAGAATTATTCAAATAGTCTTCTCCACAGTTAAATAAACTTCCAACATATTGTTGTTATTGGGAAATTGAATGAAATTGACAAATCATTTACAACTGGATGTGAATAAATATATTTTCTGTAGGAAGAGATTTCAGTAAAATTGAAGTGCTTGCATGTGTTTTTATAGACCCCCACACTCAACTATTTACAGTTGGTTGTCCTCTTACAACTTATCACTTCCACCATAAAATGTCAATTATTTTCATCATAGAAAATTCGATCCTAACATCATCCATGTAATATAAGAAATATTTCATCTCCAAGTCGTAGGTTGAAATAAACCCAGCATGGTTGCAACAAATATTTTTTTCCACGAAATATGAAAATTCTCTACATCCAACCAATTCTCCTCCCTTGAGAACCATCCCACAATTATTGATGAGGACTTTCGAAAAATAACAGTGGATTAAACCAATCCTTTGAATTCACCATTTGTATGCCCTACCAAAATCAGCTATTAAGAAATGTGCAAAGAAGCAATTCAATTGAAAAGGATGAGTGGGATAGAAACAACATTAAGACAAGGTAATCAATTTCAATCATGAATAACATTTATTTTTCTCAAGATGATTCCAACATTTAGACTCTTTATTTTTTTGATAACGTCCTCTTCCATTTGAAGAAATCCTAGTTTGCAATCTAGATCAATGGTTTGAAACATATGTACAATAAATAATGAAACCCTGCAACCAAAAACAGATGTAGAAATTTTCAACTACACCCTTTTTTTTTCACTACAATCACTTTTCATAGTGCTTTCACTCATAATATACTTCAAAGGATAAACATTATGGCATTTCGAGACAAGAAAATTGATCTACTCTACATGCTTAAATGGCCTGTGAAAATTGATGCTTAGTCTATTCAATCAACAATAACCCATTATTGAATTAGTGAGCAGAAATCCATGCATCTTTACAAGCCCATGGATAAATTTCAACTAGGCATGGATACATTATGAAGACAAATTTATTGCAATTTCGAGCATTCACGAGGAAAACATTTGTTGTAAACATTTAGGGTTTTGTGGATTTATATTCCTTTCACACAACGATATTTTCTCCTTGGATTTCCATTGGGGTTTTCCACGGTCTTCTATTTTTCTATCTAGAATGAAAATTTCAACTTAATAGCTCGATCCCAAACACAAATACTCATATCCCAAGATCCGTTATAAATTTTGGCAGAGTTAAGATCGAGGCATGTAAATGTTCCAATATTTCCACGAAGGAAAAATTCAGTGTATTGACCTATAATTCCTGTAATGTCAATAAAATTGAGGGAGCTCGGGAATGGCTCTCCAACCTCTCAAAAAAGCCTTAGTTCTGCCCACAACCAACATCTCTATATATGTTGTTATGGCACATATTGTGCTATGAAGTGGTTGTGACTTTTCAATCGGAAAAACTTCCTCCATGTTCGACATTCTGATAATTGTATCATATACTTTCATGATTATTTTATATGTATACAATGATAATAGACTACTAAAGATCAATATATTTGTATTCTTCAAAAAGTACTTTTGTCGAGGAATGCCAATTTTTGTTTAGATGTGTTTTGCATAAAATGACACTGAACATATACCCTACAGAAAACTAGCAAAATATCTCCAATTTCTCACGATTATCACAAAAAATTCCATGATTAACTAAATAGGGACCATCGTACAAAAAACCCACATCTCAGAATTGAGAAATTCATCTTCGTTTGCCCACAAAATAAGCTTGAAAATCACCTACTGAAAATACTGTGTTTTTTTATTTTATGGAAATATGACATTCATGCGTATTTGGTTATTCCTCAATATAAAACACGATAGAATATGATTCCCACACAACACATAAGGATCTAAATGCCACCTTAAACCATGCTTGGCATAATTAAACTTTATGTTGTCCCTGAAACCACCAACGGATTTCAGAGGGAGTCGATTATGGTAAGTGGTTTTCAAGGGGGGGTCTGAAATTTCATTTGACCTTAGATCTTCATTGACTTTGTGTGAACCACTTATCACCGTTGAAACCTACAAGACCTTTTTCATGAGCCAAATACATTTCATTCACTATTTCTTGTTACATTTTATGGTTTCTTTATCTCATGGCTTTTGACTTTGATGAGTTTGTAGAATTTAATGTCAATTTTAAAGATTGGGTGACAAGCCCAACATTTCCTTTTTCAAATAATTTTAAATTTTAAATAAAATAGTTCTAATAAAAATATGATTTTATATTTTTAATAAAATGACATATTTGAATATTTAAAATCGTTCAAAATTAGTTGAGTGACCATATTTACATGAAATTTATAAATGCCCAAAGATTTAGCTGAAAGGTAAACTAGGTAAAATAATAATAATAAATATTTGTAACTTTTTCGGGGTCAGAAAAAGTTACAACACAACCTTTGAAAAGTAGTTTTCTCCATTCAACCATTCCATCATGTTGTTCATTTATGGAAACGGAAATCTGTATCTAATTGTAATCTTGTTGATTTCTCTAGAATCTATGCACATCCTCTGTTCTCCATCTTTCTTTGGACTAAGTACTACAGGGACAACACTTGGACTCAGGCTCTCCCTTATCACCTCTTTTTCCTGCATTCCTTGAACCTATTTCCTTCTCTCTTCATTTTCCTTGGGTGTCATCCAGTAAGAATATTTATTCAGAAGGCTTACTCCTGGTATCAGGTCTATGTCATGGCTAATACTTATCTTAGGTGGAAAATCACTTGGAAGATCATCTACCATGATATCACTAAACTCATGCAACATATATTGAATATCAATAAGTAAATCTACAATTTTAGTGTGCATAATTATTACCTTTGGTTTTCAGAACACCGCATAGATGACCTCTTCTTTCTCCATCTTTTGCAGAAATTCCTTTCCTCCCAACATCAGTGCTTTTGATCTACTTGTCCCAGTTGTAATTTCTTCCTTAAATGGTACGAGAGTGTGCTTGATACCATATTTTTCAAATGTATAGTTGTTGTTCTCTCCATCATCCACCACTTTCCTATCAAATTTCCAAGGTCATCCCAAAATAAGGTGGCATACATCCATTACCATGATGTCACAAACTATCTTGTCCTTATATCAACCTATCTATACCTCCACTTCACTCCGTTCACTCTCCAACAATTGGTAACATTTCTATGACCATGACACTTTATATGGTGCTAGGTGCTTCATCTTTTTTAATCCAATTTTTTCCACCATTTCTTTGGAAACTAGATTTTATGTTCTTCCACTATAAGTCACCACTTTGTATCACTTTATTCACGCCTTGCGGGAAGTCCTAAATAAGGATTTTTTTTGTTTTGGTTTAGAAATCTCCTTGGTTGGTTTCATCAAGACCTTATTCATCATTAAATATTCTCTCATCTCTAGTGCATTTCCTACCATAGGTTCTTGTGCTTCTACTTCCAGCTGAGCTACATGTGCATCTATTTATCCTCCTTTTTTAATATCAGAAGACTCAAATATATATGACATAGATTCCCACATTTATAGCATGGATAGATAGTCTCTCTACCTCTTCCTCTATATATACCTCTCCTGTAAGGTTTTCCTCCTCTGGAGTTACCTTATTTTTGTCCTTTTTTTCTTAGGTTACTTTCATCATTATTTTGATCTGGAGCCTTCCCTCTTCTAGTTTTCTATCATTTTCCTTTATAAAAACCATGACCTTTACTTGAATTATGTTTCTTCATTATCTTCTCTTATTCCTTCAAGGAAAACTAGTATGATTTTTCCGTTGTCCTAGGAGAAACCATGATGATTTCATCTTGAATCTCCACATTCAATCCATCGATGCACTTTATTGTTTTCTTTGGGGTGTATTCTACATAAACTACCCTCAAATTCACCTTATAAACTCCTCGGTATGTTCTCTTACTATCATAAATCTTTGCTTAAGGTTATGCACCTTCTTGTAGAGAATAGTTGATAATATTTCAGCAGAAAATTTCCCTTCATCTTCACTATCATCCTATCCCAAATTTTTATCAATGATTTCCCCTATTTTATCCTTTCAACCTATACATTGTCCCACCACAGCGTAGCATAGCCTTTCAACCTAGTTACAACAAGTTTTACCCACTTATCTTCTTCAATATCCTCATACTTGGAATAATTATTTAATTCATTAATCCAATCGATCAAATTCTAAGCTACCAGGCTGCCAACATAGATAGACAACTCAATTTTTGGACTTGAACTTGAGCTTAACATCGAGCTAAATAGTTTAACTTATGGAGCTTCATCCATAGTTTTTTCTCTTTCTGTTGTAGCTTCTTCCTATGATCCACTATCATCCCCATCCTTAGGGTATCGATGCCTACTTTTCTCCATGGCCTTTAAAAGAGCTTGGAGCCCATGTATCTCTACTTGGATTTTTTCATTAGCTACAAGTCTCACTCCTCAACCTCGTGCTCTCCTTTCTCACATTTTTATAACATGTTGTTGTAACCAACAACACCAATTTCAAATGAAACTCTACCACAAACATGGCTCTACCTCAAACCTTCTCTGATACCAAAAGTGATGGAACGAGGCAGACTAAAAGCCAAACTAGACTCAGACACATTATAGGAAAAAATTGGTTGTAGACACTGCAAAATATTTTTGTAATGCTTCTAGAAACTTTGTTTTAGGGATTTTGGAAGGTGAAATAGTTTGTTCCTCCATACAATTGATTCCTCCATGCTCTATCTCAATTCTTAACTCAAAAAAAAATTTCTCCTCCCACCTATCCTGGTCCATCATTAACCTCACACAATTTGGTGGTCTAAATTTCAAGTAAAAGAACAAATTCTATCGAACAAATTGTAAAATAGTTCGGAAGTCACGATAAAAGGGTACACATAACATGCACTACTTAGAAATGGAATGTTTACAAGCATATAACACTACAGGATTTTTTTGGTCGCTCGAATTCTAGAAATAAAGGAAGTGTGTACACAGTTCAAAACCAGAGATAAGAACACATATTTATGAATAGGTTTATGAAAAACATGTTGCGCATAAATTATTTCACACGTACGGACTCAGAGGCAGGAGACAAGATCTCTTCCTCTTCATTCGATGCCTCTTTTTATTCACACTTAAACAAATGATTAGTTTCTCCTTCCCTCCAAATGAGGGAAGTCAAGAAGACAACAAGTGAGCTAGGAAATAACTCCATAACTCTAAATCTTCGACTTACTCTAATTTCAAATTTACTTTAAGTATTTAGAATGCTAACAAAAAGATCGATTTGTTAGCTCAACATGTGGCTAGTACACCACATTTCAAGATCCCCACCATTCCTTCATCACAAGCTAGGTATAATTACCTTGCATCATATTTTATTCACAATCTAATAGTGTAGAGATGATAACTAGAACTAGTTAGTAAAATGCTACATGTTCATTTTAAAATGGTGGCCTCTATATAGACTCTATACCTGTCATAGTTCTAGAATCAGATTGTTGCAGTAATAGAGAAGATCCAAGAATTGAAATTATACAAGGTTGGAAGGAAATAGATATGGTGTTGATCCAGATGGATATTGGTGGCCACCCACCTATTCCACCTAGACCTCCAGTCGATTTCATCAATTTCCTTTTTTATAGAAGCATTTACCATTTTTAGCATTTTTTCGATTCCTGAACTTCTGGAGTAGTTTTGAGCCCCTAAATGGTGTTTTTATGAGCTCTGCAATTGGAATATAGCCATAGGTAGGGTCATACAACAAATAATATAGTACTCACAAAGATATTTATAACGATGTATCATATTTTCAAAAATAATATAATAGGACCAAGTTACGACCCCGGGAAGTTGGCTGCCCAACGAGGCCCCCAAACTCTTGTTGTTCCATCTCCTGGGGTTAGGGTTTTGGTTGTTTGGGATTTTACCTTATTGTTTAATAATAAAAATTCCCTTGATCCTCATTGTAACATAATTCATATGCATGTATCCACCACATCTCTTCTCATATATAAGCTACCATCGCTCGAGCTAGTTTATTTCCATTTTGTATGTAAGCATATTTCAGTTCTTTGATATTAATGAAATGAAGTGTTATTTCTACTGCATATTTTTATTTATGTTTATATATGTATTTTATTGTGTTCATGTTTAAGTTCAAATCAATTGTATCAGAGTGTTCTTCTCTTTCTATTTTTTATTTTCATGTCCCCAACGAGGTTAGGGTATAAGGAGTTAGGGCTCGAATTGGTTGAACCTTTGCAAGACCAACCTCACAAACCTTGGCGACCTCCCATGGAGGAAGAAAAGAAAGATGAAGGAGAAAGAGATCCTTTCAAAATATTTCTCAAAGAATCCCTCGAGTGATAGAGTAATATGATGATGGACAACTTTTCCCATATCCTTCGACGGCTACCCACAAGCGACGCATCTTCTTCGAGCAGCCACTTTGGAAGCACCACTCCCTTTAAGGAGAAAGTTACCTTCGAAATCCCCGTATTTGAAGTTTAGATAGATGCAGATGTTGCAGATAAATGGTTAAATATACAAGAAGGATATTTTTCAGTTCAGGATTTTTCCAACTGGGAAAATATTACTTTGGCACTCCTTAAAATCACCCCCCACATCAAGGATTGGTGGGAAACCTACTGTGAGAAGAGGGATAAGAGTGCACCCTCACTATTTTAAACTACACCCACTTGGAATTATTTATGAGACACCGTCAAGGAGCAATATAATCCTATCAGGAACTATGAGAATAAATACATAAACCGAACCACATTGCGGCAGGGAAGGGACCAAGACATTCCAGAGCTCACAAATATTTTTCATACCCTTTGCAAGAATTTTGGTATTAATGATTTTGAGCATAATTTGGTACTCAAGTACCATGGATGTATACACAAGTACATTCAGGATGATATGGATTTCCTGGAAATCTACTCGCTCGGTACTACGTATCGATATTTTGTCAAGATTGAGCATAAAATTAAATAGAATAAGTGAGACTTTGGATCTTTGAATCTGAACGAAGGGAAATGTGCCCCTGAACCACAAAACAAAGGATAGAGCCAAGGCGGGGTGACACAAGAAAACCTGTCAAATCCACAAGAAAATAACAACACCACGAAGACAAAGAAGGAAAGGGGAAAATTGTGTGAGTTCCAAAGAGCCCCACTCACAACATAAGTCAGTGTCGGGCCAAGCAGTAACTGGTGGCCAAATTCATCATTCCTAATCAGATTCATGTTCTAACTCTAAATCAAAACCCGACGAGGGAAATAAAAAGGGGAAGAAGATTATTGACATGGAGCCTAGTGAAAATGTTGCGACCACCAATATCTAGGAGGATGATCCTGAATATCCATAGGAGGGGGAGTGCCTCTTCCACTCATAGATGTGGGTGACGGGTTCTCTCCTGCAGTTCATTATCAACAGAGGGAGACAAAAGAACCTCATTTTAGCAAAGGTCGTGAAGTGGTTGGGCCTACTAACCACAACACACTTACAATTGTACACCATCGGGTGGCTTCACCAAGGACGAGACCTTCACACCACCTTCCCTACAGCATCAATACCTTCACAAATGAGGTATTGTGTGATGTTTATCCTCTTGAATTTTAAGATGTATTATTAGACCAACCATACTTGTGGAATCAGAATGTTGTGTATGAGTCTATGCCTTGCACTATTATTATTACTTTTGGAAATCAATTGTATATTATACCAGAGGTATCACCGCCTACCACCATCTCTTTGATCAGTGCGAAGCAATGGAGTAAGATCATTTCTGAGACAGGGAAATTTTTTTTCCTTATGATTTACCCTCAGGGAAAGAAGAATATTGTGGCCACAGCCTCCAAACATGGATCCTTAACACGACAATAGCAGATGGACAAGGTTGTGGAGGAGTACCAAGACATCTTCACCTCACCCACAAGGGTACCTCTACACTCTCAGGTCAAGTACTGCATCGATCTGACCTCGGGCTCGCTACTAGCCAATGGACCGATCTATAGACGCTCTATTCTAGAGAATCATGAAATCAACAGGAAGATTCAGGATCTATTGCATAAAGGGTACATCAAGCCAAGTTCATCACCCTGTGGGAGCCTGATCATGTTGTTATAGAAGATGGACTAGACCTGGAAACTTTGTATTGACTCTCAGGCACTGAAAAATATCACTATCCCAAATAGGTATCCAAACCCATAGATTGATGACCTTCTGGACCAGCTTATGGGAGAAAAATGTTTCAACAAAATTGAATTGGATGTTGATTATTACCAGGTACCAATCGAACCATCCAATGTGTGGAAAACTATCTTCAAATACAAGGAGGGAATTTTCAAATGGTTGTTCATGCCTTTCGAGTTGACGAATGCCCCATCAACCTTCATGAGGATGATGGATGACATCTTGTGACCCTTCACCAACTCATTCGTGGTGGTTGGGAATAGCACCTCCACCATATTTGATAGGTCCTCAAACAATGCAACAAGACAAGTTGTGTGCCAATTTGGATAAATTCACTTTTGGTATGACCCAGGTTCAAGGGTACATCATTAATGAGTGGTTTGTGCATGTGGACCCTTCCAAGATACAAGTAATTCAGGGTTGGCTAGCCCCAACCACTCTAACATAGCTCTGTAGATTTTTAGGTCTTGCCAATTTCTACCGCAGGTTCGTGTTGGGGTTCTCTCATATCACTTGGCCTTTAAGTCAAGTCACCAAGGGAAGATTCAAAGAAATTTTTTTATCATTGAAATCCCAACATAAGGAATTTTCTGAGTTGAAGAATCACCTCTGCTCTACACCAATGCTCCCATTACCAGACCTGCAACAACCATTTGAGATTGAGATAGATTCTTCCGACTATGCTATTGGTGCAATTCTTACTCAGCAGGGGCATCTAGTGGCATATCACAGTGAGACACTTTCAGACATCATCTTAAAGTATCCCACCTATGACAAAGAGATGTATTCCATTATGAATGCATGTCGATAATGGAAGCATTATATTATTAGGAAGGAAACAATCATCCACATAGACCACTGACCCTTGTAGCTCATACATACACAAGGGAATTTGCAGAATAGTCACCATCAGAAATGGTCCACATACCTGCAACAGTTCCATTTGAACATTAAGTAAAAGAAGGGCAGTGCCAACAATTTTGCAGACTACTTGATCCAACCACCATTCATGGTGCTGACCACTGTGCTTGACTCTAATGGAAATGAAACTTCGAGGTGGCCGCATATTTACAAGAGAGATCTATAATTCGGAAACACATACCAGACGCTCCTAGAAGGTAAGCAAGTTCCAATATTTCACCTCCAGGATGCACTTTTGTGCCACTTGCAACACCTTTGTGTTCCTTCAACTGATTGTGCCAAGATGATTTGGGAGGTGCATTATATTTGGGTCGCTGGACATTTCGAAGTAGAGAAAATAGTGGCAGTGATATAAAATTATTTTTATGGGTTGAACCATATACATGATGTTGGGAAGTACATTAGATACTACAGTGTCTGTATCATTCCCAAACCGACCATCAAGAAGAAATTCCTATATATTCATTTTCCTACTCCTAGTAGACCTTGGGAATCCATATCAATGGATTACATTTTGGGCCTTCCTTATACTAAGCATGAAAATGACTACATTTTCGTGGTCATTGATGTTGATCAGCGGTTTTCATTGATGTCAACCCAAGCAACACTAAGGGATAACCCAATATTGCATGGGAATTTTGACCTACCAAATTAATATATTCTAGGTCAATAAGGCTTTTTATAGTTTCTACTTGTCGAGATGTTTCCGTTGACATATGGCATGCCATGTAACTCTTCACGGATTGAGAGATATTCATGTTTTAAGTTTGTACCCCCAGTTAGTGGGCTAAAACCCCATGGGGTTGTGGCATGGGGCATTGAAAAGTCATAATTAATATTTATTAAGCTCCTAAAATCCCTCCCACGTTCACTTGTTGAAGCCCCTCTCAACCGAAGCATTTATATAAATCGTGATCCTCATATCCTCCTCATGCAAGGGATTTCGTTATCTAAAACAGGTCATCATGGAATTTTCTCTCTAACTTTGTTTCTACGAAGGTTCAGAAGCTGAAATTTTTATGAGGTGAAGCTGAAATCCTAAGGAAGATGCTGTGAAAATTTCAGATCAAGGTGCACAATATGTTCGGAGATATGATCTGTGGAAGTCAGTGTTTTTGCAGGTTCTTGAAATTCATCTCAAAGAAGTGACCTTGGGAGACACATCATAAGTCTCTCTCTGAGTATCAGATTGGAATTCCATAAAAATTGGAAGATAGTGCGCAGTCTATATTTTTCGCTCTATCAATTTGTAATATCCCTTTTTCAGGAACAACTACAGATTGGGAATAATCTGAGTTATTACCAATGTGGAGCTATATCCATGTACCTCATATAGGTGTAAAAACACTTAAACTTTAGTAAAATATATAGCAGAAAAGTTATATAGCATTTTACAAGGCAAAAGGTGGGGAAAAGTGAGGATTTAGGCCCTAAAACATGTGTATTCAGAGATCTGCGTAAAAATAAGGTGGGAAAGTGGTTGGATCTGATAGCTAGGGTTATGAGGGACTCCCTTGTCAAATTTTAGCAAAAAAAAATAAGTTTTTCTAAGTTAAATAGTTCCTCCTTTCCTAACTAGGCTAGAAAACCCTGATTTCCCAAGACTAGAATTATGCAGAAATTTACTGAAGCATGTGAGCATTATTTTCTGAAGGGTATGACTGAAATAAGGTCTGAATATTGAAAAATAATATCAGTGTCATAACTCATACACTTTACAGAAGAAGAATGAAATAATACAAAATAAATCCTCAAGAAAGAGGTGCTACAACCATGTAAAAAGACTGCATAACAGTGACAACATTATTTTTAGGGCTGAAGTAGTGGTTTATTGATTCTTCAGATATAGATCAGATCTGTACATAAAAATATAGATCCAATACAGATCCATGTACAAGAAGAGCTGATCTATATATTCCCCTTGGAGTTTTGCTCAAAACATGAAGCACCAGAAGTAGATCTGAGATCTAAAAATGCAGATCTGCAGAATGATTCAGAAAATCACTGAATCATGAACATGTATAATATCAGATCTGAAACAGAACATAGATTGGTTTGCCAATCTATGGATCACCACAGTGGAGGATGAATCCAATCACCAGAGTTCTCTCCTCCAAAATGCAAGCAGGACACCCTGCAGCTGTAGATCTGCAAATAATGTTGTCTTAGGGACATAAATAGCGTTGTAGCTTCTGAAGATGATATGGCCTGATTCCAAGATGTAGATCTGAAGTACAATCAGCAAATGTACTCTTCCAGGAGGTTAAATGACACACTCACTGAGAAAAGCCACTGCTATCATCTAGATCTGAGCAGATCTAGATCTCCACTTGCTGAAACTCACAAGACAGCTCAACCCTCAACATGAGTAGCACTGTAATGTAAGATGAAACTTGGCCCAAGCCTGATAGTGGAGAATTTTAGCACAATTCTCCTCCAAGAGCTACTCAAGGAAGGAGGTGGGATTCCTGAACAGGAATGCCCAACAAGGGATGTCTAAGCAGACAGACCTTCAGAAATAATATCTTCAACAACCTTTTCCTTGTTTCCCTCCTCTTCCTTTTATAAGATAGGAATTTTTCCAAACCCTAAGCCACCTTGAATCACTTAACCCCTTTCACATTACAACCTCCTTCTAGAACTGCGATGTCCCTCAAAGAGGTTCAATGCATCTAGACTGCGTTGTTTGACTTCGTCAAATAGGATCCCCTCTTGTGATTTAGACCCTTTCACACCTGCAAGATATAATTTAAATAGCCCAGATATGTCTCTGTTCACATAGGCATTGATTTATTCTTAGTTTTTCAGGATTTTTACATGTCCTCCTTCATAGTTTATTCATTAATCATGAAATACAAAATAAATAAGGAAAAATTAATGTTCCAATTAGCTAAAGCTAATTTAGGAACATTACACAATTTCAGAGCCAAATGAAGAAAAAATGACACGTGGCATGCCGTACAAGTTTGCTCTGCTAAAACAGTCCATAGTTAGGGCATTGTGAGAGATTGGATATAAATCTCTCTTGAAGAATCCAAATTGGGTCAGACCTGTGGCATTGGAAAGACGACTCAGAGAAATACTACAGTACCGAAAATCAAATATTGGGGATCTGAAATAATAGATATACACTAGATTCAATATCGAGCTCCTAGAAGGCAAAGAAAAATTTAGATCATGTGTTGTCAAGGGCTGCAAATGACCAGAATTTCTAGGGAAGCAAAGCAAAGCAAGGTGCAACAGAGGGTAGCATGACAAAAGCAGCAACCAAGGTACATAAAAATAGCAAGAAGTTCATCCCATTAAGTCTTCAAGTGGGCAGCACTGTATACAATCATTGTAAAGGTATCCTTGTAAATACATTATTGTACAAATGGTACTAGTGTCTATCTGCCAAGAGTTGAAGAGGCAGTGTCGGGTGGTCTAGGATCAGCATTAGGTGGTTGTGTCAAAGTTGGGGTTATGTTCTAGTGTTTTTTATTCTTCTACATCATTCTATATCATTGTAAAGTGGACAATTTTCCCTGGTACGGGAGTCCATTCTTCTTTTATTCTTCTAAATGGTGGTAGGGTGGTGCTAGGGTGAGTTGTAGCTCATTGGGTGTTGGGGCATCTGTTCAGTTGACTACTAAAGAATCTCGGGCATTAGAGCGTCCATCCAGTGGGAGCTGGAGAAGAATGATTTTCTAGATTCTAGGAAGTTGGAGCTTTATTTTCAATTGGAGTTGAATATTAAAGAATTATTAGAAAAGCATTAGGTGGTTTTTGTCCCGGAGTGGGTTTCCACCTTAAAAACTGTGTGCATTTGTGTTCCTTTTGTTTTCTATTATCATTGTACAAACACCGATAATAATTGAATATTAACTAATGCTCTAATTGGTAAGAATGACCATTCAATTTCCTAAGATATTTCACAATTTAAGAAATAATATTGAATGTTATAATGGTCGAAACTTTGACACATAGCCAAAGGGATCAGAGACTTGTAACCCTCCAAAATAACTGTCACGTAACTAAATGAACAGGTAAGAATTAAGATTTATTGTGCTCTCGCTTTCAAGGCTCAAAAGAACAAATATGTGTGGGATGTTGATAGCGGTTGCTCAATGCATATGATTGGAGATAGAAATAAATTTGTATCTCTGAAAGAGAAAAGGGATGGAACTGTGTCCTTTGGAAATGATGGATCTTCAAATGTTATAGGATCAGGTATTGTCACTCTTAGAAGAAAATCTGCTCTAGCCAAGAATGTTCTAATGGTTGAAAACATGAATCACACCGCTCTGTTGGACAAATGTAGAATACAAACAGTAATATTATCTGACTCCAGAAATGTAAATCAGGGAAAGGCATGTATGGTGAAATTGTGGCTGTAAAGCTGAGTCTAACCTATATGTATATCTCCTGATCGCAACTAAAGCATGTCTAATAGCTAAAGATGATGATATAATATTTGGTAGCAATGATGATCGGCTAAGTAAGAAGTTTTCTACAAAGGTGCAAAGTGATTTTGAGATGTCTTTACTTGGTGAGCTCACATACTTCTTAGGGCTTCAAATATCTCAGCAAGAGAAATGAATATTTATATGTCAAACCAAGTACATCAAGGAAATGCTCAAGAAATTTAAAATGGAACATTGCAAACCCATCCTTACTCCAATGGTAACAGGTTGTAAATTGAGCATAGACGACTCATCTAAGGATGTTAATCAAAGGTTATATAGATCTATGATTGGTAGTCTTCTATGTGTAACAGCCTCCCGGCCATATGTTATGCAAGCAGTTGGACAAGTAGAAAGATTCCAAGCAGCACCAAAAGAATCAGATATTATTTCCATTAAAATAATTCTTCGATATCTAAAGGGAACAATGGAATATGGCTTGTGGTATCCCAAGGGTAACAATCTCATTATTCATTCCTTTACAGATACAGATTGGACAGGAAGTGTTGATGATCGTGAGAGTACTCATGAAGCATTGGAATATCTTCGCCAAAAGCTTGGGATTCTCCCAAGTTCTCATTAGATTTTCCTTATTCAGAATATAAAGGGGGAGTGGAAGTGTGTATAAGTCCACAGGATGGTTGTGTGTCAAGGGGAGTGGAAGTGTGTACAAGTCCGTAGGATGGTTGTGTTTCAAGGGGAGTTACCCTTTGCCATTGATGTCAAAGGGGGAGAGAATGATGTAGGAAGAGGTGTCCTGATCGTAGGGGGAGTACTTGTGTTGCCATCAATGCCAAAGGGGGACATTGTTGATCAGCAGTTGTCATTGATGTCAACCCAAGCAGCACCAAGGGCTAACCAAATATTGCATGGGAATTTTGACCTACCAAATTAATATATTCTAGGTCAATAAGGCTTTTTATGGTTTCTACTTATCGAGATGTTTCCGTTGATATATGGCACGCCATGTAATTCTTCACGGTTTGAGAGATATTCATGTTTGAAGTTTGTACCCCCAGTTAGTGGGCTAAAACCCCATGGGGTTGTGGCATGGGTCATTGAAAAGTAATAATATTTTGGTGCCCAAATCCCTCCTCCCATGTTCACTTGTTGAAGCCCCTCTCAAACTAAGCATTTATATAAATTCATCCATCTCCTCATAAGGGATTTTGTTATCCGAAATATGTCACACGGGAATTTTCGCTCTAACTTTTTTTTCTACGAAGGTTCAGAGGCTGTAATTGTGAGATCAAGAAAAATCCCGAGGAAGATGTCAGAAAATTTTAGATCAAGGTGCTAAAATTTTGATATGTGATCATGACCTCATATGGTAGCCTAAAATTCATCTCAAAGAAGTGACCTTGGGAAAATCGTCATAACTCTCTCTCTAAGTATCGGATTGGAATTCCATAAAAAGTGACGGATATTGTACATTCTTTAGTTTGCGCTCATTAATTTAGATAATAGGATAAACAAGTGACACGTGGCATGTCAGACAAGTTCGCTTCCGTCAAACATTCCATAATTAGGCATTGTGAGATATTGGGTATAACTCTCTCTTGAAGAATCCAAATTGGGTCAGACCTATGGCATTGGAAAGACAACTCAGAGGACTACCACAAGACTGAAAATCAGATATTGGGGATCTAAAAGAACAGAGATACGCTAGATTCAATATCGAGCTCCTAGAAGGCAAAGAAAAAGCTAGATCATGTGTTGTCAAGGGTTGCAAAGGACCAGACTTTCTAGGGCAGCAAAGCAAAGCAAGGTGCAGCAGAGGGTAGCATGACAAGAGCAGCAACCAAGGTGCATAATAGCAGCAAGAAGTTCATCATATGAAGTCTTCAAGTGGGCAACACTGCATACAATCATTGTAAAGGTATCATTGTACTTAGTCATTATAAATACATTATTGTACAAATTGTACTAGTATCTATCTGCCAAGGGTTGAAGAGGCAGTGTTGGGAGGTCTAGGATCATCATTAGGTGGTTATGTCAAAGTTGGGGTTATGGTCTAGTATATCTTCTTCTTCTACATCATTCTATATCATTGTAAAGTGGACCATTTTCCCTGGTACGGGAGTCCATTCTTCTTTTATTCTTCTAAAGGGTGGTAGGGTGGTGCTAGGGTGAGTTGTAGCTCATTGGGTGTTGGGGAATCCGTTCAGTTGACTACTGAAGAATCTCGGGCGTTGGAGCGTCCATCCAGTAGGAGCTGGAGAAGAATGCTTTTCTAGATTCTAGGAAGTTGGAGCTTTATTTTCAATTGGAGTTGAATATTAAAGAATTATTAGAAAAGCATTAGGTGGTTTCTGTCTCGGAGTGGGTTTCCACCTTAAAAACTATGTGAATTTGTGTTCCTTTTGTTTGTTGCTATCATTGTACAAACACAAATAATAATTGAAGATTAACTAATTTAATAGAAAGGAATATTGATTCACCCTCATTATTTTCCTATCAGCTTGATAGATTCTCTCTAAGATGGTTGTTTTGGCTCGCAAGAAGAGGACTATAGCAGAAGCCATCGCTAAGCTCTTCTTTGAATGATTGCGGTACACTTTAGGATCCTCGTTAGAGTCAGCCTTTTCAGCCTTCCTCCAGTGATCAAACATGCTCTTACAAAGTGATTTTAAAGTGTCAAGGTCAAATTTTGTCATTTCAAAGAGTTTTCAAGCAAAATTTGCTCACTAGGCATTAGGTCTAGGGTTGGTTTTCACTCTTTTCAAATTTGTCCAAATGTCAGTCCATGTCACCATTCAGCTGAGTGTACCATCATTCAGAGGGTTGTCATCATCATGTCAGGTTCCAAAGAGTCATTTTACACCTCGTTCATGCTTCAGTTGTGCCTTGGTAAGGTCCATTTCCCTCTCCTAGGGTTTTGGAGGTAATTTCTCTTGGATGGTCAAATCATCGGAAAAACTTGTATCCTGATGTTCACACACCTTCCCCTATCCTTAATATACCTCATTAAACACTTCCCATCACTGAGATCCCTAAAATTCCTCATTTTTGCACAAACCCTAGTTTCTTGCCACAACTTGGCAATTTTCTAGGCTAGGCCTGTGTTTTGCCCTTTTGGACCCCTTCCCCTCACTCAATCTCTGAGATTTCACTTTCCCCTACTTCCTAACATCCCTCCCTATTTCCAAAAATTTCCCCAAGAATTTAGAAGCCCCTTATCCCCTTCATTTCGCTTCATTTCCACAAAATTCCTTGTTTCACACATCGGGATAAGTTTCACTCAAAAGATGTTTCAGAGCAATAAAAGATGAGATTTTGAAAAATGAGAGAGGTTTTTGTCAAAAAAATGACAAGGAAGAAAAACCTCATTCACTTTTTACACAGGTGTCATGGTTTTAGAGAAATGTCAAAAATACCGTTGTCTCAAGAGAATTGATGCACCTGCTGGGAGTAGTGTTGGGAGATTTGATTTTTGACAGGGCAAATGAGCTCCAAATTGGGAAATTAAACTTGGGTTGGATAGCCAACATCTATAGCTTTGCAACGAGATATCATGAGCTCAATTTGGATTCCGGGAAGTACCTCAAAATCAGGTTGAAAGGCGTGCGACCCACTTGTTTCAGGGGTGAGACCCACTTAAATTTTTGGCTGAATTTTCAACTTCCAGCTCAGAGTTTCGGCCAGTTTGGACCAGTTTTGCTTGGGGATGAAAATTTTCAGTTATTATGATGTAAATTTATGTTTGGCATGTAAATTTGGTTCATTTTTACCTATTCTAGAATATTCACTCTTAAAAAAGTGAAAATCATGTAAATGAATCAGTTTCCACTCTTTTAGAGGCAAGTTGTTAGCTGCCTAGATTTTAGTTCCTTGATTAGAATTTGGTTGAAACTGACCCCTGAAAGAGGAATTCGACCCCTAGAGGTGTGGGAAGGGGTTAGGATGATCTATATGATGTAATTTCTCAATCATTTTCAGAGGTTGGAGAGGTTGGACTCTTGGGAGACTTTTGGCACCATTGTACATATTTTTCATTTTTTGGCTAAGGAAAGATCAGAGGTTTTGCGGCACTTGTTGGGATCCTTGTGGTGTTTTGTTCTTGATGGTGTTTTCTCTCTGTTTACTGTAATTTCTTCATGTTTAATGTATGCCATTCCTTTCATATGCTTCTGAACTAAATTGAATGAGTAGATGAGGTTGAATCCATCGTTTACCGTGCTCTGCCTTTGAATTCATTTAGTTCTATATGTTTTTGACTGTTTGAAGAGGATACAAGTTCTTCTTTGCCCTCTTCAGCTCCTCGTCGGTCTAATCTGTCCGTATATCCAATAAAAAGCATCAAGACAATCACCTACCTCGCCCCAACTCGAAATCTGCAAAGGTCTGACCTTATCCCCGGACCCAAAATTTGTTTTCCCCATTCCTCCAGCGAAAAACCCAAAAAATCAAAATCAAACATACTTATCTCTTTACTAGCCTAAAATCAGCTCCTATCGTAAGTCATCTCGCACCCTATTGCTCATTTTATCGAGATTGACGGAGAGAGCCCTCTCCTGCCCTCGTAGGGCTAGCTACGAGGCTAAGCGTGGTTTGATGTAGCCTTGAGTTTTACCTTAATTCAGCCTAAGGTAGATTTGAGCGCTAACATAGTGGTAACCATACTGGGGAGAAACTCAAAACGTTTGCTTGTTATAGACGGAGTCTGAAGTCACGCCAGGTAGCCTTCGAAACGCTGTTGCTATGCATCAGCGAAGTAGATAAACGCTGCTTCAGTCGATCTCCGGTTTAACTTGTAATCATAGCATTTAACTTGTAAATTGCCCCAGTACGTGTATCAAGTTCAGATCTGGTCGTTGATGGTGAACAACGACCAGACATAAGAAGGCTGAAATCATTCACCGGCGACTTCATTCACTGAACAATCCAGAAATCGATGCTTCATGGTGACTTCACTGCAGGGAGATCAGTAGCTGTGAGATTTTCAAGATGGACCGAATCACGAGAAGATATGCTCCCATGAGCCGAGATCACATCCCAGGTTTTCCGAATAAGATGCCCAAGGTAGATTGGTCGAGGAATCTGCCTACGTTTAACGATGATGGTAAGAAAGATGCTGCTTTACATTTGGTTAGATTTCACATGCATATTCGTAAGTTGAAGGTGGATTTTCCTGAAGATTGCTTAATGAAGATATTTCTGGCCACTCTGGAAGGTGAAGCCCAATCTTGGTATGAAAATTTGCCGCTGGCCTGTATTTATTGTTTAAAGGATTTTCATGCCCTGTTCATTGAAAGATATCAAGTATCTTATCCATCATTAAATTTAGTTCATGACTGTTGCAAACATGCTTCTATTTTTATTGAAAGCCTTGAGAAATATTATGAAGATGATAATTTCATGGATGATGAGATCATGGAAGCCCTATATGAAAATCCATTTCAGCAGCATAAAGACGCTCATGAAAATTTGCAGCAGGATCAAGATTTTAGTGTGGTGGAAGATGAAGGAATTTTGCATCTTGACAGTGAACAGGAATTATATGAAATGGATCAGCAGTATGAGGAAAATTTGTATACTCCTTCACTTGAAATCAATGAAGACAATCACTATTTGAGCAAAAGAAAACAAAGGGTATTATCTCCTCTATCTGAAGACGAGATAGATCAGCTATTGAAAGGTCATGTTACAGCTCAAGTTAACGCAGATCCGCATTGTGCACATGGTCAAGAAGGTGATGGTGGAACTTCTTCCTTTTCTGAAATGGATGACAGTCCTGTAAGCAGCTTTATAGATCAGCAGGTTGAAGAGGTCTATATGGCTGAAAGTGATGAAAGAGAAAGTGTCATTTCAGATCTGCCCACAGAAGAAGACAGCATGCCGGGAACTCAAGTTTCAGTTTCAGATTGTGATAATGACCAGCCAGCTATTTCAGATCTACATTCAGATTGTGATGACCAAGCATATCTTGTGCTGAAACCCATCAAGGAGAATTCTGCTGTTGAGATCATCCGGAAAGAAGAAAACAAAGGTATGGATTCAAATGTTTTCAGTTCATTAGAATACAGCCTTCATGAAGAAGCAATCCAGTCAGTTCATGAAAAACAGAATGAGATCTTTGTGCAAGTAAGTGATAAATCTCCTTTCGATAGCTCAGTAATAAATGATATTTTGAATGCCCTGTCATATGAAGATAATTATTGTTTAAGCAGAAGAAAACAAAAGGCATTGTCTCCTTTGTCTGAAGATGAGATAGATCTACTTTTGAAAGGTCATGTTTCAGCCAAAACTACAACAGATTTGCAGTGCATACATAATCAGGAAAGTGTTGGTGAAATTTCTTCCTCTGTTGAAAAAGATGACTGTCTTGTAATCAGTTATGTAGATCAGCAAACAGATAATTTTTTCCTTCACAAAGATGATAAGGCTGTCATGTTTGATAACCTTGAAGATTGTTTTTTGTTTGAGAATGACCTAGATCATGAAATTGAAGAGTATATGCCAGAATTTCTCATGGTCAAGGAACCTATAGCTAACACTCAGATGGCAGATTTGTGCATTTCTATCCCTCAGAAATCAATTTTCCTTTCAGATCAGAATGAAGTGGATACTAGTATTTTTGCAGCTGGATCTCCAGATAAGCCAGTGCTTCAAGATTTTCAAGACCCCTTCAGCATTCTTCTGCAAACATTAGAAAGGATAAATATTGCTTGGTTCATTATCATAAGATTTGGTTTCAGTGGTTATTTTGAGTTGCCTACAGGTTCATCAGTCCGCCTACTCAGGGAGAATAAGAGCAGAAATTTGGGGTGTAGCCATCTGCTGGATTGGTTACATTGGAAAGCCAATTATACATGATTGTACATATTTCATTAGTATGCAGGTGGTTGTCATCATGATTCCAAATCTTGATGGATTGCTGCCTTTTTTCCAAAAGCTTTGTAAAGTCTTGTTTTAAGTCAGTCATAAGTCATTTTTGTTTGGTCTGTTGAGTCAGTTTTTTCAAGTTATTTCATTTTTCCATCGAGTCGGTTTGAGTCAAGTTTCAGTCAAGTTTCAGTCAGTTTTCAGTCAAGTTTTCATTCAATAAATGTGTCAAAGGTTTTGTGTTATCCGTTCAAATAATGATTCCATCGCCCAATGGATGAAGGCACTGGTCTGCTCTCCCAAAGATCTGCCGTTCTTGGCACCTCCAAGGAGCTACCATCCCCATTGGAGCCAATGTTAGTGTCAGCCTTTGCAGCCTTCCTTCAGTGATCAAACATGCTCTTAAAAAGTGATTTTAAGGTGTCAAGGTCAAATTTTGTCATTTCAGTGAGTCTTCAAGTAAAATTTGGTCACTAGGTATTAGGTCTAGGGTTTGTTTTCACTCCTTTCAAAGTTGTCCAAATGTCGGTCCATGTCACCATTCAGCTGAGTGTACCATCATTCAGAGGGTTTTCATCATCATGTCAGGTTCCAAAGAGTCATTTTACACCTCGTTCATGCTTCAGTTGTGCCTAGGTAAGGTCCATTTCCCTCTCCTAGGGTTTTGGAGGTAATTTCTCTTGGATGGTCAAATCATCGGAAAAACTTGTATCCTGATGTTCACACACCTTCCCCTATCATTAATGTACCTTATTAAACACTTCCCATCACTGAGATCCCCCAAATTCCTCATTTTTGCACAAACCCTAGTTTCTTGCCACAACTTGGCAATTTTCTAGGCTAGGCCTGTGTTTTGCCCTTTTGGACCCCTTCCCCTCACTCAATCTCGGAGATTCCACTTTCCCCTACTTTCTAACATCCCTCCCTACTTCAAAAAATTTCCCCAAGAATTTATAAGCCCCTTATCCCCTTCATTTCGCTTCATTTCGACAAAATCCCTTGTTTCACACATCGGGATAAGTTTCACTCAAAAGATGTTTCAGAGAAATCAAAGATGAATTTTGGAAAACTGAGAGATTTTTTTGTCCAAAACATGCCAAGGAAGAAAAACCTCCTTCACTTTTTACACAGGTGTCATGGTTTTAGAGAAATGTCAAAAATACCGTTGCCTCAAGAGAATTGATGCACCTGCTGGGAGTAGTGTTGGGAGATTTGCTTTTTGACAGGGAAAATGAGCTCAAAATTGGGAAATTTTACTTGGGTTGGATAGCCAACATCCAGATCTTTCCAACGAGCTATCATGAGCTCAATTTGTATGCCGAGAAGTGCCTCAAAATCAGGTTGAAAGGCGCGCGACCCACTTGTTTCAGGGGTGAGACCCACTTAAATTTTTGGCTGAATTTTCAACTTCCAGCTCAGATTTTCGGCCAGTTTGAACCAGTTTTGCTTGGGGATGAAATTTTTGAGTTATTATGATGTAAATTTATGTTTGGCATGTAACTTTGGTTCATTTTTACCTATTCTAGAAGATTCACTCTTAAAAAAGTGAAAATCATGTAAATGAATCAGTTTCCACTCTTTTAGAGGCAAGTTGTTAGCTGCCTAGATTTTAGTTCCTTGATTAGAATTTGGTTGAAACTGACCCCTGAAGGAGGAATTCGACCCCTAGAGGCATGGGAAGGGGTTAGGATGCTCTATATGATGTAATTTCTCAATCATTTTCAGAGGTTGGAGAGGTTGGACTCTTGGGAGACTTTTGGCACCATTGTACATATTTTTTCATATTTTGGCTAAGGAAAGATCAGAGATTTTGCGGCACTTGTTGGGATCCTTGTGGTGTTTTTTTCTTGATGGTGTTTTCTCTCTGTTTACTGTAAGTTCTTCATGTTTAATGTATGCCATTCCTTTCATATGCTTCTGAACTAAATTGAATGAGTAGATGAGGTTGAATCCATTGTTTACCGTGCTCTGCCTTTGAATTCATTTAGTTCTATATGTTTTCGACTGTTTGGAGAGGATCCAAGTTCTTCTTTGCCCTCTTCAACTCCTCGTCGGTCTGATCTGTCCATATATTCAATCAAAAGCATCAAGACATTCACCTACCTCGCCCCAACTCGAAATCTGCAAAGGTCTGACCTTATCCCCGGACCCAAAATCTGTTTTCCCATTTCTCCAGCGAAAACCCAAAAACCAAAAAATCAAACATACCTATCTCTTTACTAGCCTAAAATCAGTTCTTATTGTAAGTCATCTCGCATCCTATTTCTCATTTTATCGAGATTGACGGAGAGAGCCTCCTGTCCTCGTAGGGCTAGCTACGAGGCTAAGCGTGGTTTGATGTAGCCTTGAGTTTTATCTCATTTCAGCCTGAGGTAAATTTGAGCGCTGTCGTATCCCATTTATCTATTATCTCAGATCAGGACAACAGGGTCCTAAGTACATTTTGGTCAAGTCTCTGATCGATTCTAGATACCAAGCTCACTAATTCCATAGCTTTCTTCCCCCAAACTGATGGCCAAACAGAGCTTGTCAACAAGATGATCGTACACATCATGTGCATGTACAACTCTAAGCATCCATGCATATGGGAAGAAAGCCTCGCTAATTTCCAATACATCTACAATAGAGATATCCATAGCTCAACTTTCCACAACCCCTTTCAGGTGTGGTTGGGATTCCAGACACTATATCCAATTGATGTGGTCATACCATTTGCAACCACTCAGGAAAATTCAACTCATGTCTAGTTTGAATCTGATAAGACTAATAGCTTCATTGAGCACATTCAGCACATTCGTCAGCAGGTCCATGACATATTTGACAGAGCCAATGCTAAGCACAAGAAATTTTTTTATCAGAATCGAGTGCCACATAAGTTCCAGGGGGCGACAAAGTTTGGCTACATTTATAGAAGGAGCGCCCCACTAGGCCTCACTGCAAGCTTCATCTGCTCTGATATGGGTCATACACCATCACCAAGGTTGTATGGGACATTTCCTTTGAGCTCAGAATTCCATCATTCCTTGGCTTGCACCCAATTTTCAATGTGTACCGCCTTCGGCCATACTTTCCACCATTACTAGACACATTCGACAGTGCAGAAAAAACTCATGCCAATAGATATAAACCTAAACTGCATGGAACAAACTAAAACTAATCAAATCATGGAAAAAAAATAAATAACACTTTCAAACAGATGATCTAACTATATTGAGTTGTCAAAGCAATCCAACTCCCTCACGAGGGAAAGTGGTCCACCATGGACCAGGTTCAACAAAAATTTCCTCACCTCGTGGAGGCTCTACACGCAATGGAGACCATTGCCTCCTAGGAAGGGAGGACTGATCCAAGTGGATATTGGTGACCACCTTCCTATTCCACCTCGAAATCCAGTCAGTTTCATTAGTTTCCTTGTTTATAGTGACATTTACTATTTTTAACAGTTTTTCGGGTCGTGAACTTCTGAAGCTTTTGTTACCCTTGAAAAGTATTTTTTTTAGGTCTGCAGCAAGACCATAGCCACAGGAAAGGTCTTGCCACAAATCTTGTAGTACTTGGATAGATATTTCCAAATCGGTATCGTACGTGCCAAACAAAGACAATACGACCAAGTTACGACATCGGGAATTTGGCTACCCAACTAACCCCAATCGGGCCCACCAACTCATGGCATTCCATATCCTGGGGTTATGGCTTTTTTTTTTATGATTTCCCCTTGTTTTTCAATAATAAAAATTCCCCTAAGCCTTATTTTAATAGTTCATAGGCATGTAGTTGATGTTAGCACAAGGAGTCACTCCTTGACTACAAAGGAGTAAGCCTTACATATCATAGTTCATTTCAAGCAAAAGATTTTGGATGGTGGGATGGCTTCTTAAATAGTTTGAAATGATTTTAACTCTTTTAGACCTTCATGCATTTGGAAAATTGTGGCAAGTATAAATTTTATGGAGAATTTTGTAGTATAGGGGAGAATATTGTGACAAATGAAAGGTGACAAATAGCTAGTACTCAGTCTAAGAAATAAAAATATCCTAAATCAGTCACACATCTCTAAGAGTGGACTTTTACATAAACTTTGTTTTATGTAAAGGAAACAACATTTAGAAATCATAATACATGCATAAATAATCTCATAAATCCTTCATGAAACCTTCACTAGCATGCTCTACACAACCTGTAGATGATTTGTAGAAGACTGAATAGTAGATAATTAACTATTAGATCCTCTAATAGTGCTCTTACTCCTACTTGCTAGCTATTCCAACTCATAAATTAGATGAATAAAAAAACAAGAGAAACACACCATACATTAGATAAACCTTGAAACACAAAGTCCTCCAACATAAAGTACAAAAAGGAGTTTTCTTTATTATGAAAAAGTCTCTAGGTCGACCAAAATCCAACCCTGAAATGGTATTTACAAATGATATTTATAGAGAGAGGCGCCAATTCCATATCACCTAAAAATAAGGATCCACTCTTCCTCTCATTACATAGGAGTTATATCATATTAAAGACATATCCTATCAAACTATAACTAACAGGAAAAGTGTAGATAGGAATAAAAATACTATTCGAACTCTGCTACTGAGTGTGTGGGAAACCTGCCTACTTTCCTGCTGATATGTCTCTCCATGATCTTGGTTCTTTAAAACCCATGTAGCTTCATTAAATTTTTCGTTTAACAACTCAAGACCACTTATCAACCATTAATTAACATGTCCATATCATTGTGAGTCCTTATCATCCTTGGACTAGCTCGAAAATTCTGCTAACAGCTGTCAAAAATCATTAAAAATAGACGCTACAGGAACTTCCAGTATAAACCTATAATTATGCAAAAAATTGTAATGCTACTAGAACTTCCGGTAGCATTCTGTTTGTTTTTCAAAATTTCACAGCAAGATATTTCAAAAATTCAACGCAGATTAAAACATTCTAAAAATTGAGCTATTCCAAAATATAACTAATAGGAAAAATGATACTTCATTGGGGCATCCTTTTACCTCTCCTCCATATGAGTTGCAATTTCTACAAGCTTGTCTAAACCTATTTCACTGTCAATTGTTGATTGTGACCTTGTAGTCCTGGTGGCTGACTCTTTTGCAATCGCCTTTTTCTCTTCTGAGCTCTTCTAGATTTTTATTCTCTTGGAGGTTCATGTTTGCTGGCCTGAAGGAGCTTTACCCTTTTATTTCTTCCTAAACCCACTAGATTCTACAATTGGAGTTACAACTTGTAACCCTTCATATTGCCTCTCCACATCTATAAATTTTGTCAGCAAGATTAGGTTATGTAGGGCTTTTGAACTCAACCTGAATTTGTTGTTATCTCTTGTATGTCTTTTCATGCTACTAACAACATATCCTACATTCTTCAAGAGCTCCTCATCTGATTTGGTGGGCTGATAATCCTTTTGAACCATAGGTTGAATGTTTGCTACCGGAACTTCTGACAACACTTGTTATTTTTATTTTTCTGTAGCTGTAGTCTTTCTTTTCTGCCCTCTAGCATATACCTTGGGAAAAGGAGAACACTACAAGGAAAAGACCCTCTAACGGATGTTTTTGAGGAACCCCTTATAAAAGTAGCCCAGATATCCATTTGTAGTAGAGGTATCTAGAAGAGGTTGGCAGGTGGAGGTTTTTGCGAATGTTTTTTTCTAGTGCATTTCTCATCATAAACCGCAATGGTGCATTTTCCTCAAAATGCACTAGTATGTACTAAAAATTGGCACACCAAGACACCGTGCTCTCTCTACAAACCCGCCTAATGCATCTAAGTACTATATCACACCGGTGCTCTATGTATAAATAGGCCTAGTGCATTGCAGTAATCCAACACACCATAACGACGTGCGGTGCGCCATCAATAATACTGCTCGGTGCTTCTCAAAAACTCGCACACCAAAACAGGGTTAAATAAAAAAAATTAATGATCGTTAAAGCGTCATTTTTACTTCTTCAATGCTCCAAACCTCTCAAGCACCAGTGTTAATTTTTCTTGTGTGAGGCACCCTACCATCGGTGCTCCCATTGCACGCATTGATGTCGTCTATTGCCCACCTTATGGAGTTTGAATTTTCAAAGACGGTGGGAAAATTTGGTTTCTTCGATTCCTCAACAAATATGCCTCCTTGATGTGAAAATGTACATGTATTTTACTTGTTTCTCAATAACTAAACATTTTAGCGGATTATATTTTTAAAAAACCTTAAAATTAACCATTTAAAAAAATAATAATAATAATTATGCGAGATGTGCTCGAGCCATTTGGCTCGCACCATTCATGGTGCTGCCTGTAAATTTACAAGGCGCATCGTGATCACTGCTAACAGAAATCACACTGGGTTCTGGTGCGGTACCGAAAAAACACGCACTGTGACCAATTTTAAAACTAACATGGCAGTGCAGTCATTTAAACGATCACATCGTTGACTATGTACTAGTGTCGGGAGGGCGGTGCATTGACCAAACTATTTTCCCAAGGCAGATAGTTTGGTCAGTGCACTGCCTACCTGATAGCATTACATAGTCAACGGTGTGGTCATTTACAGGACCGAACCATAGATCATGTACTGTTGTTGGGTGGTGCTTTGACTAAACTATCCGCCCCAGGGTGGATAGTTAGGTCAGCGCACCGCCTGCCCAACAGTAGTACATGGTCAATGGTGTGGTTGTTTACAGGACTGTACCGTTTACCATGTATTATTATTGGGCGGTGTGTTTACCTAACTATCCACCCCGGGGCAAATAGTTTCATCAACGCACCACGAAAAAAGTAATTTTTATCTTTTGTAGTGCGCAAACAATTTCCATCCACACCGAGAGCAATGCACGATAAAAACGTACGCACCGGTACCGGTGTGTGAATGTTTTTTGGGGGGAACCAACTATGTATATATATATATACATGTATCATTTAATAAAAAAAAATATTTAATATGTGAATCACTCAACAATGTCAATGAAGAGAACAAAGGGAACAACAAGAACATATGGAGGACCAGTATAACATGATTCACCTGTGGGAGGCATAAGAGAGGGAGAGACTTATGTACCCTCACCCTATTATGACAGCCACCCAGTTTCTCCTAAGGTAGGTAGGCCTCCTCAAGTTCTCTGAGGAGGCTACATCCCTAATCGACCATAGTGGGTTATTGGGACAGTTGATCTTCAAGTGGGATGCCCACCGACAGGCTTTCTGGGTCGGTCCTGGCCAGTGGTTCCCGTCGGGGAAAATCCTGCCCTCTCTTAGATAGGAAAGTAATAAAATGTATCTCCCCATCGGCTATGCAGCAGGGAGTCAGTTTGCGTACTCCCAAAGATACATTAGGGACGATATATTTTCTCCTGCATATTTTCAGGTGTCTGGTGGTCAGTTACATATTTCTTCGTTTGGTGCAAAGGAGGTGAGGTGCCTCTCACAACAGTTGATGACCATTTTACACTATACCAACGACTGGAAATGCATTAGTTTCCCACTTTTATTTTATGTTGATTGTTTATTCCAGGCGCCACGACTTGTGAGATGGTCTGCGATGTTTTTTGCGACAGTTTTTTACACCATTAGATAGATGTCATTCTCAGTCACGTGGGAGGTTTACCTTCCCTTTTGCTTCATAGTTATTTTTTTTATTTTTTCAGAGGTTTCCAGAGAAGAGGCCTACTTTTTTTCGGTAGCCTTGTGGGCCGATGTTACATGTACGGATGCAGATGTTGGGCCAGATGATGCCCAAGAGGGGCCAGTCTTACTTTCCCGCTAGGATATCTCCTGATGCACTCGAGTTTCTATCCAGTGTTGATGATCACTCCTTCATTCTGGTGCCATGTTCATATGTCAGTTTGGATTGGCGAGGGTGTAACAACATCCTCTTCACACAGGATGACCCGCCGGATGTAAGAGGTAATATTAGTGTTTTCTTAAAATTAAAATAGTTTTATTTTATTGTCTTAATTAATTAATTAGAATTATCAAATTTATTCTAACACATTCTTTAACTTGTTTTATTGAATTTTTTAATGAAAATGTCTAATTATTGTTGGGTACTATATGTTTTGTAGATATTGGGACATTCATTGGGGATGAGATTCCACCCCCACCGAATGATCCAGGTGTAGATGTTGACGAGGAGATTGAAGAGGCAGAGGGTCAAGGTGACAGAACTGGTCCTGATCGGGTGCAGATACCCACAGGGGTGAGGCGTAGACCAGACACCCAATTTAGGATGGATTTGGGCAACCAACTCTGTCAACTCCTAGTTGATGAAGGAGTCTGCCTGGCTACAATCAGAAAGATCCAGGCTAATCGTAGGCTCACACAACTCTGGAGAGGTATGCCCCGTGATATGTTGACCCTCATGCCTCATATTGTTGGAGCTTCTAGAGCACTGGCGCAGGCTAGGAGGGGTAGTTGTCATGGAGATGCACAACAGATCAACGCCTCATCTAATGATTATGATCATGAGGGGAGTGATCATCATTCTAGTACTCCTCCTCCTCATTCTTCACCTCACGACCAAGATCATTATGAGCAGCCAACATCCAGTCCTGATCAACAGGCATCCTCTGAGCAGTCTGCACCATATCAGCAAACACCTATTCCTGAGCAGGCATCGTATCCTAAGAAGGCACATGATCTTGACCACGAAGGTTTATCTGAGGAGGCGGATCCATCTAAGCAGGCCACACCATCCACTGAATAGGCTGTTCCATTGACGATTCATCAGCAGGTAGTTCCTGAGCAAACTGCACCATTTACTGATCAGAATGCACCTCATGAGCAGGCACGCCATCTACCTGAGCATGAGATTGCACCATCGACTAAGCAAGCCTCGACTAGTACTAGTATTGATTTACCACCAGATATTTGATATTTATATGCAGTTATATTACAGTTGTATATTTTTGACATTACATACATACATACATACATACATACATACATACATACATACATACATACATATATATATATATATATATGGTCCATGTATTTATGTTCATGTTGATGTACTTAATTTACATGTTGGTGTTCATCATGATGTATACATTGTTAGGTCAGGTTAGATATGTTCATTTAATGTGCTTGCGGATAGATGTGTATGTGATAGCAATTATTCGACATGAGATGTATATTTGATGTTTGTGTTGTGATGATGTTATACAATGCTTGTGTTTTGTTAGATGATCATGATCACGATGATTAGATGATGTTAGCGAATTTGAATGTGTATTTTAGTCGAATATGATGTTTGTATGATGGTTATCATGATTATGATGTTTATTTTAATTAATATTGAATCATGATATTTATTAAATATTATGTCGTGATTGTAATTGAAATTTCAATTTTAATTGTATATAAAATTGTAATTGTAATTGTACGTAATTGTATTGTGAAATTGTAAAATTTTAATTGTAATTGTATGTATTCATTTCATGATTCAATTTTATTAAAATTGTAAAATTTGTCAATTTGTAAATTTGTAAAATTCTAAAAATGTAATTGTAATTGTATGCATCGTGATTGTAATTGTAATTTTTATTGTAATTGTATGTAAATTTGTACAATTATAATGGTAATTGTAATTGTAAATTTAATTTTAATTGTAATTGTATGTGAAATTGTAAAATTGTAATTGTAATTCTAATAGTAATTGTATGTAAAATATTTGTAAAATTTTAATTGTAATTGTAATTGTATTGTGAAATGATTGTAATTGTAATTTTAATTATAACTGTATGTAAATTTATAATTGTAATTGTATGTAAAATTGTAAAATTGTAATTTTAATTGTAATTGTATGGAAAATATTTGTAAAATTGTAATTGTAAATGTTTTTTGAAACTATAAAATTGTAATTGTAATTGTATGTATTGTCATCATTCAATTTTATTAAAATTTTCAAATTTGTAAACTTGTAAATTAATTGTCAATTTTGAACCATAACTACCGTAATTAAAATGTATACCGTAAATATTTTTAGGTTACCATAATTGTATAATTGTAAATTTGTAAATTTGTATGAATATAATTGTAAAATAATAAATCTAGAATAATATGAATTTTTGAATTTTTGTAACATAATAAAGTTTAGAAAATAATGCAAATAAATTCATGTTTAGAATTATCACTATTTTATTATGATCTTACATACCAAAAATACCAGTATACATTTTGAAGATATCATTCACACACATTTAAAGAAAACAAGTAGTTGTATTATTTTAGGAATTGACAATATAAAAAAAGAAAACTTTATACAGTGCACCATTGTTTTTTAGATCAAAATAATTGCAAATTATCAAGTTAAATTAATTTAACATTAGCACAATGCAAAAAAATTATTTCGAAAAGAAAAAAAGTCTTAGTTATAAGGTAATTAAGTCCTCTTCTTTATAAAAACTCATCTTAAGAAATATAATGATGAAATAACACATGTACCATATCACTCTCGGTTCTCATGATCACCCTCATTATCTTCCAACTCGCTTGGCATGATAACACTATTGTTCTCAAAAATATGTTTTGATCTAGGGTCATATCTCAATATGAACCACCAATCCCTATCCAACACATCTGGGTAAAAAAACACATGGTTGCAGTGTTTGGGGAAAACATAGATATTCTTAGCTTCATCCCACATCTTTCTATAGTTGATACATATCAACCTACTATTGCGATATTCCTTTACATTATTCCGATCAAAGGTGTCCCACCACTTGCACCTAAAAATAACACATTGGAAGGAAGAGGAATCCACTTCAATGATCTCTTGTATCTTTCTAACGTAACCTAACATCCCTCATACTAGGTTTTGATCACAGTGGCTAGCTCGACTAGATTGATCAAACTTGACTTCCACTCCAAGGTCTTGTGTCATGTGTCCATCATCGGAATTTTCTGTGCAAAAATGGTGTCCATATGCCCACATAGATGGGAACAATTTCACCTATAAAAAAGTTCAAAAATCATAGTGTCATGTGTCATATAATAACCAAACTGTTAAAATATGAAATATAGATGTTACATTTCAAAGGTGCATTATTAAGTTTAAAATGTACATAAATAGATTATTACCAAGTGGGAGCACCCAATCCCTACAAAGGATAATGACACCCAATAAATTCATTTTTTACACACCCACACATGAACAAATGATAATGAAACTGCAAACTTATAAACACATGAAATAATATAAAAAATTAGTTATGTTTTATGATCCCTGCATGGGATAAAATTTATTAATATAAAAGATAATAAATTAATGTTTTTGAAATTATATGTACCCTTAGAATATTCAAATGGTTATGTGATTTCAACCCCGAAAAATGGCCATCCATGGTGAAGCAGCATCGTAGTGAAGACCCGTATGAATATGGCACCCTCACAACCATTATAACTTCCTTTTCCAAAGAAAGATAATTTCTTTTTAAAATTCATGGGACATCACCTTCTTTGAAATACCAATTAAAGGGACCAGCGCCTGCCTCTGATCCTATACTTTCTAATTGTCTTGTCCAATATTTCATTTTAGTTTTTAAATTAATAAGATCTTTCCTAATATCCAATGTGTCACTTTATTTCGATGATATGTGCCTCCATAAATAATATGAAACATTTTTAAATATATGCATGTGATCTAATAAGTGGGTAATATCAACATGCTCCCAATACGGGAGGTTATAAAAGATAGATTTCATTTTCATCCCAATGGGAAATTTCTCAACATAGGTGTCGAACAATTCTGGATCATCGAACATAGGCTCCCCATTTGAATAGAACATTTCTATGAACTCCTTCTCTTTCTCTCTCTCATATGCTCTAAGTCATTCAGTTGGTGTCGTTATTGGAGGCCTTTGGGTTCTCTATCATTTACCATTGAAAGTGGATGTTTCTTTTCTATAAGGTTGTTCTTCTGGGAGGAATAACTTGGATCATTCATACACTAGATTTCGTAGGTCATTGGACCATCTGGCATTCAGAGAAGGTCCACAACATTTACATCCAAAATACCATTTTATTACAAGACCTGAGAAATTATTGTATACAATATGCATGGCACGTTAAAGAATATCATGAATATCAGAACAATTACAATGAATTAAATAACTCATATGCGAAATAATATTGTTACGTATATAAAAAAATCAATAAACATGTAATTTACGAGAGAAAACTCTTAAGCTTGGATAATCATGTGTCTTGTAAACACATATGCCATACAACATAAAAATCCTCTCTGTTGCGATGGGTCTTGATACATCGTATACATTTATCCCATCCCATAATTCCTTCAATTCATCTACCAGTGGTTGTAAGTAGGCATCCATATTCTTCACTTGTCTTCTACCAGGGACTATGAGAGCCAACATAAGATATTGATTCCTCATGGAAAACCATGGGGGGTTATTGTTATTGATCACTACTACAAGCCAAATAGAATATTTCATGTTCTAGAGGGAATATGGGTTGATTCCATCCATGGCTATGCTAATTCGTAGACTTCGTACTTCATCCTTGAACTTTTCGAGCCATGTATCCTCTATATGCGTCATGGCTATTGAATCAGTTAGGATTCGCATAACTCCCAACTCACTTCTGCGTGAGGCATGTCATCCCTACAACATAGCTAATTCTTTGCAACGAAAGAGCCGTTGAATCCTTGGGATTATAGGCATGTGCCTCAATATATTAAAAGGAGGACCACATGATTTTCCCTTCTTTTTGTATTTATCATACCTGTCATGCCCAAATTTCGGACATATCTCTTTGTCTGCATATTCTCCTCTATATAGAATAAAATCATTTGGACATGCATGATATGATATGTACTCAACACCCAATATTTTCAACAATTTCTTTGCCTCTTTGCAGCTACCGAGCAAGACATTATCACTCGAAATAACCTTATCTTTGAATAACCTGTAGTTGTTCATGGACAATATTAAATGTACATTAATGCCAATATAATTATTAACATTCATAAAATTGACCATTTGTAATGTTCATTTTGTGATTATATTTCTCAAAATATAAGGGAGCACTTGATGGTCAATTACCTAAAAATTTCCGAGAAACATGCATTCGACAAGTCAAACTTTGCTTTCAAGTTGTACAGTAACATCGTTGTCCCCAACTGGGTAGACTTTGACTAGCCGCTAGGTCCAAAGAGAGGGGTGGTGGAAGAAAATTTAAGGCTTTCGAAAAAGGTATCAGCGATATGAGTATCATCCCCTAGATGATCATCGTTCTTGAATGCATATAACAACATTGTCTCCATGGTAGTCGTATCCCTTAAGTAATCATCCATACCAAACTCTATTTGATTGCCTCCATTTCAAGCTTGTGAAGAACTACTATTGTTGTATTCATTCCTAATTGGTGAATCTGGGCATAGTGGGAATTGAATAAGTGGTTGATTCAACCATTCTTGGTATCATTCCTCTCCAATTTTTTCTCTTAATTTAGCCTTCTCACGATTTTACATTGTCATGGGGTGCAACAGAAGATGGTAGGTAGGTTGCTCATGATCACTAGCATCCTAATAATTTAAAAAAACATTTTTGAACATGATTAGTACAAAATCGATGATATCAAATATTAGTCACATCGACAATGCATGATTAATTGGTTTGACGTTGAAATAATTACATTAATATACCAAAAAATTATTATTACCATCATTGTCCCAGGATTGTGGCTAGAGGATGCAATGTTACAATTAGCAGGGTGAAGCAATTGTCCATTTTCATCTACCAAATGTGCCTTGCGGTATGCTGCTCATGATAAGAGCTTCCGATGTTTTTCAGTTGTTTGAATATTTTGTGCATTTGAACTCGATTCTGAATTTGCATGAACCTGCAAATTTGTATACATTAATTTTATTCAACTGATTGAAATGGATTAAAAAAAAAAAAAATCAATTAGATAATGAAAATATAAATAAAATCTAAAGTAAATATTACGTATGGAGATGGATAGGGAGAACTCCGCAATGGACTTTGAGAAATATTATGGAACGAGCTGGATTTTGAAGAATTTTCCATTTGATAAAATTATGAGATTTTCTCCCTGCATTTGAGAAAAATCAACAATAAATTTTGGTGTGCATACCTAAAAGTAATTTTAGTGCCTTAAAAATGGACTTATTGTTATCAGTGCGAATGTACAGTTAACCGCACCAATGAATTTTAGTTACTGCGCATCGGTGCGGTGTTATTAAATGACGTCAGTGCAGTTAGTTAAAAAACGCATTGAATATCTGGAAATTTAAAAAAAAACGTAACTTTATTTTTTTAAAGTGAAAAAAAACAATAAATTGAAAAATGGGTGGAAAATTATTTTCAAAAATGTAATTTCATAAAAAAGTTCTTTAAATAGTAAAAACTATTCATTATTTCAATGTTTCATTATTTTTGCAAAAAAAATCAAGGAGGGATTTGCACGAGAGACATACCTAGAGCAAGATAGTACGAGAGGACTGTGGAGCAAAAAAATACTTTTGAACAAAAGCATTATTCAGAGAATCATAATTTGAAACATCTGGTGATTCGCACAAAAACTATGTAGTATAGTAAATTTGTTAAATTTTACTTTAATAATTGTTTTTTTTACAGTTTCTATTGGATTTAATACATACATAGTAAAAATTTTAAATTTTACTGTGCACTTTAAAAAAAAAAAAAAAAAAAAAAACACAAAAAAACAAAAAAAAACAATAAAACAATAAAAAAACAACATTAAAAAAAAAAAAAAATCCATTCTTACGTTAAACCCTTGTTTCTTCGTGTTTCTGCCCTTGCTTCTTCTTGTTTCTATGATTTCATGATTAGATCTTTTCATTTTAGATTTATAGGGTTTGTATTGTTTTATATATATGGGTGTATGGCATCTAACTGGCGGGACCACTTGCAGAGACGGATCCTAATCCATGTCGGCCCTTGCATGATTTTTTTTAAAAACATTTTTTTTAATCGATGCGCCCTGTTTAAAATAGCGCATCGATGCATTATTTTAGTATAGCGCACTAGGCGCAGATTTTTTGATAAAAACAATTTGTTATTAATGTATGTCTATGTTAATCGGTGCACCGGTTAACATATAATGCACCAGGTCTCCTTGTTGACAGAGTGCATCGTACGGTGTTTCTACTATTTTGGCGGTGCGTTTATAAGAACATACCGCACCGCCTTTGGTGCATATTGTTTGAAAGGCACATCATTTTCTTGATTATTATTATTTTTACCTGAAAATTATGGTATGGTACAGGTTTCATATTTATAAATAAATGGCTGACAATATATCAAGTAACAAAAATACTGATAGCACATCAAGAAAAGAAAAAAAGGCAAGTTCTTTGTAAATTCTTTACAAAAATTATTATTTTTGAACTATATGTAAGTTTAACTAATGTGTATTGTTTACTTTGCATCATGTAGAGCCACAAAATGACGAAACTCGATAAGAATACTTTTGATCTAAGACCAGAAGAGCGTAAAAGCTTGATGGAAAAATTGCAGAAGGATGAATCAGGTGAATGAAAAAATACTATCGATCCAATATGAGTTTCTTTTTTCAATTTTCATTAATAATATACTTAAAAATATTAGATAACATGTTTCAAACAATCTATTAATTCACATATGTTTAATGTTCTACAGTGACCAACCACGAAGAAAAGGAATGTTGTTCTAAGAAAAGAAAAAAAATAGAACATGAAAATGAAAATGAATTACTCCTTAGCTCATCTGGAGTGGTGTTGGAGGTTAATGAAAGGGGGAAAAGCTTTTACAAAACTTTGAGGGATCTAGTGAAACGAATTTATAGATGTTATTTCCACTTACAATAAAAAAATCAATCCAATGATTCCAAGAACCAAATTTTTTTTAAACTACAGGATGAGTTTCCAGAGAATTGGTCAATGAGACATGTCATACTTTTAATAGAAAAAACGTACAACAACAAAAAAGAAGGAATGAAAAAATAATATTCCTTTAAATGTTTTTCTAGAAGTATATGTATATATTACTAGAAAGAAATCATTTATAAATATCACTTTTGTTATATTTAATTTTAATATATCAATATAAAAAATAAATAGTTTATTGTCATGTTACATTTTCAGGAAGATTATGAAAATCTCAAAGGATGAATGAGCTGATATTAGAAATATGCTAATAGGAATGTCCAAAAAGGTGTACAAGGAGATGCTCAAAGAAATGGACATAATTGCATCGCACGAGGAGCCATCTCAGCAACAACGTGCTTCAAATGTAATATGTAATCATTGAATTTTTCGATTATGTACAATAAATAAACAATTTAGTATTAAATATTAATTTTCAAGTATTTTCTTACAGAAAAGAAAAGAAAATGGAACCCATTCAACACATAAAACAGGACGACAAGGAAGAAAAGGGATGATATCTATGTTTTTGAGTAATTGTTACTTCCTTATAACAACTTAAGTAAATTTCATTTTCATATATTTTAAGTTGTTTTACAACAATCATCATTGAATGTCTTCAAATAGGTGCTAACATACAAACAAGAACCATTAGACGAATTGATTTACACAAGGTTAAATATGGATTTTCATTATATGTTTGCATATCAGAAATTAATTGTGGAATTTGTAAGCATCTATCTTGTTTTACTTAGCTCTGTCTATAATTAATAGAACAAAAAAATATTTTATATTAAATATATGATTTGTTATGGGGTATAAAAATTGCAAGAAACAAAGTATGGAACTGCGCAAACAAATGAATTGTTGAAAGATGGAATGAAATTTGATTTTGAAAGAATGTGTATAGTTCATGAGTCAATTCTTGCTATGGTACATTTCTTTTTATTTACATTGATGTATATTATTTAATATTTCAATTTTCATTATTCTCACCAATGTATATATGTTATGAAACCAGCTCCAAAAATAGAAGAGAATAGAGATCAATGCCTTAGAAATTAGTCACTTCGAGGGGACAACCTCCAATACATTACATAAATGAATAATTCTTCGATGATACAAATGACAAAACCTCCTTATATATAGGGGTCCATAGGGTCACAATATAATCCTAGCCAACCTAACAATAATAATGTAAGGGAACAATAATAACAACATGGGGGTTCCAAGGGAACAACAATAACAATAAGGGGGCTACAGTAATAAAAATAAGGGAATACACTAGTAATATGGGGACCTAAGATGCCCCTCTCCTTAAAAAAAGTGTTGTCATCAACGCTTGAGTAGCTATGGATGCTTCTGTATAAAAATCTCATCCTCCCATTTAGAATCTTCAATGGGTAAGTTCTTCCACTTGATGAGATACTCTGAAATTGATCAATTTCATAGCTATCGAGTTCTTATTTTCGTGAATGTTTCAAGTTCCAATATGATTTTTCCTTCCTCATCAAGTTCTGGAAATATTGTTTGATCTAAAAAAATTTCACCTATAACCTTCTTTAAGCATGAAACATGGAAAACTGGATGCACTCGCGAAGAAGAAGGAAGCTCCAATTTGTATGCCATAGTACCAATCTTTTGCAACACCTTGTAAGGACCATAGTATTTTTTTGATAATTTATTATCTTTCTTAGCTTGCTTGAGGGACATTTGTTTGTATGGTTGTAGCCTTAAAAATACCCAGTCTCCTACATCAAAACTTCTCTTGCTGCGATGTTGATCTGCTTGTTATTTCATTCGAATTTGTGCCAAATTGAGGCTATCCTTTAAGAGTTGGAGAACTTGCTATTTATGCTCGATGTGATCTTCCACTCCTTGCACCTTAGAATTTTCTCTTAAATATGATGTGATGGATGGTGGATGATATCCATAAAGTGCCATAAATGGGGTCATTTTTGCTGCAGTATGGAAGGAAGTGTTATACCACCATTCCGCCATAGGTAACCACTTGACCCATTGTGCTTGTTTATCAGATACAAAACAACAAAGTTATCCTTCCAAACATTTCTTCACTATATTAGATTAACCATCAGATTGAGAATGATAATATGAGCTATGAGCTAGTTGAGTACCCAAACAAGTAAATAATTGTGTCCAAAAATTTCGAGTAAAAATGGGATCTCTGTCACTTACCATAATCTTTGGGTTTCCATCACTAGAAAAATTGGCGGAAATTCCGACAGCCAATTCGTTGCTATTCTGACACATAGTCATCGCAAGAGCGACAGTTCGAGGGCGGGCAAAACGTGGTTTACCATGCCATCGCAGTTCCGACGCAATTAAAAAGTGTCACACTATCGACACCGTTTCCGTCGCTTCCAAACAAGCGTCACTCTTCCGACGTTTCCCAATCCGTCGCACTTTCGACCTTTGTAAACTGTCGCACTTCCGATGAAATGTGGTCCGACGTTTTGAACATCGCTCTTCTGATGTTTGTAAATTGTCACAATTACGACAAAATGTGGTCCGACGTTTTGAATGTCGCTCTTCCAAAGTTTGTAAACTGTCGCAATTCCGACGCAATGTGGTCCGACATTGTGGACGTCGCTCTTCCGACAGTTGTAAACTGTCACAATTCCGACGAAATGTGGTCCGACGTTTTTGACGTCGCTCTTTCGACGTTTGTAAATGGTCGCAATTCTAACGAAATGTGGTCCGACGTTTTGAACGTCGCTCGTCCGACGTTTTTATACTGCCGCTCTTCCGACGTTTCTAATCTGTAGCAATTCCGATGCTTACAAGGCGTCGATATAGCGACGGCAGGTTCAAATTTTTTTTTTTTTAAATGAAACTTTAAAAGAGGAAAAATGATGTTTTGAATATATTATATGAAGTAAAACAGTCCATGAAGTCATTACATTTCACATCTTAATATTGGAACCCAAATATCCATCCGGAAAATTGGAAGTCCCACCCCAGAAAATGATAGAAAAATACCCCATGTCACATACAGGGACATGATATAAAACCCAGTAAAGGTCCACATGGAGATTATCGATAATCTAAGAAAGCATCCAAATATGCCCGAGGCATCTATAAGAAAGTGAAATATCAGTATGTAGAATAGAAAAGCAACAGATAGAGTACCGATGTCCATTGTTCCAAATACAAATTAAAGTACCCAAAATCCTTGAACAAAGAAAAATGCTAATCATGTGAGGAGTGTGATATGTCCAAAATATAAAAAGACCATCAGACCATATCAATAAACCAGCAACATAGACCAGCATCGCTAGTTTTGAAGGCAGAGTGATAAACATTAATCATTTTTTTTTCACAAGAGAAAAACGTTGTTTTGAATATATTATATGAAGTAAAACAGTCCATGAAGTCATTACATTTTCACATATAAAGATTGGAACCCAAATATCCATCCAGAAAAGTGGAAGTCCCACCCCAGACAATAATAGAAAAATACCCCATGTCACATACAGGGACATGATATAAAACCCAGTAACGGTCCACATGGAGATTATCGACAAATCTGAGAAAGCATCCAAATATGCCCGAGGCATCTATAAGACAGTGAAATATAAGTATGTAGAATAGCAAAGCAACAGATAGAGTACCGACGTCCATTGTTCCAAATACAAATTAAAGTACCAAAAATCCTTGAACAAAGAAAAACGCTAATCATGTGAGGAGTGTGATATGTCCAAAATATAAAAAGACCATCAGACCATATCAATAAACCAGCAACATAGACCAGCATCGCTAGTTTTGAAGGCAGAGTGATAAAAATTAATCATTTTTTTTTCACAAGAGAAAAAACGTTGTTTTGAATATATTATATGAAGTAAAACAGTCCATGAAGTCATTACATTTTCACATCCGAAGATTGGAACCCAAATATCCATCCAGAAAAGTGGAAGTCCCACCCCAGACAGTGATAGAAAAATACCCCATGTCACATACAGGGACTTGATATAAAACCCAGTAACGGTCCACATGGAGATTATCGACAATCTGAGAAAGCATCCAAATATGCCCGAGGCATCTATAAGAAAGTGAAATAGCAGTATGTAGAGTAGTAAAGCAACAGATAGAGTACCGACGTCCATTGTTCCAAATACAAATTAAAGTACCCAAAATCCTTGAACAAAGAAAAATGATAATCATGTGAGGAGTGTGATATGTCCAAAATATAAAAAGACCATCAGACCATATCAATAAACCAGCAACATAGACCAGCATCGCTAGTTTTGAAGGCAGAGTGATAAACATTAATCATTTTTTTTTTCACAAGAGAAAAACCGTTGTTTTGAATATATTATATGAAGTAAAACAGTCCATGAAGTCATTACATTTTCACATCTGAAGATTGGAACCAAAATATCCATCCAGAAAAGTGGAAGTCCCACCCCAGACAATGATAGAAAAATACCCCATGTCACATACAGGGACATGATATAAAACCCAGTAACGGTCCACATGGAGATTATCGACAAATCTGAGAAAGCATCCAAATATGCCCGAGGTATCTATAAGAAATTGAAATAGAAGTATGTAGAATAGTAAAGCAATAGATATAGTACCAACGTCCATTGTTCCAAATACAAATTAAAGTACCCAAAATCCTTGAACAGATAAAAACGCTAATCATGTGAGGAGTGTGATAACCATCTGCAGAAACCCAGGCTCGCTTGATTCCAAAATTGGTAACCATCTGTTGCATCCGAGATGTAAGGTTCAGGCTCGCTTGTTTCCTTTAGTAGCCTGCTACAGCATCTGCCCCTATTCATAGCAAAAAGGTTCCTATAGATATACAGAGAAAGAGTATAATACGTAGACCATATAAACATGGCTCTGTATTTCAAAAAATAGGTTTAAAATAGAAACAGGGCAACATTTTTTTTTCTAAGTAAAGTTAATCTATTAACAGTGGGAATAAAATTACATCGAAGTCAAAATCATTGCCCAGACTCGTGAAAAATTTGTCATCAAAAAATCAAAAAATTAAGAAGACTGCCCTCATATGGGGAAACCAGTCTTGAACGTTTAATTTACAGAATTAAAGAATATTACAAAGGTCCAACACAGTAAAATAATCTAAAAGCAGCCCAATTAAGTGGGCTGCGAAGCAAGAAAAACAAATTAACCAAACTACTCCTCCGGCTCCTCGACGATTCGGCACCATCCTTCAGAAGGTCCTGGATCGCTAGGTGCTACCTCCACATTCATGCCACGGCTCCCCTCCTGAAGGCCCGAATGCTGGCCGGATTTTTCCGAGCTTAGACCCACCGGACAGGTGCATTCTTCCTCCGTTTGGGCCTCCTCACGGAAAACCACAGTGACCGAAGCTGTAATTCATGGGCGGTTGAGAGAGCAATTAAAGGAAAATTGTGCAGTGCGCGTCGTGGGAGAAGGTGAACTAGTGGTGGGGAAACGAGGAGCAGGGGAATCCATACGGTGGCCAGATCCTACAACCTGACCCCGCCCACTCCTAGTATTTGGATAGAAACCTGCATAATCACTGGACTGGCCGGAAGAAAACTCAGTTGAGGGGCTGGAGGTAGCGCGCAAGAGTTGACCTCTAGTGCTCCCCCTACGGCAACGCATTCTTTGACGCACGCGAGGCATGGGTGCAGCCTCACTAGCAGTGGGCACAAGAGGAGACAGAGAAGCATAATTCCAAGAAACAAAGGAAGACAGACAAAGACCAAACCGAGAGAAATGAATATATGCAGCAAGGTCTACGCAGCAGTTCAGCTGGCCACTTCTCCTTCTCGTCACAGTGAGCAGGCAGTGTAACCCAACAACCGGCTTGTCTGAAAAACCATAGCAAAATGCCATTTTATCAATGCAATGCAATCGAAGGACACTTGTCATAATTAATCTCTGATCATTAATGAGAGCCGAAGGCCGGATCATATTGGAGCATGCAGAATCGCTAACGGGAGTGGAGGTCCGATCTTGAACAGTGTTAAAATTTAATGCAATTTGATGTGAAAACCTTGGAATTTAATTGAACAGCGTTAAATCTTAATGCGACTGATATGAAATCACCACATCCATGTCCCATCACCTTAAACGCCATCGAATGCACCCGCAGCCAGGAGTAGGGCAAGTTTTTATTGACATGTGGTAGAAATTGATTGGAGTGGATCTTTGTTTGGGCCACTCGCGCAGTGGAAATCCGGACCCGAAAAATATTAGGGCGAATTTGATAAGAAATTCGCGTCACAACTCTCCCTCCGTACGCCAGCCCAACTTCGGACCCGAAAAATATTAGGGTGGAATTCATTTGGTTTTCACGTCACAAAATTGGCCGACGTCAGCAGGCTATTTTGGAACGCGAATTTGGTTTGAATTATGGTTTATCGCCGTTTGAAGTCCGGCGGGCTCGACTTAAGAACAATTTTGTTTGATTCCATCTTATAAAATTTGTGTTGGTTTTCTTTGATAATACACATATTTATAATAAATCATGGGAATACCACACTAGTAAACATGTGGAAAAGTTATATAAATTATTGAGAACAATCATTTTTATGTAAAAATATCTAAATGTGCTTTTGGGAAATAAGAATTTGAGTATTTGGTTCATATTGTTTTAAAGGAAGGAGTGAAGTTGGAGCCTCAAAAGATGCAAGCTATTACAAAATGACCTATTCCTAAGAAAATCAAGGTTCCTAGAATATTTTTTAGACTTACATGATATTATTGATCATTTGTTAAGAATTATGCATGCATTTCAAGTCCACTCACATATCTCTTGAAGAAAATATCATTTATATGGAATGATGAGGCTACTTTGGTATTCTCTCTTTTAATGGATGCCATGTCTTCTACACCAACATCGGTTGCACCTAATTTTGGTAAAACATTCATAGTAGAGTGTGAGGCACTAGGACAAGGAATTTACGTAACATTAACACAATAAGGGATATCATTGGCTTTTAAAAGCAAGGAATTCAAAGAAAATATTTGGTGAAATCTACTTATGAAAAATAAATGGAAGCAATATTACATGCAATAAAAAATGGGGATAGTATATCACTGGGAGGTACTTTAAAGTCAAGATATACCATGATAGCATAAAGTATTTTTTGTAGCTATGGATTTCATTGGAAGATTAACAAAAATGAGGAGAAAAAATGAAAAGTTTTAATTTTGAGATAATCTGCAAAAAGGGTAAGGAAAATTTAGTACATGATGCTCTTTCTAAAATATAAGAGGCCTCAAATTTATATCCAATTACATTTTCTATTCCTAGGTGGCTAGAAGAAGCTTGCCATAATGGAAAAATGACAATAGTACTAAACAAAACTAAAATTTATAAAGGATGGGATGAACTCTATGGAGCATTGGGAGTGAAAGAGAGATATACTTTGGTGCAAATGTAGAATATTTTTATGCACGCAAGCATATTTGAATAAAAAAATATTAAAAGGGAGTCCCATGTCTCTCTGATGGTAGGACGCAGGGTTCCTTAAAACATCTCAAAGGATCAAAAATATATTTTTGGAAGGAATGAAGAAAGATATTCAAAATTTTGTAAGAGAAGGTCAGGTTTGCATAATAAATAAAAGAGAGATAGTAAAATCTCTAGGGTTAATTCAACCATTCCACATACATATTCAAATACTAGAAGATATATCAATAGACTTTATTACAGGGTTACTGAAATATAAAGGTAAGTATTACATTTTTGTGGTCATTTATATAGACAAATTTTGTAGATTTTTTTTGTAGAGCTCAAAGTACATAAACAACAAGCCAAGTGGCAGAAGTGTTCGTGAAAGAAATTCATAGTCTTCATGATTTTCCTAAAGTAATAGTAACAAGAAACTTTTGGAAATAATTATTTAATATGAGTGGAGAAACACTAGCTGCCATGAGTTCTACATATCAAACACAATCAAATGGCCAAACAAAAATAGTTAACAAATGTTTTTAAGGTTATCTACAATGTTACTCTTTAGAAAAGCAACTTAGTATGCCATAATTAATAATCATTCCCTGTTCACTTTTGTTAATAGGTTTATGTCAGACGATGATGTAGGGGCATTAGGCACTAGCCAACAATGTAGGAGGTTTTGTCCACATGTTGTGGCTAGGAGGGTTCGAAAACATTTGAGTTGTAACAGCTAGGTGTCAATACCTCAGCTGACTGTATTACTTAGACTAGTTAGAGTTGTAGAAGTCGAACAGTTTCAGTTAGTTGAATTATTATAATTAGACCTTTTGATTTCTAGAACGGTCCTCTCAGAGGAACCGAAGAGCCATATGTTATGTATATAAATTGTAATTCCTTGGATGAATAAAAGTAGAGAGGGAAGAGGAGAGTAGAGAGGGGATTTCTGCAATAAACCTCTGTGTGTGAACAGTTGTTTCGAATTAAATGATTTCCAAGCATAGTTGCCATTGAATTATCTCGAACTGCTAATTGTGAAGAATTGTTTAACTGTGAGGCGATTGGGTACTGATAATTCCATTCTTCTGTCTTTGAATTCCCGTAAATTGTTGGATAACCTTGTGAACTCACCCCACCCGAAGGCGAGGTCTGTGTAGAGAACCGGGGTCGTGAAAACTGTTCAAATATAAAAATCTCGCTTAATAAAGAGAAAAAATTGTTGTGCTTTCAGAACCTGACCCGAGGATTGGACATGAGTTAACAAACAAAAGGATAGCGGAACCAGACTTGCACCCGTGGTCAAGCCCTGTACCAAAACCACGAGCGGAATCACAAAAGCGGGTTGCCCATATCGCACCGCTTTTGCAGAGTAGGCGGTATTTCCTATTCGCAAGCGATTCCATAGGGAATGCGACACGTGGCGAAGTGACCCCCGGAAAACCACCGTTTAACCCGCGCCATCGCACGTTAAAGCCCGACGTTGGAAGCCGAGCGAAATTGCCAAGAGTCGTTGATTTGGAGAAGGGCCATCGGACGGTGGTCACACGTTGAACTTGCCCGGAGGTTAACTAAGGTGTGCGGAGGATAGCCAGGTACGATACGAGTGTTTGATTGGTTATTGATATATATAGGTGGGGCCGGAGTATAATGAAATTGTTTAATTAAACGATTGGCAGATAATTAGCATAAGTCTGGAGCGTGATTGTTGTAAGGCTGGGTGGTGAAATATAGAGACAAAAGTTCATTACAAGTTATTTATTTAAAAAGAAACGTGGAGTATAAATACAAAGTGTTGAAAGTTAAACATTGGTTATAAGGCTTGAAGATAATATAAAGTCAGGAATATAAATTAAAGTCCAACCATTGTGGATAGTATTTACTTATCAAATTCTACAAATTTCTACGAATTTGATAAATAAACCCGAAGAAAGAAGAAGTCAATTAAGACTCAGGCTGGAGGAAAAGAATGGGGTAAACCAAGGGAAAATGCTGACAGAGCGATTGTAGACACACCAGCTCTCCTTAGGGGTCCAATTTTAGTTTTGTTGCATCACACGATGATCTCTCTTCTCTGGCATTTACTTGTATTGAAGATCACTATTCTAGGAATAAGGAGTTATTTTCTCCAAAAATAACCCTAGCCAAACATTGACAATGCATCAATGATATCTTTCTATGCTTCATAAGTACATATGTTCTACTTCTAAATCATGTCTTGGAAGTGGTTGTTTTGCTGGAAATTATTCACCAGTTGGTTTCATACCAAAGTTTTTTTCACATTTTCAGCATCCAATACATGAAAAAGATAATGGTTTAAAACAACATAAATATTTGAAATTTTGCAAGAATTGTCTGGCACACTTTGAATATCAATTTTGAAGTCAAGTGCATGATGCTGTATAGGATCAAGTGTCATTTTGAATACCAAATGTTTCACAAGAAACTTCTCAACATGCTACCCTGCAGTAAGGATTAAATGAAAATATTGCATCAACTATTTCCATAATAAAAGTGCACCTCAGCCATAAGACTAAACAGCTACAAATTTTGTAGATCTAACAAGACCACACAATCAAATGTATTCCACAAGGCCAATACTGTATGAAAAATGAAAAGGAGTTTGCAACCAAAAATAACTTAGGCAACTAATTCAATTAGATACACCAAACCATCAGCAAAAAGGAAAACCAGCCTACTTGGCCCCAATATTTTCAACTGGTTCCTCTAATTCAACCAATAAAAAGGCCAAAACCATAGCATTGAGATATATTTCATTACACTGTCAATAACAATAAAATTTGACTCAGCCATAACCCTTTCCTTTTATTGTTGTGAAAAGCTTTATGCATTACTCTAATGTGGCTAGTCCATAGGCCAAGTAGACCACTGGGTAACAAATATGTTTCCTTTCACCTTTGAGTTTTCAAATTATGCCTACCAAATCTAAGACATTTAAGAGGGGAAAATAATACAACGTTAAAAAGAAAACCAGAGCACACATCTACAAATTACCTCCTTAGCTACTGTCACACCATCATTAACTATTTTCGGAGAACCATGCTTGCTCTCCAAGACAACATTTTTCCCTTCGCCCCAAGGGTGACTCCAACAAGATCAGGAAGTTTGTTCACACCGCCTACAAGACAAATTGACAATGATTTCAGTAAGTGTGCAATTGAATTCTAGACCATATTCAAAAACAACCCTCCATGAAAAATTAAAATAACACATTAAAATCGAATATAAGTGGACAAGGAAAGATCCACCGCAGTGAAGTTTCACGTGCAGGTGACCTTCCTTTAAACATAATTTTTTCTCTGACCTGCAATTTTTTTGTCACTGAGCCATCCTAGTTGAAGTACAACTCCTTTTCCATAGCTCTTGTATTAACTACCTTCTCTCTGTCGCGTAATCTCAGAGTCCCTCTTCTGCTTGAGCGATTAAAGGAAATGGGTGAAAAAACTAAAAGAGAAGACAATTGTCTGCCATAATTATCAAACATTGCACCCAACTTCTTCCCCTTTCCATTGTTACCCAATGAGGTAGATGTGGCAATTGTTGTCATATCGCCCAAAGCAGAGGCCATCTTCTCTTATGCTGAATATAGAATTACAAGATCTTCATATTAGTATGAACCTTAAAAAACATGACTCCTATTGCTAAAAACCACTTTTAAGTTGTAACAGGCAAACTAAACAACTATCGCAACTTTTGGCAACTTCTGGAGCATTAAGAGAGAAACAACCAAAGAGAAATACAACCACAATCCTCATTTTAATGAGACCAGATTATATATTTGCATTAAGATAATAGAAAGAAATCACGACTATATTAAGGCCAGCACAAAACAATCTTTAACCAGTGTCTCTCGCGGCCTTCAGGTTGCCATGCTAGAGGTTGCATATTTTTAATTTAAATTCTTGACCTCTCGTGCCCATCTATGAATGCATCCAATGGGATATCTAAATCAAATTCTCCTTTATATCCCCAAAAACAAATTTCCTACTACAAGAGCACCAGTATTGATGGATCACCCCACACCATCCCACCCACTAGAAACGGTGAAAAAGGAAAACCGAGAAAACTTCTGAAATATCTCAAGATGACTATATGGGTGGTTCTTATGAATCAACCAACCATTCATAACATGCTTATCAATCCAAACCATGAGTATTATGTGACAATATTCAAGCAGGCATTGAATCGGATTTCTGAAGATATGTTAGAGAAACCCTAAACTCTCACTGAAAATAGGTGAAATGTGGCACCACTCAGAGATTGACATGTGCCAATTGGTACAAGTGGTAGAAAATTGGCATGCTCAAACAAAGAGGTGATGTAGGAATGACATGAGGGAGAAAATATCAGAAAAGCCTTAAATATGGAGAACTAAAGCTCATCACCAACCTGAGATTGACAACTTTACATGATGTAACCTATGAAATCGTAAATGGAGAAATCATAGTAACAATAAAGTAACATATGTAACAATAAAGTCGGATTCATCCTAGGAGTGGTAATGGGAGAAATCATAGTGAACAACAGGAAACATGCAGAGTTGCTTACAATCAAATAGATGAAAAAACACATACAAAAAACCTAGATAATAATCATGAACAAGCTTAATATTGAATTATAAACTGTAAAGGAACTTACAAAATGTGACATTACGAACCTGGTCAAGCACACAAGCAAAAATATCCTGGACATGACCCTGGTTGACAAGTTGTATTGCTCATGATGCAAGAGGATTTGTACCTGCACTGCCAAGTCAATCAAAATCCATCATTATCTATACAATAAATACAAGTAATTGATGTAGTATTTTTTACTCTAAGATGCATTCTTATGATAATGTTAGAACATATGTTGAAAATTTGAAAACATACCTGAATAAGCTCCTCTTCGTTTCAAGAACAATTTATTGTTGAGTCGCATGAACTTGGAACAAGCCTCCCACGATCTGAAAGAGTAGAAACTAAGTCAACAATGACTTTTTTGTTGCTACGCTGGATCGAGGGAGGTTTGCTCCAAGATTAAATCGCTCCAATAAATTATTCTCTACTAAACAGGGCCAACCACGTGAAGGTGGAAGCTCTTATGGCCCCTCTCCCCCCCCTCACATCACTCTCAATTCCCCAATACCCAATCTATATTTCATTTTTTACTTTCATGAGCATAAAAAAAAATATTCAATAACTAATAAAAAAATAATTCAACAAAAAGTACGCAAGGAAACATTGCAATTAATGCTTGACATAAAAATAGTATGATAAATGAGTTTTTTATATAACGCAAAAAACGTTCCAAGTATGGTCATTGGTAACGTTTGTCTTATAGTAATACAATATTTTACATTATCGAATTTTCTTTTTCTTCTTCCTATTTTTAAAGCTCCTAATTACATCATCAATATCATCATGCTCTGCTCCTGTTTCGTGCCTTTCGACCCGCACTGCTGACCTAGTTGCGTAGTCACGATGTCCGGTCTCATCCAGTGACGGGGCATCGCCTACAAAAACAGATAATATTAAATTTTAATTGTCAGTTTTTAAATATCATTGAACTAGTTCGGTAATATTAATAAAAAAAATTGCAATGAGATTATTTACCTGGTGCACTAGTTGTCGCCGTTGACCTAGTTGCGTAGTCACGATGTTTGGTCTCATCCAGTGACGGGGCATCGCCTACAAAAACAGATAATATTAAATTTTAATTGTCAGTTTTTAAATATCATTGAACTAGTTCGGTAATATTAATAAAAAAAATTGCAATGAGATTATTTACCCGGTGCACCAGTTGTCGCCGTTGGGACTGTTGCCCTGTCTTCCTCTCTGGTGGTAAGATCCTCAAGGGAAACATTCTCTGTCATTTAAACAAAAAACATTATAAGGACAACCATCAAGGTATAATTAGAAAAAAATATAAGTGGAAATTAATTACCGTCACGGCCCTCACTGATAGCAGCATTGTCGGCCTGGTCCCCACTACAATGATCAAGTTGCACGAGAGGATCATCTACATCTGGCTCTAAAACTGGGTTATTTGCCTCGTCGATAGTGCTGCTCCCCTGATTTAAACAAAGTTGTTAGACATTAAATTTATGGACGAAAACAAACATATTGAAAGGTTAATGTTTTACCTTATCAAGCATTCTGGATCTTGGGACCTGCCCCAAGCTTCTGCGACGTTCAACTATAGCTTGATAGCCGAAATGGAAAGCGATATTTTTATCTTCCTCTGTAGTTTCTGTTCCGAAGTCATCACCCTACATTACATATGATTGTGTATTTTTAATCATATTTGATAGGATTACAAAAACGTTGGAAGGAAATACAATTAATTATAAGATGCTTAGCTACTTAATTACAATTCTTGCAGCTAATTTCAAGTAGCCGCCCTGGCCTAGCTTGTGATGGCCTTTTTTCTCAATCCTAGCTTTGGTTGCCTTTGAGGTGTCAGGCAACCTAGCATCAACAAAATTGAAGTTAGATATGACGTAGCACACTTTTATTTTAGACATAGAGAAAATTAAAGCTATTGAATTAAAGTTGTAATTTACCTTGCGGGTCCAGTTGGCATTTTTCCTTCTTTCTTTGCCCTTTTCTCTTTTCCGTCATGGATGAGTGCTCTCCACTCACTCTATGGAACTGCAAGAGGATGCTCATATCTAGGGTTAAATTGAAATTGCGTCCTATATGTGTCCCTGGTATATTTCAAATATTTGTCGGCTACCCGAGCCACCGTTGTTCTGTCAAATGTGCCGACCCCAAAAAGGGCTTCTAGATAATCTAGAAGTTCTTTTTTCAGGTTGGAATTCTGGGAATTCCACCCTGTGCGTATGGTTGGGCCAAAAATTACCAGTGCATGGCTCTCCAGAAACCTGTAGAACTCATTTTTTCCTACACAGAAGAAGAAGAAGAAGAAGAAGAAGAAGAAGAAGAAGAAGATATTATCATTAATTTAAAAATAAAAATCATGATAAATATGTTTGAGATAAAGTACATGAAATAGTTAAAATATTAAAATTTACCTAAGAGTTGTACATGATTTATAGGGACGCCTTCATCGTTCACCAACAACGTGCCATTAATGGTCCCTGTGGAGCTGACATGTGTAGCTCCAGGAAACGCAATAATGTAGTTGGCCATATCAACCTCATCATTGCCAACACGTTCAGCAGTTGGCTGGGTGTCTGCTTGGGCAGGGTGTGTTTCTTGGCTGGCACCTAAAGGAGTAGAAGGTGTACGAGAGGGTTTTTGGGCAATCTCTTGCCCTTGTGTCCCACTACCACCAACACCGGGTTCAACAAGTGCCAGAAAACGCTACATACAAAATAACTTTTTGTTAGTTTAGTCAATGTAAAAATTAAAAATCAAACTATCACAATTCATCTCATGCAGAACAAAAAAAATATCCTTTTGACTTTTTATTATTACTCGATATCTTTCTAGCTGCCTCATAAGATGTTGTATCCTCTCTTCTGTTTCAGGTGTTTGAGGCGCGTCTATCAAAGCATTAAATTCCGACCTTGCATCTCGTGCCTTTTTTTTCAACAAGAACACTGGAGATAGGGATGAAGAAAGCTCTTCCTCAAAGAGGGAATCATCAGGCGTACCATGGCTAGGTGTCTGCATATTTGAACAAAATTAATATTATTTCAATTATGTAAATAACTAAAATACCTGAAGATAGAGCAATGCTGGCACTTTACATGTTCTTCCGCTGGCCTCTTTCCGCGATCATCCCGTCTCGGGGTTGTTCCTGCACTACTCTGATCAGTCTGCCACATTGCAATAAAATTATAAATGTAAAAACTTGAAAAAAATATCTAACTTGAAAACAAAAAATGAAAACTGAAATAATTTCTAATAAGACACCGGAAGACAGAGTTAGAGTTTCAAATATGCCTTGCATTGAATTCAGTCCTGGAAACATGTCATTGCACATTAAGGCACCCAAACAAGAGACGAGTTGACAATGAAGACCTTATTGAATATATTGTTGGAGCAACTTCTAATAAACTTGTTGTGAAGACCTTGAGGACATTTTTGGAGCAACATTGTTGAAGCTGATGGTATAGCATTGTTGGAGACGATCTTGAAGGGCCTTGAAGTGAAGCTTTGGAGCAACTATTGAAAAATCCTTAGAGCATTTAAGTAAGGCACTTTCTATCTTCCATCACCTTTTTCCTTTCAATATCCTTTAAACGATTTTGTTGATATTTAATGTTTGAAATCACGTTATAATTCCTTGATTATATGTGCTTGGGGACTTTCCCTTTGAAATTACCCAAAAATACCTTGACAATTTTATCTTCAGGATGCATGTCTGACCCTATTGTTCAATATTTTGATTGATAGTAGTAAACATAGAGAGTTAGGGGGCTCTTGACTTGGTTTGGTTGGGCGATTAGATCCCTAACATCTACTAGGGAGAACCCCCCTTGAGTTGGAGGAGAGCTAGCCCGAAGTGAAAAGAGGTTGGTGAGGTGACAATGGGGCTATTGAATTACACATGGTATCACACTTTAGCTTTAGGACTTTATCTTGAGAAGTGCGAGATTTTGTTATATCAATTCTCAAATTGTTTACAGCACTATTGTTAAGAACTAATAAGAAGTGATGTTGAGGGGTTTTTGGGTATAAGAAACAATACCATTTAAAAACTAGGGTTCTCAGTCCTTGGCATTCCTTCACCTGGGCCTAGGGCACACTAGAATAATTTCACACTAAACCATGCAAACTTAAAAGTAACTTAATAGATCCATAAAGTAATAATAATCATAATTCCTAATTTCCTATTGTACGATATGATGCAAATTATTCAAACATGAAGCAATGAAGACATGCAATGTTTGAATTTCAAGATTGATGAACCAATACAAGAAGTTAGAAACTACAACTTTGATTCAATACTCTGTGTCCTAACTCTAGGAAGGAATCTAGTTTGTAGGAATGAAGAGGTTGTTATCTTTACAATCCCATCCCAACATCAAATTCAGTGATAAGTTTCTATGAGGTTCTGGGTCAAGGAAACATTCACTCCACAAATGATATATTTAAGTAGGCTTCTCCTATTCTGGGAAAACACCATACCTATAATGCATTCACTTGCATGTATAAAGGGAAAGGAAAACATGTTTTCATACAACGGTGAAAAAGGCATCTTGCGGAAAGGTATCTTCACTTTGTATTTATGTTGTTCACCCACACCACTCTCGCGTTTTCACTAATCCTTTTTTGTCATTTTTGGATTCAAATTAAGTTAAGTCCTTAAGTATTTTTTGACCTTTCGGTGTAGTTTTCATAAGTGGCATGTATGGATTTTCCATTAATTCTGCACTTTTTCTCTTCATGCGCATGTTTCTGGAAATCAAATGCATGATTTAGTCCCATAAATTTAACAAGTTGTTGGATCAACTCCATTGGTAATATCATGTTTCCTATTCAATCAAAATTTATCTCAGTTAGGGTAGGTATGACGTTTTTCCCTTTGTATTAATAGGGCACTTCTAGTTTGCATTTTTATTATATCTTTCAAGTTTAGTGTCGTTTCAATTAGGGCATGAATTTTTGCAAATTTCAAGGTGAGAATGAACAAAGACAAATTTTTGTGATGGATGATTGTATATGACTCCATGGCCAGAGGAAAAGGCACTAATCTACTTCTTCAAATATCTATAGTTCTCATTCACCTCATACGGAGATGGTCCCCGATTTTGAGCCAAATGTTGCAGAAAAAAGTTCCCCCCCCCCATAATTTGATATTCAATGGAAATTTCTTAAATTGATGATGGGGCATGATTATGGAACATTGGCACATACATATGTAATGGAATTCCAAGATCATGATATATGTTTGCATATGTTTATGGAGGTGGTGGAGCAAAAAAGAGCTCAAATAGAGCTGAATTTTTTCACATAAAAAGGACTGTGGACTTGACTAATGGTTCCATTTAAAAAATGATATCTAGACAGAGAATAAGTGTAGCATGCAAACATGCATTGAAAATCCATCTGAGTTTGCATTGTATTACTTATGATGGATTCAAATTTGGGTTTCAAAATGCCAAGTTATGGCATGATTTTGTCGAGAGATCCTTAGTTGGATTCTCATGTTGGTTTAATTTATATTTTAAGTTTGTTTTGCAATCTTTGGGTGATAGTAACTCATGAACTAGGTTACCAATGTGTAACAATCATATTTCAAGAATAAAGTTGTGATTTTTTTATATTATTAATATTATCTATTAGCTACGAGTATTGACACCTAATGCCTGGAATTTTGACATCTTGATAGCATGGATAATTTCGAAAATGTTTCTAGTAATGTTAACATAATAACTATCATTACGTGTCTTCACTTCTGTCACCATAATAGACCTGTGATATGGACTCATCACAAAACTTCATATGCTATGTCCCAACAAGTTCAAACTGGTTGAACCTACCTCATAGTGTGGTTAATAAGGACAAGTTGCTTGGTATATAACTCGATAGCATAGATCGTGTTGCAGTTCTAAAAAGAATCCTCAAGTGTCAAAAAAACTTCACAATATGTTCTACTATAAAGCCTTTTGGGATACCTAAAATAATATATGTATCATTGATGAATTTTAAAGTATGACAAGATCCAGAGGGAAAGGAAATCAATGGAAGAGTGATCCACCAATGAGAACCTAGAATTTAGCATCAGATGAGTTAGAGTCTAGGAAATTGAAACCCTATAATTTTAATTAGTGATGAAGCACATCACATAGGTAATTATATTTTCATGTAGAATAATCTGTTAATTCAAATTTAAACTACACAATATGAAAGGCATACCATAAATTTTTCCACGTAAGTCCAAACTATAAAAAGGGAAAACCTTCTTTTTCCATGGGAAATAATTTACCTTTCCTTTTTCAAGATAATCTAAATCACAAAAAATATGAACTATACTGCACACATTCTTGGATAATGTGCAAGTGGAAAAGGAATACCCTACACAAGTGATGCACACATGTACATTTAAACACTAATAGATTTTTGTAGTTGAAATGCAATGCTTGTTTTCATTTAAATGTAGGGTTTTTAAAGCAGGGAGAAATAATGGCTGCCAAATTAATAAGCGTTTCTTTGGGAAAATTTAAATCTTGTATTGGGTGATGAAGATAATAGAGGGTATTTAATCTTGATTTTTGACATCTAGAGAGAACCCTACAGCCTAACACAATCCAATGGAATTGACCAAAAAAACCCAAATAGAGTCAACCCTACTATAGGAGGAAGGGCCTGCAGTAAGAACTTACCATTTTGCAAGAGCTGAGGGTGAATGCAGGGCGAATGCTGTTCTGCAAGAGCTGAGGGCGAATGTTGTTCTGCAAGAGCTCAGGGCGAATGCTGTTCTGCAAGAGCTCAGGGTGAATGCTGAGGGTGAATGTTGTTCTGCAAGAGCTGAGGGCGAATGCTATTCTGCAAGAGCGGAGGGCGAATGCGCACGTGATATCAGACGTTAATGTAGCACACATGTACATTTGAACACTAATATATTTTTGTAGTTGAAATGCAATGCTTGTTTTCATTTAAATGTAGGGTTTTTAAAGCAGGGAGAAATAATGGCTGCCAAATTAATAAGCGTTTCTTTTGGAAAATTTTAAATCTTGTATTGGGTGATGAAGATAATAGAGGGTATTGAATCTTGATTCTTGACATCTAGAGAGAACCATACAGCCTAACACAATCCAATGGAATTGACCAAAAAACCCAAATAGAGTCAACCCTACTATAGGAGGAAGGGCCTGCAGTAAGAACTTACCATTTTGCAAGAGCTGAGGGCGAATGCTGTTCTGCAAGAGCTGAGGGCGAACGCTGAGGGTGAATGCTGAGGAAAAATGCTGTTCTGCAAGAGCTGAGGGCGAATGCTGAGGGCGAATGCTATTCTGCAAGGGAGGAGGGCGAATGCGCACGTAATATCAGACGTTAATGTAGCTATTGCGATGGATACGAAACAATAAAATCATTTTTATGTAGCGCGCATATAAGTTTTGTATTTTTATGTAGCGCGCATATAAGTTTCGTATTTTTATGTAGCGCGCATATAAGTTTCGTATTTTTATGTAGCGCGCATATAAGTGTCGTTATAACTACGGCGGAAAAATCGTCATTACTGGGACGGCTGCCTCCAAACGTCGCAATTGCGACACTTAGACGTTGTGTCGTACTTGTGACGTTTGGAGGCAACCGTCGCAATAACGACGCTTTGGGCCATAGTGTCGCAATTGCGACGTCTTCCTCCAAATGTCGCAATTGCGACACTTTGTCTAAGTGTCGGTATTGCGACACTTTTCTATAAACGTCGGTATAGCAACGGTTTCAGGCGGGATGGAAAAAATTTGGGGAAATTTTTGACATTTGGTCAAAAGCGTCGAAACCAAGTGTCGGAATTTCCGCCAAATGTAGTAGTGCATGTAGCTTTTAAATTCTTTCCATAAATTCAGTAACAACTATATTTTCTTTAAATGGATGAGATAATGCACAAAATTGTGCATACTTAAGGCTATCAACTACCACCATGATGACACTCTTTCCCTCAGACTTAGGTAAACCTGTGATAAAATCCATTGAAATATCCTCCCAACATTGACTTGGAATGGATAAAGGTTGTAGAAGACTCAGGGTCTTAATTGTCTCAACTTTATTTTGCTGGAAAACCAAACATTCTGCCACAAAATTTTGAATATCAGATTTAAGGCCATCCCAAAAAAAATCTTTCTTCACCCTGTGGTAAGTTTTTAAAAATCTTGAGTGTCCTTCTAAAGGAGAAGTGTGCAATTCCAAAAGAATCTTTTGTTTTATTTGGGAATTATTACAAAGATATAAGCAATCTTTGTACCATAAGGAATTATTTTTCCAACTAAATGTATCAGATGTACTAGGATCTTACTTCAACTTTTGAATGAGTGTCCACACTTGTTCGTCCTTCTTCCATCCATCTCTTGCTTCGGTTATCCAATCTGGTTGGAAAATAGAAATTGCACAAAGCAATTCTTCCACCTCTTCATCCTTTCTTGAGAGTGCATCTGCAACCACATTTAGCTTCCTTTTTTTGTAGATGATTTCAAATTCATAACCCAACATCTTTGCGACCCATTTTTGCTTCTCTTCTGAAGATAGTCTTTGTTCCAAAAAGTGTTTAAGACTATCATGATCAGTTTTTACCTTGAAGTTCCTTCCCATTAGGTAAGGTCGCCATTTCTTTAGTGCATGTAGTATTACCAACATTTCCTTCTCATAAATAGCTTTCTTTAAATACTTTCCTTTGATTGGACGACTTTCAAAATAAATGGGTCTTCCTTCTTGCATTAACATAGCACCAATTCCATTTCCTGAGGCATCACATTCCACAATAAAGGTTTTTATGAAGTCTAGCATAGCTAAGACCCGTGCTAGGCACATTGCCTCTTTAAGATGTTCAAAGGCCTTAGTTGCTTCAAGAGTCCAAGAAAATGCACCTTTATTCAATAATGTTGTTAGAGGTGTTTCTATTCTCCCATAAGTCTTAAAAAACTTGCGATAATACCATGTTAACCCGAGAAATCCTCGCAATTGCTTTATGGTTTTGGGGAATTTCCATCCTTAGTGGATTTAATTTTATTAGGGTCTACCTTAACACCCTCGTGAGATACAATATGACCCAGACATTCCACCTCTTGTACTCCAAAGAAACATTTGGATGTTTTTTCATATAATTGTTTCTCCTCCAATAGTTTGAGCATCCTATCAACATGTTGAACATGATCCTTCCAAGACCTGTTGTAGATTAGTATGTCATCAAAAAATACTAGCACAAATTTTCTAAGGAATCGTTTGAAAATGGAATTCATCAACCCTTGAAATTTAGAAGGTGCATTGGTAAGGCCAAAAGGCATGACCAAAAATTCATAATGACCCTCATGAGTTCGAAATGTTGTTTTCAGAATATCTTTTGTGTTCATTCTAATTTGATGTTATCCTGAATGAAGATCCAACTTGGTAAAACAAATAGTTCCATGTAATTCATCCAATAATTCATCAATCACAGGAATGGGAAATTTATCTTTAATAGTGAGCTTATTGAGCTCCCTATAATCCAGACACATGCGCCATGATTTTTCCTTCTTGTGCACCAATACTATTGGAGCAGAGAAAGAACTTTGAATAGGTTGAATTATACCAGCTTCTAACATTTCTGCAATGATACGTTCAATTTCTCTATTTTGGACTTAAGGATATCTGTAAGGTCTAATGTTTGGAGGAACACTTCCTGGAATCAAATGAATAGCATGATCATGATCATGAATAGGTGGGATTCATTTGGGAGTATAAAACACCTTGGAATGATTGTCCAAGACTTTTTGGAGATCTGGAGAAATAGATGATTTTAATGTTGGAACTTCTAGTGAGCATAATTTTGAAATTACGCCTCGTTGTTCTTTCTTCAAAATCTTTGTCATGACATTAGAGATTATTATCTTTCCTGGCTTCCCTGTGATACCCCGTAATTTGATTTCCTTTCCTTCCGAAAAAAAATTCATGAAAATTTCTTGAAAATTAAAAGCTATCGTCCCCAAAGATTGTAACCATTGTACTCCTAATACAACATCATCATATCCCATTGGAATGGAAATAATTGAACTATTCAATACATATTCCCCCATGGTTAGCTTGATTTTACAGCATTTTCCAGAGAAATTAATAGTTCCTCCATTTGAAACTATCACTTGACATTATGGTGCTGGGTATAGGAAACAATTCAATTCCTTGGCTACCTTACAATGAATAAAATTATGGGTGCTACCTGAATCAATCAACACTATTACCTTTTTCTTCTTGATATGTCCTTCTATCTTGAGAGTTTGAGGAGTGGTAATTCCTGCCAATGCATTACACGATATGTTCAGACTCATTTATTCTTCTTCTAGGGTTGGTTCCTGGCATATATCCTTTTCTTTTGAAGTTTATTTTTCATTTTCTTCCTCCTATTCACAATCTATGTAAAGTAATTTCTTCTCAGCACACTTATGACCTTTAGTGTATTTTCTATCACAACTGTAGCAAAGCCCTTTTGCTCTTTTTTCTTCCAATTGTTGTGGTGTCAACCTTATAGTTTGTGGAAGTCTAGGAGTAGCAATACTTCCATCTTTATATATGTGAGTGGCAGGCTTCCTTGTCGCCATAATTTTACATTCAATTTTTCTTGCCAACCTGAATGCCTTCTCCAATGAATCAGGTTCCCAAACGCGAACTTCATGTTGAATGTTATCCTTTAAAGTCCCTGTGAATACATCAATCTTGTGTTCCTCTAGAATATCAGTTACTTTTATATTCAATTTTTGGAATTCCTCAATGTACCACGCCACTGAACCCTTTTTTTTAGATTTATCAATTGGCTAAAGAAGGTGTTTCTCTTTGTATCCTCATAATGTGCTATCATTTCCTCCATAAAAATTGACCAAGTAACAATTTTTTTACGGGACCAAATCCATCGATACTGTTATCACAAAATTGGACCTAATAGGCTGCTAATCAAATCAATCTCATGTAACTATTTTAAACCATTATTTTGATTGAGGCTTAGCCTCCTCAACCTGAGAGGGCTCTCTCAAAGAGTTAATGATTTTTGATAAAAAAATATAGATGGCTAACTCTATGTGGGGGTAATAATCAGATAGATGATAAATGTATTTTAAAAATCACATCAACAAGTACACATTGGGCTTATGGAGTCAAAATAGTTTCAGTAAACCAATAAATCTACTTAACATGGAAGCTGAGGCATATCAAAGTTTTAGTCAAGAGGTACACATGTGAAACTGTAAAAAACACATTTAGTTTATCTATATAGGAAGTCAGAGCATCAAATATGAATTCTGAGTAACATAGACAAACACCACTGCAATAGGATGATAAAATATGTAATTATAACAAGAACGCACTAGAACTCATTCTGAATCTCGAGTTGGCTAACTAGAAATATTTGTATTAGTTGAAAACTAGTCAATTACAATAAGCATAGTATTTTGCCAAAAAATGTCCAACCCTTGATCATTCAACTTCTTGGTCCTTTATAGACCATTTACAACATTAGATAATCTTATATTGAGCTAGATACATCAAATTCCTGACTCTTGACACCTTGCACAACCATATGACATGGTATTTATTACAAAAAGACAGCTAATTTAATAAACATTCCTATTACAAATAGGATTCAAACTCCTTATCTCTATCCATAACAACCTTATCTAAACTAAATCACATCATTTTCCAAGTGTATTCACACATGATCGAATCTGGATGATAAGCTTCAAATATTTATGACCATAATGCTGACCTCCATTAAAGTAGGAAAAAATCCCCTGTTTTCTAGGCATATGGTCCTTTGCACTCTTGAAACATTCTGACCACCATGAACTTCATTATTTCGAGATCCTTAGCTATTATAAATTGAATTAACACATGCCAAACCTCCTACTTAAGCTCCAGTTTTCCGAAACCATCTCCAAACTATTCACATGGGCTGTAATAGACTGCTCTACGAAAACAACACAATTTCGTAGCGCCTTTCGTAGCACTGCTCTTTTACCCTTTTTTCTTTAAAATATTGACCTATTTCCTCCAAAACTAACTTAATTATCTTTAAATACATCCTCCTCAGCATTTTCAGTTCTTAATTCATCTTTTTACCCCACAAAATTTTATGAAAAAGGGAAAGAAAAGCTGCTACAGCAGTTTCGTAGTGCTTTTCTCCCTTTTTGCACTGCCTACGCTACGAAACCGCTGAGTGGGCAGTTTTGTTCAAAATTTTCCAAAATGAAAATTGTGAATGTACCAAAACTCAAAATAAACTTCATATCAAAAATTCATATGAACTGAAAACACAGTGATTTCAGCCTTCATGAGGTCCTTTCTTCATTTTCACTTAATTTAGTTTTTGACTCTTTAATGATTTTCATTTTAACACCTTTGTTCTTTAACTTATCCTCAGTCAATTTCAGCTGCTGCTCCAAGTCTTCCACTTGATCTTTAAGTCTCTTGTTATTAGCTCTCAAGTGAGTATTTATTACTCTGACAAATTTGGCTTCCTTTATTGTTGGGACTGTCTATGCAAAAAATTGCTCTGCACTGCTTGGAGTTTCAAAAATAGAACCAATTTTACCTTCCCACGGTGCTTTCATTCTTTTGAACTCTTCTTTCTAAACATTGTTCTTTCTAGCCCTCTTTCTCATCACAGTAATTTCTTGGTTTGCCAACCTTAATTTTTCCTCAAGATGTTGAAACTCTGTCATTTCTTCTTTCCCTTTCTTTGTTCTGCTGGTTGCATGCTTTACTATAGGTGATGAGAGATCAACCACTTCTTCAGGGGATTTAGCTGTCTCAATAGTTTCTTGAACTTCCTTGTTGCCTTCCTTGATTTTCTTAGCATGCCTAGTTATAGGTTTTCTTTCTTGAAAGATGAAGGCTGCATTTTCACCCTCAAACTCAAGCTTCTTTGCAGGATTAGACTTCTTCTGTTTATGCTCATCTTCTCCAATGAACTCAGCTTGAACAATGGGTGTCTCCTCTATATCAATAGCATGCAAGATGTCATCTAAGTTTCCCTTTATCACTGGGCTTTCCTCTGTAGCTGTAGCAACTATTTTTCCTTTTAATGCCACTGCTTGGCTTCTTGTTACTCTTTTGATTTCCTACTTGATGACATCTTGTTTCTGTTTTTCCTCTTTGACAATCTTTGACCTCTGTTTTGCAGGTGATGGAGTTGGTGTATCAAGCACTTGTGTCTACTCTTTCCTTTTCTCAACTTTTTTCCTTGGCTTCAGTTTTGCAAATTCCTTTGGTTTTACAAACACATGTTGACTAGACTCTACTACTGGTGGTGATGGAGTTCCTTTAGTTTTAGGGTTTCTAGCAGGAGTCAGGGTTTCCAACTAAAAACCATTTAAAAACAAAAAGGATGACCAATCCCTGCCTATCTTCTGAAGCTCATTCAAAATAAATAACTTCATCAAACCATGATGAAACAAAGACGTTTCACAACCTTCATATTTGTCTTGTACTTTATCAGCCATTTTTGCAAGACTCCTATGCAAGTAAAAGGGAAAATCAAGAGAAATCTTACCAATGAAATGCAAAAGCAGCTTGAAATGATATGTGTAAAACTTATGATAGTTTCCTTCACATTTAAAATACCTCTGAATGTTGAATAGCAGCTTTGCATAAGTGTCTTTGATGCAGCTTCTAGGGATATCATTATTGAGGTCCATATCTGCATACTCAGGTTTCATGAATTCTTTGCATGGCTCCATATCAAATTTGAAACTTTTAAACCAATTTTTTGTATCTCTGTCACAGCAGCAATAATATCTGGTGTAATTGACACACTTAGCATCCCAACCTTGGTAGTTTTTCCATTGAAGTTCAAGGCAAATTCTTTGGACACCTGTGTGTGGCAACCCTGCAACTTTTCACAAAACCGAAGACAACCTACTCTTTTGAATGCCTCCATCACTGTTGGGTCTTCAATTATGGCCTTCATATATTTAGGCTCATGTCTCAAGCAGTGTCCCCCTCTGTGGACTTTATTTTCTTCTACCATGCTTCACATAAAACCTGTCATCCTCGCTTGATAAACTGAAACATCCTCGCTTGAAAATGAGAAACAGTAGCCTCGCTTGATTAATTGAATCAGCCTCGCTTGATAAGGACAAAGATAACCTTTGTATGGAACAGCCACAGGTTTGGCTTGACACTTCAAAGCTTAGACACTCGAATGGAGGCAAAGGAAATGAGAATGACCAATTAGGAAAGATTTTGAATTTAAAATTTCATCTCATAACTGAATGATGCCTCATTCATACCCTATCATGACCATGATGACTGCAACGTGTGTAAGTACATTGAATCTCATCATTAACTGACTCATCATTCCACTAACTTACCGTTTCCCAACGGATTCTGACATATTTCAGCTCAAATGACAAGACAGTTTAGAAACAACGCTTTCGTAGTGCCGACAGTGTATTTTTCCCTGTTTGTGCTACGAAACTATTAGCGCTTTCATAGCACAAATAAACTTTTTTGAACTAGTGGCACTACGAAAATGAGGTTTCTTGGCTAATTGACCATTTTTGACATGAAACCTTAGGAAATGACCTACAAATGGAAATTATGGATATTTGACAATGAATGAACCTTAAAAAAGACTTTATTTGAACTTAAGGATGGGCTTTGAACTTATGAAAATCTAACCTACACTTGATCAAATCCTAAATGGACTTCTAAACCCAATTTTGAAACATGACAAAAAACAAACTTAACGCAATGATGTTTTGAATTTTTTTTGGGTAATAACAGATACCATACAAATGTATTTTGTTCTAAACGTAAAGTTGCAATGTGTACCTTTTGTGTGTTTTGCACATTATTGAGATCAAAATATTGCTCCATCTGTAGTATCCATGTTACGGGATCCTTGCCATCAAACTTCCTCATATCCATCTTTGGATTATGGTGGTTCTTCCATCCAAAATTAGAGTTTATGAAATCACGATTAACATTTATTTTGTTATCATCGTGAGTTTCCTCTACTATCTTTTCGGCATTAGGAAACATTTCTTGTATCAACTTTGTCAAACCTTCCATGTGTGTATTTAGATCATTCTTCATGATTTCCATGTTGTCTTTCATGTTTTCCATGTTTTATTTCATGTCATCCATCTTAGCTTCCATGCCAGATTCCATTCCATCCATCTTAGCTTCCACGCGTTTATTCAAAGCTTCCATTTCATTTTTTGTTGCTCTTTGCGAGAGCGAAATTTGGTGCACTCGCTCTTGTAATTTTGATATGTCATGTTGCAATTCTTCGTCTTCAAGATTCATAGTAGAGACTTCTAAAGGCTTAATGGGTGTTGAATTATTTTTAGGAGGAATTTTATAACTGAATACTGATATATATTCTACAATATGCCCTTGGAATCAATTCAAACTGATTTTTCACGCAAAACTTATGCAATTCGAAAACACAAATACACATCTTTTTATTGATTTTGAGGAGCTCGATATTGAAACTGAATTATCTCTGTGATTTCAGATCTTCAATATCTAAGATTCAGCCCTATAGTAGGCCACTGAAGCTTCTTTAAATTTCCACAGGTCTCACCTGATTTGGATTCTTCAAGACAAAGTTATGCCAAATCTCCCACAATGACCTAATTATGGACTAGTTCAGTAGAGCAAACTTTTACGGCGTGCAATGTGTCACTGTTTCCTCCTTTGGCTCTAAAATTGATACAAAGGAAACCCCAGTCCGTTTTCTTGTGGCCACTTTTTATAGAATTCCAATCCGATGCTTAGAGTGATATTTATGATTATTTTCCTGGGGTCACCTCTTTGAGATAAAATTCGTAAGCCTGAAACAACACTAACTTCCACAAATCATATCTCTAAAATTATTGTGAATAAAGCTCTGAAATGTTTCCATGACGTTCCTCAGGATTTCATCTTCGCTCTGTAAAAATTTCAGCTTTCGAACCATCATAGAAAAAATGTTATTGCGAAAATTCCACGCTAGCCTGTTTAGGTTAAATTCAGGAGTATGCAAAAATCCCTAACTTCCATAGATCATATCTCTGAAAATATTGCGAACCAAGATGTGAAATTTTTCCACGACGTTCCTCAGGATTTCGGATTCACGCTATAAAAAATTAAGCTTCTGAACCTTCGTAGAAAAAATGTTATAGCGAAAATTCCATGATGACCTGTGTGGAGCAGCAAAACCCTAGAATCCAAAGCTCCGATACCAAATGTTATGAAACTGTTGTGGCCAACAACAACCCCCCTTTTTATTAGTAATCGTACTAAATAAATGGGGACTCTTAGTTAAAAAATCCAAAAAAAATCAATTAGTATTTGTTTCCCTTTTCAAATAAAACTTTCTATCATAATTTAGGGAAATTCTGTAGAAAATCCTTAAGAAACACTTAAGTTTATGATAAATTACAATGAAATATTTCTTTAAGAGAAATAGCGCATCCATCGCAAATGATAGATATCTTTTGTAAAACTGAATCTTTTAAACTGCGATTTTGCGATATTACGATAATGCGATCCCAAAAAGCCTATACATTAAAATACTGGTCGCAAATCACATATCGCAGAAAAATGTTAAATGAATACTTTTTATATGCGATTTTTGCGATTTACGATTTGCGATATTTTCGATTTGCGATATTTGCGATATGCGATATGCGATTTTTGCGATTTGCAATTTGCGATATTTCCGATTTGCGATTTTGCGATATTTGCAATTTTTCGATGGTTACGCTTTGAGAAAATTGCAATTTGTGATATTGCAATATTGCGATGTCGCGCAACAAATCGCAAATCGCAATATCGCAGATTCTTAAAAGCTCCTTGTCCAATGTAAATCTTTTCATAAATCAATATCCATTATGTGCTTTAAATGATTGAATTAATGAATGGATTGTCAAATATCAATAAAAAGGATTTTGTTTTGATTGAAAGGTTGTTTCCGTTAGAATAATATATTTCATCCTCCGTTTGCATTTAAAACTATCTCATCACCCTTCTCACGTCATTACTCTCACTTAACTCGTAAAACCGCAGGCGCGAAGGAGCAGAAGACTATACAAAGCGTTCATAGAGCATTATGGGTAAGAAGGAGAAGATTTCAAATTCTGAAAACAAAGAAATGGCTTCACTGTATGCGGATACTGCTTGCGATAAGGATGCCGGTATAACCACCTGGGAAGGAATGTATAATTTTCTTGAAGAAGAAAATCCCAGGGTGATGCAATTCGCGGCTACTGCAGGCTCAAGTAATTCATCTGAGGCAACCCTTAAAGACCTGGCTTGTTCATTTCTGCACCGGATAGCAGCAAGACCAAGACTTCTTCCGTATTCAGACATGGTAAAATGGGTGTTGGACAGCACCGATATTTCAGACAGGCAATTTAGAACTCTAGATCAAGAGCTCATCGGGTCGTTCACTACGGAAAACTTGAGGCTGATGTATCATTTGCCAGAACCTCAGGCGACTTATAATAAACAATTTATGGAGAATTTTTCCAAAGAACATGAAAATTTGGCAGAATGTACGCAGGAATGGACCAAAAGAGATGAACCATTGAAGAAAAAAAAACACGGTATGTACAGTACTGGTTCACTTACCTCTCCATATTGTTTTGCTGCTGCTATGTTATGCAGGCTTTTTGGAAAGCCTGACATAAACATGATCTTTCCTGAATGGCTCCCTTTGTTGAATGCTGTTGTTAACGCTACAATTGTAGACTGGGCCAAAATCTTGTCTGATAATTTGGCTACTGCTATTTTTCATTATTGGTCTAAACGAATTGTTTCTCAGAGGATTTATCCTCCTTTTTATCTATATGCTTATGTTATGGACGCTATCTGCTTTGTTTCTAAATTCCCTTTGATGGGTTGGCAATGGACGATTCAATATCCTTTGCCTATTCATGTGTATCACAAGTAATTGTGGGAATCCAAGTTTATTCCTCATTTTTACAAGATTTGCCATGGCATAATGTTGCCTCTGCACACAACATTGTATAATAAAGATGCTCCAAGGTTTTCTCCGGAAGCACAAGTCGACATTCTCCCTGTCGCACGATGGTTTGGGGAAGAGTGGTTTACCTATGTGAGGGTTTTTGGAAGCTCTGCTTCTCCTCATGTTTTACCCTTATATGTTTCTGACAAACTTTTAGCTCGGGAAATTACATACCAAACCTGTGGTGAAGGAGGTTTGACAAAGGAATTAAGGGATAAGAAGAAGGCCATTTGGCCACAATTTCCCCTAGCTTGTGGGACATTTTCATTATTTGATGTTGGACATGCATTCAAGGAAGTAAGCAATATTACATGCTTAAAATTGTTTAAATTTGAAAAAAGGTTATTCGACCCTAATGAAGTTGCTAAAAATTTCACCTCTGCAATCAAAGTAAGGATATTTTCCGGAGAAGAGGACTCTTTTGATGATATATTCCTAGGAAAATCCACACTGAAAGAAATTCTACATTCAACACAGATACAGTTATCTCCAGAACAATTTCAAGAATTTAAGGTTTACAGGGAAAGAAGACTGACCACCATCCCTTTGGAAAATTTGCGTTTGGAACCCGCAAGGGAACCAACTCCTAGTGTCAGTATAAGTGGCAGTTCAGGTACAGATAAATCTAAGTCAAAATCTGAAAGAGAGACTTCTGAACGTTCCAATAACTCTAATGAAGAGCAGGATAGAAATGAAGAATCAGTGAAAGATACTGCTCAATCGAAAGAACTTTCACAACAGCAAATTTTGACTTCTCAGCAGATAACTCCTCCTCCTACCAATGTACAGAAACAGTCAGTCACAATTGAATTAGACAAAGAATGGGAAATCTTTAATCAATTTCTTAATGTGGAAGGATAGAATATACAGACCCCTGTACAGACAACAAAAGTTTTGAGCACATGAATAAGTGGCACAGTCACAGAAACTGAGCACATGCCTATCACTCCCTCATCTAAAATTTTACTTAATGTAGAGGATATTCCTCCTCTAGATGTATTCTATAGCCCAAAGTATAAAGTAGTAGTGAAGAAACAAAGGAAAAAGAGAAAATTAGAAGGTGCAATTGCTACTGAAGCGGAACAATTAGACGTTTTGTGGAAGGATCCTACCACAGAGCCAATTGATAATCTTGCTAAGTTATCTCAAATTACAGGGGCTTATGCTTCTGCAACTATTGACAAAGCATTTGAGATACATCTCTTATTAAATGAAAAAGAAGAACAGATACAAGTTCTGCAATAGCAATTGCAACAAGTACAGGCCAATAATGAAGCACAGATGAAACTTGAAAAGTTACAGCAACAACTTCAAGAAATGCAAATTGGATATCAAAAAAGTCTGGCTGATAAAGAGAAACAAATATAGATTATCCAAGATCAGCACAAAGATGATCCTAAGCTTCCAGAGTTTGTTTTAGAAACTATTTCTTTAAACAATCAACTACTGCAACAAGAAGAAGTATTATGCCAAAAAATCTTGCAATGGAATTCTTTTTGTCAAGAAAGTGATAAGATCACTAATCATGTCGTAGATTTACGAAATGATTATTATTTAATTAATGAAAAAGTTACTGATTATTTGGTATGGCAAAAAACAGAGGAAGGAAGAAAAGCTGGTGCACCAATTATTAATGAAAACCATAAAGAAATACTTTTCAATGACTGGGATGCACAAATCAAAAGGGCAGAGAAAGCAGCAGAAGAATCGGCTACAGCAGCAAGCAGTCTTATTGATTGTGTAAATGAGAGTTTGCACAAAGCAAATTTGATTTCAGAAAATGTTCCGGGATATCTTCCACAAGCGCATCAATTGCAAACAAAATGGAGACAGAAGGCGGAAGAAAAAGCAAAATCAATTCAAGGGTTTACAAGATTAAACTGGGATTCTTACTAGACATACCTAGTGAAAACACACAATCAACATAGTGCGCTTAATTGCATCATTAATTCTACTGAGAAGATTGCGCCTACACTTGCCGATTCTGTCTTTTCAGGACAGTTGAAATCTGAAATCGGTCAACCAAATCTTCTCAAAACAATGCTAGATGCCTGCAAGTTTAAAGATCAAGTTCATAAGTAGTTACTTAATAGTCTTTATTTTTAGATTTAGTTTTAGTTTTACTGTATTTTTGCCTAGGAAAAGGACGGTCATTTAAACCGAATCCTTAATTTTTGTAATAAACTATTTTTAGATTTAGCTAGTAGTATTTAAACCCTTCTCATGCATTTAGAGAAGGGTCCTGGATTATAATATTTTTGACTTGGAGATTACATTTTTGTACTCCACTGGCTCTTATATTTTATAAAGGATCACATCTGGTGATTTTAGGCAGAATTATCTGTAAAGTGTTGCATTTTTGTACCTTGAATTTGATTTTGCATCAGAATTACTAGATTAGAGTATCAGATTTCATTTGAAAGCTTTCAAGAATGGATAAGGTATTTCTATCTGTTCACTATTGATTTCTTTTGTCTTATGATATTCGCTTTAAAATTTGCTATCATTTATATACATTTGGTTTTAACAATGTTTCTTTATATATCATTTTTGAGTATAAATGAAATGTTATCTTTCATAAGTATATGTAGATGATATATCATGATGAATACAATATGCTTATATAACTCTATTTAATTTCTTAAACAGAGTTATCTTTATTTGTTTCTGCACATTTCGATTAAACGTTAATACATTTTTATGGTTATTGTTCAAACGAAATAATCTTAAGTTGTATTCACATATGATACCCGGGTTAATTCTAGAATTTCTTTATCAGTATTTAGATTAAATTAGATAGTTTCATTTCAGTCATTTAGTCCCATTTTCACTCATCCAAATCAACCCATCACCAACCCATTAGTTATAAGGAAACTTGTCCTTTCAATCCAGTCGGAGCCACCATACCAAACGGATAAGGAGCTGTCCTAAGGTCCCGACCGGGTGGTTTTCCCTAATGTTTGAAGCAGAGATTTTCTAGGCTTCAACATTTTTGGCACTAGAAGAAGGGCATGAGCTATGAATGGCAAGTAAATATTTACCCACAAGCCATTCTGAGAGCATAACACCCTCATTAACTTCTTCAATTTCTTCTGAAATACAAAACCCTATAGAAGGAATTGAGAAGAATATTTAGACACCCAGTACCAAAATCTCAAAAAATTCAGACAATCAAACTCCTGAGTCTCCTGATGAGTCTGAAATATCTGAAGGTAGTGTAACTTCAAAATTTGTTTCTTCAAAACCTCTTACTAGGCTTCAAAGTGAAAAACTTGGTATTTCTCCGAAAGAATTCCCTTTACCTGGTAGAGTCAGGACAAGAAAAACTCAATCGGAATCAGTAAGTGATATAAGTTCTTCATCTCATATTCAATCGCCTGATTCCAAAACCCCAACTCAACAAAGTGCAGTTGTTCCCACATCATCTACTCAATCGTCATCTGCTCAATCATCATCAAATATCAACATCATCTATTCCAACAACTTCTGTTCAGACACCACCAGTCTCTACTACTTCTCCAACAGTTGTTACAATAATGGCTAGACCATGGGCTACTCCAGGGGCTGTCAACATGCCTGCACCTTTACACGATTTACCTGACAATCCTGGAAAATGGCTTCCAAAGTTCAGTCCAGAGCTTAACATTCAAGCTGAAGAACACATTAATAATTTTATGCTGGCTGTAAATTTGAATGGAGTCGTAGAAGAAGATGTTGTAGTCAGACTATTCCCTTATACTCTTCAAGGGGCAGCAGGATCCTGGTACTTTTCATTACCTTCAGGATCCATAACAAGTTGGGCCATTTTTGCAGATCATTTTTTAACCAAATTTGGAGATGACAGATCAATAGCTACTTTAATCAATGATCTCTCAAATTTGAAGACAGAACCCAAGGAGCCCATTAAATATTTCAATGCTAGATTCAAAAAACTCTTGAACAAAATCCACACAGATTCAAAGCCTAGTGAACAAGTCAGAAGTGAATGGTACATAACCGCTTTACCCTCAAACATAGAAATTTTTGTAGATAGAGCCGCAAAACCTACGTTAGCCGAGAATATGAAAGAGGCTATTGCAGTAGAGAAACGAATTATTTCTCTAGAAAAGAAAAATGCTATTGAGGAAAGAAAATCCAAGAAATTCATCTTCAAAGATGATTCGAGGAAAAAGGCCAAAGACCCATATGACATGGAAGGTTTACAGAAAGTTCTTAAAACCATGTCAAATTAAATGGTTGAAATAAAAAAACAAGTAGCTGAAACTTCTACCAAAAAACCATTCCAAAATTTCAAAAGAAATCAACTTGAATCTAAACCTCCCAATTCAATCTCTAATGCAGAATCAAAAGAGGAGGAAGAAGAAGATACTCCTCCAGTATCAGAGGAGGAAGATGAGAATGAAGAAATAGTTGAATTGCATGGAATGTGGGATTTTATTCTCCCTAATTCTGATAGTGAGGTAGAACAAGAAGCTATGCATGTAAGTACCAGGAGTAAATATACATCGGGACATGTACAAACAGTTCCTAAAAAGAAAATTACAACTCCAAATACCAAAGACAAATCCCCTGCAAAGAAAACTTCTCCGTTACCTACTCAAAATTAGCCATCTTCTTCTAATCCTCCTACATCGACAACAAATACTTTAGTGGTGTCAGATCCTATGGAGTATAACATTGTTGAAGACATGAAAAAAGATTAAAGCCAACATTTCCTTACATGAACTCAGCAAACTAAAACACCAGCAGAAGTTGCTATTAAAATAATTAAATGCTACACCAATCGCTCCTTTACCAAGTGGTGTAGTTGCAAAAGCAGCTAAAGGAACTGGTAAGCCACCAGATAAAGTAGATGCTACTGATACTGTGCTCATTGGAGAAAGATCAAATTCTCAGACTCCTCCTTTTCTTTTGACTTATGAAATGTACAATAAAAATCTGCATAATTGTTTAATCGATTCTGGAGCATCCTCTAATATAATGCCTACTTCTGTTTGTGCCAAATTGAATATTGAACCACAGAAATCAGCAGTTCATATTGTTCAATTGGATCGCTCTAAAGTTCAGGGTGTAGGTGAAATCAATTCGGTTACTATCAGACTAGCTTCCGATCCTAGGATTGTCCAAAGAATTGATATTTTGATTGCAGATATTCCTGAATTCTATGGATTAGTCTTAAGCAGGGACTGGTCTGCAAAACTTAATGGTTATATCGCAACTGATTATTCACATATGTGGCTTCCCTACAAAGGGAAACCGAATCAAATCAAATTTGAACGAGAAAAACATATGATGCACATTGTCACTGAATTTGAACAATCTAATGAGCCTGTGACATTCAACAACAATATTCTTGGAGGTTATTCCGCTGATTCATTTCTTGGAAACTTCAAAGCACCACAATCACCATTTTCTGTAAATACTTTTGTTTCTCAAATAGAAAATTTTTCACAATCTGATTCTTAAATAATTGTAAATATTTATGATATAATTGTAGATAAGCCAATAGATAAATCTTTATTTTGGTCATTATATTTTGATGGATCAAAATATAGTGATGGAGCTGGAGCAGGATGCATCTTAATTGATCCAGATGGAGAAAAAACCATGCTATCATGTAGGTTAGAATTTGAGTGTACAAACAATACTGCAGAATATGAAGCCTTGATTCAAGGACTTTATAAAGCTATAGGGTTAGATGTTAAATACTTGAAAGTCTTTGGTGATTCTGAAATTGTCATAAAACAAGTTAGGAATACTATCCATTGTCTTTCAGGACATCTTAAACACTATCAAACCTTAGTGCAAGATCTTACCACTCATTTTCTAGCATTCAATATTTCTTCTATTCCTAGGAATCAAAATACATCAGCTGACTTGTTAGCTAATGTTGCATCCAAACTCCTTCCTGCTGAAGATTGCAGTCCTGATAGATTTTCAGTAGAATTGATTTTTCGTCCATCTGTCCGAGATAATGTCACAAATTGGAGAGTATTCTATCATGATCAAGATATTTTAAATTTCATGACTTCAAAGAAATCATATGATGAACAAATTATTGATGAAGATGATCATGATTTACAAATTGCCTCAAAAGGTAATGAAAATCCCATTCCAAAATCTGTTGTTAAATTAGAGGACTTATATGATATTAAAGACAGATTCAAGAAAGTTACTAATGCTAAACTTCAAAGTTCCACTTTGAAGTTTGAATTAGTAAATCTTGGTTCTGACTCTAATCCTCAAAATGTTAATTTAGGACTCAATTTAACTCCAGAGGAAAGGAATGCTTTAATTAAACTTCTAAACAAATATAAAAATGTTTTTGCTTGGAATTATGATGATTTAAAAACATATGATACTTCGGTTATTCAACACACAATTCCAATGCTTCCTGATATTAAACCTGTTCAACAGAAGTTAAGAAAGATTCATCCAAATCTCGAAGGTCAAATCAAATCAGAACTTAATAAACTTTTAAAAGCCAAAATCATTTTTCCTGTAAGGCACTCCAATTGGGTTTCCAATATGGTACCTATAAGGAAGAAGAACGGTGATATAAGAATCTATATTGATTTTAGAAATTTAAAAAAAGCATGTTTAAAAGACAATTTCCCATTGCCAACCATGGAACAGATACTTCAAAAAGTGGCTGGTTCTGAACTCATGTCCTTTCTTGATGGATTTTCAGGCTATAATCAAGTTTTGGTTCATCCAGATGACAGATTGAAAACAACTTTCAGAACCAAATGGGGAACCTATGCTTATCAGAAAATGACTTTTGGTCTAATAAATGCAGGAGCAACTTTCCAAAGAGCCATGGACATAGCATTTAAAGGTCTGATCAATAAATCAGTTGTTGTTTATCTTGATGACATAACAGTATTTTCAAAAAAGAGAGCCAATCATCTACATGATCTAAAGCAAATATTTGAAAGATGTAGAAGGTTTGGTATTTCCTTAAATCCAAAAAAATCTTTCTTTGCTTTGGATGAAGGAAAAATTTTAGGATTTGTTGTGTCAAAAGATGGTATATACATTGGTCCAGACAGAGTTAAAGAGATCTCTGATATTTCTTTACCTCATAACAAAAAATCCATGCAATCATTTCTTGGACAGATCAATTTTGTAAAAGATTCATTCCTGATTTTTCTTTAATTGTTTTACCTATGCAAAATATGATCAAGAAGAATTCAGTATTCAAATGGGGGCATAAAGAGAAAGAAGCCTTTGAGGCAATCAAACAAGCGATCATTAATGCACCAGCATTGAATACCCCTGATTTTTCTAAAGATTTTATTTTGTATACTTTGGCCACCGAAACATCCTATGCTGCTGTTTTAACACAGCTCAATGATCAGAAAATTGAAGCACCAATTTCTTTCTTTAGCTCAAATCTGCAAGGAGCTGAGCTGAATTATTCCGATGTTGAAAAACAAGCCTTTGCCGTGTTTAAATCAATCAAACATTTTAGACATTTTCTCTTGAAAACACATACAAAAATCATTGTTCCATTCTCTGCAGTGAGGCAATTATTAATTCAAAGAGAAGTAGGAGAAAAAAGAGCTAACTGGGTAACAGCTTTGCAAGAATATGATATTGATATTAAACCAGCTAAGATTGTTAGAGGACAAGGTTTTTGCAGATTATTGGCAGGAGCTCATAACATACCAGAAAATCAAGATTCAAATAAAGATATTCAAGTAAGTCAGATAAGTGTTACAAATTCTGAATCTCAGTATGCTGATCTCATCTATTACTTGAAAAATGGGTATGCTCCTTCCAATCTCAGCTATAAGAGCAAACGTGCTTTAAGATTGAAGGCTATTAAATATGATATCATTGATAATGTGTTATTTAGAAAGAATTATGATTCAATCCTATTAAGATGTCTTGAAAAGACTGAAGCTGAAAAGGTGTTGCAGGAATTGCATGATGGACCAGCAGGAGGTCATTTTGGAGGTGATACCACAGCTCACAAAATCATTCATGCTGGTTATTATTGGCCTACCCTTTTTAAAGATACGCATAATTACGTAAGGAAGTGCAGAATTTGTCAAACTGCAAGTGGAAGACAAAGGAAACTAGCTTTTCCTTTGCAACCAGTGAGTATTGAGCAACCATTCGAACAATTGGGACTTGACATTATTGGTGAGATCATACCTCATTCTTCCAAACAGCACAAATACATCCTTACAGCAACAGATTACTTTACAAAATGGGTAGAAGCAATCCCTTTGAAGATAGCCAATTCTGATACAATTATTGATTTCATAGATCAATTCATCATAACCAGGTTTGGTGTACCTAACGCTCTTGTCTTTGATAATGCATCTTATTTTTCTGGAAACAGTATAGTGGAATTTGCAGTCAAAAGAGGTTTTAAATTGAAATATTCAGCAAATTATTATCCACAAGGTAATGGTTTGGCTGAATCCACTAACAAAAATCTTATCAAAATCATTAAAAGGACCATTGATCAAAATAAAAAGAATTGGCACAAGTCTTTAATTTTTGCACTATGGGCTGATCGTATTACTCAAAAAGCTTCAATTGGAACTTCACCTTTCAATTTGGTTTATGGAAAAGAAGCTGTAATACCATCAAATTTAGCTCTTCCATCATTAGCCCTAGTACAATTTATTGAAGAAAATCCTTCTTCATCCATTCAATTGAGATATGATCAAATCCTTAAACTTGAAGAAGATAGAGATAAAGAAAAAATTATTCATGAAAAACATCAACAACTTGTAAAATCTTCTTTTGATGCAAGTTCTACCGGCTCAAAGATTTTGTCAATTGGTGATCTTGTTCTGAAATGGGATAAAGCACACGAAGAAAAAGGTAAGCATACCAAGTTTCAGAAAATGTGGCTTGGACCATTTCAGATTGCTGAAAAGATAGGCTCAAATACATTCATACTCCAAGATTTAACAGGAAAGAGAGAATCTCTTCCTGTAAATGGGCTTGTCTTAAAGAAATTCTTTTCATAGGGAGGTAACCCCTTCTTAATTGTACATATTCCTTTCTGCAAAGTTTTTAATTGTCTTTTGCAAATAAAAGTTGTTAATAACTCTCTAATTGACTGTTTACTATAAGAAAATTTCTTAGGAAAAATATTATAAATATTTATTTTGTGTAAATAACAATTTTTAAAGAGATGATTACAGTTTTTGGATAGTTTAAAATAAGATGTTAAACTTTGAAATATTATTCCAATCATTTGCATGATATTTTGAAAACTTGAGGAGAATGTAAATCATTATAAGTTTATTAAGTAGAGAAAAGTTATCTATAAAAGTAAAGATTTTTCAAAGTCTCGGTACTCAAAAAACTCTGTAAATTGTCATCCATTAACTCTTAAGGATAAAACTATTTCACCCCATCCATTTAAGTTGTGATTTTTTAGAATGTAATTCTAAGAAATTATATGAAAATTTAAGAGATAAGAGGTCTCATTATGAGCCGACTTACCATATTCATAAGAAGTAATAAAACTGACATTACCAATACTGCATATCAAAACAGGGTAATGGCTTATAAATATAAGACAAGGGGTCTCATCACGAGCCAGCTTGTTTAGTTTAATTACAACTAGTGAATGGCATTGTTATTAACTGGCTACCAAACCAGAACAATGGCTCTTAAAAATAAAAAAATAAGTAAAAGACAAAAACATGAGATAATATGTCTTATGAATTTATCTTTTAAAAAGTCATAATTTTAGTTGGATGGGACAATGAATGGTTAATGGTTTAAAGGTAACCCTGTTGAGACTATGAACGTTTGCAGGCAGCAGAGGAAATACCTATGACAATAGAGTATATTATAAAATCAAACTTGGAGAAATCCACTTACTTCATTATTAACACCGATCAAAGCTTGAGATAACCCAAAAGTGTTTTTGTTCTTAAGGAATTAGAAAGAAATTGTGAATGATTTTTTTTTTTTTCATAGTTAGATTTTATTTGAAATATCCTAAGATAGTTTTCATTATCTTTAAAAATATTTACTTACTAGAAATATAGTGTTCATTTTATTTTTTCAGAGATAACTGTTTCTTTCAGTGAATCGCCAATTGTTGTGGCCAGCAACAACCCCCCTTTTTATTAGTAATCATACTAAATAAATGGGGACCCTTAGTTAAAAAATCCAAAAAAAATCAATTAGTATTTGTTTCCCTTTTCAAATAAAACTTTCTATCATAACTTAGGGAAATTCAGTAGAAAATCCTTAAGAAACACTTAAGTTTATGATAAATTACAATAAAATCTTTCTTTAAGCGAAATAGCGCATCCATCGCAAATGATAGATATCTTTTGTAAAACTGAATCTTTTAAACTACGATTTTGCGATATTGCGATAACGCGATCCCAAAAAGCCTATACATTAAAATACTGGTCGCAAATCACATATCGCAGAAAAATGTCAAATGAATACTTTTTATATGAGATTTTTGCGATTTGCGATTTGCGATATTTGCGATTTGCGATATGCGATTTTTGCGATTTGCGATTTGCGATTTTGCGATATTTGCAATTTTGCGATGGTTACGCTTTGAGAAAATTGCGATTTGCGATATTGCGATATTGCGATATCACGCAGCAAATCGTAGATCGCAATATCGCAGATTTTTAAAAGCTCGTTGTCCAATGTAAATCTTTTCATAAATCAATATCCGTTATGTGCTTTAAATGATTGAATTAATGAATGGATTATCAAATATCAATAAAAAGGATTTTGTTTTGATTGAAAGGTTGTTTCCGTTAGAATAATATATTTCATCCGCCGTTTGCATTTAAAACTATCTCATCACCCTTCTCACGTCATTACTCTCACTTAACTCGTAAAACCGCAGGCGTGAAGGAGCAGAAGACTATACAAAGTGTTCACAGAGCATTATGGGTAAGAAGGAGAAGATTTCAAATTCTGAAAACAAAGAAATGGCTTCACTGTATGCGGATACTGCTTGCAATAAGGATGCCGGTATAACCACCTGGGAAGGAATGTATAATTTGCTTGAAGAATAAAATCCCAGGGTGATGCAAGTCGCGGCTACTGCAGGCTCAAGTAATTCATCTGAGGCAACCCTTAAAGACCTGGCTTGTTCATTTTTGCACCAGATAGCAGCAAGACCAAGACTTCTTCCGTATTCAGACATGGTAAAATGGGTGTTGGATAGCACCGATATTTCAGACAGGCAATTTAGAACTCTAGATCAAGATCTCATCGAGTTGTTCACTACGGAAAATTTGAGGCTGATGTATCATTTGCCAGAACCTCAGGCGACTTATAATAAACAATTTATGGAGAATTTTGCCAAAGAACATGAAAATTTGGCGAAATGCACGCAGGAATGGACCAAAAGAGATGAACCATTGAAGAAAAACAAACACGGTATGTACAGTACTGGTTCACTTACCTCTCCATATTGTTTTGCTGCTGCTATGTTATGCAGGCTTTTTGGAAAGCCTGACATAAACATGATCTTGCCTGAATGGCTCCCTTTGTTGAATGTTGTTGTTAACGCTACAATTGTAGACTAGGCCAAAATCTCGTCTGATAATTTGGCTACTACTATTTTTCATTACCGGTCTAAACGAATTGTTTCTCAGAGGATTTATCCTCCTTTTTATCTATCTGCTTATGTTATGGATGCTATCTGCTTTGTTTCTAAATTCCCTTTGATGGGTTGGCAATGGACGATTCAAGATCCTTTGCCTATTCATGTGTATCACAAGGAATTGTGGGAATCCAAGTTTATTCCTCATTTTTACAAGATTTGCCACGCCATAATGTTGCCTCTGCACAAAACATTGTATAATAAAGATGCTCCAAGGTTTTCTCCGGAAGCACAAGTCGACATTCTCCCTGTCGCACAATGGTTTGGGGAAGAGTGGTTTACCTATGTGAGGGTTTTTGGAAGCTCTGCTTTTCCTCATGTTTTACCCTTATATGTTTCTGATAAAATTTTAGCTCGGGAAATTGCATACCAAACCTATGGTGAAGGAGGTTTGACAAAGGAATTAAGGGATAAGAAGAAGGCCATTTGGCCACAATTTCCCCTAGCTTGTGGGACATTTTCATTATTTGATGTTGGACATGCATTCAAGGAAGTAAGCAATATTACATGCTTACAATTGTTTAAATTTGCAAAAAGGTTATTCGACCCTAATGAAGTTGCTAAAAATTTCACCTCTGCAATCAAAGTAAGGATATTTTCCGGAGAAGAGGACCCTTTCGATGATATATTCCTAGGAAAATCCACACTGAAAGAAATTCTACATTCAGCACAGATACAGTTATCTCCAGAACAATTTCAATAATTTAAGGTTTACAGGGAAAGAAGACTGACCACCATCCCTTTGGAAAATTTGCGTTTGGAACCCGCAAGGGAACCAACTCCTAGTGTCAGTATAAGTGGCAGTTTAGGTACAGATAAATCTAAGTCAAAATCTGAAAGAGAGACTTCTGAACGTTCCAATAAGTCTAATGAAGAGCAGGATAGAAATGAAGAATCAGTGAAAGATACTGCTCAATCGAAAGAACTTTCACAACAGCAAATTTTGACTTCTCAGCAGATAACTCTTCCTCCTACCAATGTACAGAAACAGTCAGACACAATTGAATTAGACAAAGAATGGGAAAGCTTTAATCAATTTCTTAATGTGGAAGGACAGAATATACAGACCCCTGTACAGACAACAAAAGTTTTGAGCACAGGAATAAGTGGCACAGTCACAGAAACTGAGCACATACCTATCACTCCCTCGTCTGAAATTTTACTTAATGTAGAAAATATTCCTCCTATAGATGTATTCTACAGCCCAAAGTATAAAGCAATAGTGAAGAAACAAAGGAAAAAGAGAAAATTAGAAGGTGCAATTTCTACTGAAGCAGAACAATTAGACGTTTTGTGTTGTGAAAGGATCCTACCACAGAGCCTACTGATAATCTTGCTAAGTTATCTCAAATTACAGGGGCTTATGCTTCTGCAACTATTGATAAAGCATTTGAGATGCAACTCTTATTAAATGAAAAATAAGAACAGATACAAGTTCTGCAACAGGTACAGGCCAATAATGAAGCACAGATGAAACTTGAAAATTTACAGCAACAACTTCAAGAAATGCAAATTGGATATCAAAAAAGTCTGGCTGATAAAGAGAAACAAATACAGATTGTCCAAGATCAGCACAAAGATGATCCTAAGCTTCCAGAGTTTGTTTCAGAAACTATTTCTTTAAACAATCAACTACTGCAACAAGAAGTAGTATTATGCCAAAAAATCTTGCAATGGAATTCTTTTTGTCAAGAAAGTGATAAGATCACTAATCATGTCATAGATTTACGAAATTATTATGATTTAATTAATGAAAAAGTTACTAATTATTTGGTATGGCAAAAAACAAAGGAAGGAAGAAAAGTTGGTGCACCAATTATTAATGAAAACCATAAAGAAATACTTTTCAATGACTGGGATGCACAAATCAGAAGGGCAGAGAAAGCAGCAGAAGAATCGGCTACAGCAGCAAGCAGTCTTATTGATTGTGTAAATGAGAGTTTGCACAAAGAAAATTTGATTTCAGAAAATGTTCCGGGATATCTTCCACAAGCGCATCAATTGCAAACAGAATGGAGACAGAAGGCGGAAGAAAAAGCAAAATCAATTCAAGGGTTTACAAGATTAAACTAGGATTCTTACTGGACATACCTAGTGAAACCACACAGTCAACATAGTGCGCTTAATTGCATCATTAACTCTGCTAAGAAGATTGTGCCTACACTTGCCGATTCTGTCTTTTCAGGATAGTTGAAATCTGAAGTCGGTCAACCACATCTTCTTAAAACAATGCTAGATGCCTGCAAGTTTAAAGATCAAGTTCATAAGTAGTTACTTAATAGTCTTTATTTTTAGATTTAGTTTTAGTTTTACTGTATTTTTGCCAGGAAAAGGACGGCCATTTAAACCGAATCCTTAATTTTTTTAATAAACTATTTTTAGATTTAGCTAGTAGTATTTAAACCCTTCTCATGCATTTAGAGAAGGGTCTTGGATTATAATATTTTTGACTTTGAGATTACATTTCTGTACTCCACTGGCTCTTATATTTTATAAAGGATCACATCTGGTGATTTTAGGCAGAATTATCTGTAAAGTGTTGCATTTTTGTACCTTGGATTTGATTTTGCATCAGAATTACTAGATTAGAGTATTAGATTTCATTTGAAAGCTTTCAAGATGGATAAGGTATTTCTATCTGTTCACTATTGATTTCTTTTGTCTTATGATATTCGCTTTAAAATTTGCTATCATTTATATACATTTGGTTTTAACAATGTTTCTTTATATATCATTTTTTAGTATAAATGAAATGTTATCTTTCATAAGTATATGTAGATGATATATCATGATGAATACAATATGCTTATATAACTCTGTTTAATTTCTTAAACAGAGATATCTTTATTTGTTTTTGCACATTTCGATTAAACGATAATACATTTTTATGGTTATTGTTCAAATAGAATAATCTTAAGTTGTATTCACATATGATACCTGGGTTAATTATAGAATTTCTTTATCAGTATTTAGATTAAATTAGATAGTTTCATTTCAGTCATTTAGTCCCATTTTCACTCATCCAAATCAACCCATCACCAACCCATTAGTTATAAGGAAACTGGTCCTTTCAATCCAGTCGGTGCCACCATACCAAACGGATAAGGAGCTGTCCTAAGGTCCCGACCGGGTGGTTTTCCCCAATGTTTGAAGCAGAGATTTTCTAGGCTTCAACAGAAACCAGCTCCAAAATTAGAAGAGGAGAGAGATAAACGACTTATAAATCATCCACTTCAAGGGGGAAACCTCCAATAAATTACATAAATGAACAACTCTTCGATGATATAAATGACAAAACCTCCTTCTATATATAGGGGTCCATGAGGTCACAATATAATCCTAGCCGACCTAACAATAATAATTTAAGGGAACAATAATAAAAATATGGGGGTTACAGGGGCACAACAATAACAATAAGGGGGCTACACTAATAAAAATAAGGGACTACACTAGTAATATGGGGACCTAACAATACACGCCCATTATAGTTTATGTTTATGTTTGTATATGGAAATTGAAGAAGAAGAAAGCAATCAACACAGTGAACAAAGCATTCCTCAAAACAACCCAAGTCATGGAAGTAGCTCGAGAAGTGACAGCAGCTCCAGTGAAGAATGATGATCAATATGTTTGGATATCAAATCAATGCATTGTAATTTTGAAATATTTGTCTGTGAAATCAGACATTTGTTTAATGTAATGGAAATAGTGTCCCAATTGAAAGACTGAGGGATACCAATAACTCTCCCATTTTGTATGACAAGGAGTGTCTTATATATATATATATATATATATATATATATATATATATATATATATATATATATATATATATATATATATATATATATAATAAAATACGTTTTAATTTATTGTATTTTTTTCTCCATTTTCGTTGTGAAATGTTACGCCACTGATTAAATATATGGATGATTAAATATTATAATGAAGAGATGTGAAATCTAATGACATGATATAAAAAATTAATCCAAACATCACATTCAAATGCACTAATAAAAATTTAATTGATATGAATACTATTATAAGATATGTGTCGGCTTTTGATGAATAATGAATTTTTAAAAATCACAATAATTGAACTATCACATGTCGGTGTTTCTAAAAAATACAAAATGAACACTGATGTGTGTTAGTTATTGCGCACTGGTGTGTTTTTATGATAATGCGCACCAGTGCATTTCTACGACCTATGGGCAATGTACAAATACCAATTCCAATTAGAACGCCTGGTGCGCTTTATCGACAACTACCACCTGAGCGGTCTGATAGGCATTGCATGCACCGGTGCGGTTAGCCTTTAACGTGTCTGTGTGTTTTTATAAATTAACGGCCCGATGCATTTTATCACCTAGAGGGCCTGGTGTGACTGGCTGGCTGACATGCACCGAGCCATTGCTAAATGCCCCGGGGTGTCCGAAATTTTTTTTCCATCCCGGTGCTTGGTAGGTTTACATTACCGGTGTGTTCACGGAAAAATGCACCTGTGTGTTGACACCTGATGTGCACACTGATGAGAAAAACATCCGTAACAACCTTCGGCCACCCAGTTTTTTTAGTTGTGTTGAAATTCTGTTAGAAGCTCCACCAAAACCTCCATTACCAAAAACATATGTTCTAGCAAATATTTTTTTGTCAACTTTGGCCAATTTCATAACACTCAAAACCTCCTTTATAACCTCCACTATAGGGTATTTTCCTTGTAGTGGAAATATGAGGCACAATATTCATTTATTTGGGATTGCTAATAGATGAAACTTCTCCTTTTTCCAACTTCTCTTCAACTTTGGTTTGGGGAGTCTTTTCCTTTTCCTTTTTTTCCTTAGCGTTCTTCTAGATATTTACATTCTTTGCTTTTCTTTTATTCCTTTTACCAACTGATGAAGTAGTTGGTTTTTGAATTTATTCCTTCTTCTCAGTAGGTTAAGAATGTTTTTGTGAGGCTGGAGGTTTTTGAGCAAGAATGTTTTATGTAGGTACAGATTAGCCTTCCCTATAAAATAGGAAATGCTCCCATATTGTTTTCTTCTTTTGAGTTCTTCAACAATCATCGCCTTGATAATAGCTTGATGGTAGATGTTATAATCTAAATTTGCTACATGGGTTTGTATTCTAACTGACATATTATTCAGGCTTTTTAGCAGGAATATTCTTCATACCTGCAAGGTGAAACAAAAACCTCATGTGATATAGAAATACAATATTATACCTCCTCTCACAAGTACCTGCAAGGTGAAACAAAAACCTCATGTGATATAGAAATACAATATTATACCTCCTCTCACAAGTAAGATATATCTTAATTAACTTGATATTTAAAGCCCACTCATCGCTGAGATAACTATTAGGAATCCCCTTAGCCCATTTAGGGTCTCTGTATTCATCCTTGATGAAGTTTTTTAGGTCTCCTCTAGCAATAACTTGGTTTTGTAACCATTTCTCTCCTTCCTGTGGGAGGTGGAAATCTTGAGCAATGGATTCTGTTGATACATGTAGTTTGAGGCCATAAATATTTTCTTCTCTTCCATCGCATGAGAGGGAAAATTCTTTAGCTAATCCTAGATGAGAGCTTCCTAACCTTGAGAAAAATGGGTACAACCCATCCTGTACAAAAAAATTCCTCACATTCGGATTGGCATCTATTAAATCACCCCCTTGAGGTTCAATACATTTAAGTAATAATGAAGGTTTTCTAATAGATCATAAAGGTGTCAAGATTATAAAAATTAATAGGTTTTGGTGAATCCTCAATGTAAACGGTTTGAAAACTTAGTGTCCTCTTCAAGCTACTCACTATAATTTCTTATTCACCAATAGACGAATTTAAAAACTAATTTATTTCCTTTTCTTTCGGTGATTTTAAGTTATATGTTGGTTCATTTTTCCATGTACAGGATATTTTCATAATGGGAAGTATTCATAACTGTATACCACACCTCATGATATTCATAATTATGTTTTAGTTTCCTACTTTGTTTCAGATTCTATGCAACAAGTGGTTGGAGTTGAATGATGTTTGAGTTGGCAGTCACCTAGTCCATCGCATTCTTTATGGTAGGCCTAAAGTTCCTATAGCACTCATGCATGATTAAATATGTACCTTTGACATCTGGGCACAACGACTTGGGTTGATAGACAAAACAAACAACGGTTGGTCTTTATGATTTTACATTGACACCTAACTCTTCCACGTATGACCAATACTAACTCGACATCATTCAAATGTATAACCTTTCCTATCATGTGACATGGCTCATGATTAAAAAAATTTAAAACTTAGTTGATATCGGGAACATGTGGCTAACCCAAAAGTGGGTGTGCTTTTTTTTTAAAGGGGAAGTTACCAGAACTTCCAATAGCATCAGGTAAAGGAAAAGAAATTTTAATAAAGTTTTAAATATGTGGTTGAAATTTTTTGCAATATATATGTGTTGAAAACTCGAGCAATTGTGAAAAGATAGAAAGAATAAAGTTCTAGAGAAATATGCCTTCCTCTAATTTGTGGAACAAAACTAAATGAAATATCTAAAGGTGAATATAATAAGGTTATTAGTATTTTTTTTCAAATGTTTTCTAATATTATATATAATGAAAAATTAACTAGGAAATTGTAGAACACCTTGAAGAGGCTTACAAGAGTTGTGGAGGAGATAGGGGATTACCTTGCAACTTATATCCTAGAGAAGCACTCTCATAGAGTTAGAAGAAAAAAATAAGATATCATGGAAATAATTTAGACTGGACATATAGATAGATGTTATGATATTTACGACATGATGTTAAATCTAGGATCTCATGTGAACATTATTCCTATGAAATCATGGGAAGCTATGGGGAGATTAAGATTTATTTACACATATTTATTGTTGTCAGTGGCTAGAATCTTCATTGTTACCCTAATAAAGAATGTAGAAGTTTATTTAGCTAGTGTAAACACCATTATTTATTCTTAGGTAATTGAGATTCTAGATGAGAAGGGTCCTTATGTAACCCTATTGAGAATTGATTATAATTTTGACAATTACACCATCATTGGCTTGAAAAAGGAAATAATGGAAATCGATGTTGATGGTACTAGGGCTATCTAAAATTTGGACCCTTATTAAGTACCAAGGTATATTGAACCTATTTATGATGTGATGGAAAAGGAGGTTTTGGAATAGGTTAATCATATGACTTCTAGTAAGAGAATATATTATATTAATCCTATAGTAGATGGCCTCGTAACTTGGTGGAGTATGCATTCTTTCGAGAGTGATTTAGAGAAATATTTGCAAAAATTATAAAGTAGGAGATATGAAATATATTCCCAAATATGTTTTTTAATATATACATTCATTAAATAATAACAAATTTTGAACCCCCCCCCCCCTCCATTCATGATAGAATCTATAATTTTGATGATTTTCTAAGCAATATTAAGTACGCAATTGTAGAAAAGAGAACCACTTCTATAGATGTGGATTTGATCCATGTTTATGAAGGAATTAAATGAAATACATATTTAAAAAAAACACATAGATACATTGAAAAATAATATCAATTAATAAATATAAAATGTTGAAAATTTTTTACATGTAGAAAAGAAACAAACTAGCTCGAGTGATGGTAACTTATCTCTGAGAGAGATTCTCTGCATCCTATAATGCCTCCTCCCACATTTACCCACTTTCACTAGATTTAATAGGGTAAACATGAGTTGAGGGTCCTTATGATAATACTCAACCTCATATGTGACCTCAAGTAAATGGATTCGATAGCTTAAGACCTTATTTACTTCCCTCAGCTGCCACGGGACCTCCAGGAGTAACCCAACCCCTTTAGGTTTCTAACCCCTGAGACAACTCAATTTTCACCTAACCTAGGGCCGCATATTCTCCCTTTCTAAGGCCTCCATGCAACTATGTGTTCCAAATTTCACTCATAATCCTACCTCCATGCGATTATGGACTTTTCTGCTCAGTTTGATGCCATCGACATTGAATTTTGTGCCACTTTTTCAGGGACATGATGCAAATCACTGCCCAAAATTACTCAATGAAACTTCCAAAGAAGATAAATGAAAAATAAACAATGCTTATAAACCAAAAATTAATACCATGACTTGACCTAACCATCCCCAACTAGGACTAACATTATATCAAAAACTTGGTATATATACAACCTACAGGTCATGAATGCAAGTCTAAACATAAGGGACTGAAAAATTATCTGAGGTTTAAAAAGAAGGGTCACTACCTTCTCTCATTAGCCATCATAAAACCAATTAGGCCTTGCATTCATTATTTATTCAGTTATGATTGAAAACATGAAAAGATCCATGACTAATATTTGTCATAAAACCATGCTTATAACTAGCATATAACAATAACAATAAGAGAACAACCATTAAAGTCACATAATAACTAGTATATTTCCTTATCCAAAGAAAGAGAAACTTAGCTTTTATTAAACATAGACAAATACCGACATGGTTCGGGACTTGCACGTTCCACCCGACCATATATTGGCTAAGCCAAATATCTCTTCATCCAGTCACCCCACTCCATATTCCAAGCATGAATGTGGGATCTCATCGGATAAACCAATCCAAATGCAACCAATGGAATCCGGAGATTAAACCGCCTCCATCCTCTCCATACCGTGATCACACCTAAACTAGTTTCTAGATCACAAAACTGAACCGATCTTGGATGCCTCAAAATTCCTTCACCATTCTTGAGGAATTTTCTGGTCTCCACCCTCAAGCTTTACCATGTATCCTCTCATTACCGGTCAAGGGATTCCTAGGCCTTTGGGAATTTTCCTAAGACCACCTCACCTCGGATTCCAAAACCATCCAAAAATCCAAGCTCAAAACTGAGAACAATTCCATCACACCATGTTTATTTTTAAATGGCAAGGCTAGGCTAAAATCCATTGTCAAAACTCAGAAAATTCCATGACTGTGACAACAAAAGAACCAAATACCAACATGCACTTACCATGCATGTCAAAACCAGCAAGGAATTAATACATGCAACCTGTTACCTGCAAGTATTCCCACTAAAGTTGATTTATCATTGTCTTCCTTTGCCTTCCTTGTCCTTCTTTTCCTTTCCTTTCCTCTCCTTAATTTTCCTTTCCTTTATTGCTTTCTTTTTCCTCTTGGTGCTTTTCCTTTTCTAAGACTAATTCCAAAACTAAACTAACAAAAGGTTACCAACTAATGCTCTGAGGTATTTTTATTGACAAGGCCTCTAATTTCTTCAATTTTCCATTATTTTCCTTAATTTTCCTCCTCACATGTAACCTGTGACCTTTCACCTTCATTTTATCCTAATTTCCATTATTTTTATAAATAATGTGGAAAAAATACTTATTTTCCTTTCCAAATCCTTAGCCATTACCTCTGCCAACTTCCCCTAGCCATAAAAACACAAAAAGTGATGCCCAATAGGATATTTTTCCCAACATTCCACTTGGAATCAGTGGACCTTTCCCATGGTCTTATTTTACCTTTATTAACTTTTATTACATGAAATTTTAACTTGTGGTTGTTACAGACCCCTATCCCTTAGGGGAACACCGTCCTCGGTGTTAAACCACACATATATGGAAAAAAATCCTTGAAAATAAAAAATATACTGCATGTGGAGCTTATAATCTAGCTCATTGCAGTATTTACTATAACAACCTGCTCAAAGAAAAACCATCATGACAAACATGAAAATATCACAACCATACAGCTTATTGGAGTTTTATAACATAGCTCATTGCATTATTTACAATATAAACCACATAAATATGTACAAACATAAGAACTCATTTACCTTCACTGGAAAATAATGAAGGATACATAGCCCGCATTTGATTAACCTCCCATGTAGCTTCATTGGGCCCAAAGTGCTTCCATTGCACTTTAACCTGCTTGAGTGCTCTATTCCGGAGCACGAGATGTTTCCGCTGCAATATGCATTAGGGTTCCAGCTAGAATTTCCCTTCTTGCTCCACCTGCAATACAAACCAATCAATAACATGATCAACATACTTTACATATCTTTTAAGAAATGAAATGTGGAAAACATCATGGAGTTTCAGTGTTGGAGGAAATGCAATTCTGTGGGCCACTGGTCCAATCCTCTCAAGGATATCAAAAGGTCTGCAATATGATGGTGCCAACTTGGCACATGATCTGATCCTCAAGGATATTTTATTGGGCTTGATTTGCAAATACACATGCTCTCAAACCTGAAACTCCCTAAATTCCCTATGTTAGTCTGCATAAATTTTTTGCATGTCCTGTATTGCCTCTAGATTCTTCTTTATAACGTGCATTTCATGTTCCATGTTTTCCAACATGTATGTTCCAATAAGTACCCTGTTCATTGGATCACTCTGGCTAATGGTATTGTTACAATTCCGCCCATACAATGCCTCAAACAGACTCATCCTCGGTGACTCCTGATAACTATTTTTGTATGAAAAATCAACCAATGGAAGGTACTCCTCCCATTTCCTATGTTTAAGCATGACATACATCCTCATCATATCCTCCAATATCCTACTGACCTCTCTGTCTTTCCATATATATGTGGATGATAAGCTATGTTGAAGGCCAACTCTATTCCCAATCCTGCAAGCATCTCCTTCCAAAACTTGGAAGTGAACTTGGAATCCATGTCTGACACAATATTCTTCTGAACACCATGCAATCTCCCAGTATCCCTGATGAAGACTTGTGCTACCTCACTGAATCAATAATTAGACTTCACTAGAATGAAGTGAGCTACCTTTCTCAACCTTTCTACCACAACCATGATAGAATCAAGCTACCATAATGTCCTCGAAAGACCTGTAATGAAATCCATGGAAATGACCTCCCATTTCCATTCAAAAATTATAATAGGCTGAAGCAACCCACATGGATGCTTACACTCTTCTTTGACCTGCTAACTGTCCAAACATCTCGCCACAAACTCTGCCACTTCCTTCTTCATATTCTACCAATAGTAGAACTTATTTACTATTTTCAACGTATTTTGATATCCTGATTGACCTGAATATGGTTTTACATGAAAATCTCTCAAGATAATCTTCTTGAGTTCACTTTCATCGAGCACATAAATCCTATCTCTAAATATCACCAAGCCATAGGTTGTAAGATGATAATCCACATCTTGATGATTCATATTTATGCAAGAACGCAATAAAATATAGAAATAAACATAAACTTAGAGATGTGTCAAAGATGTCTCGATTTTCCCAAAAAAAAACGCCATTTAGGGCCTCAAAACGGCTCCAGAAGTTCAAGACCCGAAAATTGCCAAAAATGCTAAATTGTGCTACAATTAATGAAACTGGAAAAATGAAAGAAAAAATGGTGGGTCACCAAATGGAATAGGCATGTGGCCACCAATATATACCTAGATCAGTCCTCCCCCCTTAATTAGAAATGGTTCCCATTTAATTGAGTTCCTCCATGAGATGAGGAAACTTCTACTGAACTTGATCCCTGATGAGCCACTTACCTTGGTGTAGGATTTGGCCAGCTTTTACAACTCGATACAGATGGATCTTCTACATGCGAGTGTTCTTGCTCTGCTTTTCCATGATTTGATCAGTTGTGGCTTGTTCCATGCAGTCAATGTTTAGCTCTGTTGGTGTGAGTTGTTATGTCATGTCTAATGTGTCCAATAATGGTGGAAAGTAGGGTCGAAGGTGGTCCACATTGAACACTGGGTGCAGACCAAAGAATGGTGGAATATTGAGCTCAAATTCATTGTCCTCGACAGCCTTGGTGATGGTGTATGGCACATATCGGAGCAAGAAAAGCTTGCGGTGGGGTCTAGCGAGGTGCTCCTTCTGCAAATGTAGCCAAACTTTGTCGCCCACCTGTAACTTATTTTGAACCTGGGTCATCAATAAAATACCCCATATTTTGAACCTGGGTCATGCCAAAAGTGCATTTCTCCAAATTGGTACACAACTTGTGTTGTCACAGTGTTTGGAGTATTTGTTGAATGGGGTGGCGGTGCTATTCATTAGAGGAATTTTGAGGTCTAAAATGGACCTCCTAAGGAAAATTTACAATCAAAATTCACTTTATGAGAACCAATCACATTTTAGGGGATGATATCATCCCTAATGGTTGAGGTGGCATTACTTGAGTTAAAGGTACTTACTTGTCACATTCTCAATGGTGGATAAAAACTCATGGTTAACCATGGTAGTGCTCTAAGTAATTTTAAAGTCAAAGTAAATTACTCATAATAAATTTCATTTCACACTTTTTGAATAAAAATATATTATTGTCATTTCATATTTCTTGAAAGAAACAATGCATATCCCTATATATTTTTTTATATTATATTATATTATTTTTATATAGTATATTAATTACATGTTATTATACAATTTAAATAATATAGATTTTAGTTAATAGAATATAATGTAATTAAGAATTTATAAATTTATATTTATATTTTACTTTAAGTTTTTTAAGTACAAAAGACAAATGCATTAGTTGTTCAATGATAATGACTTTTTCTTGAAAAACTCATTCTTATTTACAGTCACATCAATACAATTTTTTCTATTAATTTTATTTTAGTACAACTTTTGAATTGAATTTAACTATGGTTACATGGATTGTGGTGCAAAAAGTGAATTGCAAATTCATAAATATTATTTTATTTTTTTAACTATTATTTTATTATTTCCTTAAGAGGCGCATTTTAGACCTCAAAATTCCCCTAATGCCAAACTCTTGCTGAAGATAAGGATGTCATCCAAATACACTACCACAAATAAGTTAGTGAATGGTCTCAAGATGGCATCCATCATCCTCATGAAGGTTACAGGAGCATTCATCAACCCGAAAGGCATGACCAGCTATTCAAAAATGCCTTCCTTGACTTTGAAGGAAATCTTCCACACATCGGAGGGTTCGATTGGTACCTAGTGATACCCGAATGTCAAGTAACTATTGCTGAAATATTTGGCCCCCTTGAGTTGTTCCAGAAGGTCATCAATCCATGGGATTAGATATCTATTCCATACAGTGATATTTTTCAGTGCCTGATAGTCAATACAGAGTCTCCAGGTCCCATCCTTCTTCTGCACCAACACGATCGATCTCCCACAGAGCGATGAACTCGTCCGGATGTGACCTTTCTGCATCAGCTCATGAATCTGCCTCTTGATTTCTTTGTTCTCCAAAACATAGCATAGATAGATTGGTCCATTGGGTAGCGACAGGCCTGGGGTCATATTGATGGAGTGCTTGACCTATCGGTGTAGAGGAACTCCTGCAGGTGAGGTGAATATATCCCTGTACTCCTCCATGACCTTGTCCATCTATGGTTATTGTGTAGAGGAGTACTGCCTAGAGGTCGTGGCCACAATCTTCTTCTTGCCCTAAGGGCAGATAATAAGGAAAACAAATTTCCCAGTTTGGGAAATGATCTTATTGCATTTCTTTGCAGTGATCAAAGAGATGGTGGTATGTGGTGCTACCTCTAGTATCTTGTACAACTTATTACCCAAAGTAACAATAACAATGCGAGGCCAAGAATCATACACAGCATGTTTCTTCCACAAGTATGGTTGGCCTAATAATACATCACAAACTTCAAGAGGAGTGACATCACATATTACCTCATCCGTGAAGGGCTTGATTTTGTAAGGCAACATTGTTGGCTGACACAAAGATCTCATCCTTGGTGAAGCCACCCGATGGTGTATGGTTGTAGTGTGTTGTAATAGGTAGGCCAAGCCGCTTCCCAACCTCTACTGAAATGAGCTTCTTTTGGCTCTCATCATTGAAAATGAATTGCAGTGAGGAACCCTTCACCCACATCTAGGAATAGAAGAGGTGTTCCCCCTCCTCTGGATCTTCGGGTTCTTCCTTCTGGATCTTGGTGGTGGAAATGGTGGCACTCAGCTCCACATCGATAATTTTATTCCCTTTTTCATTCTCGTTGTTAGGTTCTAACTCAGAGTCATAACATGCATATGATTCATAAGCCTTCAGCTCGACCAGTAGTGATTTCTTGGCCCGACACTCACTTTTGTTATGAGTAGATCTCTTATGGAACTCACACCACTTTCCCGTGTCCTTCTTTGGCTTCGTGGCTTTATTCTTTTCTTGCGGCTTTGACAGGTTTTCCTAGACCACCCTACCTTATCCTTGTCCTTTTTTCAGTGGTTTGAGGATTCCTTTCCCTTTCTTCTAATTCACAGATCCAAAGTCTTGCTTCTTCTGATTGAATTTCTGCTCAATCTTGGCAGCATAACAGTATGTTGCACCAAGAGAGGAGATGTCGAGGAACTCCATTTTCTCCAAGATTTGTCTATGTAGAAAACTATGGTACTTAAGCACCAAATGTTTCTCTGAATATTTGATACCCAAATTTTTACGCAAGGTATGGAACAGATTCATCAGCTCGTGCACATTTTGATACCTTTGTTTCCGCAGTGTATTCCATTATATGTACTTGTCCTCAGAGCTACCCATGGGGTAGTATTTTTCCTTCATGGTGTCTCAGAAATAATTCCAAGTGGGTGCGGGTGAGAACAGGGAGAATTTCCCCTTGTAATTTTTCACACAGTAGGTTTCCCATCAGTCGTTGACATGGGGGGCATCTTTGAGGAGTGCAAACGTAATCTTTTCCCAATTGGAAAAGTCATGAATCAAAATATATATATATATATATATATATATATATATATATATATATATGTATGTATATATATATATATATATATATATATATATATATATATATATATATATATATATATATATATATATATCCTTATAATAGATTCAACTATCTATCTACGGCATCTGCATCTATTTGGAACTCAAATATGGGAATGTCAAGGTTAACTTCTACCTTCAAATGAGTGGCACCTCTAGAGTGGTTGTTGGATGAAGATGCATCGTCGATGGATAGTCATCGAAGGATATGGGAAAATTTATCCAAAATTTCGTTCCTCTGTTTCTCAAGGGCCTCCTTGAGAAATATTTTGATAGGATATCCTACTCCCCCATCTTTATTTTCCTCTTCCAATGGAGGTCGTTGGGGTTAGAGAGGTTTTTCTTGCAAAGATTCAACCAGATCGAGCCCTAAATCCCTATATCCTGATCTCATTAGGGACATGTAGAGAAAGATCGAGAAAGAGTAGACCACTCTAATACCACTGATCCGGATTTATGTAGGAATATAATAAAATACTGAAATAAAAATAAAGACAGAGATGTAGCAGAAAATATACTTCATTTCATTAATATCAAATAATTGAAGTAAGCTTATATAGAAAATGGAAAAAAACTAGCACGGGCGATGGAAGCTTATCTCTAAAAAGAGATGTGGTAGTGACATGCCTCTGAACTATGTTCCAATGAGGCTCTAAGGCCTATTTATTATTGATAAATAATGGAAAATCCTAAACATCCAAAAACCTAACCTTAGGAGATGAAGCGCCAAAACCATGGGCCCCGTTTGGGTAAATTTGTACATCAAATTTTCAGGGTCGTAACTTTGGCATATGGTCTTTGTTTTATGCACATAAATACCTCATTATAAAGATATATCTGAGTACTAAAACTTTCGAGTGACCAACATCAGTCGAGGACCAATTTTATTCCCTATTTTCCAAAAAAACATCGTTTAGAGCCTCAAAACGGCTCTGGAAGTTTAGGACCTGAAACAAATTCCATAAATATTAGATTGTGCTGCAATTAAGGAAACTAAAAAATTGAAAGAAACATTAGTGGGGCCAAAAGTAGAATAGAGAGGTGACCACCTCTATCCACCTGGATCACCTATACCTTATTGTAACTTGTGCATAAGCTCCATGTACCTGTCATCGTGTTGTCCTGCATGTAAGATATGATCTTATAAATTTATCCCATATGAGCTCACTGCCGCAACATGGTTCAATTGTACTTTCCTGCTAAGAGCATCTATAACCTTGTTCTCCTTTCCCTTAATGTACTTGATCTCAAATTCAAACTCACTAAGGGTATCCAACCATATAGCTTTACTAGAATTCAAATTCGGCTATTCAAACAAATATCTTAATCCACTATAATTTCTCATCAACACAAACCTCCTGCCAAGAAGATAGCGTATGCACATCTTCAAGGCATGAATAATAGTTTCCAACTCAAGATCATGAGTCACATAGTTCTACTCGTGCTTATTCATTTTCCTAGACTTATATCATATCACCTATGCCTCATGCATAAGGACACCACCAAGCCCTCTCTCGCAAGCATATGTACATACTACGACTCTTTATCTGGATCTGCAATCTTTAACACTAGAGAATTTTTCAACAATTGCTTCAAATACTAAAAATTAGTTGCACACTCCTCTTCCCATTCAAACTTCTTACCTTTCCTCTACAATGATGTAATAGGATATGCAATGCATTATAAGTTCCTTATGAACCTCATGTAGTAACATGTTATGCCCATGAATTATCTGACTTCCTCCACATTTCTAGGAGTTTCCCACTCCACAGTAGTATTTATCTTATTTGGATCTATTGCTATGCCATTCTTGGAAACAACTTGTCCCAAGTAGTGTACTTATGTATGAAAGAAATTGCACTTTCTAATACTAGCATACAACTGATGCTCTCTTAACAATCTCAACATTGCTGCTAAATGCTTTTCATGTTCTTCCTGATTCTTAGAATATACCAAGATGCCATCAATGAACACAATAACAAACTTTTCCATATAAGGATGCAACACACTATTCATTAGACACATAAAAATAGTTGGAGCATTAATCAAACCGAATGGAACTACAACAAACTCATAATTCCCATACCTGGTCCTAAAGGCAACCTTGTAGATGTCCTCTTATTTAATGCATACCTGATGGTATCACGATCGTGGATATATCTTTGAGAACACTACCTCTCCCTTCAATTGATCAAACAAGTCGTCAATCCTCAGCAATGGGTACATGTTCTTAATAGTCACATTGTTTAACTTCATGTAACCAACACATAATCTAAGAATACCATCCTTCTTCTTCACGAACAAAATTGGTGCACCCCAAGGTGATACACTTGGCTTAATTTATCCCTTATCAAGCATTTCCTTCAACTTCAACTTCATCTATACCAACTGCAGTGTGCTCATACTGTAAGGTATATTTGATCTTGGTGTTACCCCTAGTACTAACTCAATAGAAAATTCCACTTCCCTATGCAGAGGCAACTCTGGAATATCTGTGGGAAACACATCCTGAAACTGCTGCAATACAAGGTACTTCTTGAATATTTTTTCATGCTTAGCATCCTTACCCTTGTCACTAGAAATATGAAATGAAAAAATCACACATCCTTTCCTACAACTGTGCTTAGCCTACATAGTTGTGACCATCCTCAATGATGTAGGCTTCTTCTTTCACTGCAATATTCTATTTTCTCCATTATCATCCAGACACTCAATAGCCTTGTCATAGAAATCTACTTTGGTCCTCTGAGATACAACCAGTCTATGCCCAAAATCATACTATATGATCCCAATGGAAGTACATTCAAATGTGTTGTTGTAGGCATACCATTCAAATCAAATGCACAAGCTCTTACGCAATAATGAAATCTCTTCTTCATACATGTATCCAACTACACCAACCAAGACTCTGCATGCACTTCTATTCTAAAGTCGCACCTATCCACCAGGTAAATATTAACATAACTATAATTAGATCCAGGATCAATAAAAATAGAAATAACTTGATCAGAAAGCTTACCATCCATCTCAATGATATTTTCTTCGTGATCCTCCTACCTATTGTCCACCGATGCATAAATCCAAGGAATATTGTTACCAATATCCCCAACTGTCTGCGCTCCTGAGCACTATAGATCTAAGGCCTACCTCCCTAGTACAATGGATAATCCTTCTTACAATGATGTTTGCCACATATAAAAAACTACAACGATGCTCTATTGTCACCTCTAGTTTGATTCTCTCCATGTTGCAACACATTTCCCTTCTCAAGTACTTTGAACTTCTTATAAGGAGCAACATTTTCTTTCTCACCTGCATCTTGAAGTCACCCCCACTTTGTTGTCCATATCCCTTTTCCCTTCTCATTTATTCCAAGTCATGTTTAGGTTTATATTTTCTCTCTGACTACTTATAACAATGCTTAAATTTCTGGGTGGTTTCCTCTAACAATATAGGCTCATCAAAATCAATCTGGTATCTATATGTTGTTGATAATCTATTGATGAATCTTCAGATCTTATTCTTCTCCTCCATGAGATATGGAAATTACCTCAGCAGCTCCAAGAATCTTCTATTGTACTCATCATTTGTCATAGAACCCATTTCTATCTCATAAAACTCCTTAACTCTATCATCATAGTACCTCTCTTATAGGTACTTCTTCTTGAAGATCCTCTCGAAGTCATCCCAAATCAATTATTCTTCTTGAATTCCCTTGACATTCTTCACATTTTCCCACCATATATATTATTTCCCTTTAAGACTGAAGGAGGCTATCTTTCCTTTCATGTTTTTGAATAGATGTGAAATCTGAAGAATTTATTTATTCCAAGCAACCATACCTATTCATCTTCTGGCTTCATCATATCTCCATCAAATTTAGGAGGCTTCACTTTCTTGAACTCCTCAAGTAAATACTCCCTCCTCCTGTAAGGATAATGACGATGATGACTGTGATGATGTCTCCTAGATGAGGAACTAGAATGATGGCTATACATAATTTTGGCACTGCAATTTTTTAAAGATTTTCAAAGTATGGTCATCATTCTCCAAGGAATCAATCTACCTTTTCAGTTCGGTTGTAAGATGAAAGTGTCGTTGTCAAAGTGTAGTGGTGAAAAAATTTTGATTTCTACCTTCATTCATTTCATTTTCCCTCTTTTACCTTTCATTTTTCCAAAAAACCCAAAGTCGAGCGTTTCATTTCTTTCAAAACCCCTTTTTAACTATTAAATTCAATTTTTATAGTTAAAAATCAGCTCCTCACACCCACTAATAGCCATGTCATATTATACCCTTTTTACCTTACCTTCTATCACATATTCAAACCTTATACATGTAACCATTGTTGAAACCTACAAACTTTCTGATATGCGATATTGCTAGAACCCATCATTTATTTTTGATTTGTTTCATAACATTCGAAATGTTTTAGAAAAAGCCTTTATATTATGATTTGGATGAATTTTACCATATTCATTGACTTAACGAAGTTTTCACTTATCCACTTTTAAAATCCGTTTAATGGGCCCCACCTACCTTTTCGCATCGTACTTTCACAAAGTTTACTTATTTCATTCACTTCCGCTTCCTCAATTCCCCTATTGTGATATTGAGTGGGACCCTTTCCTGCCACATCATCATCGCTAATCGCATATTGCAATTTTCCATTGCCAAACAGTCTATTACCACCCCATCTCCCTGATCTCTAATATTGCGATATTACTTTGACTTCTCGAAATGCGATAATCCTTTTAACTTCCCGATGTGATATCAGTGGGACCCATTTTATATATATATATATCCTTGCCTTTTTGCATCGGCATATCGCAACAATCCTTGAGACATTAATTTTCCACTCCATAAATCTTCCGATGCGATACTAAAGGGACCTACGTTTCCCTGTCACGTCACCCTTTGGAGGATAGGCACTCGGGATCATGTTATAAACGTCAAAGTGTGATATGCGATATTGGTGGGACCCAATCGCATATCCCAATTCGCAAGCTCAGGACGATATGTGCTCAGGAATCTATTATAAATGCCGAAATTTGATTGCAATTTCTACCGGCTATTAGACCTCGTGATCTTCCGCGCCCTTTGATCCACATTTCTCATGCCTTTTCGGACCACCTTCTCCATTCTTCTTTTAACACTGCAGGGTGGGGGGGGGATTCAAAAGGCTATTTTTTTCTGTCGCTCCTCCTGCTACATGTCCTCCTATTGGCTTGAGGGGTCCAGACCCAGGTTTGGAGGTTAAGGTTTGCCAACAAACCCCTATACTATTGGCCCTTTCGGAAATGACCTACTTGCGTAGGCCAAGGTCTCACCCGAATCAGTATGGGAGGGTGTTGGAACCAGGTTTCTACACCCTGAAAGAGAGTAGGTAAGTCGAGAAAAATCTGTATTCGCAACTTATCAAATTTTCATAGAGTAAGTTTATTCCCAGGCTTTCATCAGTATAATCAGTTATTAACCATAACAAAGCTATTACCATTCATAGATCTAATCAGTACCTTCGCATCCACATTTGTATCAACAATTACCAACACATAAAATCATAAGCACAACTACAGATACATTCAAAGCATAAACAGATAGCACAGAAGTGTTCGTAGCTTAAACAGATACCATCACAGAGAATTTACAGATATAATTATGTAACAACACATATATATTCACAGTTAAATAACCATCACAGATACGCTTCAGCAGTAAACATCACTGATCCAGATAACACACAGATACTTTAATAATACTACGCATTCATTAACATCCAGATCCACTTACAACCAAAACCAGCCCACGCACACAGCCTAGCGGGGTCCGCACACAGCAGGAGTGAGGATATCCACACACATAGCCAGCAGGAGTCCTTACCCAAACAACCCAAACAGATCTAATAACTCGCACGTAGTATCAGTCTTAATTCATGCCTACCTCTAGACTCAAACTATTCATCTATTTATATCGATATAGCCTACGGTATCTTGTGGTCCTCAAACCATGGTTTGTGGACTCTTGGTCTACCCTTTGACCCATTACAATGCATTCGGGGCTTTGACCCACCCTAAAACCCCTGCGTTAGACTAATTAAAACAAAAAATATACAAAATTCGCAGCTTAGGGAGCCCCATTCCAACAGGCCCCCAACAAAATCTTGCGACTCATCTTGAGTCACTGCAGTCGTGGGTTCTCCACCTTCGCCTACGGCTGCTTGATCACCTCAACTAGCGGGGGCAGCACACCTTCACTTTGCGCAGTTGCATTCTAGGCTATCTCCACCAACTTCTACGAAGTTGTGCCTTCTGTAGAAGCAGTGACGCTCTCCAACGTCTGGTTCAGTTGCATGACTGCGATGTCGACATCTTGAGATAGCTTAAGGGCCTCGTCAGCCCACATCTTGAGGTTATCACTCAAATTCTTCTTCCATTTCCGAAGGGCTTCCATGTCGTCCCTGATTATGTGGAAGGTGAGCAATTAGGCCAATCGCTAAGCAGGGACCAGAGTGGTTAGTTTAGCCTCCATTTGGTCAAACTCTTCTTCTTTCTGGCATAGTGCTTGGTTGATTTCATGCAGGAGAGGGTCGTGTTGTACCTTGGTCCATAGCTGCATAGCCATTTCCAACATTTCTACACCCTAAGAAATTTGACCTATAGTGACATTTGTGGCCTCTGTAACCAGCGCAACTCGCTGGGCCTGTACCTCTAGTGGAGTTTCTGGCTGTAACTTGCCCTCCAAGGCCATAATCTGTTGTTCCATCTCCATCTTGACCGCCTGGATCTCGATCCTTGAGGCCTTTAGCACTGCGACCAACCATTCAATCTTAGCCTGGGGGGTGGCATAAGCTGGGATATCTTCGGTGACGTCCGCGCAAAGCCTACTAATGAGCTGCTCCAACTCTTTCTGTTGCACGATGGTGAGGGTACATGCAGCCTATGCCTGAGATACTTCAGTAGTTTTTCCCTTAATTAGCTGCTCAGCTGTACTGAGTTGTTGGTGCACTTGTCAGTCTCTATGTTGAATCTCTTCGAACAGGGATGCGTGAAGGATCTGCAATGGTTCATGTGGCAGGTGGGTAAGATCCAACTACACCTCTGCACAGGCCTGGACTTGAACTCCTAAGTCGGGTGGACTCAGTATGAGGGTTGTGCCCAGTAGAGGGCAGAGGCGGCTTTTCGGTGTACTGATTATTGTGTTGCTCGTGGCTAGGGTCGACCTTACCTGAATAATATTGGTTTGCAATGTATCAATATTGAGCTGTAGAGCCCAGAGCTCAGCCTGGAGTGTATCAATTGTGGCTTTCTATCATTCTTCCAGAGCTAGTCATTTGTCTTCAGCAACCAGGGTGACTGCATCTACGATCTGCTCTAGGTCCTCTTCGGTCAACGTAACTCCTGTGTCACGTTCTGGCCGTTGAGTTTGTTGCTTCTTCTGTGGCCCTTTAACAGGGTCACCAGTTCGCTTCGTACCCCAAGGGGAGTCAGCACCTCTCGCCTCCAAACCTTCTGCACCCCGATCATGTTGTGAATCCTTCTGTGATGTTGTTTCCACGCCCTTCCCATACTATTGACCTGCTACGATCCCAGGTCCACTTCCTTCCCCATAACTTTACCCTGTCCTCCGGTATCTTTGGTAGTGTCGGGCAGGGTGATATTTTTGGTGCTGGTCCCTGCAGTGTCCTTTGTACCTGATTTTAAGCCAAGCTTCTAGTGTGGAGGCCAAGTCGCAATTAGGCTGTCAATGTCTTCATCAGCAACCATGTATGGGATTGAAACCCATGTTGGATCCTTGCGGCCTCTTATCTCTATGTTTTTCATGGTAACTTGAAATGCCGTGATGCCTTTGTATTTATCATAAACAGCTGGTGACAAGCGCGGTCGGGAATTTATTTTTGTTACTAGACCGCTCTGAAAAAGGACCCAAAAGACTTGATTGTCCTCAATATGTTGCGCGTCCTTTAAGTCCCACAAATTCGCGTATTTCACCCCCTCACACATATCTGGGATGAGCTCTGAGAGGACCGATTCGTCAGGGGCTTCCCATGCGACCAACACGATTAGAAGAAGTAGCCAGGAGTAGCAGAATGCTCATCCCTGATCCTGGGATGCAAGTACATTCGCCAGAAATTCGTTGCACAGGTACTGGGACCAATTGAAGTAGACCCCCTTTTCGCATTGGCCTGCTAGCTGAATCACATACGCAAGGACGGTGGCAACCTGGCATTTGCGGATCATCTTGCATGCCATCAACAAGGTACCCATCTGCGTACCGGGGTTACTGATGGTGCTGATCATGAATCCCCGAGTGTTCCACTCCACATGGTAATCCTTGCGCACATTTTCGGCGATCTTTTTCTCATACTTTTTGTCGATGTGCACCATAGGATCTGGCCCTTCCATGGGGAGACCAATAATACGGTGAATAAGCCCGGCATCAATGGGGATTCAATCCTGGATCCACAAGCTTCCATCATGGACCAGGGAAAGAAGCTGGCGCATAAGTCAGTACGTGACATTGCAGTGGCCAAAATGAGGCATCCTCAGTAGGTTTAAGAGATTGGAACCAGCAAATCCGCGCACCCATGGCATGGGGACTATTTTTATCCCGTCCTTTTCCAAGACCCTTTCTATATATAGTTCCAGTGCTAATTCAGGGAAGGCCTCCAAATTGGCTAGGTTGTGGTCATATAATTTTACCTCGTGAAGTTTTACAAAGGGTTCTCCAATGATGGGGACCTCACCCTGAGTCAGGGGCATTTGCAGATAGGTGTGCAGGCCATCGAGATTCTTAGGCGTGCGTGTCGAGGGCCTGCGAGGCCGAACATAGGGCGGTAGCCAGTTGATCGGTTCAGCAATCCGGGCCTCTTCTTAAGCTGACAGAGGTCTCTTCAATGGGTTGGGTGAACGTGCCTAGAGCACCGCTCGCGGGGACTTCACATTTTTAGGGGAGGTGCGGGGCTTAACCCCAGCCCATTTCACGGTTTTCCCCGACCCTTGTGCTTTTTCTTTCCCCTTCTTCTTTCCTTGGATTGGCGTGGATATAACCTCCTCAATTTTAGGGTTAAATTCCAGTACTTCCTCAAATTCTTGCTCCATCGAGGTCATGGTCTGGGAAGATTCGGCGGGATTAGATGCAGTCATTCTGGCACGAAAAATGAACTCAGGGTGGCTACTTTCTAAGGAGGAAGCACACTCAAACATGAATAAGGCGCAATAGTCACAGACTCGTACAGAATACCAACTGCTCAAGATACACGGAACCCTCTTCTGAGCTATCCTTCTGCTTTTATAGCCTTGGAGATCAACCAATGTATGGGTTAAACTTATCCGGAACTTACCATCAAGTAAACGGTAAAAAATATTTGGAAATCACCTCATTGATTGCTAGTCGCTCACTTCTTTCAATGGTAAAATTTCCTTTTTACCCAGACTTACTGTTCCAACCGCTAGTTTTCGCACCTCCTGTGCGCCCAGCGCACCCCTATGTTCCTAGCATACCTCTTGTGCTATGAACACACCCATGTGCTCCCAGTGCACCTCCCTGGGCCTCCAAACATGCAATCGATCCCTACGCGTACCACGGTCCTGCCTCTAATAGCCTTCCTTTGTGTATGTATTCCACCCCATTTAGCTACTCCGGCCATATAGTTATTTGATATGATATGGTTTGAGTCAGCTACCATTGACATATCCTGATACCATATCACCGTGCAGGGTATCTAGCCAAACAACTCCTCCATTAGTGATTTCTTTTACCATATAGGGACCTAGCCAGTGCTGTCGGAACTTCCCTGGGTGTTTCGCAAACTGGCTGTCATACAGAAGGACAAATTCGCCCTCCACAAATGTCTTTTGCCGAATATGTCGATCATGCCATGCCTTATCTCGAGCCTTCTGAACCTTCCGATGGAAATCAGCAATGAAACGATCTTCCTCCAAATCCATGAGCTGCACCAAACACTCCTCCATGATATACTCCATGTGCATAATGGCCTCCTTGCCATAGACCATCCTAAACGGTGTCCTCCCCGTCAAATTCTTGCAGGTGGTTAGATGGGCCCAAAGAACTCATGAGATGTGTACATCCCAGTTGTTGTGATCGGCATTATAGACCTTGGTCAGTGCCTGCTCAAAAATCTTATTAAAAGCTTCCACAACTCCATTTTCCTGAGGATGACATAGGGTGATTTTCGCGTGGTGGATCCAAAATTCTTCAGTCAAGGCCTGTATTGCTTCATTAACAAAATGTGTACCTCTATCACTCATTAAGATCTTCAGACAGCCAAATCTGTTCAGAATCTGCTCAAAAATGAAGTGCGCAGTGGTGTTTTCATTGCAATCATTCATATCTTGTGCTTCGGCCCATCTAGTTACATAATAAGTGGCGGTGATGATGTAGCGCACACCTGTCTTCTTCTGGGTTGATGGGCCCAACGAATTCAATGGCCCATTTGTCAAACGCTTCTAGGGCCATCTGTGGTTGTAGGGTCATTTCGTCTCTGCGTGATGGCCTCCCCGTCCTTTGGCATGTATCGCATGCTTTACAATATTCCTGAGAGTCACTATGCAGTGTAGGCCACCATATCCCAGCTCTCAAGATCTTCTGTGTCATCGCTTTCCCTACATAGTGTCCTCCTGCTACGCCCTCGTGAGCTTCTGCTAAGATGGCGTGTCGTTCATGCTCCAATACGTATCTTCGCAGCACTTCGTTAGCTCCGATTTTATACAAATGGCCTGTGATGATGGTAAAATCCATTGCACGAGTTACCAATTCTTTCTTCTGTTTACTACAAGGAAAATACCTTCTAGCGAAGGTTATAAAGGAGGTTTTTAATGTTATAAAATTGGCAAAAATTGTTCAAAAAAAAATTTCTACAACATTTGTTTATGGTTATGGAGGTTTTGGCGAAGCTTTTAATGGAAATTCAACACAACTAAAAAAAAATGGGCAGCCAGAGGTTATTACGGATGTTTTTTTCATCAGTGCACTACTCTATTTTTAACGCACCAGTTTGTACATGCCGACGGCACCCTGGGGTTGTCTCAGTCCAACGCACTAGGACGTTTAGGTGTAAAACCACACCGGGCATAGTGTTGGTCATACAACGCACGGGGCCATTCCAATTGGTCTTGGGATTTTTACGGTGCCCATAGGTCGTATCAACGCACTGGTGCGTATACTTATATAAACGCACCGGTGTGCCATATCACAAAAAGGCACCGAGATTTATAATTGGTATCAGTATTCGTGCAGTGCCCATAGATCGTAAAAATGCACTGGTGCTTATAGATACGTAAACGCCCCGATGCACAGTATCACACAAATGCACCAATATTTATAACTGGTATCGGTATTTGTGCGGTGCCCTTAGATCGTACAATGGCACCGGTGCATATAGACACATAAACGCACCGATGTACAGTTACTGACACGCACCGGTTTTCATGTTGTATTTTTTAGAAACATCGACCTATGACACTCCAATTATTGTGATTGTTTTAAATTAATTATTCATCAAAAGTTGACACATCTTATAACAATATTCATATTAATTACATTTTTATTAATGCATTTGAATGTGATGTTTGGATTAATTTGTTATATCATATCATAATTATTGTGGTTTTTTAAAATTCATTATTCATTAAAAGTCGACACATATATATATTATAACAATATTCATATGAATTAAATTTTTATTAGTGCATTTGAGAACAACAATGGAGAACGCAATAGAATAAATTAAAACATATTTATGATTAAATATATATATGTAGGAATAAGACATTCTTTATCATACAAAATGGGATAGTTATTGGTATCCCTTTGTCTTTCAATTGGGACACTATGTCCATTACATTAAACAAAATGTCTGATTTCATAGACATATATATTTCAAAAAATAAAATGCCTTGCTTTGATTACCAAACATAGTGATCATCATTCTTCCCTTGAATTGTTGTCACTACTAGAGCTACTTCCATGACTTGGGTTATTTTCAGGAATGTTTTGTTCACAGCATTGATTGTTTTCTTGTTCTTCACCTTCCATCTACAAAGATAAAAATAAACTGAAATGAGTGTATATACATTGGTGAGAATAATGAAAATTGAAATATTAAATAATATACATCAATGTAAATCGAAAATAAAAATGGCGTACCATAGAAACAATTGACTCATAAACTATACATATTCTTTCAAAACCATGTACCATGCCATCTTTCAAAATTTCATATGTTGGCACAGTTCCATACTTTGTTTCTTGCAAGTTTTATACCCCATAAAAAATCATATATTTAATATAAAAGATGTTTTTGTTCTATTAATTATAGACAGAGCTAAGTAAAGCAAAATCGATAGATTCTTACAAATTCCACAATTAATTTCTAATATGCCAAGATATACTCACAACCCATATTTAACCCAATTTCAATCAATTTGTCTGATGGTTCTTCTTTGTATGTTAGCACCTATTTTAAGACATTCAATGATGATTTTTGTAAAATAACTTAAAAAATACAAAAATGAAATCTATTTAAGTTGTTATAAGGAAGTAACAATTACTCACAAACTTAGAGATCAACCCTTTTCTTCCTTGTCGTCCTATTTTATGTGTTGAATGGGTTCCATTTTCTTTTCTTTTCTGTAAGAAAATTCTTGAAAATTAATATTTAATGCTAAATTGTTTATTTAATGTACCTAATGATCGAAAAATTCAATGATTACATATTACATTTGAAGCACATTGTTGTTGAGATGGCTCCTCCTACGACGCAATTTTGTCCATTTCTTTGACCATCCTTGTACACCTTTTTGGACATTCCTACTGGCATATTTCTGATATTAGCTCGTTCATCTTTTTAGATTTTCATAATCTTCTTGAAAATGTAACATGACAATAAAATATTTAATTTTTATATTCCTATATGAAAAGTAAATATAACAAAAGTGATATTTATAAATAATTCTTGACAAACATTTAAAGGAATATTACTTTTTCATTCCTTCTTTTTTGTTGTTGTGCGTTTTTGCTATTAAAAGTCTGACATGTCTCATTGACCAATTCTCTGGAAACTCTTCCTGTAGTTTAGATAAAATTTGGTTCTTGGAATCGTTGGATTGATTTTTGTATTATAAGTGGAAAGAATGTCTATACATTCGTTCCACTAGATCCCTCAAACTTTTGTAAAAGTTTTCCCCCCTTTCGTTAACTTCCAGCACCACTCCAGATGAGCTAAGGAGCAATTCATTTTCATTTGCATGTTCTATTTTTTCCTTTTCTTAGAACAACATTCATTTTCTGAGTTGTTGGTCACTGTAGAACATTAAACAGATGTGAATTAATAAACTGTTTGACACATGTTATCTAATCATTTTAAGTATATTATTAATGATAATTAAAAAAAGAAACTCATATTGGATCGATAGTATTTTTTCATTCACCTGATTCATCCTTTTGCAATTTTTCCATTAATATTTTACGCTCTTCTAGTCCTAGATCAGAAATAATCACATCGAGCTTCGTCATTTTGTGGCTCTGCATGATACACAGTAAAAAATACATATTATTTAAACTTACATATAATTCAAAAATAATATTTTTTATAAATAATTTACAAAGAACTTGCCTTTTTTGCTTTTCTTGATGTGTTATCAGTATTTTTGTTACTTGATCTCTTGTCAGTCATTTCTTTATCAATATGAAACTTGTACCATATCATTCATTAATATATTTATAAATAAATTCTCAACTTTTCAAGTACAAAATAAATCTCAAGACACTGGTGCGCCTTTCATGAGTTACGCACTGCGGCCGGTGCGTTGGGGTATTAAAAAAGCACCGCAAAATAGTATAATAGACCGTACAGTGCATAGTGTAGTATAAACACACCACAAAAATAGTGTAATAGACCGTATGGTGTTATCCTCGTAAAATGAAGCATCGATGCCCTATTTCAGATATGGCGCACTGATTTAGAAAAATTGTTTTCAATTTTTTTATTACATATTACTTGCACGGTTCACTATATAATACAGCGCACCAGTGCACTAGGGTACACAGGGCACATCGATAAAGAAAAATCCATTTTTTCCAAAAATTCACGCAACGGCCGAATGGATTGGGATACGACTATGCAAGTCGTCTCATGAGTTGGATGTCAATCTAAAATGAAAAACCCTAATTCTAAAATCACAGAAATAGGGAGAAAAAAGGGAAAAATAAAAAATAAATGAAGGGTTTATGGTTAAAATGGATAAAACTGCAGAAAAAGTTTTAAAAAATGTAGAAAAAATTTTAAAAAAATAATCAAATTGAATCATCATATGGTTTTAAATTCTATGATACGGGGTTTGAATCACCAAAGGTTTGGTTTCTGATTGTCTAAAAACTTCTGCTGGAACGTATTTCGCTGCTCCACAATGCCCTCATGCTCTCTTGCTCCAGGTCTGTCTCCTGCAAATATCTGGCTGAAAATTTTAGCAAAAATAGTGAAATAATGAAAAGTGTTTAGTATTTAAAGAATTATTTTATGAAATTAGGTTTTCGAAAATATTTTGCCGCCCATTTTTCAAATTGCCGCATTTTTTCCACTTAAAGAAAATAGAGTTGCGTTTTTTTTATTTGTGTTTATTCGTGACCGGTGCGGAAGAGTTGTGAAGCACCGGTGTGTCTGAGTAATACGACGCACCGATGTGTGTTATGATGATAAGCGCACGAGACTGTAGAAAGTTCTTTTTTTTGTATGTAAGATCATAATAAAATAATGATAATTCTAAAGTACATGAATTTATTTTCATTATTTTCTAAACTTTATTATATTACAAAAATTCATATTATTCTAGATTTGTTATTTTACAATTAGTTGCAAATTTACAAATTTAAATATTTTAATAAAATCATTTCACATTAATACAATTAAAATTTTCACATTAATACAATTAAAATTTTACAAATATTTTACATATAATTACATTTACAATTTTACATAGAATTACATTTACAATTACAATTAAAATTTTACATACAACTACATTTACAATTTTACATAGAATTACATTTACAATTAAAATTAAAATTTTACAAATATTTTACATACAATTACAATTAAAATTACAATTACAAATACAATTACAATTTTAGAATTTTACATACAATTAGAATTAGAATTACAATTTTACAATTTTTCATATATACAATTACAATTACAATCATTTCACAATGAATTAAATATTACAATTACAATTAAAATTTTACATTAAATATTTTACATACAATTACAGTTAAAAATACAAATACAATTTTACAATTTTACATACAATTAAAATTTCAATTTCAATTACAATCGCAACATAATATTTAATAAAATATATCATGGTCATTTAATATTAAATTAATTAATAAACATCATCACGATCATGATAACCATCGTACAAACATCATATTCGACTAAAAAACACATTCAAACATCAATTAACATTATATATTAACATCATCACAACACAAACATCAAATATACATCTCATGTCAAATAACTCATGATATCACATATACACATCTATCTGCAAGCTAAACATTAAATGAACATATCTAACATGACCTAACAATATGCACATCATAATGATCACCAACATGTAAATTAATTACAACTGCAACATGAACATAAAATACATGGACCACACACACACACACACACACACATATATATATATAACTGAATAATGTTAAAAATATACAAATGTAATATAAATTTCATGGATCATCAGCTGGTGGTAGTACTACACAATCAATAGAAGTACAAGTGGAGGCCTGCTCAGTAAATGGTGCAGCCTCGATGGTCAATGGTGGAGCCTGCTCATGATCATGACTAGTATTGATGGATGCATCAACTGGTACTGGTAGTACAACATCCATATAAGCAGTAGTAGTGGAGGCCTGCTCAGCCAATAGTGCAGCCTCGACGGTCGATGGTCCAGCATGCTCATGATCATGACTAGTACTAATGGATGTTGCAATCTGCTGACTAGATGTGGCTGATGGTCCAGCCTCATCTCCATGATGACTGTTAGATGCTGCTAGTGGAGCTGCATGCTCATCAGGCGCGGCACGAGGTGAACGATCATGAGATGATGATCCACTGCTCGTGGACTGTCCATCATGTGTCGTGGCTCGACTACTCTTATAACGTGCAACAGTACTCCTGAGTCGCATAACAGTTGTCGTAGCTCCTACGACATGCCGCATCAGGCTGTACATGTCACGTCGCATCCCTCCCCACATCCGTAATATCCTATCATCAGCCTGTATGTCTCTATAATGAGCGGGCCTGATTCCTTCCTCAACAATCAATGCACTGGGTTGGTTGCAAAAATCCATCCTATATCTAGTCTCATGCCGACCACACCTAGCAAAAGGCAGTACTGGTGCACCAGCAGGAGGATGTCTCTCTACACCGGCCTCATCCTGATCATGATCCTCAGCATTGGCCATGTCCTGATCATCATCAGGATCCACACCTAGACCATGTGGTGGTTTCGGCATCTCCTCGCCATCAAAAGAGACAATTTCTGCAAAATATATACAAGTACACAACAATAATTAGACAATTTCATTACACAATTTAATAAAAACAAGTTAAAGAACATGTTATAATAAATATAAATAAAACAGTAATATTACCTCTATCATTTGGCATCTCATCATCTGAGAAGAGGATGTTGGCACAGCCTCGCCAATCTAATCCAGCATAAGGACATGGGACCATAATGAAGGGATACAGCTGATCGTCAACATTGGCTAGTAAGTCCAGTGCATCATGCAATATCTTCGGTGGAATCATAGTATCTCCCCTCTTGGGCATCATCTGCCCCCACATGTGCATACAGGCCTCCAACATCGGCCTATGAGGCTATCGAAAAAAACTAGGCCTCATCTCTAGAAACCTCTCAAAAAATAAACAAAACAGCTCTGAATAAAAAGGGAAGTTGACCCTCCCCTGTGCATGAGCACGACATCTATCTAAGGCCGTACAAAACTTCCGCAAAAAATTGGCAAACCACCTGACAAGTTATGGCTCCTGTACTAAAGAATCAACATAATATAAAAGTGAGCAACTAATGTGTTTCCCGTCACTGGTGTTGTGCGAAATGGTCGAAATGATAAGTGAGAGGCACTGCACATCCTGTCTACCAAATGCACCTATACGTAACTGACCTCCAAGTACCTGAAACTCTGAAGGAGACAGTACGTGTGCTCTAATGTATCTCTGGGAGTAAACTAACTGACTCCCTGCTACACAACCTAGTGGAACCTCTAGGAATAAGGGAAAATCCACTCCTCTCCTCGATAGTCCTATAATAAAATAAATATCCTCCTCAGTGGATGTGTACCACTGGTCAGGACCAACCTGGAAAGCATTTCAGTGGGAATTCCACCTGCAGATAAGATATCTCAAAAACACACTATGGGCCTTTAGGGAAGTAGCCTCCTCATAGAACTTGAGGAGGACTACCTGCCTTAGGATCCCTTGGGCATCTTCTGTAATAGGGCAAGGGTATGCATCTCTCTCCCTCTCTCGTGCCTCCCACTAGAAAATCATGTTATACTGTTCCGCCTGTTGTTGTTATTGTTCCTCCTCTTCTCTCTGAATCATTGACATTATTAAAATTATTAAAACGGACATGTATTTAGGAATATACATATATTATTTTTTTTGAAAAAATAAAACAGACCAGTCGGTGTGCCACAAAAACAGTCACGCACCGGTTCCGGTGCGGCTTGTGTTTCTATCGCACTAGTGGTGGTGCACCAAATGAAATACAACGCATCGGCCTCGGTGCAGCTAAATTTTTTTCAAGCACTGTTGACTATATCTGATGTCAGAATAGCGGTGCACTCACTGAAATATACGCCCCGGAGCGTATATTCGTGTCAGCGCACCGACTTCCTGACAATTACATAGTCGATGGTGTAGTCTTTAACCCGACCGCACCGTTGATCCCTTCAGAATGCCGAATGCAGTGTGCTGACAGACTTCGGGGCGGATAATTCCTTCAACACACCGCACTACTATTCCCTTGGTCAATTGTGCGTCTGGCTAAATGAGCACACCGCATTTTATTTTTTTAATTTAAAATAATGCGGGGCACCTTTTAGTACCGCCCCTGAAATGGTGCGGATACCATTAGCATTGGTGGCAGTGTGACCTGTAAATTTTACAGGTAGCACCACTATCCGGTGCGAGCCGAACGGCTCAGGCGCACCGCGCGACAAAATTTTTACTTTTATTTTTTAATGGTTATTTTTAAGGTTATTTCAAATTATAATCTGCTAAAAAGCTTAATTATGGAAAAAATAGAAAAATACCTGTACATTTCGCCGTCGAGGAGGCATATTGGCTATAGAATTTGAAAAATAAAATTTTCCCACCATTTTTCAAAATGCAAACTGGAGATTGGTGGCCACTTCATAGCAACAGTGCGTGCAATGGGTGCAATGGGAGCACCTATGTCAGGGAGGCTCAGAGAAGGGGAAATGGCACCAGTGCTCGAGAGCTCTAGAGCACTGAGGAAAGTGAAAAATGCGGTTTTTTGGCCGTAATTTTTTTTTTAATTTAACCCTGTTCCGGTGCACGGGGTTTTATAGGCGCACTGGTACGCTTACTTACAACCACACTAAGTGCTGATAGATTTTACGCATTGTTTATGATGCACCGGGGCGGTTCCGTAACACTGCACCAAGATTTTTTAATTTTGGCGGGATGTTTTGATGAATTACCAGAGAAGAATATTCGTAAAGCACCGGTTTTTCGGCTGTAATTTTTTTTATTTAACGTTATTCCAGTGTGTGTGTTTTATAGGCGCACCGGTGCTCTTGGATAAGAACGCACCAGCACGTTTCTGCTTTGGCACGGTGTTTTATGATGCACCAACACGGAAGATTTTCGCAGCACCAGTGCGTCATGGTAATAGGACGCCGCGGGCAGGTGTGTACGTCGCGCATGGTGTCTAGTGTTCCAATGTTTTGTGCACACCGGGGCTTTCTATGGTAGAGCGCACCAGTAATTGAGAGCTCAGGAGCACTGAAAAAATGAAAAATCCAGGTTTTTGGCCGTAATGTTTTTCTTTATTTTACCCTTTTCCGGTGCACGTGGTTTATAGGTGCACCAATTTTGTCTCTTACAAATGCAATGGTCGGTTTGTGTTTTGGCGCGTTGTTTTATGATGCACCAGTGCAATTTCTTTATACCGCACCGGGCGGTTTTGGTTTTGGTGCGGTGTTTTACAATGCACCGGCACGGAAGAGTTGTGAAGCACTAGTGATCTACAATAATACGACGCACCGGGTGGGTGTGTACGGAGTGCACAATTTCCAGTGTGTCAATGTTTTGTGTGCATCGGTGCTTCCGAGTTTCAAGATCACTGGTGTGATGTTTAATGATAAGCGCACCGAGCAGAAAACATCTGCAAAACCCTCCGCCCGCCAACCTCCTCTAGTAACCTCCGCTAGAAACGGATGTATGGGGTATTTTTCTATGGGGGTCCTCAAAAACATATGCTAGAGGGTATTTTCCTTGCATTGGTTGTATCGAATACTATGCGGGTGCCCTCCCTGTAGTCAGGAACTGAATGATGTCACCAAAGTGTACATCAACCAACTTAATTCTGAATAGTTGTGCACCAGGCAATCCTTCTTCTAGGTTGGTGGGTTCCTCACCGCTCTCGATTCGGAATAAGTGGTTTCACCTAGCATTCAACCTTCCTAGCTTGACAATGATCTCAAAGTCATATTCTTGGAGTAGTAGCAACCACCGACAGATTTTCCCTCCCAACACAGGATTATTCACTAGGTACTTCAAAGTCGAGTGGTCCGTAAACATCTTGAAGTGCCTTCCTAATAGATAATGCCAGTATTTTTGCAGTGCGTAGACCATGGCCAGCCCCTCACGTTCAGTAGTGGAGTAGTTGAGCTCCGCACCTGAAATTTTCCTACTAGAAAATGCAACTAGATGGTCGATGTCTCCGTCTCGAGGCTGCGTAAGGACAGCTCCCAGGGAAATTCCCGACGCATATACATGAACATGGAAAACCTTCACCCAATTAGGAAATATGAGAATAGGCATAGAGACCATTTTCTCCTTGATTAGCTCGAAGCTCTTCTGACACTCGTCATCCTAAAAAAATGAAACATCCTTCTTTAGCCATTTTTCCATAGGTGTTGTGATCAGCACATATCCTTGAATGAACTTCCTGTAGGAGCCTGTATGTCCAAGGATAGAGCACAACTGTTTCTCAGTTGTAGGCACTACTAGATTGATGATAACTGCTATTTTTTCAGGGTCAACCATCAGTCCTTATCGACAAACTATGTGACCGAGCAAGATTCCGAAGGGTACACAAAATATGCAGTTTGATATTCAAGGAAATATGGTGCTTTCTACAGGCATCCAACATCAGACACAGGTTTGATACATGCTTCTTTACCAACTTGAAGATAGTCCAGTCATCAAAATATAGCTCCAAAAACTTGTGGATGAACTCTTTGAATATTACGACCACCACCCACGAAAATATGGTAGGGGAATTCTTGAGCCCAAACTTCATGACCATATGCTGAAAAGATCCCCATTCAGTGGCGAACGTAGTTTTTTTGTGGTCCTCAGGTATGATCCTGATCTGATGGTAGCCTAAGTACCCATTCGTGAACGAGTATGCTTCCTACCCACCTACGTTATCAAGGATTTCATCAGAGAACGGCATAGGGAAGGGATCATGTATGCAGGCATCATTCACTTTGCACAGGTCAACACAGATCTGTATCTCTCCCTTAGTCTTTTTCTCCAGAACCACCATAGGGCTTACCCAATCTAACCGTTCGATCGGTTCGATGATACCTGCAGTGAGCATTTTGTCAATTTCTTCCTTGAATTTTTGTTTGTACTTGGGCTTCAACCGATAAGGGCGCTGCTTCACAGGGCTCGCATCTGATTTTAAAGTGATGCACATGACTCCAGGTCCCCTATAAGCCCTTTAAGTTCTAAAAATTTGGTCAAAAATAAGTCCTAGCATTCCATGAGGAGTTCTGCAACTTTTCCCACTATATCATCATCCCAGTAGTCCCCAATTTTAGCTAACTTAGGCTTCTCCTCCGTTCCAATGTTGACTTCTCGCAACTTCAGAGGCTTAGTGACATCGATGGTCTGTAGTGGGGGTCTAGCAACTGCGCATTCTCCCTCCAACTCTGGGATAGAGACATTTCGTGGGTCTTCGTCACACTCCTCTATTGATAAATTGTGGCAGCTGAAAATATCCTGCATCTTCGTCTCCCATGTTGGTGCCCCATGTGTTGTGCAAGGGCGTGATTCATCAAATACTAAGGCATCAATATCCTATAGAGCTTCGTTGAGTGCCTTTGTTCCTCCAATCAACATGAACGTCCTGAAAAACTCATCCTTCATGGTTTCCTAGTGGTGGGTGCGCTGGTGTAATTATGCATCTAAATACCATGCGGTCAGGATTGGCCCCAAGGCTTGAATGAACAGATGGACCCATTCCTCTGTAGTTTTTTCACCCAATTCTTCCATACATGCTAACAAGTGCTCACCGGGTCCCCTGGTCCCAAGAAAGTATTTATGTGCAAGTGTGCCGGAGGTTCGAACCATAATACCATCATGTCGTGACATTCTTCCCAATCCTGGAATACCCCCTTATGCGTGTCCCACCACCTCGCAGGGGTTGCATGCATGGCTAGATTAAGGGCCCATAGCCTTCATTCCCTTGGGACTTCTGCTTCAAATGCTCACAAAAAATCCCTAATATTACTAGAGCCATCAAAGTAGGGAAGTTCTCTTACCTTTGAGGAGATGCATCGGAAGTTCTTTGTGATTCTAAGACATCGCAACGCAGATACATCATGTAACCGATTCTGCCAATTTTCTATCTCCCTATCGGAGTCAGAGAAGCATTCTCTTTCCTTTTCCCAGAAAATCACACCATCAGTCGTAGGGTTGAACCAATCTGTGTCTCAAGTGGTTAACTTATAGATGTGATCCACATCCTCTTCTTCGCGCACTGGTTCTGTGTACCACTCTCCTTCCGCAGGGTCTAGGGGGACTATCACCCTTGTACCCTCATTTTCAAACACCATGCTTCTTTTCTTTAGGTTGATAATACCTCCCATATCTATTTCCCAATCCAGCCCTCAGAGCGCAAGATAGGGGTCCGCATCTTCCACAATATGAATGACCTCAAAGTCAGCACAGACCTTAACCCTTGGATATCTACCATAATTTTTGACAGTATTCCCAATAGTATGATCTTCTGTTGGTTGGCCATGCACAGCTCGATAGTAGACCATTCCAAATTAGGTTCTCCCATCTGCTGCCAAGTTTTATTGGGTAGTACGTTCGCATCTGACCCCAAGTCCAAGATAACCTGATCCATTTCATAGTCACCAATATGCGTTGTTAACTGCATCTCCCGGCCAGTGCATTTTTTATGCTTGTAAATTTTGTGCACATCCCTAACTTCTGGGGGAGGGTTTTTTCTCTCTACACAGTTGTATATTAGTTCTTGCATATTTTCTACTGCCTTCTGGTTGCATAGAAACTTCATACAAACTTGTAGAAATTGTTTAAATTCATCGTCTGTTCTCAGGTTTACTGGAGCTTTCGCAACAGCCGCCTCATCCTTAGTAAAGTCTCTACGAGCTGCAACAAAGGTTTCCTTTTCCTTCTGTAGTTCCAAGCTTTCCTGTTTGAAAACTGCTTTCTAGATAAGAGATTCAGCTTTGGCTTTCTCCTCAACTCCTCCCGTAGCCATGCTGCTACGCATTATGACATTAATACTTTGTCCTTCATCACGCAGTTCCACCTTAACCCTCTGTACATTCTGCATACGTGTCTGCTATTTTTCCTACATTTTTTCTATCAAAAGTGGATAGTCTTCAATCACATGGTCTAGTTGTCTACAATAATGGCAAGATTGTCACGCAGGGTTCGAACAATCCCTCGCAAAGTGCCCTATCTCCCCAAAGTTGTAACAGATCAATTGTCCTCTTCCCTGACTTGCGCCTCCACGCCTTCACCCTCCCCTACCCCTAGCTAGGGAGCTTCCTCTACTTGAGGGAGATAGTGGTGAAGAAAGGTCAGCCTCTACCCTGTAGAGGTTTCCTTGATCTATCATCAAGTCATAAGTTCGAGAGTTATGATCGTCATGTCCCACAGAGGAGCAGAATCGACACCATTGCTGCTTCAATTCTAGAACGTAAGCACCCAGACGGGGACAGCAGTTAATATCATGTAGCCCGGCAACATGAAAATCAGCGCACCATAACGTTGGACCACTTGGCCCCGCAGCCTCCTTAGGACACAATGGGTTAGGTCCCCCATCCTGCGTGTAATCTGCCAGCAAAGGACACTAATCCTTGGTATGACTTGATACCCTGCATCTTATGCACCATATTTCTGGAGTAGCCTCTTTCCCTCGTTCCTTTCATAGATTTTGTATTTCTATGTGCATTGCCTCCAATTTTCCCTATATTTTTTGCACCCCAAACTAAGCATGATCCCTCGGTGCAGCCTCTAGCTTCATAGCAATCTCCAAAGCCTTCTCTTGCGTTGCAATTGACTGTTGACCCATAGGTCTGCGTAGGTGAGGTAGCAGCATAACGATAAACCATTCCCTGTGCTGCCTATCATCATACTAAAATTCCCCATCTTTGATAACCTTTTTCAATTGCTTATCAGCTTCTGTAATATTCCCAATTTTTGCAGCTAATGGGAATATTGCATTTTAATTTCAGTTTTCTTAACTTATGAATAAAAGTATAAAGGAGGAACTCTAAAACTCCTAATCAGCAAAATAAATCAATGCCCAATGTGAACATGGAAAAATCTAGGCCATTTCAATAAAATACACTTAGGTGTGAAAAGGAATGAAGAAGGTTGACTAGGTCAACAGGACCAAATCACAGCAGTGTCTTGATGCATTGAACCTCCTTATTGATCAGCACAGTTTTAGATGGAGACCCTTCATGTGAAAAGGGTTAACTCATTGGAGGTGTTTTAGGGTTTTCTAAGCCCTAATGTTATAAAATGAAGAGGAAGGCCACAAGAAAAGGTTGTTGAAGATAATTCAATTTTGAGATTGCTTGGGCAGCTCAAAATCTCTGGCTGTTTAGCTAGAGAGAGGAATTTCTTGTTTAGGAATTCCTCCTCCTTCATTGAGGAGCTCTTGAAGGAGTATGTTCTGAAATGCCTCACATCTAGGCTTGAGGCCAAGCATCCTCTATCGAGACAGCATTATTTTTGCAGCAGAATAATACTGTGTTGCTGGGTGTTGCAGTGAGGGGTTTTCAACACCACTTCCAAATCTAGTTTTGCAGAAATGGGAGCATTTCTTTCTCTGGAAGATTAGTGAGGAAGCATTGAGCTTCAGTTCCAGATCTTGGCATCAGGCCAAAGGACCTTCCAACATCAACTGCGCAGTATACTTCAGAAACTGCGTTATTTTCCAATGCATTGTTGCAGCAAGGTTTCTACCCTAGTTTGGTGCTCATTTCCTTGAGGAAGGGCCATCCCTTCTTCTGGAAAGTTTGTACTTCAGCCTCTTCTATAATTTTGTATATTTCAGCTCATATATTCAGAGTTTCAGTGATTCTACATTTTTCAGATCCATATTCTGCAGATCTGATACTTGTATGTGTTCTTTCATGAAATCCCTTGCCGGGTGATCTATTTCATGTATAAAAGGAGCTGAATCTCCATTTTTCTTCATGCTCAGTCATAATAAACTTCAGATCTTATTTTTCAGACATATTTTTTCTAATGTCTTCAGAAACTACGCTCTGCATGCTTCAGCCATTTTCTGCATACTCAAAGTCATGGGAAATCAGCATTTTTAAGCATATCCAAGGATGGAGGAACTGTTTAACATAGCTAGAATTTTTTTTTTGAGTTGAAATTTGGAGCATAGGTCCCTCACGACCTAATATAAAATAACCTCCCGCAATTTCCCTTAATTTTATGCATATTTCTGAATACATCTATTTTAGGGTCAAAATCACTGCCTTTCCCCAATTTTTGGATCCTAAATTCAGATCTAAGTTGCTGATGTCCTTAAAATCAGTTGCTAAGTGTCTATCAGCACATTTTAGGAACTTATATCTCTTTTCACTTTCAATAGATCGTTTTACTTTGTTGTAGCCCCTCATTGGGCCTTCTCTTGAAGATAACTAGGTGTGGGAGATCTGTTTAACCTACCTAGTCTTATTTGTTTCAGCTCAAATATTGGATTTATTTTTTTTATTATCTTATCTAAAGGATCCCAGAGTTATTTTCCTATTCTAAAGCATATTTTTCTAAAAATGCGTTTTTAAGTGCATGATTCATGAGTTGTTCCTAAATAGGAATATTACAGCCATACCGATTCAGTGGGTCCTTGTCTAAAGTATTTTAAGTCGACCACTATTTGAGAGTAGGACTATGGCTTTCGGAACTGTTCTTTTAATGATGTCTTAATCTCTTGAATAGATGGGTTTGTGTGTTGTCCTACATACCCCATATACCAATCCAAGGCCCTTCCTTCAAAGGCAAGTGATAGTTGCGCCCTCTTTACAGCATCGGAAGCCACGTTCTGCGCAGCCCATACTGATTCTGCGACAAACCAAAATCAGTCCATATCTTCATCCCCTACACCCTTTAAGGTAGGTAGCTTCATGTGCGAGGCCATATCATCTTATGGTGGTGGTGGAGGTATGGGTGAGTTCTTACCCCTATGTTGACTTGAAGGTGGTGTAGCTAGAGGGCTATGCGTAGCCAATTCTCTTAATGGACTGTATACAAATCTATCTCCTTCTTGATTAGTTTGGTAGTACTTACCACTTCGTGTTGTTCTCTCGCTCAGATCAAGGGTCATTCACTCGGTGTGGCTGCACAGAATTCCCTTTTCGCACAGTAATATTTTCATTAACAAAGGAAATGTTTTCAAGAACTTACCTCGGAAACCTTGATGAACCTCCGCTTTGCTTCTGAATAAGTGATGAACTGATCGACTATGAATTTTGTCACAAATCCTCCCAACATGCTATCCACCCAGTGATCTACCGTATGGGTGATGGTATTGTCAGTACTTTCCAACTGTTGGATCAACTCTAAAGTCCACTATGTGACCCACTCGTCCTTCCAACACATCTGGAAATCTATGAGCCTGGCTAGCCACTCCTACAGCTCATGTGCAAAGGTTACAAAGAAAGTTTCATAGACTTCAGTGAAGATGTACTTGTTCTTCCACTTCTTAGCCTTCAATTTCGCGTTGTGATTCTACTTTACAGCAAATTCCTGGATCTGTCTTTCGAACCAATCTTCAATTTCCACCCGCTCAGGTCTCCAAGGACCTCATGGCATTACCCGATCTCTCTCTCAAAATTCTCCTGGTCCTGGCAATAGAACTATTTTTTGGCTTGAGGGGTCCTGACCCAGGTTTGGAGGTTAAGGTTTTCCAACAAACCCCTATACTACTGGCCCTTTCAGCAATGACCTACTTGTGTAAGCCAAGGTCTCACCCGAAGCAGTATGTGAGGGTGCTAGAATTAGGTTTCTGCACCCTAAGAGAGAGTAGGTAAGTCAGGGAAAATCTATGTTCGCAACTTATCGGATTTGCACAGATTAAGTTTATTCGCAGGCTTTCATCAGTATAATCAGTTATTAACCATAATAGAGCTATTACCATTCACAGATCTAATCAATACCTTCGCATCCATGTGCGTATCAGCAATTACCAGCATGGAAAATTTTAGGGGCTAATATTCGCAGATGGGCTAATTTCCCATGGTTTTTCAAAAAAAAAAGATTCGCCAATTTCCATTTTTTTATAAAAATGATTCGCCCAAATTTTAGAGTATAAAATTATTTTACGTTAAAAATCACCAACATTATATAGAAAATATATATCATTTCATTATAAATTTGAATAATTTTACAAATACATCAATAAACATTTTATATTTTTTATATTAGGGACTAGTGAGATTCGCCAAATTTTTAAACTTCAAGATAATTTTCCATCCTTAAAATTTTCCCTGATTACCAGCACATAATATCATAAGCACAATTACTGATACATTCGTAGCATAAACATATAGCACAGAAGTGTTCGCAGCTTAAACAGATACCATCATAGAGCATTACAGATATACTTATGTAACAACACATATATATTCGTAGCTAAATAACCATCACAGATACACTTCAGCAGTAAACATCATTGATCCAAATAACACATAGATACTTTAACAATACTTCGCATTCATTAACATTCAGATCCACTTACAACCAAAACTAGCCCACGCACACAGCCTAGCGGGGTCTGCACATAGCAGGACTGAGGATCTCCGCGCACACTGCTAGCAGGAGTCCTTACCCAAACAACCCAAATAGATCTAGTAACTCGCACGTAGTATCAGTCTTAATTCATGTCTACCTCTAGACTCAAACTATTCATCTATTTATATCGATATAGCCTACGTTGTCTTGTGGTCTGCAAATCGTGGTTTGTGGACTCTAGGTCTACCTTTTGACCCATTACAATGTGTTTGAGGCTTTGACCCACCCTAAAACCCCTGCGTTAAACTAATTAATACAAAAAATATACAAAATTTGCACCGTAGGGAGCCTCGTTCCAACACCTCCTCTCCACATTTTTCACCCCCCTCGGTACAAACCTCCTTGCCACGTCATCACCCCCATCACAATTGCATTCCCTCCCACTTGTGTCTTATGCTTAAAATTTTTCGACCCTGATCTATGATTGCGATATATGTATAAAAGGTTTTCTCCTCCCACTCATCATTTATTTAATAATCTCTCTTGCTAATAAAATGAAACCCCGCTATCTCTTTCAATCCGCCTCCAACCTGTTTAACCTCCATATTTCCCGCTCCTATTTTATTTCTCCCATTGACCCAAAATTCAACGTGTCTCCTTCTCATATCTTTCACATGCCTGATCCTTTTGTTTGGAGCCTATATATATGGGTTTTTCCACTCCAACACTATTTCCATGTTTAATTCAAGACCCTATCGCAACAAACAAGAAACCAAAGGAAAGGAACAGTGGCATAGTTTCTATGAAACAAATTTCTACCATTACTCTTAGCACCAGCACATTTCCACAAGGCATCATGCAACATTCAAAGAATATTCACATGTCACTTTCACTATTGTTTACAATTTTTGTGGATTTGGTTGCACCAAAACAGAAGAGGAGTCTTCCCATAGACTACCACATCATACAACCACTTCGAATTATTATCCTTGATGTTGTTTATTTTGATTATGTCATAGCACTTTGTATTAAATATTTAGGATAAGCCTCATCTCTTGCACGAGATCATAATAACTTTTGGGAACATTTTTACTCCTTTTCTGGAGATGATAGTTTTATATTTTTGTATATATGTGACAAACTGCTATGTAAAAAAGGTTCGTGGTTTTAGAATCTTGGCTCATATGATTAGTACTCTTACAGTGAATAAAATTGAAAGAAACTTCTGGGGACTGATTATCAATCTGGTGTGTGTGTTGTTAATTTTCACTTTTGTTTCCATATCTTATTATCTTTAGAGGAAGTTTGCAATCCCTCATGTTGTTATGTGTTTTAATTAGTCTCTTGACATGTTCATGTGTTTTATCAATTTTTGTTAGTCTCACACAGTGAGATTTCTTGACGAAATATACATGATGAAAATGTAAAGAGAATCACTTATAACAGTTATATTCCATGATATTTCAGTGAGAATATTTTAAGTCTAGAAATAGCTTTCTCTTGTAGAAATATTGACAAATTTCTACTTGTGTTATTTACTACCAAAAGAAGTGGATTTCTACCTTGCAGACCCATTGTTTCTTCTTCCATTTCACATTCTCTTCCCCTCATAGGCTACAAACTCACTCTTTTGCTACCACATCAGACCCAATACCCTCATTAGTATAACAGTGGATTTGACTGAAATCTCTTTTCAGTGAATGGGAGTTTAAACCACCTACCAATCTCATAAACCAAATCGTTAAATTACCTTAGAGTTTAGGATGTGCCTGGTCAGGTGCTTGAAGCAGTCCAAGTGCTGATTCCAACGCTAACATCTTTTGGTGCATCTGTCGAGAGACGAAGATCTTGAACGCAGATTTCTCCCGAGTTTTTTGTTATACAGAGATCAGATCTAGTTTTTGATGGTGAACAAAGACTAGACACCAAAGAAGACTGTAAATTTTTCACTTGGAAACTCCATTGGTAGAAGAATGTAATGGTGACTCCACTGGAGAACAAACTCAGTTGAAAAAAATGAGAAGGTACAAGAAAACCAGGTATCAAGCCATAAGTTTCTTCCAGGAATTTATATTAACTTTCATAATATCCTTCTTGTATTTTCCCTCACATGTGAAAAGAATTATCTCATGCTTTATATACTCAGATTACTATAAGTCTTCTTTTGTTTATCCCTCATTGAAAGAAGATCCTTTATTTTCTACTATCATTGATCTTGATCATTTTCCTCCAATTTAACCCTATGAGAAAAATGATGTACATATACCAATTTTTCCTGAAAATGATCAACCATCTCAGCTTATTGATAATAAACTTGATTTACCTCTTGAAATCCTTGTTGTACCTTTTTATCAACCTGTTGAGCCTTGTATCCAACTCACAAAAGTTCAGTCCAAGATTAGAAAGCATTATAAGCCTTTGAAATTGTCATTAACCCTTCATGAATATCCTCCCAATTTTCTATATTACCTTCCTGAGTTTAATGGAGAAGACCATGTAGCAGCAGAAAAACATATTGAAGCTTTTGAAAGATTTATAGATCTTCTTCAAATCATTCATGAGGATGTGGTTTTGAGGACATTTTTTCAGTTGTTACAAAGGTATGATAGATTATGGTTCAAAAATTTGGAGGCTGATTCAATAGTTTCATGGATGGATTTTCATGATGTTTTTCTAAGGCATTGGGGTGAAAACAAATCATATCAGCAGTATCTCTCTGAATTTTATGTGATGAAGAAAAGGGAGGATGAATCACTTATCATATTCAATAGGATATTTCATAGTTTTTATCATAGTATACCCAAGGATATCAAGCCTCCAAAAGTTACTGTCATGTTAGCCTATACCAATGCATTTGATTATAAGTTTTCTTTATGGCTTAAAGAAACCAAAGCACCTACTCTAGTAGCCATGCAAGGAAGCCTTTGAAATTGAATCTAATATTATGACAGTATGAAGGTTGAAATAAGAGGAACAAGATGAAATAGTGCAAGCAAAAACCACTCAGAAATCATTCAAGCAAGATGAACAGGAAGGTGATGGTGATTATTCACATAAGGACAGTGAAGATGAAGGTACATATGATTTTGTTTCAGAAATTTCTTATGATTCTTGTTCTGATCATACTTCAATTGTTGATTTAGAAATTGTAAATAATCAACCTATTTGTGCTACTTATGGAAGTGATTCAGAAAAAAAAAAAAAAAATGAATTTCAAGATCATTATGAGGAGAATATTTTTAAAGATCATTATGATGGTTTTCAATGTATTATTATGGGATTGTAGCAACCTTCCTTGTTTTCACAATCAGCATCTTCTTGTAGTAGCATAAGATATGATGACTTGCAACATATTTCTACATCGCATATAGATTTTTCTAGCAATGACTATGTATTAGATAGCTATGATGACAAGATTTCACTTGATGGTGAGGAATGCTTAGTTTTTTAACAGCTTGATGATATTCCTCTAGCTATTTCAAACAACAATCTTACTGAAAATTCTTTGCAAGAAAAGCTTTATGAACAACAAGGTCATATTACTCTTATGTCTTCAAAGAAATCTGATATTGGGAAGGACTTCTCTAAAAAGATCACTGATATTCAAGATAGCAGGGGGATCATTCTTGATTACATAACCGTGATAAAAAAGGAATATTTACAAAAGAAAATTTGTCCCTTGGAGGACAAAAAGTTTGTTCTAGGTTTTAAAGATCTGATGGCAACATTTTTTTAGGCACATTTTTCCAAAGCCTTGAACATTTCAAGCTTCATTAAAACATCAACCTGTTTTGGTGAACATGGTTTTTCACAAAGTTTTTTATGGCAGCTGTTGATTTCTTCCTGTGATTTATTAAGTGATTACAAAGGAGTGGTTATTTTTATCATAATAATACTTGCATGGCTAAATTGGAAGTTTGTGTACACATGAGAAATGGAAATCAGTTTATTAGATGTAGGGAAGTAGATGAATAGGCTTGCCAATCGACCAATTTCTTTTCAGTTTTAGTTTTCAGTCTGAATTTAGTTTTAATTTGAAGAAATAAGTTGCAGAAGATCGAAATGATGCTTTTGACTCCATTACCCAATGGCTAGGCATACTGGTCTTTTTGAGTTAATGAGCAGGATCGCTAGTTGGAGAGATAAGAGTTGGATTCCAGGCACTAGTCTACAGTTCTTGATAGCTCGCAGGAGGCATATCATCCCCAATTAGAGCCACTGTTAGTACTGATATTTTTTAAATATTTTCAAAGTCTGGTCATCATTATCCAAGGAATCAATCTGCATTTTCAGTTCTGTTGTAAGATGAAAGTTTCACTGTCAAAGTGTAGTGGTGAGAAAATTTCATTTCTACCTTCATTCATTTCATCTTCCCTCTTTTACCTTTCATTTTTCCAAAAAACCCAAACTCCAGCATTTCATTTCTTTCAAAACCCCTTTTTAACTATTAAAATTCAATTTTTATAGTTAAGAAGCAGCTCTGCACACCCACTAACAACCATATCATATTATACCCTTTTTACCTTACCTTCTATTACATATTCAAACCTTATACATGTAACCATTTTCGAATCCTATAAAGTTTCTAGTATGCAATATTGTTGGGACCCATCATTTCTTTTTGATCTATTTCATAACATTCGAAATGTTTTAGAAAAATCCTTTATATTATGATTCGGACAAATTTTACCATATTCATTGACTTAACGAAGTTTTCAGTTATCTACTTCTAAAAATCCATTTAATGGGCCCCACCTACCTTTTCGCATCGCATTTTCACAAAGTTCACTTACCGCATGCACTTCCGCTTCCTCATTTCCCCGATTGTGATATTGAGTGGGACCCTTTCCTGCCACATCATCATCGCTAATCGCATATCACAATTTTCCATTGCCAAACAGTCTGTTACCACCCCGTCTCCCCAATCTATGATATTGTGATATTTCTTTGACTTCCCGAAATGCGATAATCTTTTAACTTCCCAATTCGATATCAATGGGACCCCTTTAATATATATATATATATATATATATATATATATATATATATATATATATATATATATATATATATATATATATATATATATATATATATATATATATATCATATATTATGTATACTGCAATGAAATTTTTTCTTTCCCTCTTTACCTTTATCCTTGCCTTTTCGCATCGGCATATCGCAACAATCCTTGCCACATTCATTTGCCACTCCACAAATATTCTGATGCGATACGAAAGGGACCCACCTTTCCCTGCCACATCACCCTTTCCCCATCACACATGGCAAGCTCTAGAGGATAGGCACTCGGGATCATGTTATAAATGCTGAAGTGCGATGTGCGATATTGGTGGGACCCAATCGCATATCGCAATTCACAAGATCAGGAGGATAGGTGCTCATGAATCCTTTATAAATGCTAAAATGTGATTGCGATTTCCACCAGCTATTACACCTCATGAACTTCCCTGGAATTTTATCCATATTTCTCATGCCTTTTCAGCCCCCCTTCTCCATTCTTCTTTAACACTTAAGGGGGGGGGGGTCCGAAAAGTTGTTTTCTCCGTCACTCCTTCTACGTGTCCTCCTCTCTGCATTTCGCACCCCACTCAGTCCAAACCTCCTTGCCACATCATCACCACCATCACAAATCTCATTCCCTCCCTCTTGTGTCTTATGCTTAAATTTTTCCGACCCCGATCTGTGATTGCAATATATGTATAATATGTTTTCTCCTCCCACTCATCATTTATTTAATAATATCTCTTGATAATAAAATTAAACCCCGCTATCTCTTGCAATATGCCTCCATAACCTGTTTAACCTCCATATTTCCTGCTCCTCTTTTATTTCTCCTGCTGACCCACAATTCAACGTGTCTCCTTCTCATATATTTCACATGCCTGGTCCTTTTGTTTGGAACCTATCTATATGGGTTTTTCCACTCCAACACTATTTCCATGTTTAATTCGAGACCCTATCGCGACAAACAAGAAACCAAAGGAAAGGAACAGTGGCAGAGTTTCTCTGAAATAGATTTCTACCATTACTCTCAGCACCAGCATGTTTCCACAAGGCATCATGCAACATTCAAAGAATAGTCACATATCACTCTTACTGTTGTTTACACTTTTGTGGAGTTGGTTGCACCATAACAGAAGAGGAGTATTGCCATATACTGCCACGGCATACAACCACTTCGAATTGTTAGCCTTGATGTTGTTTATTTTGATTATGTCATAGCACTTTGTATTAAAGATTTAGGATAAGCCTCATCTCTTGCACGAGATCGTAATAAATTTTGGGAACAAGTTTACTCCTATTGTGGAGATGTCAATTTTATATTTTTGTATATATGTGACAAACTACTATGTAAAAAGGTTCATGGTTTTATAATCTTGGCTCATATGATCAGTACTCTTTTCAGTGAATAAAATTGAAAGAAACTTCTGAGGACTTATTAACAATCTAGTGTGTGTATTGTTGATTTTAACTTGTGTTCCCATATCTTATTATCTTCAGTGGTATTTTTCAATCCCTCATGTTGTTATGTGTTTTTATTAGTCTCTTGACATGTTCATGTGTTTTATCATTTTTTGTTAGTCTCACACAGTGAGCTTTCTTGATGAAATATACATGATGATAATGTAAAGAGAATCACTTATAACAATTATCTTCCATGATATTTCAGTGAGAACATTGTAAGTCTATAAATAGCTTTCTCTTGTTGAAATATTGACAAATTTCTACTTGTGTTATTTTCTAGCAAACGTAGTGGATTTTTGCCTTGCAGACCCATTGTTTCTTCTTCCATTTCACATTCTCTTCCCCTCATAGGCTACAAACTCACTCTTTCGCTACCACATTAGACCCAATACCCTCATTAGTAGAACAGTGTATTTGACTGAAATCTCTTTTTAGTGAATGGGAGTTTAAACCACCTACCAATATCATAAACCAAATCATTAAATTACCTTAGAGTTTAGGATGTGTTTGGTAAGGTGCTTGAAGCAGTCCAAGTGTTGATTCCAGCGCTAACACATACCAGTACTCTTGTGAGGTGTACCCAATTATCTACCACCTATAATTGTGTCCCCTCTATCCAATCTATATCCAGGTCGATATCTTCTACCATAGGATCCATTTTTTTATATTCATGCTCTCTATTGATCCCCATCTATCCTTGTTTCTGCAACACTGACAAGCTCTGAAGAATCGCTGCATTAACCACTACCTGCTTCTCCAGAGCCATTGCAAGTCTTTCCAGAGCCTCAACCAACCTATCATTGTCTTCTTTTCAACTCTTATCTCTTCCCTCAAGCTTCTCAATGTATTTTCTATACCATGAGAACACTCTTCTCCTTGTTGCCCAACTGATCTATAGGAAGTGTCACAGGAACTATAGTCTATCATTTTCCTTTTCATCTTGAATTATCTTCTTCCTACAAGTGTACCATGTCATATAAACCATACAGATACCAAAATCAAATCCATACCTCAGTCATGTTTAGGGGAGGGTTATCTCATCTACAAGATCATTCCACATTAACATGTACATATATAATCATAAACATACCCATATAATAAAATAACATCATAACAACATCATGCAAGATCATACCAATTGTATACCATGATCCCATGCATGACAACCATAACCTTAAAAACATCATACTTACCCAAAGAGAGTGAAACCATGCTCTGATATTACCCTGTGGTATCAGATATGATTCAAAGAGAGTGCAACCTACTCTTATACCACCATGTAACACCTCCTCCCACATTTACCCACTTTCACCAGCTTTCCAGGGGTAAACATGAGCTTAGGGTCACTATGATAAGACTCAACCTCCTAGGCAACCTTAAGGAAATGGAGTCGACAACTTAAGACCTTACTAACTTCCCTCATGTGCCACAGGACCTCCAGGAGTAACCCAACCCCTCTAGGTGTCTAGCCCCTGAGAAAAATCACTTTTTCCCTGACCTAGAGCCACAGTCACTCCCTTGCTAAGGCCTCCATGTGACTATGGGTTCCCAGTCACACTCATAAGCCTACCTCCATGCGACTATGGACTTTTCTACTCATTTCTATGTCAGTGACTTCGAATTCGGTGCCACTTTTTTAGGGCTAGGACTAAGGTCTCTACCCAGAACTCAATGAAAATTCCAGAGAAGATAAATTACATAGAAAAAATGCTTATAAACCAAAAATTGAAATTGGCACTTGACCTAACCATCCCCAAACAGGAGTGACATTCTGTCAAAAACTTGGTATATATGCAAGCTAAAGGTCACGAATGCAAGTTTAAACATGAGGGACTAAAAACTTATCTCAGGTTTAAAAATAAGGGTCACTACCTTCTCTCATTAGCTATCATAACACCAATTACGCCTTGCATTCATTATTTTTTCAGTCATGAGTGAAAACATGAAAACATTCATGACTATGATTTGTCATAAAACAATGCTTATAACCAACATATAACCAGACAAATAAAAATAAGAGAACAACCATTAAAGCCACATAATAACCAATATATTTCCTTACCCAAAGAAAGAGAAACTTAGCTTTTATTAAACATAGGCAAATATCAACTGGGTTTGGGACTTCCACATTCCACCTGACCATATATTGGCTGAGTCAAATCTCTCTTTAACAAATCGCCCCTATTCCATATTCCAAGCATGAATGTGGGATCTCATGGGATAAACCAATCCAAATGAAACCAAGGTAATCCATAGGTTAAACCACCTCCACCCTCTCCATACCGTGATCACACCTGAACCGGTGCCAAGATCACAAATTTGAACCGATCTTGGATGCCTCAGAATTCCTTCACCATCCTTGAGGAATTTTCCTGTCTCCACCCTCAATATTTACCATGTATCCTACCATTACTGGTCAAGGGATTCCTAGGCCTTTGGGAATTTTCCTTAGACCACCTCACCCCAGATTCTGAAACCATCCAGCAAACCAAAGCTCAAAACCAATAACAATCCCATCACACCATAGCTATCTGGAAATGGAAATGCTAGGCTAAAATATACTGTCGAAACACAGCAAAATCCATGCCAATGACATCAAAAGAACCAAATAACAACATGCACGTACTATGCATGTCAAAACAAACTAGTAAATCATATGTGGAAACTGTTACCTACAAGCATTCCTGCTAAATTTGCTTGATCCTTGTCTTCCTTTTCCTTCCTTGTCCTTCTTTTCCTTTCCTTTCCTTTCCTTATTTTTCATTTCCTTGCTTTATTTAATTTTTCTCTTGGTGCTTTTCCTTTTCTAAGACTAATTCTAACACTAAACTGATAAAATGTTACCAATTGATGCTCTGAGATCTTTTTATTGATGAGGCCTCTAATTTCTTCAATTTTCCATTATTTTCCTTCATTTTCCTCCTCACATGCAACCTATGACCTTTCACCTTCCTTTTCACCTAATTTCCATTATTTTCATAAATAATGTGCCAAAAATGCCTTTTCTCCTTTCCAAATCCTTATAAATTTCATTTTCCAACTTCCGTTATCCATAAAACATGACAAGTGATGCCCACTAGGATATTTTTCCCAACATTCATCTTGGAATAAGTGTCCATTTCTCGTGGTCTTATTTTACGTTCACTAACTTTTATTACATGAAATTTTAACCCGAGGTTATTACACATCCCTTTTGAACAGTGTTACAATGAGGCTCAGAGGAATTTTTATCATCAAGAAATAAGGGAAAACCCTAAAAAACCAAAAATTTAACCCTAGGAGATGAAGCGCAAAAAACTTGTGGGCACCGCAGGGGTTTGTTGGAATGTCAACTTCTTGGGGTCGTAACTTTGGCATATGATATTCGTTTTGTGCACATGATACCTCATTAGAAATATATATACAATTAAAACAACTTTTGATTGTAAGTTCAAAAGGGTCCATAAATTTTTCCATACTTTTGGACACATTCCTAAGGATTAGTGTATGCATGAGGAGACAAGAAAGAAGACTAGGACATGAGCTAACCTTAGAACTCAGATTTATTAGGAATTTACTTTGTAGGTAGATTAGATAAAGTTATTGTCACTCTAAATATAATTAAATACGTCATATTCACCCACTGATAAGTTTTGTAACACCCATTTAACTATTGATTTCCCCTATCATCAAGAGTTGCATACTTTTATTCATTTGTGGCATACCTAGATTTTCGACTATGATGTAGAAAAGTGGTAAAATATGAATATGTATATGATATTGAATAAATCAGGCATCTATATTTGAAGAATATGAATAATAAAGAGAGGTCCAATGAAAGTGTTTAGTGTCGATGCATCCTAATTAGCCTCTATAGTTGCAGAAGGTTAATATTGGTAGTGAGGAGTGATCTAATATGGCATAAATCAGAGACTATTAGGATATATAAACTATGTGTTATATTAAGGCATTGTTGAAATAATATTCAAACTTGTTCCGATAAAGTTTACTAATATTACGTTTGGTGTGTTATATTCTTTCCACGACTAGTTGCACGGGTGGGAGGGGGGGGGGGAATAGAGACAGCCCATGTTCGTTGCCTGCGAAGAAGGGCCGCGTGGTTATAAGTTTCTATTGGGGGGTAGGAGTAGGCAGAGTCTCACGCGGTCTAGGTAGCTCCTAAAAAATTGGACCCTATAATAGGTGGAAAAACCTACCTATGGTTTTGTACATGATTTTTGCACATGGTTTTCAGCATTATGGTTTTCTGCCCATGGTATTTTGTAGATTCTGTCAAGGGAACTATGGGTATGTTATAATCCAGGGTCAATGGATTTGGGTTTTGAATGCTTCGGCATGTATATATATGTATTGTAACACTAAAAGGAATATAACAAAAAATCAATCTGGTAGTCCCGATTTTTGGATCCAGGGGAGAATATTTTTGTATATTTATTTATGTTATTTTCATTGTTTATTTTTATGTTTTAAGAATTCATTTGCAAGTAATTTTTTTACAGGGTTAAAACCTACATTTGGTATCAAATTTATTTCAGCTTCAAGGGTACAACTTTGTTGTTAAGGGGTTTTGCTCGGGCTTGTGGTAGACCCTCTTCAGTATGAGATCAACGAGATCGATTCTTGCAGTGAAAGAAGATGGTGAGCAGTGGAAAGATAGAGATCGAGAAATTTAACAATCATATTTTTGAGTTATGGAAGCTCAGTATTGAGGATCTGGATAAATATTAGTGGATTGTGGTAAATCTAGGTACTAAACCAACGTAAATGTTAGATGAAGATTCGACAAAATTGGATCAGAAATAAAAGAGCAAAATATGATTTTGTATCTCAAATTCAGTATTGTTGAATGTATCAGGGGAAGCTATGAAGAATACTTTGTGGGAAAAGTTAGGGACTTTGTACCAATCTACATCTTTGGTGAACAAATTGTTCCTGTGGAAAAATTTATATAACCTGAGGATGAAGGATGGAGACTCGATGACAGAGAATCTGAACACCTTTAATACTATGGTAATCCAATTGTTATCTATTGATATTAAAATCTCAAATGAAGATAAGTGCATCATTTTTTTGTGTCCTCTACCATATTCATGGGACATTTTGGTTGTTGCAATAGGTAGAAATATAGAAACAAAAATAATTCCTTGAGTGGGATATCTAAATCTCCCAGAAAACCCGTAAAAGTGTGCTAGAAATTAAAAAAGGAAGGGAACTACAAAATGGACTATAGATCTAAAGCTCTTTAGAAAGGAAAGGGATCTGATGATTCTCATTTTTCAGAGGTGAAAACCACCTCATATGAAGGTGGGGATGTGTACTTTTATTCTTCTTCAAGATGTAAATCATCAGGCATGGTTGATTGGCTTAGGTGCATCCTTTCACTTTACTCCCCATACGGAGTGGTTCTGTGAGTATGGTAAATATGTTGGTGGTGACGTCTTATTAGGGGATGAAAGGAAGGCCAAAATCATCAAACGCAAAAAATTAAATTTGAATTTTCAAGGTGGAAGGATTATAATACTTCCTAGCGTTCTTCATATTCCTGCATTGGCCAGAAATCTGATTTTTGTAAGCAAGATGGATTATGTAGGTGTAAAAATAGTGTTTGAGAAGGGTGCATACAATATGGTTCGAGGATAACTGGTATTTATGTGGGGAGTTCGAATTAGAACTCTATACAAGCTTCTGGGTAGCACTGTTATTGATGGGTGCAATAGTTTTTTGTTCCAAAAATTGGAGTTGAAAACCTTGTGGTCTCTGGAGAAAATACCATGCTATGGCATCAAAGGCTTGGACATATTGGAGAGAAGGGCCTTTGAATACTACATGGTAATGGTATGGTAGAAGGTATGTCTAATTTCTCTTTGAATTTCAACTTCTGTGAACATTATGTATATGGGAAGTAGAATCGGGTGAGTTTCCCCTCTGGTGCTAAGAGGGAGAATCAAATATTAGAGCTTGTGAAAAGTGACTTGGTTGCACTTGTTTGGTTCCATCACTGGTTAAGTATGTGTACTATGTATAATTTATAAATGACTTCTCAAGGAATACATGGATATATTTCCTCGGTAATAAATCTGAAGTCTTTGACGAGTTTAAATAATTTAAGGCTCTAGTGGAAAACCAAACAGAGAATAAGATAAAGGTGTTGAGGATAGATAATGGTGGAGAGTTATGCAAGAACAAATTTGAAGATTTTTGTATGAAGTGTGGTATAGCATGGAAGAAGAGTACTCCATACACACCTCATCAAAATGGAGTTGCATAAATAATGAACGGGGCATTGATGGAAGAGGCAATAAGCATCCTCAGCTTTGTTGGGTTAGGACAGGAATTCTAGGAAGATGTAGTGGAGACTTCATGTTACCTGGTTAACATATCACCTTCATCAGCATTGGATGATAAGACTCCACATGAGGTATGGATTGGGAAGAAACCCTCTCTTTCACATATCAGGGTATTTGGCTATGATGCATATGTACATGTTCCAAAGGGGAAAATAACCAAGTTGGATAGTAAATATGAAAGGTGAATCTTTATTAGGTGTAAGGATGGTTTAAAAGGTTATAAGATTTGGAACCCAGAAAAAAGGAAGGTTGTGTAAAGCAGAGGTGTGGTTTTTAGAGAGGTGAAAGATTTATTAAACATGAATTCCTACCAAAATAACCTGATAATATAGAGTTTTATTTAAAGGAGACAAGAATCAGACTATACAATAGAATAGGAATCAAAAGATGAAGAGCCACAAACTCCAGTGGTGAGAAGATCAGTTTGAGAACGAAGGTAGCCAGAAAGGTATAGTCCATCTGCTCTATGTTCAAATTTTTTTTTATCTATTATTGATGACGATCCCAGAACTTTCAGGGAGGTAGTATATAAAGAGGATGGAAAACTTTAGAAAGAAGCCAAGGTTGATGAAATGGAATCTTTGGACAAAAATGAGGCTTGGGATCTAATGGAGTTGTTGACTGGAAGGAAACCCATTAGAATCAAATGGGTGTTTAAGAAGAAGATGAATGCATAAGGTAAGGTGGAGAAATACAAATCTTGATTGGTAGAAAACAGTTATTCAAAAGTGTTAGGAATTGATTTGGGTGATATTTTCTCTCCAGTTTCCAAGTTATCTTCTATTAGATTAATTTTATATGTTGTTTCTGATTTTTATTTTGAGGTAGAACAGATGGACGGGAAGACAACACTTCTTCGCGGGGATATGGAGGAAGAGATCTACATGAAGCAACATGAAGGTTTTGTGGTGAAGGGTAAGAAATAATTGGCATTCATGTTTAAAAAGTATATGTATGGGTTAACACAATCACCAAGGATGCGATATCAAAAATTTGATACATATATACATGGACTTGCCTTCACCAGAATTGTTATGTGGAATTATGATCTACAGGTAAACCAAATTCCCTAAATGTGGTGCTATGAATTTAGAACAACAGATCAAATACTTTGCTATCACTTTCTCTAAGAGTAAATAGACACACATAAATAAAGAGGAACCTACTTTCAGTGATCCAAGCACTTCCTATTTTCCCTCTGTCGCTTTTTTTGTAGCTTCCAATCCAACTTATATCGCCAGACTAGTTCTTGCAAGTATAAACACTAAACAGCAAAGAGATTTCAATATACAGATGCCTATTTATCTTAATCAGTTAAATCGATTGAACATGAAACATATATATCAATTAAGAATCCATTGCATGAGAAATAGAACCATAAACATATACATATATGGGAAAATGAATAGCAATATTTATTAATGAGTAGAAGGGGGAGGTTACAACCAACGATCGATTTGATTTCACCAGCTCCAGCTTCATCCCAGCCTCATCACAATAAACATTACACGAGTAGTATATCACTTCTATCACTCTCTCAATTGAGAATCCAACAACATTTCTTTACCAAAATTCTTCCTTCCCTAGCACTAGGATCTGTGCTCAATTTATAGAGAAATTGATGGTAGTTTCTCAATCAATGACTTTCTAATAATAGGCAAGACATGTTCCCAAGCTCAAAGGTGTTAGATGGACACATGTATTTGAAGTTTGACACATATGGACTAATAGAAGGCACTGGCCATGTGGAGATTCTGGAACAATGAGAATTTCACTCCCAATTAACCAACACACCCTTGAATGTCGAGAAGTGCATTGCAGTGCACCCTTGAATGGAGGGAGCTGCATATGAAACTCAGTTAGTCCCTTGAGAGGAAACGTTGGTGAGCTTATAAGTGATATAACATATACTTCAAACCTTGGAAATATTGCAATAGAATTCATGAATGGTTTGTTCTTCTCTTAGGGCATGTAGCAACTAAAATGATAGGGGATGATAGACCCTATTTCATTGGTCCTGGGGATGATGTCCAGTTTGACCAGGTCATGGGGAATGATGCCCAATTTGACCTATAACAGTTGCCCCCTAAAGCATGAATTCATAATAATAACAATATTTTTTTTTAATGAGATGTTTTACGATGTGATACCCTGGAAATAAAGCGGAGTGGTGACCTGCATCAATCTTATAATACATTACATCATGATATATCCTCTTGATCATGAATTTCTAAGGGAGGCATTCCCATGATCATCACGTAAACTATAAAATAACATGTACATAGTATAGAAATTCATCTACATTGGAATGTTGCCCAATGCAGACATGCCTACAAATATAGGCCCATGTTCGGATAACGATCTGTATGTAAGGTCACCGTACAGATGATGTGTACAACAATCATGAAATCACAGCTCGGATGGCTGAAACTAGATCCGGGGTCTTCTTATCTCGTTCACTCAATCGTTTGGGTACAAGTCTAGCCATGCGAATATATAATTTGTAGTCAAACATGGTAAAACATCATTTGATTACCAACCAATGATGTGAGTTTTTAACAAATGTGAGGGAACCACCATTGATGTTAATGGCTCTCAAGGTACTGCACTACATTTTTTAAGGCGTAAATAGATGATTTTATGTCAAATGCCAAACAAAATCTTTCGGTCAAGAGTCTGGAAGAAAGGATCTTGTCAATGTTGTAACAAGCCTCATGGTACTGAAAGATGATGTTTCTAAGTAAACTTCCTGGATGATGATTTGAAATCGACAGGAAGCCAATTTATTTTGAAATGGGAGTTACTAATTTCGGAGACAAAATGTGACTTGATATAGCAATGTTCAAGGATGACAGTCATGAGAATGAATGTTTATGAGTATTGCAGAAGGATTAGTATTCACTGGTTGACTTCTCTTGAGCATATCGGTGACATTAAGATGAGTTGGCAACATTGACCCAAAACTGAAGTGAAGGTATGATGAACCATCAAGAAGATTACCCAACCTAAACAGTAATGATGATGGAGTGAAGCGTCATGTTCAAGAGCGACCTGCTACCGTAAAACGTTATGTTCACTTTCCCAAATTTTCCCCAATCATTTGTCGACCAGTACCTCTTTATTTTTTAACAAGCTTGAGGAGGGTAACATATTCTTGATATATAATTCAACCCTTCGAGCGAATAATGTATCGCTATTTAATAATTTAACAATTCTAGCGATGAATGAAACTCGACTCTTGAAATAAATGTGCATGACTAATCTGCTCATCAGTTGCAAACCTATTGAGAACAACATCAAATGGATTAAAAATACCTGTTTCATGATATATAAAAAATGAATAAAACCATATTTTGCAAATAATAAAATGACTAATTAAAATAATTTTACCATTCATTTTTACCATTTGAAAGTTACCATTTTCATTTTTGGAGCTCTGAACCTGTTTTTTCCCCCGAACTTCAGTTGTTGATTGCAATTGATTATGTGGATGATTTTCATCGCTGTTTGATCCAGGTTGGTGCCATAAACCCCCTTTCTCTTTCAGTAGTCATTTCATTACAATTTTTTAGGGATTTGGGCCCCTTAGGGTAAATTGTTTTTCAAAAGAGGGCAATGCACCCTTGAGCATTGAAAACTGCGTTGGAATGCACTCAAAATGAAGGTCAGGTGCATATGCAACGCACTGTCTATTGACCAAGCATTGGGCACAATTCACATTTTTTATTCCTGCATTGTACCAAAAATTTTCCTATTTTTTTGCATGAAAAAGGGTCCTAATGAGTCTTATGATTATGTTTCAGGGATTAATCGGACTAAAATGACAATTAATTAGAGAGAAAGAGAGCATGATGAACAAAACATGATTTCCCTTAATTATCTTGGTACTATGAGAGCCCTTAGAGGCTGTGGGTTATTGAAGTACTTCTGTCTATTAGGTATGAGGCAACAGATGGAACTATTGGAGTTCCTTGATCGTGCATGGGATCCGGCAATTGAGGCATTTCACATTGGGAACAAAGTGGTCCCAATTTCAGTGGAGGATATATATTTCCTAACAAGGTTGTCGAGGAGAGGCCTACCCATTTCTCTCTTAGGGTCTGCTCTCGAAGGAGAGACGATGAGAGACTATATTTTGCAGCATTGCTACCTAGGGGCAGATCCTAGCAAGGATGGGAAAATAAAAATTTGTGACGTTCGTGATTTTCCCTTGAGAACCATCTTATTCATGATCACAAAGCTTTCTGGTACCGCTACACTACATGTACTGAATAGATCTTATATGCAGTATGAACTAGAGTGCATGGAACCAATAGATTTCAACTGGTTTGAAGTTGTACTCTCTCAAATGAAAGAACAACTGAGCAAGGCAAAGGGAGGAAGGAAGAAAAATTTCAACTATGGTTCGATCCTCATCCATTTTTCCTTAGAGAAGATTCCACTAATGCATCCTTAGCATGTGACGTTGTGTGTATCTAACCCTATAGATCCGAGGATGCATAGATGGGTAGAATTGATGGCTAGACATGCAGGCCAATCATCCATCGCGTTCTCAACTGCATTCTTTTCTTGGTTCAGGCAACAGATTGTCGCAATCAATGAGTATGCATATGCAGGCGTTGATTTTCGAAGAGATCCATACTTAGCTTTACTAGAAGGTGCTCAGTGGGGTGCAATCAGTAAGAATGTTATGACCATGTTTTTTTATTTTTCTAATTTTTATACATGTTTTTGTATTTTGATGTTTTCCCAAGAATAAACTAAAGTTTTAATTTAATGCATATATGGGTTGATTTCAACCACTGGAGGAACCAAAGCATGGAGCAGATGAGCCAGTAGAGAGGGTTGTCGAGAGAGCAGTCCTTCAGGATTTAGAAATGGCTGAGACTCATGCTAAGCTTCGGAAGCACATAAAGGGGTTCACCTTCGAGATTCTAGATTTTCGGATCGAAGAGTTACCCATGCAAATGCAGCGTCACACTATTGGTGTTCCTAACTGCTGGGTGCGATTACTATGTAGGATAACTAGATCAATAGCATGTTACCATGAGCATCACCAGTTTACTTTTGACATGTTGCATACATTTTGAGGTTAGATGACCAATGTGTCTTGGGCACAAATTTTTGTAAAAACCTATAACTATATATTTATTTGATTCCAGTGTTTTCCTATGTTTATTGCACAATCCTATTCAATTATGAGAATGTTTCTTAACATATGTTTCAAATGTCTATCTATAACATAATTCGCTAAAGAATCAGTTAATGTGTTCAAGTTTCTGGAAATGTGTTGATATTGAATGAAATCAAAATGTCTTTCCAAAATTTGAACACTTAGGAACATACAATACAGCGTTGGATTTCTAACAGCATAAACACTAGTAAGTTGCAGTACCACAAGTTGTGAGTCTAACCTTATAATGATACAGTTAATACCAAATGAAATGGCATCTAAGAGAATTTCAATCAACGCACTATACTGAGCAATATTGTTTGTCTATCTACCGATATAAATCCCTTGAAAACTCACTAAATTTCCATTCGAAGCAAAAATGGCCCACGCTGCAGAGAATAGATTATGCGTACTACAACTAGCACCATCGGCATACCCAACAAATGTTTCCAAATATTCAGACATCTGTGATGAAATGTAAAGCGGATTACTAACGTCAAGAAAACTCTCAAAACAAACTAAGATAGTAAACGAAAATCAATCGCATATATATACAATATAATACAAAAAATTACTATGCTCATGATTAAGCATAGTAACGTTTTAGATACAACCCATTTCGGGGCTGCGCCAATGGAATTCCATCGTAATCTACCAAAATTTAGGCACCTTTAGCAAGAATGATTTTGACAATATAGGGCCATGCCATAATGGCTCAAATTTCCCTATACCTATTACATCAGCTTCTTAATGATAAAGAAGGACCAAGTCGCCCTCTGAGAAAATGTGCGGCTAGATATTTTTTTTCATATTGTGCCTTTATACATCTCTTATGCACTTTGTTGGCCAATCAGGCTTCACGACGCATTTCATCAAGATGGATGAGGTTAAAAGGATGCACTTCTTCATCTGAGGTGTCAGGTAACAAGTTGATTGTGAGTTTTAACGACGGTATTTCACATTGGATTGGCAAGATAGCTTCCAAACCATACACCAATTGAAAGGGGATAAATTCGGTTGCATTTCTTACCGAAGTTCGGTACACCCACAAAGTCGAGTACAAGATAAAATGCTAGTTTTGTTTACAAAATCCTATCATTCGTTGAAGCATTCATTTAAGAATCTTGTTGATAACCTCAACTTATCCATTTGATTGTGGATAATAAGGAGTAGAATTATCATGTGACAATCCTAACTTGGCAGTCAATTCAGTCATCATGTGATTGCAAGAATTCTTACCATGACCTGTGACTATAGCCTTTGGGACCCCAAATCGTGCAATGACATGATTAAAGAAAAACAATGCAGTTGTTTGTCCTATGTTGTTGAATGTAGGCATTGCTTCGGCCCACTTGGTAAAGTATTCTACTACAACAATAATATAACCATGCCCCCCGGATGAATGAGGGTTACAAGTCATGAAGTCAATACCCCATTTTGAAAATGGTCCCATAGAGACAATAGGATGCATTGTCGCTAGCGGTTTGCAGATTTTACGATCAAATATCTAGCACGCATGACAACTTCTGACTGCGAAGATGCAGTCACAAAATATGGTAGGCCAAAAGTAATAGGCGCAGAGTATCTTCTATGTGGTATCGTATCCATACAAATTCCCACCACAAGCCCCAGCATGAAAATCATTTAAAACCTTTTCGGGCTCCTCATGAGTGAGGCACCTTCTTAAAATTGTATCGACACCATGACGATAAAGTGTATCGCCAACGATCAGATAATCTTTGGCTTGGTATCGAATACGTCACTGGTCAGAGCGAGAGGTATCAGGTCGAAAATTCTGGGTCTGTAGATAAATGATAAAATCCCCATACCAAGGATTAGATGATCTGATTAAAAACTAAGACTCGCCAAGAATAGATGGTTCTGACATAGTAGTAGTACTATCAAAAGGAAGGTCACAGAGAAGCTCAGCTAAAAGTAAATACTTCTTTGACTTGGAGTTGATGAATTCCAAATCAAATTCCTGCAAAATTACAATCCATTTTGAATACTTGCCCCCAAGAAATTGACGTGATATGATGTAATTCATGGGGTTGCAATCCGAAATGACAATGGTCTTCCAGAACAGGATATAGTGTTGAAATATTTGGACAACTTTAACAGCCACCAAGGCAAGATTTTCTACGCATGAATACTTCACTTTCGTATCATTGAGATTATGACTCAAATAATAGATCGGATGTTCTATCCCATTTTCTACTTGGACCAATACCATATCAATGGTCGTATTAGCCACAGTGATATATAAGAAATAATCACTCTAATAATTGGGGGGATACATTAATGATGCTCGGACAAGAGTATCCTTGACGGCATCAAAATAAGCTTGCGCAAATTGGTCCCAATGGAAGCAAATCCCTTTTCAAGAGCCAATTAAATCCTTTAGCCATTTCGGCATAGTTGGGTATGAACCTCCTTAAAAAGTTAGCCTTTCCTTGAAGTTTCTGCAAATGAAGAAAATTTGACGGCGCGGGAAAATCAAGAATGGCCTGGACCTTCAGTGGGTCTATTTGAATTCCTTCTTTTGAGACGAAGAATCTGAGAAAATGACCAGAACCAACACAAAACACACATTTATGTTGATTGAGGCATATTTTGTAGTGTCAACAGCGTAAAAATATAGCTCTCAAATGCATCGGGTGATCATTCTAATTCCGTGAATGTGGAGGTAAACCATCTAGATAAGGTTGAATGATGTGCTTGATGTCATTGAAAGCATAATCCATTGCTCTCTAAAAAGTTTCCCCAACATTATTTAAACCAAGCGGCAGTTTCCAGTAAGCGAATGTGCCCCAGGGATAGATGAATTTTGTCTTATATTGGTCCTTTGGGTGGATATTGATTTTATTGTAGCTAGAAAATCCATCCATGAATGAAAATATTTCGCATCCAGCACAATCGTCAATAATTTGGTCGATAAAGGATTTGGATGGTTGTCTTTTGGACAAGCAATATTGACATCCTGATAATCGACGCACACTCTGATGGTTCCTTGTTTTTTCATAACAGGAACAATGTTGGAAACCCACTTAGTTACCGGAACAGGGTAAATGAAACCAGCACGCAAAAGGTTTTCAACTTCTTCTTTAATGGCAGCAGCCTTCTTTGAGTGAACAGGACGGAGGCGGTTATGTATCGGTTTGACATCATGGTACATATTAATATTGTGTTCAACGATACTAGTGTCAATACCTGGCATTTCCTCGTAAGACCAGGCAAAGATATCTCGGAATTCATGAAAGAGAGAGCGATATGTTTCAAGTTCTAATGGATAAAAAGAGATGTCTACATGAATATTTTCTACTACGCCAGGTTTTGTTGAAATATCGATAGAAATGGTTTCTACAATATTTGATAAATTTCGCTCGGAATCGATTGCATTAATAGGAAAAGAATTCGAAAAGAAAGTTTTGATCGATGGGTGATATACTTCACTAAGATTTTCTTCTTCATAATCAGGAAGATGGGAACGATGATGATGATCTTCCCATGTTTTTCCTTCCAACATCATGGGTTCCAAAATATTCTCATCTGTCAAGAAATTTGAGGAAAAAGGATCAGATGGATTACCAAAATCTATTGAACAATCTGTAATGTTCCTACTTAGCCTTAGCTAAGAGGAACATTCAATTTTGTTTTAATTTATGTTTCATGAATAAATGAATAAAGGAGGACATGTAAAACTCCTAAAAAGTCTGAATGAATCAATTCCCATGTGAACAAAGACAAATCAGGGCTATGGAAATAATCACTTGCAGGTGTGAAAGAGGTTTGAGCTAAAGACTAGGTCAACCTTGACCAAATCAACAGCGTTGTCTAGGTTCATTGCATCTCCAAAAGGGGCAGTACAGTTCTAGAAGGGAGCCTCTAATGTGAAAAGGGCTAACTCATCAAAGTGGTTTAGGTTTTGCAAGAGCTTTCTCATCTTATAAAAGGAAAAGGAGAGTAGCAAGAGAAGGTTGTTGATAGATTATATTTCTGAGTATTTGTCTGCTTAGACAAATACCTTTCTCTATTGTTGAGTGGAGGATTGTGTTTGGAATTCCTCTGCAAGAGTTTCACCTCTTCCTTTTATTATTCAAGGAGGAAATTTGCTGAAATAAACCACTATTAGGCTTGAGGCCAAGCTCCTACTTACATTGGCAGCGCTGATCCATTGAGGGCTTTGTTGTCTCTGTAAGCTGCAGCAAGTGGTGATCTAGATCTGCAGAGATCTAGTGTATTTTGAGAGCCTCTCTCCATGGAGTGAGTCCTTTGACCTCCTGGAAGAGTGTATCATTTCCTGTACTTCAGATCTGAAATTATTCAGTATTTTTCTATGTCTTTTGAACTACAGCGTTGTCCCACTGGGAAAACTGCGTTATTTATGTATGAGGGTTTGCAGGTTGCCTTTCTCATAGTTTAGATCAGAGATCTCTTGTGTTGGGCTTGCCTTCCACTTGGTGATCCATGGATTGGCTTGATGATCTATGTTCTGTTAAAATCTGATCCATTGTAATGAAATTTCATATTCAAAAATTTACTGCAGTAGTTTCCAGATCTGCAACTTGTTTCTTAGATCTACTCTTATTCATGCATGCTTTTGTCAAAATTCCAAGTGGATTATATAGAGAAAACTATAGAGTTTCCAGATCTGATATAGATCTGATATTTTGTCCATATATCTGCTCTAGATCTAAGTTTTAACTCACATCTTCTGAACCTCCTGAAAAATAACGTTGTTGAAGCATTTTTGCAAATATATATGTGCTCCTACTCTCTTTTCTGAAGATTTATTGGTGTATTGGCTCATGCTTTCTACTGTATAATGAAAGGGCTTTATCATAATGATTACTTGCTACTGTAATACTGAGATATCAGTTCTCTTTCTGATCTCCATTGAACATTAGCTAAAACTACGCAATTCCTGAAGCAGTGCTTGCATTTGACTGCAGCCTTCCCCTTTGGGTGCTTTTTAGCTAGTCTACTTTTTGGGAGATTTGTTTAATGTGCCTAAACTAATTTGTTTCTAATTAAAGTCCACATATAAGTCAAATACAGCATAAATGAGGAGAAACCAGCCCTAATCTACATTATTTTTGCTTAGTTTTACTTATACAGCATTTTCCTTGAACACCTTGTTGAAATTCCTGAAAAGGGGTTATTCCAAGTTCTATAGATAGAGTATACAGTTGGCCAGGTAGCCTCTGGATATCACCCATTCTTTGAAAGGTGACATATCCAGTAAATTCCTCTGTAGTCCATATCTGAAATAGAATCTTGAGAATCCTGAAAAAGGATCATTAAAGTGGTATCGGAGCTCCACTCTTGGCACAACCTGCGCTAGCATTGGAGCATCAGTCATGCTGCATTTTGAAGATGAAGATCCTCTTTCTAAGAGGGAGAGGAGATATCAGAATATAATTCATAAAAATTATGGCTATACTACTGTTTACCTTGACAAGGGTCAAGACAAGGGGAAAACCCCTGAATCTGTGAATGATAAAGATAAGGAAGCAGAGGAGTTTGCAAAAACTCTCTTGGAGGCTATGCAAGATATGTCCAAAGAGATAAAGGAGATGATGATAGATAGAATTAGGGAATCCCTTGGGAGATTCCATCAAGGAGAAAGTTCTGATATGTCTCAATTTGGGACTAGTCAACCTGTGAGATTGCCACAAGCTCCACAGGCCTCACAACACTCTACAATTCCTACCTTCTTGGTTGGAGAGAATGAAGGGATGCAAGAGCCAACCTCTTCGGAATGTTACTTTGTATAATATGACTCACAAATTCATAGGTTCAAGGATAACTTGAGCTTTCAAGACTTTTGCCATCTCAAGGACCAGAGGAGGCCATGGCAGCAGTACAGAGATGGAGGTTTCCTTCATGGGAGACACCACACTATGGGCAGGTTCTTCTTGCCTAAGTTCGATGGATCACCCTCTTGTTCAGCCAAAGCATGGGTGGAGAATTTGGACATCTATTTCCAGTTGAATAAAGTGCCCGAAGTAGAAGCCCTCAAGATTGTTGCGCTGCATTTTGAGGGAAAATCCCACAACTGGTGGTTTCACGGACTATCTACATTGAGACACAGTAATGTGTCCACATATTCTGAGTTCACTAGGAGACTAGTGGAGAGATTTGATCGGAAAGATGCGGAGGCCCCTTTCATAAGCTTGGAAAAGCTTAAACAGACAGTAGATGCAGAGGCCTATATCTCTGAATTCCTGAGGATGTCTGTAATGGTCCCTGATCTATCAGTATCAAGGAGAGTCTACATGTTCATTGATGGCCTGGAGGAACCTTTTCATGGGTTGGTTAAGTCTACCAAGCCCATCACTTTTCATGATGCCATTGAGAGAGCTAGGGATCTCCAAGATGCCTTGCCAAGAGCAAAGGAAACTTTCCAAAGCAAAACCCCTCACTCTTCTAAGGGGAAATAAGGGAAAGCTACTCCATCCAAGGAAAGCTCACTGAAGAAACCTCTTGACATTGATCTCTGGAGGGAGTTGAGGAAAAAGAGATTATGTTTCACTTGTCAAGAGCCATGGGTACCGGGACATAAATGTGGTGCTAGGAGAGCACACTATATTAAAGTCTTCTCTGATTTTGAGGAGGAAGAGGGAAATGATGGTCCTAGGAGAGGTCACAGCACTGGTGATGATGAGGAGGAGGATCAATCACCATACAGAGAGGAAGAAGGAGCCTTTGCTCAAACAAGTGGGGCTCTTGATTCTTTGAGAGGAGTGCCCAAGTACTTGACCCTCAGAGTGCAAGGTTCAGTTATGAACCAAAGAGTGTCTATTCTGATTGACAGTGGGGCAACCCACAAATTTATTGATGTTCACCTTGTGCAAAGGAGAGGGATCCCCACTAATACTTTTGATGGGTTCTCTGTTTTGGTTCTGGGAGATAGAACTATGCAGTGCATGTAGTATGTTCCATCACTTTCTGTGACCATGGGGACCTACACCTTGGTGGACCATTTCTTTGTAGTTGACATACCAGACACCAACATCATCTTGGGTGTCCAGTGGTTGATTACCTTGGGAAAATTCACCACTGATTGGAAGGCCTTATAGATGGATTGGGTGGATTTGAAGAGTGGGAAACAACAAATCATTCAAGGCATGCACACCTATCCTTCACCTAAAGTTTCCACCCAAACAACAAAGATGGAATTATGAAGTGGGGGCAAGGACCTCACAGTTCCTTCTCTCATGTTTATGAGAATGCTGCAAGGAACATTCCTGCATCATGGCAAGCCACTTGGAATGCCATTATATTCTGATCATGTTGGGGTAGTCTCACCAAGTGCTGAAAAAATGGAAGAGAAAGCCACAGCGCTATGGAAGGAAGAAAAGGGGAGGATCAGCCTTCCCACAAATAATTTTGGCATGTGTAATGTCAAAGAAACAATCAGAAACAAGGCAAGCACCACCATAGATGCATCAGCAGTGTTGTCCTTGTTGAGATGTGTAGATCCATATTGGAGGTCTCAACTCCTTGTGGAATACTCCAAAGATATGCACACCAGGATGATATTAGATGGCATGAAGCAAGGAGGAGGCTATTTGGTCCATGAAGGGGTCATCTATAATCTTGGTAAAGTATTCTTGTCTCAAGCCTCCAAGCATAAGCAAGGGATACTACAAAGAGTTCCATTCCATCTATATGCAGTCAGCAAAGATCTACTCCCTAATCTTGAGGAGTTTTGATTGGGAGGGAATGAAGGAAGAACTACATCAGCACTATGATTGGGAGGAACTACATTGGCACTTACAAGATTGCAATAGTTATGAGGAGATGGGGCAGCCAAAGGATCCTATGCAGGAGACATTTCAGCCATCTCTTCCTCCTCTTAAAAGAGGAGAAATTCCCATGCCTAACTCCATGTGTGTGGGAGAATTGAATGGTAAAGAATCTGATCTTATGGAGCATGTTTATTTTTCTGATTTGACACATTCTCTTACCATATATATGCAGTCCATGGCTCCTACAAGGAGTGATATTACATGCAGATCTCATGGCATTGATGAGGCCAATAAAAATTCCAAATCTGGCCACTCCCTTGAGGTAGAAAGGGAGATTATATATCATGATGGGTGCTTCCCAAAGGCACCTAACTTGGGCCTCACTTTCAGCCATGTCAAAGTGACCCATGCAGCAAAGATGTGGTGGGAGTACCACCTACCATGTTGATATTCAACAAGATGATGAGCTTAGTGAAAAGAGTCGCCTTCATTAAGTGGGCCCGCAGGCTATTTTTGGCGCAAGTCTATTTTTAGACTGTGTCTATTTTTAGACATGTTGATCATATTTTAGAAGTTGCAGGATGCTATTTGTGGACGGTTGATCAAGTTGGAAAAATAGATGAAATTCTATTTTTAGAATATTGGGCGAAGTCTATTTATAGATCGTCAATCTAAAAATAGATGCATGTCGATTATTATTAGCTCTTAATAATAATCAGACTCTAAACAGCAAATTATTCTCTTGTGGAGTACTCTAGTCAATGCATGATGTGGCACAAAGAAATTTCCACGTATGAAATTTTCACACTATTCCTGGGCATTTCATCGAGCTATTGCATGGAGGACTCGGCTAGAACTCAAGTGGCACAGTTAGAACTCAAGTGGCAGAGTTATGACATGGTTGGAATAAGTAGTTATGGAGTTGTATTTAGTTTAACTCAGTTAGACTCGGTTGAGCTAGTTGTATCTAGTCTAACTGATTGATACACTAGTGAGAGTGGAGTGAATTAATTAGTTAATTAATTCACAAATAATAACTCATTAATCAACTGAACAATACATCAGTTAACTACAGTGCATGTCAGATTTAGTGGAGACCAGTGGAGAGATAGGTGAAAGGGAAAGATAGACTATCTGTTGTGACTACTAGTGATGCATTGATTACATCCAACACACAGTGGAGATGCCAATTAGGATTGCACAGTCAATCCAAGAGTAATTCAAATTCATTCAGAGCTATTCTTCATCAGAGATTGCGCAGTGGAGGCAGACTAGCAGGTGGAAAATATTGGTGCATGGATTTGAAATATTAGTCCTGTATAGTGTATGACGATTGTACTGTACTGAGAGCTTGTGATAAGCTTTGTATGTTTGTATGATATTTTCATATGATCTCCATGTTACATAATATATAGTTGGGGTTTTCAGCTTCAGGCTTTCCCGGTTTAAAACTGTGTTATGTGCGATTGATAATTTTTGTTTATGCTTCACATGTGTGTGCAATTAATTTTTCTGCAAAAGATTAACAAGTGGAATAGATTCAGTATCTTGCATAAAGTTAAATAGTGTGAGATTAGGTGGATCTCAGACATATTCATCCTTAGTGCATATAATTTCTACATGGTATTGGAGCATTGTTGATTGAATATTGCAATTGTGAAGTGAGTTTGTGCTAGTGGACAATTCAAATTTTCTACAGAAGATTCTTGGTCCAGAAATCGAGTATACATTGAAATGTCTTTCAACGGGTTGAGATTGGAGTATTCCCTTGATGGGAGCTCGAATTACATAGCATGGAAGGACAGGATGGAGGCGGTGCTGGAGGATAATGGGCTGAAGGAGTTCATCGATAGCGATGTTCCTAAGCCGGGATCTAGCGATGCTGCATTACTTGATGCATGGCAAAAGAATAATGCAAAGATGAGGAGGATTCTGTTGCAAGGTGTGAAGGACCATATTGTTTCTAGCCTTCATGGGAAAGCCACTCCATTCTTAATGTGGAAGGCTTTGACAGATTTGTTCCAAAGCAGAAGTGACCAGAGGAAGTTGGCGCTTAAAGACAAGCTTAGAAAAATAAAAATGGAGAAAGGCGACAATATTCCAAAATACCTCACGAAGTTTTTCCACTGCAAGGATGAGCTGGAAAGTGTGGGGGTTACTTTTGATGAAGAATACTTGGTGAGCTTGGCTCTCCTTGGGCTTCCAAAGAGTTGGCATAGCTACAAAGACTCTATCAATGGATGGGAGAAACTGCGAGGATGGGAGAGACTTTGGTCGGATCTTGTGCAGGAGGAGATAAGGCGGGGTACCAGGGATGGATCTTCATCAAAGAATGAAGATGAAAAGAATTTTACTTTGGCTGCCAAAGCAAGGAAAGGGAAGAGGAAGAAAAATCCTTCTAAATATGGTGCTAAAGGCAAGAATCAGGACTTGTCCAAAGTGAAATTTTTTCACTGTCACGAGCATGGACATTTCGCCACTAACTGTCCACAGAAGAAGAAGAATAAGCAAGCTACTGGATCTGCAGCTGGAGAGGCCTTAGCCTCGCAATTTGAGCTGGATTTTTCTTTGATCGCATGCTTGGTTTCAAGCTACATGGGATCGATGTGGTATCTTGACAGTGGTGCGTCTTTCCATATGACGAGATACAAAGAGTTGTTTAGTGACTTGGAGGAGAAGGACCTCCAGATGCATATAGAGATGGGCGATGCTGGTCGATACAGTGCGACTGACATTGGGACCATTACCTTTGAGAGGGAGTCTGGTAATCCATTCTTGTTGAAGAATGTCATGCATGTTCCAGGTCTGAATAAGAACTTGGTCTCAGTCGCAATGCTGGAAGACAGGGGTTATGATGTTATTTTCAGTGAGGGAAAAGATTTCCTTCGACATAAAACAACGGGTCAAACCAAGAAGATAGGGGTTCGAATTAATAATATTTACAAGCTGGAGGTATATGGTTGCGCTGCAATGGTGGGAAAAGCAGAAGAAGTGGTGAGCCAAGATGAGGGCGAGTTATGGCATAGGAGATTGGGCCATCTTCACCATGGCACTTCGAAAATTTTGCAGCAAATTTCTACTGGACTTCCCAAGGGTACTCTTGCGTAGTCAGATCAGTGCAAAGGATGTACAATGGGTAAGTTTGTGAAGACCACCTTTCATGAGAAGGAGAACCGTGCTTCAGTGATCCTAGAGATAATTCAAACAGACATGTGTGGACCATTCTCGGTTGCTTCAACAGTGAAACACAAGTATTATGTGATATTTGTTGATGAATTTTCTCGTAGATGTTGGATCTTCTTCATGCAGAAGAAGAGTGAAACATTCTCAAAGTTTTGTGAGTTCAAGGCATTGGTGGAGAAGGAGTCGGGGAAGCAGGTGAAAGCTCTAAGGAGCAATAATGGTGGTGAATACATCTCAGGATAATTCAAAGACTTCTGTAGCAAAGAAGGAATTCGAAGAGAACTCATAGTGCCTCATAACCCACAGCAGAATGGGGTCGTAGAGAGAAAGAATAGAATGATCGTGGGTGCTGCACGAGCGATGTTGCATGATCAAGGCCTACCGATGCACTTTTGGATAGAAGCATGCAACACTATGGTTTATGTGCAAAACCGTTGTCCTCATAAAGTACTTGGCATGAGTACACCCGAGGAAGATTTGACTGGTAAGAAGCCTGATATTTCTCATTTGAAGATTTTTGGCTCACCTGTTTACATTCATGTGACAAAGGATGCCAGTAAGAAGCTAGAGCCGACTGCAGAAGTTGGGATATTTGTGGGGTGCACAGAAACACCCCATAACTATTGTGTGTATTTTCCAAACAGTCGAATGACTGTTATGCGACGGGATATAAAATTCAATGAGGTGAAATCCATGTAGTTGTCGCTTGAGAGGGAGCTACACTTGCATGCGGAAGAGGAAATTCTTGTTCCCAAAGATGAGCCTCTGGATGTGGATCAGCCACAGGAGGAGATTCATGGAGTGGAGGAGTCCACTCATGCAGAACAAAACATCCGACAAGGCAGGAAGCGTACCACAGAAGCTGAGAGACTAAAGGTGGATGCGGCACAGAATGTAAGAGTTCCTACATCATAGCGCAGACAGAGATAGTCACCTGACCGATATACTGGATACATGGCTCTTATGAGCAAGTGTATTGTAACAGATCCATCTTCTTTTAAAGAAGCAGCGCAGGAGCCCAAATGGGTATATGCCATGGTGGAGGAGTATGACTCCATTGTCAGAAACAGTGCTTGGGAGATTGTTCCAAGGCTGGTGGGAAAATCAGTTGTAGGATCAAGATGGATCTACAAGGTAAAGCAAGCTGCTGATGGAAGCGTCGAGGAGTATAAGGCAAGATTTGTTGCCCAGGCTTCTCACAGATTGAGGGGATTGACTATGAATAAACCTTTGCACCTGTTTCACGGTATTCTTCCATACGGACAATCCTTGCTCTCTCAGCGCAGATGGGGTTGACACATTCATTAGATGGATTTGAAGACTGCGTTCCTTAATGGGATCATTAAGGAAGAGGTGTACATTGAGCAGCCTAAAGGATTTGAGATCTTCAGCAGCGATTCACATGTTTGCAGACTCAAACGAGTGTTGTATGGGCTAAAACAAGCACCTCGTGCTTGGTACACTCGGATCGACAGCTATTTCACTGGACTTGGCTTCACCAAGAGTGAGGCGGATGAAAACCTGTACCAGATTGTGGTTGAGGGTAAGCTTTTAATCATTGTCCTTTATGTTGATGATTTAATACTAACAATTGATGAGCAGTTGATACACTCATGCAAGGCTGATCTTGCAAAGGAGTTTGAGATGAAGGATTTGGGCCTCCTTCATTATTTCCTTGGATTGGAAATATGGTAGTGGGAAGGTGAACTGTTTGTGTCTCAAGGCAAGTATGCCCGGGAGATATTCGAGAAGTTTCACATGCAAGGCTGCAAGCCTATCGACACTCCTCTTCCAGGAAATTGGAAGAAAGAGGACGCTACATCGGCAAAGGTATTGGATGCCACTGTTTATCGACAGTTGGTGGGTTCGCTCATGTATTTAGTCAATACAAGACCAGAGATATGCTATGCGGTGAACTAGCTTTCACAAGCGATGGTTAATCCTACCAAGCTCTTTTGGAAGGCAGGCAAGCATGTCCTGAGATATCTCAGGGGCACATCTAAGTATGGTTTATGATACAGACAGACGGATGAGGTGAAGTTGCATGGCTTCATGGATGCAGATTGGGCAGGAAGCCCAACAGATAGAAAGAGCACATTAGGAGGGATTTTTAGTATCATATCTACGGCATTTTCTTGGTACAGCAGGAAACAAAGATCCGTGGCACTCAGTTTAGCGGAAGTAGAATACATGGTAGAAATTTAAGCTACATGTGAGGCTATCTGGATGAGGAAGATTCTAGTTGGTTTGTTCGGTTCACATTTAGATCCCATGGTGATTCATTATGATAATCATAGTTGCATTAAACTCTCAGTTAATCCTGTGTTTCATGATAGATCTAAACATATTGATATCCAGTATCATCATATCAAAGATTGTATGCAGCGTAAGATCATGTTGCTTTAGTACATTCCCATAGAGGATCAGGATGCAAATATTCTAACAAAGGCGCTCACCAGGAGCAAATTCGAATACCATAGAGGCAAGATCGGGGTGAAGGATAATCCCTATCTTGTTGAGAGTGAGTGTTGAGATTCAAAAAGATGATGAGCTTAGTGAAAAGAGTCGCCTTCACTAAGTGGGCCCGCAGGCTATTTTTGGCGCAAGTCTATTTTTAGACTATGTCTATTTTTAGACATGTCGATCATATTTCAGAAGTTGCAGGATGATACTTGTGGATGGTTGATCAAGTTGGAAAAATACATGAAATTCTATTTTTATAATATTGGGCGAAGTCTCTTTATAGATCGTCAATCTAAAAATAAATGCATGTCAATTATTATTAGCTCTTAATAATAATAAGACTCTAAACAACAACTTATTCTCTTGGAGCACTTCAGTTCAGTGCACAGATGTGGCACAGCAGCTGACAGAAATAATTACGCTATTCCTAAGGGTTTAATGGAGCTATTGCATGAAGGAATTAGTTAGAACTCAAGTGGCAGAGTTATGACACAGTTGGAAGAAGTAGTTATGGAGTTGTATTTAGTTTAACTCAGTTAGACTCAGTTGAGCTAGTTGTATCTAGTCTAACTGATTGATACACTAGTGAGAGTGGAGTGAATTAATTAGTTAATTAATTCACAAATAATAACTCATTAATCAACTAAATAATACATTAGTTAACTACAGTGCATGTCAGATTCAGTGGAGACCAGTGGAGAGATAAGTGAAAGGGCAAGATAGACTATCAGTTGTGACTATTAGTGATGCATTGATTGCATCCAACACACAATGGAGATGCCAATGAGGATTGCACAGTCAATCCAAGAGTAATTTGAATTCATTCAGAGCTATTCTTTAGCAGATATTTCTTAGTGGAGGTAGACTAGTAGGTGGCAAAGATCGGTGCATGGATTTGCAAGATTAAGCCTGTATAGTGTATGACGATTGTACTGTACTGAGAGCTTGTGATAAGCTTTGTATGTTTGTATGAGATTTTCATATGATCTCCATGTTACATAATATATAGTTGGGGTTTTCAGCTTCAGGCTTTCTCGATTAAAAATTGTGTTATGTACGATTGATAATTTTTATTTATGCTTCACATGTGTGTGCAATTAATTTTTCCGCAAAAGATTAACAAGTGGAATAGATTCAGTATCTTGCATAAAGTTAAATAGTGTGAGATCAGGTGGATCTTGGACATATGCATGCTTAGTGCATATAATTTCTACATACCACACTCAAATCTACTCAAAACAAGGAGTGCACTGCGTTGGTACCTTATGTGGGATTGTGACCCACCTCCTCAAATGCATTTTCAGTTTGCATATATGTGATTTTGCTTCCATACATAGATGATATATTGGTATTGTTTATGGGTTTGTATGGACAAAAAGTGGGCAGTGTATATGTACCACATGGGATGGAACTTTATCCTATACTTCATCATACATGTTTTATATGTGTCATTGCTTCACCCATGTTTATTTTTGTTGAGTTTTACACTCCTGAAGGGATAGACTATGCCCCTATCATGTTAGCGTTGGAGGATCAGTTTTTGATGTATTAGCTTGGTGAGCACTTAGTCCATGATGAAAGCTTGATCCTTTATGGTGCCATCAATGGAAAAGGAGAAGAACTACAGCTCTTACCCTGTCAGTTGCTTGAGGACAAGCAACATTTTGGAGGGGAGGACTGTAATGTTCCCACTTAGCCTTAGCTATGAGGAACATTCAATTTTGTTTTAATTTATGTTTCATGAATAAATGAATAAAGGAGGACATGTAAAACTCCTAAAAAGTCTGAATAAATCAATGCCCATGTGAACAAAGACAAATCAGGGCTATGTAAATAATCACTTGCAGGTGTGAAATAGGTTTGAGCTAAAGACTAGGTCAACCTTGACCAAATCAACAGCATTGTCTAGGTTCATTACATCTCCAAAAGGGACAGCGCAATTCTAGAAGGGAGCCTCTAATGTGAGAAGAGCTAACTAATCAAAGTGGTTTAGGGTTTGCAAGAGCTTTCTCATCTTATAAAAGGAAAAGGAGAGCAGCAAGAGAAGGTTGTTGATAGATTATATTTCTGAGTATTTGTCTGCTTAGACAAATAAATTTCTCTGTTGTTGAGTGGAGGATTGTATCTGGAATTCCTGTGTAGGAGTTTCACCTCTTCATTTGATGGTTAAAGGAGGAAATTTTGCTGAAATGAACCACTATTAGGCTTGAGGCCAAGCTCCTACTTACATTGGCAGCGCTGATCCATTGAGGGCTTTGTTGTCTCTGTAAGCTGCAGCAAGTGGTGATCTAGATCTGCAGAGATCTAGTGTATTTTGAGAGCCTCTCTCCATGGAGTGAGTCCTTTGACCTCCTGGAAGAGTGTATCATTTCTTGTACTTCAGATCTGAAATTATTCAGTATTTTTCTATGTCTTTTGAACTACAGCGTTGTCCCACTGGGAAAACTGCGTTATTTATGTATGAGGGTTTGCAGGTTGCCTTTCTCATAGTTTAGATCAGAGATCTCTTGTGTTGGGCTTGCCTTCCACTTGGTGATCCATGGATTGGCTTGATGATCTATGTTCTGTTAAAATCTGATCCATTGTAATGAAATTTCATATTCAAAAATTTACTGCAGCAGTTTCCAGATCTGCAACTTGTTTCTTAGATCTACTCTTATTCATGCATGCTTTTGTCAAAATTCCAAGTGGATTATATAGAGAAAACTATAGAGTTTCCAGATCTGATATAGATCTGATATTTTGTCCATATATCTGCTCTAGATCTAAGTTTTAACTCACATCTTCTGAACCTCCTGAAAAATAACGTTGTTGAAGCATTTTTGCAAATATATATGTGCTCCTACTCTCTTTTCTGAAGATTTATTGGTGTATTGGCTCATGCTTTCTACTGTATAATGAAAGGGATTTATCATAATGATTACTTGCTACTGTAATACTGAGATATCAGTTCTCTTTCTGATCTCCATTGAACATTAGCTAAAACTACGCAATTCCTGAAGCAGTGCTTGCATTTGACTGCAGCCTTCCCCTTTGGGTGCTTTTTAGCTAGTCTACTTTTTGGGAGATCTTTTTAATGTGCCTAAACTGATTTGTTTCTGATGAAATTCCATATATAAGTCAAATACAGCATAAATGAGGGGAAACCATCCCTGATATATGTTATTTTTTCTCATTTTTACTTATACATCGTTTTCCTTGAACACCTTCTTGAAATTCCTCAAAAGGGGTTATTCCAGGTTCTATAGATAGAGTCTACAGTTGGCCAGGTAGCCTCTGGATCTCACCCTTTCTCTGAAAGGTGAGATATCTATTAAATTCCTCTGTAGTCCATCTTTGAAATAGAATCTTGAGAATCCTGAAAAATGATCATTACACAATCAACCCAAACGACCAGCGACGATGATTTCAGATTTGTCGCCCAAGCCAGATAGATTGAGTGTTATTCCAACTCAATGGGGTTAGGCGGAAAAAACTCATCCAACATAAAAAATTCAGAACCACCCATACTCTCCCTTGTTGGGTGTGGAGCTTGATTATATTGTTTATTTTGTATCACAGTGTTGGACCTCTGTACCTTAATGGGGCGGCAATGCCGCCCGAAATTAAACGTTGCCTGGTGGGTCTAGGGGGGGCGGCTGCAACTTTATGGAGCCCCCCCCCCCCTGGCGGGGGTTTTCAGGGGCAGTGCCCCCGAAGCTAAAAATAGATGTAAAATTTCCTTGTAAAAGTATAGTAATTTCTAGTCAATCTGTGTCGTTCATTAGGCAAATGATCTGACGGTAGAAGTTATGTTTAGATTAGGGTTTTTTGCCCTAGAAGGCAACCCCTCATTTTTATGAGGGCATTGTATTGCGGTTGTGTATTGTATGTGTATTCTCAGAGCGAGAAACAGAGAGGGAGACTGTGAGAGAGAACAGAGGATATTACAGCGAATCTGTTGTAGGTTTTGTCTCTTCATTTTTGCTGGATAATAGAAAGGAAGGACTGGTTGTTCGTGGTGGACGTAGCCCAAACTGGGTGAACCACGTATATCTGTGTCTCTTTGGTTTTATGTGTTTTTTGTGTGCTTGTATTTTCCGCATATTTTATGTGTTGCATTGCTCTGTAATATTCTCTCGGTAAATATTTTATGTCTGTGGTAAATTTCCTAACATCCCTTAAGCCAGATGGAGTGGAAGAGATCATGTAGCAGGTCTCTATTTTTTGCAATTTCTGTCGACATCGTAGGCGATGGTAATGCAAAGGTTCCCATGAGAGTGGAATCATTTAAGAGTCCTATACCAATGTTTTGAAGTGCAAGTTTGGGTGCGTGAACTAACGAAACACTTCCAGTTACCTGGGAACTGGAGGCAAATAAGGATAGTTGATTGATGAATATGATGACACCTTTATGTAGAAAAAAGATTATTCTAAAATATGTAGAAACAATCACAGTCATAGCATATACCCGTGGCCTTTTGAGTAAAATATTGTAGTCAAGGGGTCCGTCAATGACCTCAACTTCAACATTCACTGTTTTTCCCCCTATCTCAACATGTAGTTTATTGATAATACCGCAAGGCTTATATGTACGTCTGTCAAAATCTTTCAATGTATTTGATGATTGAGACAAGCTTGGTGATCCAAGTTATTTCCAAAAATTTAGAGACATAATGCAGGTAGATTCTCCCTCATCAATAATAGTACGATGAACAAGGTGATTGAGAACATTTACTTGTATGGAGAATGCCAATTCTACTGGAAATTATGGCACATAGCCCATATGATTAAAGACTACGAGATTCGAATCTGTCAGATCAATTCCACCAATTGCCAACAACAAAGCCTGTTTTTGGGAGGGAAAGTTTTGTAGCACCTCAAGTGCTGACATAGCTGAAGGGGATTGGGCCAAATATTCAACTATATTATAATTTTTAGCAGCTCAAACTCGAGGATTATATGTTGATTTATGAACGACTCCCTTTGGTGGCTTTATTGTCAATTCAGGAATAGCATTAGATGGTATTGATTCCCTAGACAGATTCATCGTCGAGGTAGTAGGTTGATCAATAGCCTAACTACTGTAATACTTATTACACATTGATACAAAAACATCAATCGATAGCTTCGTGATAGACAGCATAAGCACTTGGCAACTAGAATTTGGATCCGTAGCAACCAAATTTGTGTCTGAATTGGGAAATGGATCTGTCAAAACAATTGACGCATGTGAGGTCTTAACCATTTTTGAGACTTCAGTGCAATGAGGACAATATCTAAAAAAAATTTCCTCATTATAGATTATTCAAGCGTAACGAGGTTTCTGGTTTCCAAATGATTCATTAGATGATCTATCCTGTAGGGTAGAAGTTTGCTTTTTCTTAGATTTCCCCTTTTTCTTACCTTCGGGTTGCTTGTCACTTTTTTCTTGTCATATGACATGCCATGGATTACGGAAGAAGGTGCAAGATCAGATGCAGTAGTGTGATGTGTGCTTGCAGTACCTATCATGCCATCTCCAGCATGAGATTCCTTAGATGAAGGAGGAACAGTAAAATTATATCGCGGCGCATTAGGATTTTTTCGTGGAGCATGCCAGACTGAGTATAAATCAAGTCTAAATATTTGGCATGAGCAATGACCTGCTCTTCTGTAATATTCTCATTTTAGCACATGGCTACATGGAATATTGAAATTTTTCTCTTATCACCTAGCAACCAAATAAATGGGCAAGGATGCCCATGTTTATTGAAAACATGAATAAAATCCCTCACATGTGGAAAGGGATAGACATAAGAACTTGGTTTTGCACCCTCAAGTGTGAAAAGGGGCAAATGCATGAAGACAAGGTCAGGTTTGACCAAGTCAACAGCACTGCCATAGGAGGAGTGGCTTACCTTAGAAGATAGTGCAGTGTGAATGAGGAAGAGGATATTTGGTGGAGGAGACCCTAATGGATGGGGCCCATGGAGAGAGATTTTTCACTTGTTTAAAAGGAGGGCAAGGCAACCATTGTTTCTCATGCTTGTATTGTTCATCTTAATTGTCAATTGAGACAATTGTGCATTCTTTTTTGTTTACCAAGAATTGACGGGAGAAATTCCTATTTAGGATTATTTCACCTTCTTGAGAGGCCTCTTGAGGGATTTCTCATATTTTCCTCACATCCAGGTTTGAGGCCAAGCATCCTCCATCAAGACAGCATTATTTCTACAGCAGAGTAATGTTGTGTTGTTGGGTGTTGCAGTGAGGGTTCACTACGTCACCTCCATCAGCTATTTTTAGAGGAGGAGCCTCTCTTTCCTTTTAGATATCAGATTGGAGATATACCGGAGCTTATTGTAGACTTTGGCATCAAGTCCAAGAATTTCTCTTCACCAACAGCACAGTCCCTTCCCTAGACTGTGTTATTCCTGAGTGTGTTTGCAGTGGAGACTTGCTCCACATGTTTGGAGGGTGAGATCTTAGGTGAGAGGATCAGCCTTTCATGCTAGAGATCCATTGGAGGAGATCTTGTCATTGATTACAGCATCTTTAGTCTTCTCCATTTGTTTCCAGTTCTTGAGTTGCTGCAACTACCCAGCAACTCCGGCATTTCTGCAGATTTTCCATTTTGTGTATATTTCAACCAATCCCTTTAAGGATTGTGTATTGTATGTTTTCAGGGGTTGAGATCTTGCCCCCCCTTCTTTATTTGAGCCATTATTGTCACATCTATGTATTATTGACATTTTGTAGTAGTTCCTCCTTAAGGATTGCACATTCATAGCTAGGGCCTCTTTTATATAGCAGTATTTCTCCATATTTCATGTACATGTTTCATTGAGGTTGCATTGCCTAGATTGAGAGATCATTTCCTCAAGATCTTGTATACATTTGTTGCTACTATAATCCAATGTAATGGTTATGTGGATCTTCCAGCATTTTGGGTTTTCATGTATTCACTGTTATTTCCAACTCATGTTTATGTATTGTTGATCTCCACATTGGTAATATCTTGAGATATTCCTAATAGTGTAGCTGTTCCTAATTTGGAATATTACAGTGGTATCAGAGCATGATCTCTGGCTCAGCCTATGAGTCTCAGCCAAAGAAGATCAAGATGATGAAGAAGATGAGTTTCCTCTCATCTATTTTCAGATCCAGAGGAGACCTCTCCAAGGATGTCAAGGAGATTTAATTAGGGGAAGAGGAAGGACCATGCACTTCCTACTCTCACAAAGAAAAAGACCAAAATCATGAATAACACTTGGAATTAGAAATTCTAAGTGAGTACTTGGCTGAATACCAAGCAAAACCTATAGCCTTCCAAGAGACTCTAGCTTTTCCACAATTTATTCAGCAAAAAGAAGAAAGAAAACCCCACAGCTATGGGATGATGAGAGGCAATATATTTCTATTTTCCACATTTGATGGATCACTCACATGTGCAGCAAAGGTTTGGGTGAAGAAACTAGAGGCTTTCTTCCTGCTACATCTTGTAGTAGACAAAGAGGCTGTAGAAATTACAGCACTGCACCTTGAAGGTGAAGCAAAGAATTGGTGCATCAGCCATCTAAACCATACAAGGGTTTCTACTCTTGTTGAGTTTTCTCAGAGATTGATCAGGAGATTTTGCACAAGGAGGGAGGAACCCTCACCACTAGCTAATGAGGCATGTACCAGTGCTGTTGAGACCATGGAGGAGTAGCCTTCATCTTCGGTAGTTTGGGAGGCCAACACTTATGAGGAGGAAACTCTTGCAGCCCTGCAAAGAGCTTCCACATTTCACCAAGGTATGATTGAAAATCCATCTCTTGTCATTTCAGCAAACACTTTGGATGGGTCTTTATCATTGCATGCAGTTGATCTAGAGCAGAATAATAGCACTGCGCTGAGCAATGATGGAGAAAGGAGGAATCATTCCTCATGTAAGCATTCACAGGGCAACTTCATTCAAGAAGCCATGGAGGAAGCAGTGAGAAGGAGTAGACATCTGGAGATAAGAAACTCTTTCTCCTCTCTAGATGACACTCTCTTAATGAGCATGCCATAGCTCAAAGAGATACTTCTACTTGAAGTAGATCCAAGGCCTCTTTGGTTTTGGAAGGACGTGCATGAGGAGAAGATCTCCTAGAGAGATTTCAGCAGAGGTGCACTCTCACACATCATGGAGTGCAAGATTCTTCATCAGTTTGAGGAGGCACTTCCCTTCTCACAGGAACAGATAGTAGATGGGGGACATCTTTGGATGGATAACATCTCTCATGAATGTGATGGACATTCCTTGAGCCATGCACATCATGATGGGATTTTTTTTCCTACCACCTATTTGGATCCTCATAGGGTCAAATTGATCCTCGGGAAGATTGCATTTCAAGGTCCCATGAAATGCAGGAGTTTGATTTGGGATGTTGGTAGCCCTCATGGGAGGAGTACCAAGATAAGGGGTGGAAGAAGAAATCCACAGTTGGTTGAGTGGATTTGGATGGTGAGCAAAAATCTAGTAAGCTACTTGCAAATTTATGATACCGAGCAGCAGGAAGCTTGGTTGCACTGGTTACTCTTGAAGGAGTTTGGCCATCACTTGGCATACACTCTTTCCAAGGATATGACGATGGAAAGGATGTGGCAGGATGCTAGCATCATTGAGTAGCAAAGAGTATGGGTGCATATTGATGATGCAACATTCATATCATACACTATGTCTTCATCACATATCTTGTATGATGAGAGCATGAGGAAGCAGCAAAAACATTTGTTGCTGGGGTTACTGTTTGGAGAGCAAGAGCAGATTTGCTCTAATTTTCTGTATGATGTTGCAAGAGTAGAATATGGCACTATCATGGTGCAAAGGGGATACTCCTTGACCTTTGATGATCAGGAATTACTTCCACCTTGGGAGAGATTCCATATTTGCAGCAACATTATTGGAGGATTTCCCATCTATGTTGAGGAAGCTGAGGGCAACAGTGTTGTGCCATCTAGAGATTATTTAGTGCCTCATGCAGAGGAAGGAGGAGCTCTTGCTCCAAATAGAGGGATTCTTGCATCTTTGCAAGGAAGTCCCCAGGATCTCATGGGTGGAGATCAAGGCACAACCTATGTTCTATATGTGCCATTGTTGAGGAGGTGTGGAACCATGGAGACACAAGGAGAAGATAGGGAGGATGACCATCATGATGTGATGAGGAGCACACATCCCTATCTATTTTGTGAGGTTTATGCACCTAAGAATTTTATTGGATTTTGCAGTGGAAGCATGGACAGACTTGTTCATTCATATATTCATTCATCTCTTGTTGAGGATGTCTCATTGCATGGAGACATTTTGCTGGGGAGACCACTAGATTAGTATATGGTGAGAGATGCTTCACATGACAGGGCACCATTCATTGATTTCATAAGATTGGAGTGCTCCCAGGATCACCTTGCTTGCATGATATTGACAGATCATCATATGAGGAGATGCATAGATCATGTGAAGATGGAGGAGATACATAACTCTTTGGAGGAATTAGCACAGCCACCTCTTTTCTCTTTGAGGGTGAGAGGAGACTCATTTTTGAGCCACTCCATTTTCATACACAAAAATTATGGTAAGGGTATTTTTTATTTGCATGATGATTTGTATATCCACCCCTTAACCATATATGTACAGGATGTTGCTCCAAGGAGGAGCATTCTTCTTTCTAGACCCCATGGTCTACTTGAGGCCATGAGCACTATTGGTGACCACTCCCTAGGAGTACTTGGGGAGAAAATGTATTTTTGAGGACCTACTCACCTTGCACCATGTATCATTCACTTCCTCCATACATTTGAGGAGAGTAGAATAGCAAGCAAGTGGTTGAGAGACCACACCTTTTGTCACACTCTTTTGCAGTTGAGGGTCAAACTGCATTGGTTACAATTGAGGGACCATTGTCCTTCTCCCTTGCCACATATGACAACAAGAATGGTTTTCATTATGGTTCATTATGTTATTTTTGTCTTTGTATCTGTTGAGAGCATTATTGGGCGAATGACACATTGGTTGGATGTGTCCTTTGGGGGAGATATCTCCCACATTATTCGCATTGCATGTTCTAAGGGGAGCATGAGAGCACATGTGGCCACTACAGAAAAAAATTGGTTTCCATTTGAGGTGAGCCATATGATTGATTGGATGCCATATGATGGTGACTTCCAACTCGTCACATATGAGATGATTTGGGACAGCATGTTTCATAACGTTGGGGAAGAGATCCTAGGAGGTCTAGTCTTCAACTTGCCACTGGAGGGCAACTTTATTGCAGCCCAAGATCAGCATATACTCTACACTTATCCTAAGTGGAGAGGAGTACAGCGTGGGGTAGGCTATTTTTTCTACCAAGATCAGATTTTCAGCCCACCTATATTGCAGGAGCCAAAGGTGGAAGATGATTGTCAGGAGTTGCCATGTTGGGAGGTAACTCACTTTGTATGGATCATTGTTTGGGGGATGGAGGATCTACATGAGGGAGATGTCCCTTAACATATTTCAGACTCCATGCCTTGGGTGGAGATTCTTCAGTTCTATCCTTACAGTTGCTTGAGGACAAGCAACATTTGGGAGGGGAGGATTGTAATATTCCCATTTTAGCACATGGCTAAATGGAATATTAAAATTTTTCTCTTATCACCTAGCAACCAAATAAATGGGTAAGGAGGCCCATGTTTATTGAAAACTTGAATAAAATCCCTCACATGTGGAAAGGGATAGACATAAGAACTTGATTTTGCACCCTCAAGTGTGAAAAGAGGCAAATGCATGAAGACAAGGTCAGGTTTGACCAAGTCAACAGCGCTGCCATAGGAGGAGTGCCTTACCTTAGAAGACAGTGTAGTGTGAATGAGGAAGAGGATATTTGGTGGAGGAAACCCTATTGTATGGGGCCCATGGAGAGAGATCTTTCACTTGTTTAAAAGGAGGGAAAGGAAACCATTGTTTCTCATGCTTGTATTGTTCATCTTAATTGTCAATCGAGACAATTGTGCATTCTTTATTTTTTAACAATAATTGCCGGGAGGAATTCCTGTTTAGGATTAATTCACCTTCTTGGGAGGCCTCTTGAGGGATTGCTCAGATTTTCCTCACATCCAGGCTTGAGGCCAAGCATCCTCCATCAAGACAGCGTTATTTCTGCAGTAGAGTAATGTTGTGTTGCTGGGTGTTGTAGTGAGGGTTCACTACATCACCTCCATCAGCTATTTTTAGAGGAGGAGCCTCTCCTTCCTTTGAGATATCAGATTGGAGATATCCCAGAGCTTATTTCAGACTTTGGCATCAAGTTCAAGCATTTCTCTTCACCAATAGTGTAGTCCCTTCCCTAGACTACGTTATTTCTGAGTGTGTTTGCAGTGGAGACTTGCTCCACATGTTTGGAGGGTGAGATCTTAGGTGAGAGGATCAACCTTTCATTCTAGAGATCCATTGGAGGAGATATTGTCATTGATTGTAGCATCTTCAGTCTTCTTCATTTTTTTCCAGTTCTTGAGTTGCTGCAACTACCCAGCAACTCTGGCATTTCTGCAGATTTTCCATTTTGTGTATATTTCAGCCAATCCCTTTGAGGATTGTGTATTGTATGTTTTCAGGGGTTGAGATCTTGCTTCGCCTTCTTTATTTGAGCCATTATTGTCACATCTATGTATTATTGAAATTTTGCAGCAGTTCCTCCTCAAGGATTTCGCAGTCATAGCTAGGGCCTCTTTTATATAGCAGTATTTCTCCATATTTCATGTACATGTTTCATTGAGGCTGCATGCCTAGCTTGAGAAATCATTTCCTCAAGATCTTGTATACATTTGTTGCTGCTATAATCCAATGTAATGGTTATGTGGATCTTCTAGCATTTTGGGTTTTAATTTATTCACTGTTATTTCCAGCTCATGTTTATGTATTGCTGATCTCCACATTGGTAATATCTTGAGATATTCCCAATAGTGTAGATGTTCCTAATTTGGAATATTACATCTTCAGTGATGATGCCACCCTTATCCACATCCTCAATTATAGATGGTAACAGGGAATTAATGAACCACTCAGCAAGGAGTTGATCAGGAACAAATGTCTTAACCATTCTACGACGACGACACCACGCATGAATATGATCATAAATGTGAGTAGCATTATTCTGTTTAAAATTATTCAAGAGTTCTATTCCAGTTTCATATCTTATGGGTAAGTGGAAGTGGTTCAAAAAGATAGTAGCTAGGGCATTGAAATTATCAAAAGAATCTCTTGGTAACCCAATGTAACATTTTGTGGCCGGACCAGTGAACGTATGCTAAAAAAGACATATTCGAAGAAAGTCATCATTTATGGAGTTAGATGAATACCACAAATGATAAATCATAACATGAGTCGACGGGTCTTCCCCAGGGTTTCCATTGAACTTAGGAATATCCGAGGGTAATTTATGAGGTATCACTGGCCACCAAGGAGCATAGTTGATTGGATCATTGGTGAGTCGGTTTAAATCTGGTAACTCTAAAGTTGCAACAAAGGGCAACTGTCGATTGAGGTTGGGTTGAGCATAGCCAGGGTATGATGGAATTGCTTGGGAAACGGGCCTTTGAGCACCAACATAAGGAATCTATTGTTGGTAACCCAGATAGGGGTTGTTTTGATAAGAAAACGCTTGAGGATTATGTTGACCAAAACTTGGGTACGCTACTTGCTGAAATGAAGGTTGTGGCATTTGCACTTGTGGCTGCCAAGGGGTCTATCCACCAATGTTATAACCTAAATTAGGATAACTTGGATTCGGTTGTTGATAGGTATAACTTGGTTGCAGTTGTGGCATCCCATAATATGGTACTCCATCTTGTGAATTAATGATTCTAGATACAGGTGGTTGTTGTAAACCAGCCGAAGGAGTTGGAGTCTGAGGGCCCAATACTTGATAGTATTGGGTTGAAGGACCCTCCTAAGACAGTTTAGGAACAACAGTTTGAGCCTGTAACATGGGTAAAGATGTATTAACAAGTGGAGTTTATGTGGGTGAAACAAGTGGAACCAATTGATACGAGTGTACAACATTTTGTGGTTGGATAGGCAGAGTGGGCTGCCATTGACAAACATTCATTTCAACATTAGGATGACCAAATAACGACGGAGTATTGTCGAAGTGGGTGACCATAGGTTTCCCCCCAGCACAAGTATTATAATAAGATGGAAAATATTGTTCTCCAAATGAAGGGAGTCTAGTTGAGATTGTACTGGAAGGTATATTCCCAGATGGACCAGCTTGATATTGCCCTAATGACGGATATAAGGATCAAGTTGTTCAATACTCACTATAGGTTTACTAGTTATAATACCAGATGATGACATTGGTGAAGTCCATGGGTTTGAAGATGCACCAGAGAAAATTCTAGATAAATATCGATAACCTGATGGGAGCAAAGGGCCACCATGTAAATATGACTCTAGTGAAGTTGTGAAAATTGACAGAGTAGCGAGAGCAAGTGTTGTCACTATTGGATTTGATGGTCCAACCAAAGATGTTGGTTCAAACATGGTTACTTGACCAAATTTATAACCTATTGGATCTACGAGAACTCTAATAGACATAGGATCAACTAAAGCAGTGGAAGGTGGTTGAGGAAAAGACTCGCACAGGTAATGCTCTGCCCCAAAATGAGTTCGAGTTAAAGGTGTTTCGTCTTGTGGTATTTATTCAATCGAAATTAAACCAGATGGAAGGATTTCACCGTCAGGCCCAAAGTATATTTCAGGAGGTTGACTGTGCGATATGGGAGACTCAATGGCTACAATAGATTTTGGGGTGACCGATATAGGAACAACTTCTGATCGTTCAACTTCGAGATTCAGATGTTCTGGAAAAAAAGTGACAGGATCCGGATCAACTTCCAGTTAAACAACGTTGAGTTCGGGAGGTATGGTCTCACTGATTGGATGGATCGTGGCCACGGGTAGCTATGAGAACTCCGTCTCGACAACAGTAGATGTACCAATATTTATATAAACAACTTGTGTTGACTCTGGTATATGTGAAGATGATGCTTCACCAAAGGTATTGATAGTACTAGTTTCGGTAGAGCGATGTCGCATTCGCCGACCATAAGTGACTTTTGGTGGTAAAGGCGGTTTCAATGCTAATCTATGCGAACGAGGGGGAAAGGGATGATATTCTTCCATGATGACTGATTTACTTTATTACCAAAACAAATAAACAAAATAAAAGGATAATTCTAGGCAAAAGGTTTACCAATAAACTCTGAACTGTAGATTACCTCCTAGCGAACCAAGAAGTACAGGCAGGAAATCTCCCCGAATGTTGTGTTTGGTGTATCACAATTTACAAGGTGGCTGACTCGGTTCACTATGGATGGATAGAAACCTAAATTTTTCCTCCCAAATATACATGTAGTTATGTGGAGGCCCAAGTCCATATTAGCATTGTCTAATGTGAAACTGCAAAGTGAGAGCACCTCTTTATACTTATCGTACTATAACACCACCCTATATACCTGAAGGTACGTGGATGAGCTTCGATATACTTACGTACGTGGAGTGAGGTATCACACTCAAAATGTATCGCAGACAATTAATGACAATTGTTATGTTTAACGACGTCGAAACACGTCTCTAGCCTATACCTTCCAAATGTTATCGTTATGGTTCCAATGCTTTTTTAGGTAAATTGAAATAAATTTTAAGTTGATCTTGTTTATCGATTTTCCTTTCAAGGTTCATCATGTGATGTAATAGAAATTCCTAAAAATGAAAACTAAAATGATAAGAAAAAATTTTAATTTTAGTTTTTTCAATGAAAATCCTAGCTACTAAGGAAAAGAGCAATTAGTTTTGAGAGCAAACAACAAAGAGCACAAACTAATATGCAGCTTTCCAAACTTGTTCCTATGCAAAACACACAACTCACTATATGCATATGTAGGTTTTTATTTTCAGTCCCCTTAATGTGAATGCAAAAAGGAAACTATATGCATCAAATCAACAAAAAACAAATGCTTTCTTCTTTGAGAAATGATGAATTTAACAACAATTTCTCTTTTAGGAAAAACGAAGAATGAAACTACAATTTTTCCTACAGGAAACGAAGTATTTAACGATAATTTCCTTTACGAAAAAAAATGGATCTAATGAAGAAATAAAATACTTTGAATTTTATTTTTCAATGATAAATAAAAACACTTAAAGAGACATTGAACAAACTTACTTTTCAAAGGAGGAAGAATCACGCGAATTCACTGGTCTCTAGGAGGTATCATAAAATTGAAAACACAGCAAAAAAATGGCTAAGAATGATGGAAATGACAAATTCAAAGGGAATTTGGTTGGATAAGGGGGAAACGCAGTCTCTAAAGGGAGATAGTGCATTGCAATGCACCCGTGAGTGGGAGACAGTGCACTGCAGTGCACTATGTCTTGACCAACAGTGCGTTGGGCACAGCAGAGATTCAAAATTCAAGCTACAAAACACACTTCTAATGAAATTCTTTGATTCAAAATTCTAATAATTGATAGTAGATTCTACTGGGTGAATAAGCAAAGGAAAAAACACCAAGAATGAAGGGAAACTCCCTAGTGGAGTCGCCAATTTGTTATGTGGAATTATGATCTACAGATAAACCAAATTCCCTAAATGTGGTGCTATGCATTCAGAACAACAGATCAAAGACTTTACTATTGTTGAGATTCAACAAGAAGATCCTGGTGAAAAATATCCACCTACACTAGGATGGAGCCTCAGGCTATTTTTAGGTGGAAGTCTATTTTTAGAATTCATGAGAAAATTCTATTTATAGATTATGTCTATTTATAGATAGTGAGAAAATTATATTTATAGATGATGTTCTATTTTTAGATGTATGTGCGAGTTCTATTTATAGATCGCATGTCTATTTATATATGCATGTCGACTATTATTATCCCTTAATAATATTTGGACAATAAATATTAATCTATTCTCAATGAGCACTCGAAAATAGTTCACTGAAGTGGAAAATCAGTTAGCTATAGGAAATTAGAGTTCAAAGGTTGGTTGGTGGGACATGCAAGTGGACTTATTTGTAACTGAGTGATTCGAAGTTGTAACATAGTTGGAAGTGTAGTTATGAAAGTTGTAAAGTAGTTTAACTCAGTTAAGTGAGTTAAACTCAGTTGTGCTAGTTGTAATTTATGATACACTAGTGAGAGATCAGTGAATCAATGTTCTCACATGCAACTAAATATTTACTACTGTTAACTACATGCATGCCATATCTAGTGGAGACCCAGTTGAGATGTAGGTGAAAGGGACAGTTTGACTATATGTTGTGACATTAGCGGTTTCACACATGCGACCACACACACATTGGATGTGCCCATGAGGATTGCGCAGTCAAGGCAAGAAGGATTCCAATATTTTAGGGATTTCTATTAGCAGGGATTGCGCAGTGGAGGTAGGTTGTTTGGAGGAAATAAATTGGCGCATATATTTGCCAATTTTTGTATGACAGTGTGAGACAATTGTATATTGTACTGATAGCTCTTGGATTAGAGTTTTGTATGAGATTGTGTCATGATCCATGATATATATATATATATATATATATATATATATATATATATATATATATATATATATAATATATATATAATATATGATAGTGGGGTTTTTAGCTGTATGTTTTCCCAGTAAAAACATCTGTGTTATGTGTGATTGATCTTTCTTCTTGATATTGCAATTGGTGATCATGTGTGATTGAGCTTTTTTCTTGATATTGCAATTGGCGATCGTGTTTTAAATTCTGCAAAGAATTTTGTAGAAGCGATTTTGTATTTAACAGTGACATATAATTATTAGACCAGGAGAATCCAAGAAATACATAATTTGTATTAAAATTTCTGCATGGTACCAGAGCACAGAAGATTGCAATTTTGAAGCAGGAGTTGAGTTTGTTGGTGGAAAAAATTTGAATTTGCAGAAAGATTTTCTTGGTGCTACAATTGAGTAAACATCGAAATGGCTTTAAATGTCTTACAGCTAGAGTATGCACTTGAGGGTAGCTCAAACTACATTGCCTGGAAGGACAGGATGGAGGCGGTGCTCAAAGATAATGGCTTGAAGGAATTCATCAACAGTGATGTTCCTAAGCCCACTTCGACAGATGATGCATTATGTAATATTCCCAATTAGCCCAAGCTAATGGGAATATACAATTTTTTTCATTTTTCTGCTTCATGAATAAAATTGTAAAGGAGGATCAATAAAACTCCTAAAAAGCAAAATAAATCAATGCCACATGTGAACAAAGCTAAATCTGGGCTATTTACATAAGCACACTTAGGTGTGAAAGGGGTTGGATCATTTGACCAAGTCAACTAGGACCAAATCAACAGTGCTGTCTAGATGCAGTGAATCTCCTAGATACACAGTGCAGTTTTAGATGGAGGCTACACATGTGAAAGGAGCTACATCATTGAGATGGTTTAGGGTTTGGAAAATATCTCACACTTATAAAAGGAAGAGGGGACAATAAGAGAAGGTTTTTCATGGTATGATATTTCAGAATATATCGTCTGTTTAGACATATATCATTCTCTTGTTGTTTAGCTAAGAATAGTGTTGCTTAGTACTAGGGTGTTCCTGATCGGGGATCCCACCACTTCCATTCAGTAGCTCTTGGAGGATTCTTGTTGATCTTGTCCACTATCAAGCATTTGGCCAAGCTCATATTCCAACTACAACGCAGATCCTGTTTAGGTTTTGGTTGTCCTTGTAAGCTGCAGCAAGTGGAGACTAGATCTACTCAGATCTAGGCCAATCTAGTGCCTCTTTTCAGTGGGAAAGACTTATATCCCCTTGACAAGAGAGTATTATACCTTTGGAGCTACATTTTCAGATCTTGGCATCAGGCCAAACCAGTACTAGATCCTACAGCATAGTTACCCTTCCAGAACTACGTTATTTGCAAGTGTACAGCTGCAGGGTGTTTTGACACACTTTTGGAGGAGAGATCTCTAGTGTTGGGGTTATGCCCTTCACTGTGGTGATCCATGGATTACAGATCTAATCCATGTTTTGTTTAGATCTGATCTACTTATTATTGTATTTACTTCATAAATTTCTGAATCTTACTGCAGATATGCAACTTAGATCTCAGATCTACTCTTTGTATGTCATGTTTTGCTCAAAACCCCAAGGGGAATTTGTAAAGGAGCTCTTCTAGTGTACAAATCTGATATAGATCTAATATTTTGTACACAAATCTGCTCCAGATCTGAAGTGTAATATACAGCTGTTGAAGCTCTTTAAAATAATGTTGTCAAACCTTTTTGCAGTCAATACATGTGTTGCGGGACCTCTTTTTGAGGGATTTCTTCATATAAGTCTTCTATTTTTCTCTTGTACATTGCATGGGCCACATTGTAAATCTGATTTGCTGATGTACATGTAATTTTTTATCCTCCATATTGGCCTCCTGCTCTTACTCTGCTGAACTGCATTATTTTCTAAGCAGTATTGTTTTGTACTGTTGTAGTCCCATTCTAAGGCATTTTCAGCCATACTAGGTGTGGGAGACTTGTTTACCTCACCTAGAAGGATTTGTTTCTGATCTCCTCTTGGATTTAGTTCTTAGATTGTCAGATCTAAGGGATCTAATGGCTGATTTTTATTGTTGTAGCATACATTTCTTTAAAAATAATTTTTCAGACATGTCTTGCTGACAGTCCCAATTTTGGAATATTACAGTGGTATCAAAGCAACCATCTTGGCACAACCTGTGCTTTGTTTTCTTAAGAAGCCAATATGTCTTCAGAATAATATGATCCTCTTAATGATAGAGAGAATAGGTATCTAAAGATAAGACAAAAGAAATTTGATTACATAAATGATGATAAAGACAAGGGTAAAGCCCCTGAATCTGGAAGTGATGAAGATGGGAAGCAGTTTGCAAAAACCCTTTTGAAAGCCATGAAAGATATTGCTAGAGAGATCAAAGATATGAGATTGGATAGAATCAAGGAATATCCTAGGATATTCCATCTTGGAGAAATCTCTGGCATGTCTCATCATTGGAATGATCAACTAGTGAACCAGCCACAAGTTCCACAAGCTCTACAACGCTCTACCATGCCTACCTTTTTGGCTGTGGAAAATGAAGGGAATCAAGAGAAAGCATCCCTTGAAGACTAATTTGAAGAATATGATTCTCAGAATCAAATATTCAAGGATCACTCTAGTTTTCAAGAGTTTTGTCACCTCAAGGACAAAAGAAGACCAAGGCATCATCATATGGATGGTGGATTCACTCATAATCATGATCGACATCACTCTATGGGTAGATTATTTTTACCCAAGTTTTATGGGTCATCCACTTGTTCTACCAAAGCATGGTAGAAAAATTGGACATCTACTTTCAGTTGAACAAGGTTCCAGAGATGGAGGCTATCAAGATTGCAGCGTCGCGCTTTGAAGGTGAAGCACACAACTGGTGGTTCCATGGCTTGTCTACATTGGGTCATGCCAATGTGACTGCTTATTATAAGTTCACTAGAAGACTGGTGGAGAGGTTTGACAGGAAGGATCCAGAAGCACCTTTCATGAGCCTTGCAAAACTGAAGCAATCAGGTAATACAAAGTCTTATATTTATGAATTTTTGAGATTATATGTTATGGTTCCTGATTTTTCTACAGCAAGGAGGGTGTACATGTTCATCAATGATCTAGATGAACCTCTTCATGGGTTGGTAAAATCTACCAAGCCCACTACCCTACATGATTCCATTTAGAGGGCTAGAGATCTTCAAGATGCCCTGCCAAAAGCAAAGGAAAACTTCCAGCACAAGCCCTCTTTTCCTTCTAAAGGAAAGGAAGAGAAATTTGCTCCTTCAAAGGAGAGCTCATATAAGAAGCCTCTTGATGATGAAGTCCAAAGAGATCTAAGGAGAAAGAAGCGATGCTTCACTTGCCAAGAACCATGGGTGCCTATACATAGATATGTTGCTGGTAAAGCACATTACATAGAGGTTTTATCAGATCTTGAAGAAGATGAAGATGATGAACCAAGAAGAGGTCACAGCGCTGACAATGTTGAAGGAGATCCAACACCATCAGGAGATGGGAATGGAGACTTTGCTCCTATTGGAGGAACTCTTGCATCTTTGAGAGGAGTACCTAAGTACTTGACCCTAAGAGTTCAAGGTTCAATCATGAATCAGAGGGTTTCTGTATTGGTTGACAGTGGGGCTACCCACAATTTCATTGATGCCCATCTTGTGCAAAGGAAGGCAATACCCACTTATACTTTTGAGGGATTCTCTGTTTTGGTCCAAGGAGATAGAACAATGCAATGCATGCATTATGTCACATCACTTTCAATCACCATGGGATCCTACACTTTGGTGGATCACTTCTTTGTATTTGACATACCAGACACCAATGTTATCTTGGGTGTTCAATGGTTGATTACGTTGGGGAAAGTCACCACTGATTGGGAGGCTTTGAAAATGGAATGGGTGGACAAGAAGAGTGGTGAGCCTCAAATGATCAAAGGCATGCATACTTACCCCTCACATAACACTTCCACACAAAAAACAGAGATGGATTTGCACAGTGGAAGCAAGGACCTCACTGTCCCATCTATTATGTTCATGACATTTCTGCATGGGACACTCTTATCTAGTGGAAAACCACCTGGGAGGCCACCTGATTCAGATCTTATGGGGAATTCCTCACATCTTGCTGCTCCAAACTTAGATCCAAGAGGGATTGGAGCACTTGAAGACAAAGCCACAGCGCTGGGGAGGCTTGAGCAAGCACAATAAGGAGGGATATTTTTTTCTCTCATCATCATCACCCACCTTCACTTCTGATTCTGTGTTGTTGGAGGAGAAGAATGGAAGGTATGTCCTACCAACATGTACCTTTGGCATAGGTAATGTCAAAGAGGAGATCAGCAACATGACATATATTATTGTTGATGCATCATCAGCACTGTCTTTGTTGGGGAGTGTAGATCTATACTGGAAATCCCAACTTTTGATGGATTCTTCCAAAGATCTTCACGCTTGTATGATTCTTGATGACCAGCTGCATGAAGAGGGCTATCTAGCCCATGAGGGAGTCATATATCATCATGATAGGGTCTTCTTGCCTAGAGCCTCCAAGCTTAATGAGAGGATGCTACAAAGGGCCTACAAAGAGTTATGTTTCAGCCCTACCTATTCTATGAAGATCTAGAACACTATCATGGGATGCTTTGAATGTGAAGGCCTTGGAAGAGAGCTACAGCAGAATTTTCAAGAATGCATGAACTATGTGGAGTTGGGGCAGCCATATGACTCTATACAAGAGTTATTTCAACCATCTCTTCCTTCTTTGGAAAGAGGAGAAAGATCCATGCACAACTCCATGTGTATGAGAGACATTGTTGGTGAAGGATCTGATCATGTAAATCAAGTTTCATTTTCTGATTTTTCATATTATTTCACCATTTTTATGCAGGCCATGCCTCCAAGGAGGGGTAATGTATCATGTAAATCTCATGGAAAACATTGGGCCACTAAAATTTCTGAAGTTGACCACTTCCTTGTTGTGCAAAGGGAGATTGTCTTTCATGATGGGTGCTTTCCAAAGGCACCAAACATATCTCACACTTTCAGCCTTGGTGAGATGACATGTGCAGCAAGTAAGTGGTGGGGAAACCACTTACCACACCTTGATCTGATGCAGGCAGGAGATGCACTACGCTGGTACCATATGTGGGACTATGACCCACCTCCTCATGCTCAAATTTATGTTTGCTTGTATGTAGTTCTACTTCCATACACTGATGATATACTTATATTGTTTATGGGCTTGTATGGAGGGAGGATGGGGAGCATGTATGTACCTCATGGGATGGAGATTCTCCATGTACCTTATGTTACATGTTTCAAGTATGATATTGGTTCAGCCATGTTTGTTTCATGTGAGTTCTTGACTCCTTATGGGATGGATTATGAACATCTCATAATGACTTTGGAGGAAAAATTCATGGAGGGATGGATTGGTGAGCACTTAGCTTGTGAAGGAAGCTTGATCCTTGATGGTGTCACCAATGGAGGAGGAGAAGTGTTGCAGAAATCACTCTATCAGTTGCTTGAGGACAAGTAAAATTTTTGAGGGGAGGGCTCTCATATTCCCAATTAGCCCAAGCTAATGGGAATATACAATTTTGTTTCATTTTTCTACTTCATGAATAAAATTGTAAAGGAGGATCAATAAAATGCCTAAATAGAAAAATAAATCAATGCCACATGTGAACAAAGCTAAATCTGGGCTATTTACATAAGCACACTTAGGTGTGAAAGGGGTTGGATCATTCGACCAAGTCAACCAGGACCAAATCAACGGCGCTATCTAGATACAGTGAATCTCCTAGATACATAGCGTAGTTTTAGATGGAGACTACACATGTGAAAGGAGCTACATCATTGAGATGGTTTAGGGTTTGGAAAAGATATCACACTTATAAAAGGAAGAGGGGACAATAAGAGAAGGCTGTTCATGGTATGATATTTCAGAATATATTGTCTGTTTAGATATATATCATTCTCTTGTTGTTTAGCTGAGAATAGTGTTGCTTAGCACTAGGGTGTTTGTGATCGTGGATCCCACCTCTTCCATTGAGTAGCTCTTGGAGGAGTCTTGTTTATCTTTTCCACTATCAGTCATTTGGCCAAGCTCATCTTCCAAATACAATGTATATTCTGTTGAGGGTTTGGTTGTCCTTGTAAGCTGCAGAATGTGGACACTAGATCTACTCAGAACTAGGCCAATCTAGTGCCTCTTTTCAGTGGGAAAGCCTTCTATACCCTTTACAAGAGAGTATTAGACCTTTGGAGATGCATTTTTAGATCTTGGCATCAAGCCAAACCAGTACTAGAGCTTATCCAAGTGGATATCGGTGGCCTCCCACCTATTCCATTTGGACCCGCAGCATCGATTTTTTCAGTTTTTTAGCTTCAGCACAACTTACTATTTTTAGCAGGTTTTCGGGTCCTGCACACCCGGAGCCATTATGGGGACTTAATGATCCAGGTGGATATTGGTGGCCACCCACCGAATCCATTTTAACCCCCACCATCAGTTATTTATGTTTGTAAGTCTCAGCACAACTTACTATTTATAGCATTTTTTCGGGTCCTGAACTTCCGGAGTTGTTTTCAAGCCCTAAACGACATTTTTTGGGAAAATGGGGAGCAACTAATCCTTAGATAGATCTTTCTAATGAGCTATTGAGCGCATAACAGAGATCGGATGCCAAAGTTACGTCCCCGGGAAGTTGAAACACCAATTTACCCAAACGAGACCCACAGTTTTGGTGCTTCATCTCCTAGGGTTAGGTTTTTGGACGTTTCGGATTCTACATTGTTTCTCAACAATAAATAGGCCTTCGAGCCTCATTGTAACACAGTTCAAGGGGATGGGAGCTGACACATCTCTTCTTAGAGATAAGCGCTACCAGTGCCCAAGCTCGCCACATCTCCATCATGTCTACATTGTAACACAGTTCAGGGGCTGGTAGCCGACACATCTCTTCTCAGAGATAAGCGTTGCCAATACCTTAGCTCACCTATTTCCATTATGTCTATAATAGGCCTGCGAGCCTCAATGTAACACAGTTCAGAGGCCTGCGTACGCCACATCTCTTCTCAGAGATACGCTGCCAGCGCTCTAGCTTGTTTCCATTATGTTTGTAAGCTTATTTCAGTCATTATTTGATTATAATAAAATGAAGCATTATTTCCATTGCATCTCTGTGTTTATGGTTATATCTATATTCTGTTGCATTCCTACATAAAATTCGGATCAGTGGTATCAGAGCGGTCTGCTCTTTCTCTGTTTTTCTTTTCATTTCCCCAATGCGGCCAGTGTATAAGGAGTTCAACCACACAACCTCGATGACCCCCCATGGTGGAAGGAAAGAAAGACGAGGGAGCAGGAGATCCTATCAAAATATTGCTCAAGGAGGCCCTCGAGAAACAGAGGAATGTGATGATGGATGAATTTTTCCAGATCCTTCAGTGGCTGCCCACCGTTGGCACATCTACATCCAGCATGTCCGCTAACAAGTCCGTGACATCCTGGAAAAATCAAACACCAAGTTCAGCAGAATTTTCCCCCCCGGAGGAACTTAACGCAATGGAGACCATTGCTTCCTAAGAATGGAGGAATGATCCAGGTGGATATCAGTGGCCTCCCACCTATTCCATTTGGACCCACAGCATCAATTCTTTCAGTTTTTCAGCTTCAGCACAACTTACTATTTTTAGCAGTTTTTCGGGTCCTACACACCCAGAGCCATTATGGGGACTTAATCATCCAAGTGGATATTGGTGGCCACCCACTGAGTCCATTTGAACCCCCACCATCAGTTATTTATGTTTGTAAGTCTCGGCACAACTTACTATTTATAGCATTTTTTTGGGTCCTGAACTTTCGGAGCCGTTTTCAAGCCCTAAACGACATTTTTTGGGAAAACGGGGAGCAACTAATCCTCGGATAGATCTTTCTAACAAGCTATTACGCGCGTCAAATAGAGATCGGATGCCAAAGTTACGTCCTCGGGAAGTTGAAACACCAATTTACCCAAACGGGACCCACAGTTTTGGCGCTTCATCTCCTAGGGTTAGGTTTTTGGACGTTTCGGATTCTACATTATTTCTCAACAATAAATAGGCCTTCGAGCCTCATTGTAACACAGTTCAGGGGGCTGGGAGCTGACACATCTCTTCTCAGATATAAGCGCTACCAGTGCCCTAGCTCGCCACATCTCCATCATGTCTGCATTGTAACACAGTTTAGGGGCTGGTAGCCGACACATCTCTTCTCAGAGATAAGTGTTGCCAGTACCTTAGCTCATCTATTTCCATTATGTCTGTAATAGGCCTATGAGCCTCAATGTAACACACTTCAGAGGCATGCGTACGCCACATCTCTTCTCAGAGATACGCTGCCAACGCCCTAGCTTGTTTCCATTATGTTTTTAAGCTTATTTCAGTCATTCTTTGATTATAATAAAATGAAGCATTATTTCCACCACATCTCTGTGTTTATGGTTATATCTATATTCTGTTGCATTCCTACATAAAATCTGGATCAGTGGTATCAGAGCGGTCTGCTCTTTCTCTATTTTTCTTTTCATTTCCCCAACGCGGCCAGGGTATAAGGAGTTCAACCACGCAACCTCGATGACCCCCCATGGCGGAAGGAAATAAAGACGAGGGAGCAGGAGATCCTATCAACATCTTGCTCGAGGAGGCCCTCGAGAAACAGAGGAACGTGATGATGGATGAATTTTTCCAGATCCTTCAACAGCTGCCCACCGGTGGCACATCTACATCTAGCACGTCCGCTAACAAGTCCGCGACATCCTGGACAAATCAAACACCAAGTTCAGCAGAATTTGCCCCCCCTGGAGGAACTTAATGCAATGGAGACCATTGCTTCCTAAGGAGGGAGGAATGATCTAGGTGGATATCAGTGACCTCCCACCTATTCCACTTGGACCCATAGCATCAATTCTTTCATTTTTTTAGCTTCAGCACAACTTACTATTTTTAGCAGGTTTTCGGGTCCTGCACACCCGGAGCCATTATGGGAACTTAATGATCCAAATGGATATTGGTGGCCACCCACCGAGTCCATTTTAACCCCCACCATCAGTTATTTATGTTTGTAAGTCTCAGCACAGCTTACTATTTATAGCATTTTTTCGGGTCCTGAACTTCCGGAGCCGTTTTCAGGCCCTAAACGAAGGTTTTTGGGAAAACAGGGAGAAACTAATCCTTGGATAGATCTTTCTAATGAGCTATTGAGCGCGTCAAACGGAGATCAGATTCCAAAGTTACATCCCCAGGAATTTGAAACACCAATTTACCCAAACGAGACCCACAGTTTTGGTGCTTCATCTCCTAGGGTTAGGTTTTTGGATGTTTCGGATTCTACATTCTTTCTCAACAATAAATAGGCCTTCAAGCCTCTTTGTAACACAATTCAGGGGGTTGGGAGCCGACACATCTCTTCTCAGAGATAAGTGTTGGAAATATTGTCATTGATGACAAAGGATATGGCAAAGGAATTATCATCTAAATATAGCAGAGAAGAATAGAAATAATGCATCTACAGTTTGAGCTACAGAGCTGCAGTATCAGTCAAGGAAACAGGGAAAAAGAGGTTAGAAATCCTATGTATGATTGATTTTTAATGATACTCTGTATCTAATGAGGGAGTTAATGGGAGATGGCGCAGATTAATGAAGTAGCGGAACACTTGGTGATGATGGAACGCGAAGTTGAATACAGAATGACATTGTATTAATTTATATAACTGCTGTATGAATTTTCATAATGGATGGGAGCTCAATTCTGGAGGGGTAGCATATGTCAAGCGACTGGAGGAGTGGAGACCCTCGGAATAGCTGACTAGGTTTCATGGAGAAAGGAACGAGGAGCAAAGTTTATTAAAGACAGCCATTTCGGGCTTTTAAAGCCCTCAACAACCAGAATGGGAAATTTTTTTAAACAGGCAGAAGTCCTTTTATTTCTGAATTGGTGAGACAAGTGATCCCCACCATTTATATGCCAATCGGCATAGCAAATTTATTTTGGTGAAGTGTCTTGTTGATATGAAGATTTGCGATGCGATCCAATCGCAATCGCAATAATCAAATGTCTTGTGGATGTGTAGAGTTCCGCAATGGAACGGCTGTATATAAAACATACAACCAAACCTTATATAAATCTCCCCCACCACAGCAGCAAAGGCCCGTGGGTCCACTTGACCACATGGCGATGTTTTAATGGAATCGCAGGTCTTGAATCGCAAATTTCAATCGGCGGAGTTTTATTATGTGCTTCGATCAAAGGCCGGACCCGATTGAGTTATATGTCATAGTTTATTGCTAATCGCATCCGAGTTCCCAATCACAATCGAAAGCTCTTAAGTGTTGGGCCCGATTGCACCTTGAAATTAGCGGACCCGATGGCGTTATATGAAGGAATTAATAGGTTAAATCGCGTCCGAGATCTTAATCGCAATCGGAACTTTTTGATTGATCGCACGCCTATTGTAATATGCTGCGATTGAAGTAGCGGACCCAATCCAATTATATGTCGGAGTTAATATGTGCCAATCGCATCCATGTCCTGATCGCAATCAGAACTTTTCTATTGTGTGCCCCAATTGCATTTGTTCAAAGTTCGGACCTGATTGCGCTATGAGCCATGTTTTATGTGGTCATTGCATCCGGTTGATCAATCGCAATCGCAAGTTTTGTTTGACACCGCCGATCCGCCAACTGCGATGTGGGCTCGGGGTCAAAGAATGAAATTTGGTTCAAAGTTTTATTGAGATATTAAACTATTAGCAAGCGTTGAATATTATTTATAAAATCTGAAGGGTTATACATAAGGGGATAAATCGCTGTAAATACATTTGTTTATCACTTGATAAATAAATTAATAAGAAATAAAAACCCCGAGGGTAAATCTATTGGAAATATTGTAAAAGGAATACCATTAGCGGTTCGTGGTTTTGACTCATGGTTTTAATATAGGCCAGAACTATATAAAGTGATGAGAATTATGAAGAAGTGTGTGCGAGGGTTGATGATAAACGAGTCTCCTTTGGAGAGATCTGTATGAATAAACCCTGATATATCTCAATCGATGGTGCGCCTGTAAATATGATGATCAGATCGACTAACGCAATGATGAAGAACATGTGCATGCATAAGGGTGATGAATGAATGAAGCTCTTGAAGGAATATCTGGATGGGCAAACTCTGTTCTTAACTGAAAAATCTGAATGAACCTCTGGTCTTGAACGATGAACGAAGAAACGAGGAAGAGCTAGCGCACGACTGCTGAAGAAAACATATGAATCCAGTGAGTCTGAGGGTTGGAGCCTTCATTTTGGAAGTAGAAGTTTTCTGCCAGTAGAAACTGGTGTTATGTTCAGGGGGTTGGAGCTCCCTTCTAGGAAAGGCTGGTAAACGAGAGAAGGTTGTAGCCTTCTGCAAGTGGGTGCTTGCATGCTGGTATGAGTCTGCACTAGCATATATTGTAAAAGGTTTTCTCTATAATAAAATATTGAAGACTGAGATTACAGCAGCGGTGGTTTTCTCCCGATTTGGGTTTCCACCTTAAATCCTGGTGTCCATATGTGTTGTTCATGGTTAATGGTTTGTTCTGTTATTTCTGTTTATGCTTAATGCTTATCTGAGGCAATTCTGTAAGTAAAGACATAATAAGATATCTGGACATACATGTTGAATGCAATACTATAACATATGTTTTTGAGAAAGAAAAGAAATATTGTTTAGCCTTAAATACTGATTCACCCCCCCCCCTCTCAGTATTTTTCCCAACAATTGGTATCATAGGGGGTCCTTCTGAAAAGCTTAGTCGCTAGAAGGAAGATCATTCAAGATGAGCAATCAAGATGGAACAGCATCTATCAGGCCTCCACTCTTCAACGGAAACAACTTAATATTTTGGAAAACAAGGATGAGATCCTATCTTCAGTCTCTGGGAGCAGATGTATGGGCTATTGTTGAAGGAGGATATCAATATCCAGCCTCAGTACCAACAGATCCAACGGAAAGAAAGAATTATGAAACAAATGCAAAGGAAATCAATGCTCTATTGGGAAGTCTAATTGAATCAGAATTTGTCAAAGTTATGCAGCTGAATACAGCAAAGGAAATATGGGACAAAATCATTCTAAGCTATGAAGGTGATGCAAAGGTAAAAAGTGCTAAACTTCAAACTCTCAGAATCCAATATGAGAATCTAAAAATGCTTAATGAAGAAAGCATTGCAAATTTCTTTCTACGTCTTGATGATATTGTAAATCGCATGAGAAATCTGGGAGAAAAAATTACCGAATCCACTTTGGTTGAGAAAATTTTAAGATCTCTAATAGCAAAATTTGAGTCAAAAGTTTCAGCTCTTGAAGAAAAGCAGGATCTTCAAAATCTTACTGTGGTACAACTTCATGGCATACTAACTGCATATGAAATGAGAAGAGGAGGACCATCTGAAGTCAAAGAAGTAGTCTTTAGAACTTCTAAAAAATTAAATGAAGTACAAATAACAGAAGGATCAAGATATATCTCAGAAGAAGATGAGATAAACTTCGTAAAGAAACTTCAACTTGGCACAAGATGATTCAGAGGTAAGCTTCCTTTCAAATTTTTTGATTGTGGAAGAGTTGGTCATTATGCTGCTAAGTGTCCTTATAAAGAAACACATAAAAAGGGGAAGGAAGTAGGAAGAAGGAATAAGAATCATATTAGCTCTAAAAGGAGTTACTATACTCATGAAGATAGTGATGGGTTATCTGATAGTGAGGAAGAATGTGAACAAGATCTGAGACTTCTCATGGAATTTGAAAAAGAATCTAGAGAAGAAGAGGATTCTTTTGTGGACGCTCTAGAAGACAGTGATTTTCTTAATGAAAACAATAAACTCAAAATTTTCTTAGAAGAGAGCAAAATAATCATAGAAACTCTGAAAAATCAGCTTGAAGTTAAAGAGAAACACAATGAGAAATTAGAATGTGAAGTAGTGGATCTAAGAAAATAACTTGGGAAAGTAAAGACTCTAAATCTTAGATTTGCTAAAGGGTCCGAAACCTTAGATGAGATTATCAAGGTACAACGTTCTCCTTTGATAAAGACAGGCCTTGGATATATTGGAGAATCTTCTCAGGCATCAGCACCAAATTATCTAAAGGCAGTTACAGCTGGTTTACAACATGCTGCCACTCAGCAAGGGAATAAAGAATCTTTACAGGTAAAGCATGATCATTTCAATTCAAGGAACACTAACAGGAATGTATTTCAAAGAAACACCAATCAACAGATAAATTCATATAGAAGATCTTATGATCGCAGAAATTTCTTCTTCAATGGACAATGTTTCTCATGTCACAATTTTGGTCATAAAGCTATTCAATGTGTAGCATATAAAACTATTATGACAAGAGAAGCAAGAAAGAAAAGGACTAATATTGAAGCAAAGAAGAATAATTATAACAACTTTTCTCCCCTTCAAAATGAATTTGAATGCACTTATTGCAATAACTTTGGCCATGAAGAATCTGAATGTAGGAGAAAAGTTCAGCCAAAAGAACATGTTCCTTCAAGATCCAAAGTATGGAAAAAGAAAGAGTTACAGGTTGAAAATTGTGGCATAGCATTATTTGCAAAAGATGAAGAGAACCAATGGTACATTGATAGTGAATGCTCAAGACACATGACAGGTGATAAAGAAAAACTTCTTGCATATAGTGCTCTAGAAAAGGAGAAGAATATTACATTTGGAAATGATACTCCTACAGTAATTAAAGGTAAAGGGTCTATTTTCCTAAAGGATAAGGTGAAAGCTAATGAAGTCATGTATGTGGATGGATTAAAGCATAACTTTACAAGGTAAGCTGGGGCCTGTAAGATCATGAACCTAAGTTGTCAGTCTTAAAAGAACGTAACATCTGATGGCTATGTAAAAAGCAATTATAAAAATAAAAAGAAACTCAAACAACTTATTTTGTTGAAGGAACCCAAAGAATAACAAGTAGGTTGGAGTAAATCTTAAATTACTATGGCATATATTGTTGAAGAATGGCTTTCTCAAATGTAACAAACTCATAGTAGACTAAAGTTGTCGCATCTTTCCACATACTTCTACCTAAAAACATCATATGCAAATTCCCACACCGTAAGAAACCAGTGTCAACTTAATGCTATGAAGGACATCATCAAGTAAGCTCTTGAACTCATTCATACTGACATATGTGGACCTATGAGGAAAAATTCACCCCGTGGTGAAGAATACTATATCTTATTCATTGATGATTTCTCTAGAATGTGTTGGATTGGGCTGCTTAAACACAAAGATGAAGCATTTGAGAAATTTCATATTTTAAAAGCACTAGTGGAGAATGAATTAGAATTAAAAATCAAGTGTCTTAGATCTGATCGAGGAGGAGAATATACATCCAAAGAATTTCTTGAATTCTGTGAACAACACGGCATAAAAAGATAGTTCTCTGTAGCTGGCACTCCACAACAGAATGGTGTTGCAGAGAGAATGAACAGAACAATTCAACAAATGGCTAGAGCTATGCTTGATGATTCCAGAACACCTGACACATTTTGGGGAGAAGCAGCACATACAGCAGCAAACATTCTTAACAAATCACATGTTCATGTAAATAGTGATAAAACTCCATATGAACTCTAGTATGGTAATCCTCCCACTATAAAGCATTTTAGAATTTTTGGGAGCAAATGCTTTATCAAAAATAATGATGAAAAACTTGGCAAGTTTGAACCCAGAGCTGATGAGGGAATATCTCTTGGTTACTCCTCTAGGAGTAAGGCATATAAATGTTACAATAAAAGACTTCGAAAGATTGTTGAATGTATTGATGTTGTTATTGATGAGTCTACTGCAGCCCCAAAAGAAGAAAAGAAAACAACAAATGAAGATGATGAGGACACATATCCTTCTACATCAAACAGTAATGATACAAATAGTACACCCAATGAAGAACCTGAAGAAGAGCTGTCTGAAAAGGCTCCATCTAGATATGTTCAAAAGAATCATCCAGAATCTCAAATTTTGGGAGAAAAGGAATCAGGTGTACAAACAAGAAGGACTCTTGTGGGATCTTCTAGAAATCTGGCATTTCTGTCCATGGTTGAACCTCACAGTGTCAGTCAATCTAGCAAAGATGAATGTTGGATTCAAGCCATGAATGAAGAGCTTGATCAAATTGAAAATAATCACACTTGGGAGTTAGTACCGAGGCCTCATGACAGAAATGTCATTGGAACTAAATGGATATTCAAAAACAAGTTAAATGAGAATGGGGATGTTATAAGAAATAAAGCTAGACTTGTGTGCAAAGGGTATGCTCAACAAGAAGGTATAGACTTTGAAGAAACCTTTGCTCCTGTAGCCAGACTTGAAGCCATAAGAATGTTTCTTGCATTTTCAAGCTTCCAACAAATCAAAGTTTATCAAATGGATGTTAAATCTGCTTTTCTCAATGGTGATCTAGAAGAAGAAGTTTTTATAGAACAACCAGAAGGATTCATTTTGGGAAATGATGAAAATCTTGTTTTTAGACTTAAAAAGGCTCTATATGGTCTCAAACAAGCTCCAAGGGCATGGTATTATTGTCTTGACAAATATCTTCATCAACAAGGATTTTCAAAGGGGTCTGCTGATAGCAACTTGTACACAAAAACTGAAAATGACAAACTGTTGATTGTGGTTGTATATGTCGATGATATCATTTTTGGAAGTAATAAAGATTCTATGAGTCAGAAATTTGCTTCTGATATGCAGCAAGAATTTGAAATGTCTTTACTCGGGGAACTAACATTTTTTCTTGGCCTGCAAGTGCAACAAGCAACAGATGGTATATTCTTATCACAAGCAAAGTATCTCAAGCAAATCCTAAAGAAGTATGGCATGGAAGATTGCAAACCTGTAAGTACACCAATGATAACCGGATGCAATCTCAGTTCTAATGATGATTCCCCCACCGTAAATCAACCAGAATACAGATCTATGATAGGAAGTCTACTTTATCTCACTGGGACAAGACCAGACATCATGCATGCAGTCGGGATTGTTGGACGATTCCAAGCTAATCCAAAAGAGTCTCATCTTCAGGCTGTGAAAATAATACTCAAATATCTACAAGGAACTCAAGATTTTGGACTATGGTACCCAAAGAATGTTGAATCTAGAGGATTTGAGATATAGGCTTCATTCAGGACTACTCTTTCTTCCACTTGACTATATTTGGGACTCTCCTGGTAAAGCAACTCTTCCCCTTGCTCATGATCGCTTGAACTATCAGACTCATCATTATTGCAGTGTAGTTCTCTTGCCAAGCTGATGTGTTCTGATTAAGTGGACTGGAAACTGTGTGAAGGTCATCAGGTTGATGAGCAAGGATACACTTTGATAGTAAATTATCTTGAAAGGACAGTGAGACAACTCTCATGTGTTTACCAGCCTCTTTTTCTTCATCTGCAATTTGTGACTCAATGGAACTTGGTGGTTGAAAATCTAGAGTTAAGGAAGATTCCGTGTCCAAAATGACTTCATCAACCATTTCAGGAAAAGGCCTCTCATTTACAACATGCTCAAGAAATTCATCATCTTCCTCAACCTCATCATCAAAGCTGAAACACTGTTGATCTCCAATTATGTGAATGTTATCTCTGATGGACTGAAGTGAAGTAGAGCAAAGAGTCCGAGACTCTTCACTTACTTCTAAACTCTCAAGGCTCTCCTCATCAGTGTCATAGATGACCTGTAATGGCTGCTCACCTTTCTCAAGTTTATGAAACTAATTTTTCTCCCGAAAATCAAAAATTGAGCCTTCTGCAAAGTTAGCTTCTGTTTGGAAATCATAATCATCAACATATTGATCAAACATTGGAGAATCATTAACATAAGTAATGTCACCAACCATGTATATTGGACTATCAGATTTCTTTTCTTCAATTTGATTTACAAATCTATTTTCTGACTTATGATATGCAGGATTAGCAGGAGAAAGATCAGAAAAGTTTTGGTTAAATGAAGTTTCAGAGGCTATCTGCATGTTTATAATTTGATCTATTTTCTCTTCAGTTAACGGAGAAGGTATTTTCTGTTTTCTTTGAAGTGGGAAACAATTTCTTTCCATTTTTTGCGGAAGTTGATCTTGTGGCTGAATGTCCTCTAGATTTTTCAGGGAAGGGCAAATAGATTGTTACTGGTTTCAACCTTTTCAAAGAGCTCTTGTGGATCCTCTCTTATTTCTTGATGGATTTCATCTAGGATCAACTCTTCTTGGTCATCTTGATGGTTAGCTTGGGTAAGAAAATTATGGACCTCCTCTAAAAAATCCTCAGGATGCCAATTCCCTAAGTTTTCTTCAATGCTTACAAGGTGTTGTATGAGGTTTTCAAAGTGATCACAACAATTTTCAGCCAATGATAGAGATGGACAATGTCCTATATAGTGTTTACAAAATACTTTGTGGAAATCCTTCAAAGAAAACAAGGTGCGAGGCTCTAGGTTTTCATACCATTCTCTTGCCTCTTCTTCTAATGTACCCATGAAAATTTTCATGAGGCAGTCCTCATGCCATTCAACCTTTAACTTCCATACATGTATATGAAATTTGATGAGGTGTAAAAATGGGTCGTCAATATTTTCATTTTGAAAGAGAGGTAGTTTTGCGAACCAATTTACATCTGTAGGCATTTTGTGTGGGAAACCAGGGATATGTTCTCTGCTCATCGGAGCATATCTCCTTTGTGTCCTCAGGTGGAGGAATTGAACCATGTTGTCCTCCATCAGCATGATTGGGATTACTTAATGCATTCCTAGGAGACTTTATAAGAACTAATGGGGAAAAAGGCCTACTAGAGGCTAGTGGAGTCGCCAGGTGGAACTTGATTGTTTTGAAAAGATGTAGCTATGGTCCACCACCAGTAACTAAGGAAAAAGCCAAACTGGGAATGTTTCGAGTTTTTCTGAGTTTTTATGCGCAGCCTATGGTTTGTCTAAAGTATTCTAAACTTGTTTCGACACTTTGCTAGGGTGGCAATACAAAAAGAGTTTACTCTAAATGATCTTATGGACTGTTGGTCTAAGTTTAAAGTTGAAGGACTAAAGAGTCTATAAGATTTTGCTAGACTGTCATGTACTCAAAGTCCCACCATCTCCCGCTATGTTAGTGAGCGATGGGATAAGTTGATTGGATAGTAACCTAGAGTTCAATAAAATAGTAAGGCCTACTGGAGGCTAGTGGAGTCGCCAGGTGGAACTTGGTTGTTTTGAGATAAGTATGTATGATCCACCACCAATATTGACAAAAACCAATCTAAGGGAGTGTTTTGGGGTTTTTTTAGTTTTATGTGCCTACGAGGTTTGGAAAAGTTTCCTATAACTGACTCATCATTTTGCTAAGATGCTGAAAAAGCTAGCTTCTACTCTTCAAACAACACTTAAGTTTTCTAAGTTTGATTGAGACTTCGAGAATTCTAAGGTGTACTTAGATTGTCACTAACTCGGAAGGTCCCACCGTGATCGCCATTATGTTAGGGTGGCGATGAGGTGGCTCAATGGTAGGTATGCTTAGTTCAAAAAGGGGCTTTCCGTGAGTCTTGCAAGATATTCAGATTAAAATAAACTCAGAAAAGTCCCACCGTGATTGCCATTATGTTAGGGTCCCGTGATTTGGCTGATTGGCAAGCCAAATGACAGTGTAACATCAAACCAAGCTTTGGAGCCCAAGGACCTAGCCTTCCTGGACTCAGAGAGGGCTCTCTCTATATGTGTAAGGGATATCTATTTGTTCGCTTATTGTGTTTTGATTTTAGGCTAGTTATGAAGTAAGTTTTTTGGTTTTTTAAGTTGTGAGGGATGAAACTGATCAAAGATATAAAATAGATAACAAGATGTTAGATTAACTGGGCTATGGGGTCAAAAGGTCAAGAAAGCTATTAGATGACGATAAAAGGCTGTTGAAGGGCCGATTTGATTCAAGGTAGAAAGGATCTTAGGGCAAAATGGAGTAAATGGACATCAATTTTGTGAACAACAAAGAGTTTCAAGCATAACTAGTTTAATAGATAACATAAACATGGTATGGAAAACCATTAATCATGCAAAATGTTACTACAATCTAATCAATACTTAGAAATAAACATTCAAGCCATGCATAGAAGTATAAGACCCTCTAACTTTGGGAAATGGCTATCAGACTTTGGGGAAAACACTTAAGGAAGACAAACAACTCAAAACACTATGTCGGAACGCCTAAACACAGTACTTCAAGTTATTGGGCACTTTGAACAACAAGATTTGCATATTTTTAAGCAAAGGGCTAGATCGAAACTAGACCTCCTTGGTTCAAACAAAATGATAATATAATCAATCAAAGAGAAGTTTCATGGATAGAACTATAGCTAGCCATAGGTAAGCAGGGCGTACCGTAAGTCCTTCTTAGCATGTATAAGACCATGAATGAAACAAGCAACAATATCCTAAATATTTAAAGAGCAGTCAAGAATTCTTTAATGTTACTTAGGAAGAAGAAAACAAAGAGGCTATGAAGAAACAGGAAATTTGAGGTGCCTCCATAGGCATGTCTCAAATTTTTTCTCTACTGATCTATAGCAAGCAAGAAACATGTATTCATGAAAGAAAACTAGAAGACAACAACAAAGCAAGAGACACTATACCATTCTACCAAGTCATGGAATCCATCAACAATCCTTCATCATTCATCCAAGAACATCCAAGAGGCAATCCAAAAGCATAACACAAGTATTTTCTTCCAAAGCTCATATGACCATATATTTCTTCTCTTCTCAAGTTCAGCCTTCTATTACAATGAATCCTCTTGGAATATATAGGCCAAGAAGGAGGAAAACCAACCAAGGCAACTAGCTAGCCATTGGTTCAAAATAAATATCTAAACTTGTCCTTGAGGCTTTACAAAGCCCAAGGCACAAAATATCCCATAAAATATCTAAAAAATGCTCAAAAAAGGGAATTAAATTGACTTTGCATCATTTTCCAAGTGCAAAAATAGCTAAACGCACATTTGGAAAAAGCAGATTTTAGAGGTTCAAAAATTACAAAAATAATTCAAATTTTCATTAGCAAAAGGTCCCCTGACTTGCCGGAAACATTTGGTAGCTTTCCCGGGGTCAAAACGAGGCTCATGATAGCTCGTTGGAAAGCTCTGAGTGTCTACTTTCTGGCGCAGCTGAAATTTCCCCAATCTGATGCCTAGAAGTCCTCCAAATATGCACCTGTGTGTAAAAAACCAGAAAATTGCAGTCTGCTGATAGACCGGGCAGAGTGTGCAAAAAGCGAGCATTTTTCGCCATTTCGGGGAAGCAAATGATCTCCAAATGTTCTGAAAATCACTGAGGGTGTGCTAATGAAATTATGGCATCCAATGATACCATCCTCCTCCTTTGAGGAATCCCCAAAATGAAATGGCGAATTTCATGAGTTTTGACAAAAAAACTCAAAAATGCCAAAAAACCAAAGTATGTCAAAATTTGCCCAAAATCGGCGTGTATGACCCTCAAGGGTCCTTGGAAACATGTCCTGAAGCGGAAGCCAAAATATAAAGTCCTGAAGTGTCTTTTCTCACTTTCCGTGCCGGGCGCTTCCCTTTAGCCTCCTTTAGCTTCTCTTGGGCAGCCTTGTCTCATGTTTGGCATTCTAGCTTTGGTGAAGAAGTCATGGCCCCTTGCCTAGGAGAGGGAGATAGCACATGCTTTGGAGAATTCCCTTCGCGATCCATGTTTTTTATTTTCTTGCCCTCATCAGGAGGCTGCCGTGTATCATCTCTTGGTTTCCCTTGCCCATCACTGTCATGCTGCTGCTCTATCTCAATTTCCTGCTCATTCTGTTGTTTAAGCTGCTGCCCTTCATCATAAGCCTGTTCAAGCTGCTGCCATTCACCATAAGTTTGTTTTTCTTCATCTTTTTATTCATACTCATGCCCTTCTTCAAACAAATATCTGTCTCAGCTTGTCAACTCACTGCTTGACTAAGACAAAATTGGTTTTGAATGTTGTGTACAGTGTCTCCTTTGGCATAAGACTCCTATCTCTTCAAAATGCTGCCTTTCTCATCCTTTGAATATCAATCAGCCAATATCCACAATGAAAACACAGCAAACAAGGATGAAGACAGTCAAAAGGGTTTTCTTGTGTTTGTGGTAAGAGTGCCCTGCCTGTTGATGTTTTGAGGTGAGAAATATACTCTTGTATCTTTGACTAAGGTAAAAACCACAATCTCCTTAATTTAAAAATCCTGCTCTCTGCAACTCAACCAATCAAGTCTACACCATATACACAGTAAACCACAGTGCATACACACAGTCAAAATCACTGTTTTTTGAAGGACAAGGTGACAGAGCCTGTTGTGTCTTGATGTGGTTACAAAGGTCTGTATCATTCCAAAGCCAATGAACTCCTCTTTGAACAAAGCATCAACCTCCTCGTATGCAGCTCACCAAATATATAATGATGTAAGCACAGTCAATCAACAAGTCTCTACACAGTTCAAGGCTTACTGTTTATAAGATGACAGAGTTTATAGCATTTAATTTGACCATCAAATTCTCTTCAACAAAAAACCGCTTTCTTCTTGGCATGGAACTTGACCAATTTAACACCATAAACACAGTCAACCACATTGCATTTACACAGTCAGCAGTCACTGTGTTTAAGGGGCAAGGTGACAGATTTTTGAGATGTTCTTATGATGTCACAAACAATCTTCTATCATTCAAACCATAAGAAACTCCTCTTTAAATAGAAAACTACCCTTATTAAACCCTACTGTCCCTTATATCAGTTTTTCCATACACACCTGTAGACTGCAAGGGTAGCTTTCACTCACTGACAATGCTTCTATGGAGTGGACCATCAAAACTCTGTTTTTTGACTTGTTAACACAGAGGAAACCTTTGAAAAAGGTAAAAACATCATATAATGACCGATGCTATTTGAACACTGACCCATAGTGGCACCTTTCCGAACCCTGTGCCTCTTCTTTCAATATAGTTTGAGGGCAGCCACAAAGTCTTTTGACATTAATAAAAGTAAACCACCATTTGGTCATGCTCACTGCTGGGCAAATGTAGCTATTGCAAACCCAAGGTTTTTAAACAAACACAACAAACCTCCTCCTTAACACTGTCTTCAATAATGTATGCAGCTGACAGAGTTTAAACTTTGTGCTACAGCAGTAGGGTTAATTTCACAATTTTTTACAAAGAATTTACTTAATATGCATATTCTGATTTGGAATTTTATGTTAATGCACTGTTTTGAGGGCAGAGTCTAGGCCTTTTGACATCATCATAAACCCATCACTTAACAGCTTGAATTCAGCAAGAAAGTAAACAAAATACCTTGTAGAATGATGGCAGCCCTTGTTTGATTATTTGAGCAGCCCTAAAAATAGTTTTTGAAGGATTTTAAGTGAATTTTTGACCATTGCTACAGGAGCACCGCGCGCTGCTACAGGAGCGCCGCGCGCTAGTTCATTCCTTTGGAAATTTTGTGCACAGGAGCGCCGCGCACTTCTCCAGGAGCGTCGCGCAAGTTTGCACCAAATTTTGAAGGCCTTCCCAGTGTCAGAATTAGGCGTGAGATGGCTCGTTGGAAAGATGTGGAAGTATAATTTCCATAAAAGCTTGAATTTTTTCATTTGGAGTCCATTTGGTTGTTCAAAAATTCATTCTCCCAACACTGGTCAAAACTGGTGAATCCTGGTGCAGAAATGCATAGTGCTGTTTGTAAGCCACTTTTGGATGACTTCCCGGTGTCGGAATTGGGCCCGAGATGGCTCTTTAGAAATATAGGTAAGTCTAATTTTCAAATATGCTTGATTTTTTTCATTTTTTTTCCATTTTGGTGTTCAAAAACTGACTGTTCCATCACTGGTCAAAAATGGTGAATGCTGGTGCAGAAAAACATAGCGTTGATTGCAGGGTACTTTTGGATGCCTTCCTGTTATCGGAATTTGGCCCGAGATGGCTCATCGGAAAGCTATGGAAGTATAATTTCCATAAAAAATTTAATTGTTTAATTTGGAGTCAATTTGGTTGTTCAAAATCTGACTGTCCCATCACTGGTCAAAATGATGAATCCTGGTGCAGAAATTCTCCCGTGACATCTGAAATTTTCACATTTCTCACAAAACATGATACCTGTGTAGAAACTGAAGGAGGTTTTTCTTCTTGAACCTATGAGGGATAGAAACCTCTCTCACTTTTGTAAATGTCATCTCTGTTGGGTCAAAAAATCATTTTGAAACAAACTGCCCAGGCGCTCCTTAACCCTAATTTTACTGTGGCAGAGGTATTATGATTCAACAGCCATGGAAATTTTACTATCCTTTGGTATTTGCTGAGATTAGATATTTGAGCCTCTTTTTTACTGTGGGTACAAAATGCAGTGGCATTTATCTTAGGTTTAATCATCCTCTGTCTTTACTCATAGTGTACTGATATGGTACCTCCGGCCTTATAATAAAGAGCATGCCTACATTTGTCTTAACCTCTTCTCCAGAATTTGAAAGTATGTCAAAATCCTTTTTGCATATTATGCACAACTATGTTCAGTTGTATGGCCTCTTGAGGGATATGAGCTCAGGTTCCTTTGTCAATCATGATAAGCCTATTTGAAAAACACATTTTTATGAGTGGAGCAGACCAATACTTTGAAACATAATCACTATTATGTCCTTTCACCTGTGCAATGATTCACCTCATCAACCATTTTTCAAATTTTGTTTTGTTGGAGCTGCAGACTGTCCTTTGAGAGAAAACCTGTTAAGAGATGAGCTTGATCTCCTTTTATTGCAGTGGTACCCCTGCTTTCCATTGGTCTCTTACCTTTTTTTTCTGATCAAACATACCTTAAAATCAATTAATGCTTTGGCCATCTGCTTATGAATGAAGGAGGACCCTTTCTCTTGGAAAAATGTCGGATAATGTTTGATAAGCATTCTTGGCAAGGTTCCCTTTTATGTATGATGGCAAGTAAACAATAGTGAAAGCATTAATGCTTCTACCTTTGCCTGCAAACATTACTTTGCTTCAGAAAACCCTAGTAGCTATGTTACTGCTTCTTAAAAACAAACATGCCTTACAGTCAGTTTGCAATTCTTCAAGTCAACATTGGCCATCGCCCTCTACTTGTAGATGAAGGAGGCGCCTCAACCCTCTGCTTATAGATGAAGGAGGTTCTTAGCCATGACTTATCGACAGCTTTTTTACAGTGTTGTTTTTCTGCTGCTGTCTTTTCAGGCTGAATGAAGTTATAAGAGCTTGATGAGAGATTCTCTGTCCTGTAGATGTATCTCAGGCTCATGATCATATTGAGAAGCAGTTGTCTTCTCATGTGGAGCCAAGAATTGTCTTCCGAGATGTTGACATGTCTCCTGTGTTTGTAAAATCCATAAACAGTGTAAAACACCTAAAATCAGCTTGAGATTATGGTCTATGCATTGCTGAGACTTAGGGGCGCATAAGTGGCGCGACTTAGATCTGTGACTAACTTCATTTACAGATTAGGAGGTCCTTTATGACTGGTATAAAACAGATGGAGGTTTTTTGGCCCTTTGATGATTTCCAAGGGTAAAATGCCTTAAAGCGCCACTTCCTAACTTAGGGGAGGCTTTTTGAACAGACTTGGATTGTCCTTTTAGAGCTGACAGGCAGACTTAGTATGGCTGAGGTTAGGTAGGATTTGATAATGGGATTTCATCTTGTCATGGACGAACTGAATAGTAAGGAGAGCAAAAAAAAAATTTGGGTGTTTTCCCAGCTGGCAAATTTGACAAATTTTAAGATCAGCTGTTGGAAAACTGGGCTGTTGAACTAGTCATCACTAACAGGTAAAAAATACTGATGACTAACAAGTGGTATCAGAGCGGTCTGCTCTTTCTCTATTTTTCTTTTCATTTCCCCAACGCGGCCAGGGTATAAGGAGTTCAACCACGCAACCTCGAAAACCCCCAATGGCGAAAGGAAAGAAACACGAGGGAGCAGGAGCTCCTATCAAAATCTTGCTCGAGGAGGCCCTCGAGAAACAAAGGAACGTGATGATGGATGAATTTTTCCAGATCCTTCAACGGCTACCCACCGGTGGCACATCTACATCCAGCACGTCCACTAACAAGTCTGCGACATCCTGGACAAATCAAACACCAAGTTCAGCAGAATTTGCCCCCCCTGGAGGAACTTAACGCAATGGAGACCATTGCTTCCTAAGGAGGGAGGAATGATCCAGATGGATATCGGTGGCCTCCCACCTATTCCATTTGGACCCGCAGCATCAATTCTTTCAGTTTTTCAGCTTCAGCACAACTTACTATTTTTAGCAGGTTTTCGGGTCCTACACACACGGAGCCATTATGGGGACTTAATCATCCAGGTGGATATTGGTGGCCATCGACCGAGTCCATTTTAACCCCCACCATCAGTTATTTCAGTTTGTAAGTCTCAGCACAACTTACTATTTATAGCATTTTTTTGGGTCCTGAACTTCCGGAGCCATTTTCAGGCCCTAAACGACGTTTTTTGGGAAAATAGGGAGCAACTGATCCTCGGATAGATCTTTCTAACGAGCTATTGAGCACATCAAATGGAGATCGGATGCCAAAGTTACGTCCCCGGGAAGTTGAAACACCAATTTACCCAAACGGGACCCAGAGTTTTGGCTCTTCATCTCCTAGGGTTAGGTTTTTGGACGTTTCGGATTCTACATTGTTTCTCAACAATAAATAGGCCTTCGAGCCTCATTGTAACACAGTTCAGGGGGTTGGGAGCTAACACATCTCTTCTCAGAGATAAGCACTACCAGTGCCCTAGCTCACCACATCTCCATCATGTCTGCATTGTAACACAGTTCAGGGGCTGGTAGCCGACACATATCTTCTCAGAGATAAGCATTGCCAGTACCTTAGCTCATCTATTTCCATCATGTCTGTAATAGGCCTGCGTACGCCACATCTCTTCTCATAGATACGCTGCCAATGCCCTAGCTTGTTTCCATTATGTTTGTAAGCTTATTTCAGTCATTCTTTGATTATAATAAAATGAAGCATTATTTCCACTGCATCTCTGTGTTTATGGTTATATCTGTATTATGTTGCGTTCCTGCATAAAACCCAGATAAAGAGCCTACAACACAGTTACCCTTCCAGGACTGCGTTATTTGCAAGTGTATTGTTGCAAGGTGTTTTGACACACTTTTGGAGGAGATATCTCTAGTGTTGGGGTTCTGCCCTTCACTGTGGTGATCCATGCATTACATATCTAATCCATGTTCTGTTCAGATCTGATCTACTTATTATTGTGTTTACTTCAGAAATTTATGAATATTACTGCAGATCTGCACCTTAGATCTCAGATCTACTCTTTGTATGTCATGTTTTTCTCAAAACCCCAAGGGGAATTTGTAAAGGAGCTCTTCTAGTGTACAGATCTGATATAGATATAATATTTTGTACACAGATCTGCTCCAGATCTGAATTGTAATATATAGCTACTGCAGCTCTTTAAAATAACGTTTTCAAGCCTTTTTGCAGTCAATACATGTGTTCCAGCACCTCTTTTTTAGGGGTTTCTTCATATAAGTCTTCTATTTTAATCTTGTACATTGTATGGGCCACATTGTAAATCTAATTTGCTGAAGTACATGTAATTTTTGAGCCTCCATATTGGCCTCCTACTCTTACTTTGTTAAACTGCATTATTTTCTTAGCAGTATTGTTTTGTACTATTGCAGTCCCATTCTTGGGCATTTTCAACCATACTAGGTGTGGGAGACTTGTTTACCTCACCTAGAAGGGTTTGTTTCTGATCTCCTCTTGGATTTAGATCTTAGATTTTCAGATCTAAGGGATCCAAGGGATGATTTTGATTTTTGTAGAATACATTTCTGAAAAATGCATTTTTCAGACATGTCTTGTTGACAGTCCCAATTTTGGAATATTACACATTACTTGATGCATGGAAAAAGAAAGTGGCAAAGTTGAGGAGAATTTTTTTGGAAGGTGTATGAGACCAAATTATCTCAAGCCTTCATGGGAAAGCCACACCATATGCAATGTGGAAGGCTTTGACGGATCTTTTCCAATGCAACAACGACCATAGGAAATTATGCTAAAAGATAAACTCGGAAAGATCAAGATGGAGAAGGGCGACAACATTCCAAAGTATCTAACGAATTTTGTCCAATGTCAAGATGAATTGGGGAGTGTGGGAATCATTATTGTTGATGATGATTTGGTTAACTTGGCTCTCTTGGGACTTCCTAAGATTTGGCACAATTAAGAAGACTCTGTCAACGGACTGGAACAACTACCGGATTGGGAACGACTGTGGTCGGATCTAGTGCAGGAGGAGTTAAGGCGGAACACCAGAAATGGATCTTCATCAAAGAATGATGATGAAGAGGATTGTGCTTTGGCTGCCAAGGCAAGGAAATGGAAGGGGAAGAAATTCCATTCAAAATCCGAGTCTAAAGGCAAGAAGTTAGATTTGTCCAAAGTGAAGTGTTTTCGTTGTCACGAACATGGACATCTTGCTACTAACTATCTGCAGAAGAAGAAGAACAAGAAGGTTGTTGGAGTTGTAGTTGGTGAGGCCCTTGCCTCACAATTTGAACTTTATTTCTCATTGATTGCATGCATGGTGTCAAGTAAATTGGGATCGGTGTGGTATCTGGATAGTGGTGCTTCCTTCCACATGACGGAAGATATGGAGCTTTTTAGTGACTTGGAGGAGAAAAATATCCAAATGCATATAGATATGGGTGACGATGGATGATACAATGTGACTGGAATTGGTACCATTACCTTTCATAGGGCATCAGGTAAACCATTTCAATTGAAAGATGTTATGCATGTTCCAGGTCTGAAGAAAAGCTTGGTCTCAGTCGCAATGTTGGAGGATAGAGGCTATGACGTTGTTTTCAGTGATGGAAAAGCTTTCCTGTGACATAAAACAATGGGTCAAGCCAAGAGGATAGGGATTCAAGTTAAGAATATCTACAAGCTGGAGGTAGATGGTTGCACTACCATGATGGGAAAGGCAGAAAAAATGGTGAGCCGAGATTAGGGCGAATTATGGCATAGGTGATTGGGCCATCTTCATCATGGAGCCTTGAAATTCATGCAACAAATATCTACTGGACTTCGAATGGGAACACTTGCTCAATTATATCAGTTCAAGGGTTGCACCATGGGGAAGTATGTAAAGTCCACCTTTCATGAAAATGAGAACCGTGCTTCGGTGATCTTGGAGATAGTTCACATAGACGTGTGTGGACCATTCTCGATTGCTTCAACAGCAAAACATAAGTATTATGTTATTTTTTTTATGACTTTTCTCATAAATGTTGGATATTTTTCATGTAAAAGAAGTATCAAGCATTCTCAAAGTTATTTGAGTTTACGGCATTGGTGGAGAAAGAGTCGGGGAAGCAAGTGAAGGCTCTGAGGAGCGATAATGGTGGAGAATACATATCTAACGAATTCAAATACTTATGCAGCAAAGAAGGAATTCGAAGAGAAATCATAGCACCTCATAACCCACATCAAAATGGGGTCGTGGAGAGGAATAATAGAACGATCGTGGGTGTAGCATGAGCAATTTTGCATGATCAAGGCCTACTAATGCATTTGTGGGCAGAATCATGCAACACTGCAGTTTATGTGAAAAACCGTTGTCTCATAGAGTACTTGGCATGAGTACACCTAAAGAAGTTTTTACTGGTAAGAAACCGAATGTTTCTCACTTTAATATTTTTTTCTCATTTGTTTATGTGCATGTGACCAAGAACGCCAGGAAGAAGCTGGAGCCGACTGCTGAAGTTGTGATACTTGTGGGGTACACAGAAACACCCCATAATTAGCGTGTGTATTTTCCTAACAGTAAGATGATTTTTATGCGACGGGATATAAAATTCGATGAGGGGAAAGCCATGTGGTTGTCGCTTGAGAGGGAGCTAGACTTGCATGCGGAGGAGGAATTGTTGGTTACCAAAGATGAGTCTCAAGATGTGGTTCAAGAAGTAGTGTAGGAGCCCACATGATTAGATGCAATGGTGGAGGAGTATGACTCCATTGTCAGAAACAGTGCTTGGGAAATTGTTCCAAGGCTGGTTGATAAATTAGTGGTAGGTTCGAGATGGATCTACAAGGTAAAGCAAGTTGTTGATGGGAGTGTTGAGAAATACAAGGCCAGATTGTGGCTCGGGGCTTCTCACAGATCAAGGGAATTTATTATGAAGAAACCTTTACAGCTGTCGCAAGGTATTCTTCCATAAGGATCATCCTTGCTCTCTCAGCGCAGATGGGTTGGCGCATTCATCAAATGGATGTGACAACTGCGTTTCTCAATGGGATCATTGAGGAAGAGGTGTACATAGAGCATCCTGAAGGATTTGAGATCTTCAGCAATGATTCGCATGTGTGTCAACTAAAAGAGCATTGTATGGGCTGAATCAAGCACCCCATGCTTGGTACACTTCGATAGACAGTTATTTCACCGGACTTGGCTTCACCAAGAGTGAGGCGGATGCAAACCTATACCAAATTGTGGTGGAGGGTAAGCTTTTAATCATTTTTCTTTATGTTGATGATTTAATACTTACTGGTGATGAGTAGCTGATACACTCATGCAAGGAGGACCTTGCAAAGGAGTTCGAGATGAAGGATATGGGCCTCCTTCATTTTTTCCTTGGATTGGAAATATGGCAGCGAGATGGTGAAATTTTTGTGTCTCAAGGCAACTATACAAGGGAGATACTGGGTAAGTTTCACATGGAGGGCTGCAAACCCATGGATACTCCTCTTCCAGGAAACTAGATGAAAGAGGATGCTACATCTGGAGAGGTAGTGGATGCTACTATCTATCGACAATTAGTGGGTTCGCTAATGTATTTAGTGAATATGAGACCAGACATTTTATATGTGGTTAACCAGCTAATTCAAGCGATGGCTAAGCCTACCAAGCTCTTTTGGAAGGCAGGAAAGCATGTCCTGAGATACCTGAGGGGCACATCTAAGTATGGCTTATGGTACAGACAGATGGATGAGGTGAAGTTTCATGGCTTCATGGATACAGATTGGGTGGGCAGCCCAATGGAAAGAAAGAGCACATCAAGGGGGATCTTTAGTATCAGATCTACAGTTGTTTCTTGGTACAATAGGAAGCAGAGATATGTGGCACTTAGTTCAGTAGAAGCAAAATACATGGCAGCAATTCAAGTTGCATGTGATGCTATCTGGATGAGAAAGATCTTGGTTGGTTTTTTTAGTTCTCATTTAGATCCGACAATGATTCATTGTCATAATCAGAGTTGCATTAAACTCATTATTAATCATGTGTTTCATGATATATCTAAGCATATAGATATCTGGTATCATCATATCAGAGATTGTGTGCAGTGGAAGACCATTTTGCTTCAGTAAATTCCTACGAAAGATCAGGATGCAGACATTCTGATGAAGGCACTCACCAGGAGAAAATTCGAATACCATAGAGATAGGATCAGGGTGAAGGATAATCCCTTTCTTGTTGAGAGGGACTGTTGAGATTCAACAAGAAGACCCTAGTGAAAATTATGCACCTACACTAGGATGGAGCCTCAAGCTATTTTTAGGGGGAATTCTATTTTTAGATTTGTGTGTGAGTTCTATTTATAGATTGCATGTCTATTTATAGATGCATGTCGACTATTATTATCCCTTAATAATAGTTGGACAATAAATATTAATTTATTCTCAATGAGCACTTGAAAATAGTTAACTGAAGTGGAAAATCGGTTAGCTATAGGAAATTCGAGTTCAAAGGTTGGTTGGTGGGACATGCAAGTGGACTTAGTTGTAACTGAGTGATTCGAAGTTGTAACATAGTTGGAAGTGTGGTTATGAAAGTTGTAAAGTAGTTTAACTTGGTTAAGTGAGTTAAACTCAGTTGTGCTAGTTGTAACTGATGATACACTAGTGAGAGATCAGTGAATTAATTATTTAATTAATTCACAATCAGTGGTCTCACGTGCAACTGAAGATTTACTATTTTTAACTACATGCATGTCAGATCCAGTGGAGACCCAGTTGATATGTAGGTGAAAGGGATAGTTTGACTATTTGTTGTGACATTAGTGGTTGCACACATGTGACCAAATGAACATTGGATGTGCCCATGAGGATTTCACAGTCAAGGCAAGTAGGATTCTATTCTTTCAGGGATTGCTATCAGCATGGATTGCGCAGTGGAGGAAAACTGTCTGGAGGAAGTAAATTGGCGCATGTATTTGCCATTTTTTGTATGACAATGTGAGACAATTGTATATTGTACTGAGAACTCTTGGATTAGAGTTTTGTATGAGATTGTTTCATGATCCGTGATATATACCTAATATATGATAGTGTGGTTTTTAGCTTTATTCTTTCTCGGTAAAAACATATGTGTTATGTGTGATTGATCTTTCTTCATGATAATGGAATTGGCAATCATGTTTTAAATTCCGCAAAGATTTTTGTAGAAGCGATTATGTATTTAACAGTGGCATATAATTGTTAGATCAGGAGAATGCAGGAAATACATAATTTGTATTAAAATTTCTACAGCTATCACTTTCTCTAAGAGTAAATAGAAACACAGAAAGAAAGAGGAACCTACTTGTGATCCAAGTGCTTCCTATTCTCCTTCTGTCGCTTTTGATGTAGCTTCCAATCCAACTTAGATCGCCAGACTAGTTCCTACAAGTATAAAAACTAAACAGTAAATATATTGCAATATATAGATGCCTATTTATCTTAATCATTTAAATCGATCGAACATGAAACATATATATCAGTTAAGAATCCATTGCATGAGAAATAGAACCATTAAAAGATACATATATGGGGAAATGAACAGCAATATTTATTAATGAGTAGAAGGGGGAGGTTACAACCAATGATCGATTTGATGCCACCAGCTCCAGCATCATCCCAGCCTCATCACAATCAACATCACACCAACAGCATATCACTTCTATCACTCTCTCAATTGAGAATCCAACAGAATTTCTTTACCAAAATTCTTCCTTCCCTATCACTAGGATTTGTGCTCAATTTATAGAGAAACTAATGGTAGTTTCTCAATCAATGACTTTTTAATAATAGGCAAGACATGTTCCCAATCTTAGAGGTGTTAGATGGACACATGGATTCGAATTTTGACACATATGGACTCTTTTAGAAGGCACTGGCCATGTGGAGATTCTGGAACAATTATAATTTCGCTCCCAATTGACCAACGCACTCTTGAATGTCGGGAACTGCATTGCAGTGCACCCTTGAATGCAGGAAGATGCATACACAACATAGTTAGTCCCTTGAGAGGCAGCGTTGGTGAGCTCATAAGTGATATTTTGGGACATTGGGTTCAATGCTCCCTGTGTGTTCCACGACATGGACTAACCACCTCTCATGGATCCTAACTCTGGCAATTGTAGCAGAGACTAATGCCTGTGGGTTTTGGTCTAACGGCAATCATGATTCCAACAATTGGTATCAGAGCAACAAGTCTCGAGTTCGAAACTCACCCAGCTCGCGTTGGGGGGGAGATTGTTGGACATTGGGTTCAACGCTCCCTATGTGTTTCACGACATGGACTAACTACCTCTCGTGGATCCTAACTCTGGCGATTGTAGCAGAGACTAATGCCTATGGGTTTTGTTCTAATGGCAATTGTGATTCTAATAGATATAACATATACTTCAAACCTTGGAAATATTTCAATAGAAGTCATGAATGATTTTTTCTTCTCTTAATTAGGGCATGTAGCAACTGAAATGATAGGGGATGATAGACCCTATTTCATTGGTCCTAGGGATGATGTCCAGTTTGACTAGGTCATGGGGAATGATGCTCAAGTTGACCTATAACAAGAAGAAAAGTGGATCACTGTGTGTATTTTAAATTAATTGGTGACCATGTTATTTATTTGGTATTTCATGTGGATGATATGTTGTTTATTGTAAATGACAAAGAAATTATCCAGGATTTGAAGATTCAATTGTCCTCCAAATTCAACATGAAGGATCTTGGTGTTGCAAAATATATTTTGGGCATGGAAATTAAACGATATCAGGAAAATAGGAAGCTCTATTTAAACCATAGGAAGTATGTCGAGACAATACTGCGGAGGTTTAATATGTGGGATAGTAAACTGGTGAAGGTTTCTCCTCCTGTAGGTGTAAATTTATCTGTTGCACAGCGTCCCAAGACACAAGAATACAAAGACTCACATGTCTAGTATTCCATATGCAAGCGAAATTAGTAGCATGATGGACCATACATTTCACATGAAATGAAATTATTGAGCAGGTTTATTTCAAAACGAGGGAAGGAGCATTGGACAGCAATGAAGCGAGTTTTTAGTTATTTGCGTGGCACTAGTGATTATGCTCTATGCTAGCAAGGAAGACCAGGATTGGAGATAGTTTTGGACATTCATGGCTTTGTTGATGTAGATTGGGCTAGATATCTAGATCAGATAATATCTACCAGTGGGTATGTGTTTAACCTATTTGGAGGAGCAGTCAGTTGGATGAGAAAAAAAAAGTTTGTAGTGGCTCTTTCAACTACAGTGTCTGAATAGATGGCAGCCACTCATGCAAGGAAGGAAGTAGTTTGGTTGCATATATTGTGTTCAAGTATGGGGTTGGTACGGTGAGATATAAGGATAGACTTTGATAGCCAAAGTGCAATTTCTTGGAAAAAAATCTTGTTTATCATTCAAAGACAAAGCATATTGATGTTCAGTATCACTTTGTGAGGGATATGGTTGAGGACAAAAAGGTGTTATTGGTAAAGGTGGACACTTTGAAGAATGTTGCAGATGCATTGATGAATTTTGTGAGCACTCAGAAGTTTTCTTGGTATAGAGAAACAATTTTCATTGCAGGGTTGGACTAATGACTAAGCTCTCCTATGACCCCCTGTGTGGAAAATAAAACAACAAGTGGGACAATGTTAGGTGTGTGTTATATTATTTCCATGACTAGTTGCACATGCAGGGGGTGTCACAAGGGGGGTGATACTCCCCCCTATTTTTTGTGTTGGGCACAGAAGGGTGGTCACATGGAGGGAGACAACCCCTCCTATCAGGGAGTTTATAGGGGGGTGGTAACACCCTACACGAGGTCTGGGGCAGTGCCCCAGGAAAAAAAAATGGACCCTATAATAGGTGGGAGGACCTACCTATGGTTGTGCATGAGTTTTGCACATGGTTTTGGGAACGATGGTTTTTTTCCCATGGTATTTTGTATATCCAGTCAAGGGAAGTACGATTATGTTCTAATCCAAGGTTAATGGATTAGGGTTTATGAATTCTTTGGCATGTATATATATGTATTGTAACATTGAAAGGAATATAATGAAAAATCAATCTAGTAGTCCCAGTTTTTTCATATACGGGAAAATATTTGTGTATATTTCTTTTATGTTCTCACCATTGTTTATTTTTTTGTTTTAAGAATTAATTTGCAGTTAATTTATGTACAGTGTTAAGATCTATAGATGAATGGAATTCAAGGGGGATGAGGAGAAAAAACAAAGTTGTATCCAAATGTTAATCATGTTAAGTATCATCCTTATCACCTCAACCTTTCAGTTAAGGAGAAAGTAAAAAGGGAATTTACCAATTTTTTGTTGTAGGTTTTATTTCTCCCATATATGAATCGGATTATATCAATCCAATTATGATATCAAATAGAAAGGATATTGATGAAATCATAATTTGATTCGACTTCAAAAGTTTAACTATGCCTATGTTCATGGCCCCTTGCCTACTTCTTTCAGTGATGAAATGTTGAATTAGGTTGTTGGAAAGGAGTCATATTCCTTTATTAATGGATTATTACATTAACATCAAGTATAAATTTTTGAAGACGGTAAGACAACCACCTTTAGTACTGAGTAGGATTTCTTTGCTTATAATGTCATCCCTTTTAAATGTGCCAACTATATTTTTTAGAATTGTGATTGCAACCTTTAGATATTTTAATCATAAGCTCTTAAAGTTTTATATTGTATAAATTTTATAGAAACTTTATATCAATGGATTCAATCTGATCATGTAATGTACTAAAACAAAATTTTGAATCCTTCTACTATATTTGCGGAATATAAAACATGATCGCTCAATCACATGCAAGTAAGAGAAAGAAATTATAAATCACACAACACAAGATGTATATGGGGAAATCACCTGCTCAAAACCCCTCTATCATATATTGTACATAGTCAGATAATCATGAAACAATACAATGCTTTCTCACACCGATAAAATCTTGCACTCTACTGATCGTCTCACCTTGATCCTGCTTAAAAATGACTTGCAATTCTTAGGCAAAATTGACCAACACTTAGCCAATTATCAGCCCCTGCTTAGCCCAGACTTGCTCACACAATCCGTGGGAAATTAATCCCTATTAAATAGGATAATAAACCTTCCTTGACTACGTGATCCATCATGGGCCTTCCTCTGACTTTATAATTGTGCCTGGGTAATTCGCTAATAATACAACTGATAGTTAACTTCCCTTTAACCTCTGTATCAAATGGGTCCTCATCATAATTGACATGCATGTAGCTAATAATATCAAATCATCAATTATCTGATAGATCACTACTTGTGAATTAAATATAATTTGATTCACTTGACCTCTCACTAGCTCATTACTCACTTAGAACTAGTTAAACGGATTTTAACTCAATTAATTTGAGTTAACTAATTACACTCACACCACACTAGTGCTACAACTACAATTGGACCCTAAAAATAATATATCACTCTACATACCTCACCTTTGACCCTCAACTCAAAATTCTTGAGCTAACTCAATATTTCTGACTTAGTTAACTGATACAAGTTGTTATTAGATGAAATTACAATTTTTCTTTCAATTTAATTAAGGGAAAATTAAATCAAAAGCCTCATATGGTAGCCATTTCTGGGTGCCATTTTCTAGATTTTGTTTTCTAGATGCCAATTTAACTGTTTCTTGTTTGAAATTTCAACGCTCCCTCTCAACAAGAAAGGAATCAATCTATCCTAATCTGATACCTTTGGAATGTTCTTTCATGCAAAACTTCTCTAGTGTTGTTTGCACATGCAACTCTCCTGAAACTAAATAGCATCCAAACAACTGAATTAGTATAATGCATCTATCATCATAGTCTTATAACTATTGGATCCTACTGCACATGTCTACTGGACTCTTTGCACTATTGTTGACATCTGCACCTGTGCCCTCTGCATCGTTTCCAACTCTGATCTGCGTTCCAGTATCCGAAATTTGTCACTCTGATTTTTGTCTTCCTGACATCTTACTGCAACAATCTAACCAATCCTTCCTGCTACTTATATACTGTGGGATCCTCATAGCTAGGTTAGATCCATGAGACACACCATCTCAATGGACCCTGCCCAAATTTATTCTTGGGATCATATCTACACATCGCCCCACCTCACACCTAGAGGCATAGCTGCATGTACTCCCTCTGCACATCTGGCTCGAAATTTCACCCTCCTGGAGGTCTCTGCTTGAGTGGAATTTTCCACTTGGTCTCCTCTTTTCTTCTCTAATTGTGGCTGCTCCACAACCTTCTAAGACTGCTTCTGAGGTTGCATGTTGAGAGATAATTTCTCCCTCTCAACCACCATGTCATTAACCACTACTTTTCTCATCGAAGCCTTGCATGCATCCTCAACCTCGAGAGCATACAGTTTCTTGAATATTGAACCAATCTGCTTCACCTATCTCATGGATATGTGTTTAAGGAACACCTTTCCTTTCCTAAATGTCACCTCATAACCACGGTCTTCCAATACCGCTGTTGAGTCTCAAATCTGCATCTTTTCCATACACTTTTCTATACCTTTTTCACTCACCTGAACCTCCCAAGTTGTCAATATCATGTACAAAAGAGCATCTAACATGGTTTTTAATTATATTTTTGTGTTTGCTATTTGATTTAGATTTTGTTCATTCAGCTGCGGAATCTTGCCACTTTCCGCAGCTGCTGCAACTTTCCGCAGCTATTTTGTGAAACTCTATGCTACATGTGTCTACAAGGAAAACGAGCCACATGGGCAGGTCAGGAATGACGTGGACATGGTTCGTGTCCTATTGGTTCAAGCAAACTCATCCAAAGAAGTCGCGGTCAAAGGCGTCCACATGGAAGTCAACCATGGAGTCTCATGTCGGCCGGACTCTGTTTCGTGTCACATGAAGATTCATACGGCCGTTTCTAAATTGCGGAGGATAAAATCGACATCTGTACATGACTTCTTAGTTGAATTCAAGCATCCACTCCTCGTAGATTTACTTTCCAACACAGCCATGATCCTAGATCCGTGGACGTAGTGGTCTACGTGCTCTCCACCAGCATGAACTTTAGGAGACAGTTATATTTCTTTTGTTATATATAATGCGTTTGCATACGCATATAGAGTTAGTCGATGTTAGTTTCTGTTGTCTTTTATAAGTCTACTCTGTAGTGTGATTACGCTGCACTTGTGCCGTAACATCACCGTTCTGTAATGACTGCTTTTTAATATAAGAAGACTCTGTTTTCCAACTTAATTCGTATTTGAGGACCGTTTCCAAGGCTGGTGTAGAGGGCCCCTGCTCAGCTAAGGTTTTGTGCATTAGTGTATATTTCTCATTTCGTTTCTTTAAAGCTCATTGTGCCATAATCCATTCATATGTTTATACATTGCATTTGCTTCATTTCTGTTTATAAACTTCCATAATTTCCATTTCACTTCTGTCTTTCATGTTTTATGTTGTTAATCACTGATCAGTGTTCTTGTTTCAGGTTATAGATAGGCAGCCTGGGTATTTTCATAGCTTTTTGACTAATGACATGGAACTAACATTGTTCTGCTGCTAATTTTATTTTCATAGTTTCTGTTTCATTTCAGCATTGCTTTGTTCATTTCAGCTTTGCTTATTTGCTTTAGTAGTTAAATTTAGATATATTAAGCTGCTCATAACATCTTCAGTTGCCTCCGAAAGCCACAGCTGGACTGATGGTGAGGGATTGTATTATGAAATGTGTAGTTTAGTATTAGTTTCTTTTCTGCAAATTTAGATATATTAAGTTGCTCATAGCATCTTCAGTTGCCTCCGAAAGCCACAGCTGGACTGATGGTGAGGGATTGTATTATGAGATGTGTAGTTTAGTATTAGTTTCTTTTCTGCAAATTTAGATATATTAAGCTGCTCATAGCATCTTCAGTTGCCTCCGAAAGCCACAGCTGGACTGATGGTGAGGGATTGTATTATGAAATGTGTAGTTTAGTATTAGTTTCCTTCTGCAAAATTAGATATATTAAATTGTGCATGACATCTTCAATTGCCTCCAAAAGCCACAGCTGGACTGATGGTGAGGGATTGAATCATGAATGTATGGTTTGATATTAGTTTACTTTCTACAAGTTAGATATCAGTTACTCAAGTTGTTTATGATTACTTCCGAAAATCATAGCTGGACTAATGATGAAGGATCAGAAGATAAATTGATGTAACCTGATTTAGATTTATTTTGTTGCAATTTTGAATTTCCTTAAGCATAGTTTTCTTTTGTGTTTAGTCAGCAGCAAGAATAGTTTGGTTTACATGCTCACTAGTTTACTGTTTTGATTTATTAGATTAGCAGCACCTTTTCATTTCAGCAGTACATTTTCATTTTCTTTCAAGTCTTGTCATTGTAAATTTCAAATTTCTTTTTAAGGTTTCAAGTTGGTAAATCATTATAGGGGAGATCATTTCCTTGAACAAACATAACCAAACTTGTTTTCAACTTAGAATTTCCATTTCACCTTAGAAAACCAAAAACGACAAAAAGTTAAGAAATAGGTTATCTTGCACATATAGTGCGCCGCACTTCATCAGCTTACGATTCCCGGATTGACAAATTAAATGCAGGAATTTAGGACACACTAAATTGACCAAACAACCGCTACGGAGACAAGATTCTTCCTTAGGCCTGGAACATACAAAACATATGCTATTCTAATAGGGGTGCCAGACTCCCACTGAAAGGTAATTGTACCTATGTCGATTGCGCTATACCTCCCGTAATCTCCACACTCTATGTTATGCTGGAGGTCCTTCTCCTCCAAGTCACTAAAGAGATCTCTATTCCCCATCATATGTAACAAGGCACCGTAATCTATATACCACATTCATCCCATTACAGTGTTGGACATGCATACAATGAGAGTAAAATAAAGCTCAAACTGTGAAGCCAATGCTTCGACCATTGCAACTGCAGGCTCCTTCTTGTTTTCCTTCTTCTGTGGACAATTTGAAGCATAGTGCCCATGCTCGTGACAGTGAAAACATCTGATCTTGGACAAGTCTCTCTTGCCCTCCTCTCCTTGGTATTTATTTCCCTTAGCCTTCTTTTTTTTCCCACAAATGCATAATATTCTTCTTTTTTGGTGTTGGAGGTTTCATCTCTGGTGCTCCGCCTTATCTCTTCTATTACCAAATCGGACCACAAACGCTCCTAGTCTATTAACTTCTTCCTCCCATTCACAGAGTCCTTGTAACTATGCCAACTCTTGGGAAGGCCTATAAGTGCTAGGCTCACCAATTCATCATCGGCTATGGTCACACCAACACTTACAAGCTCATCTCGACATTGAGTGAACTTCGCCAAGTATGTTGGTATTGTCTCGCCCTCCTCCGTCTTGATCTTTTTGAGCTTGTCCTTCAACACCAACTTCCTTTGGTCACTATTGTTCTTAAACAGATCTGTCAAGGCTTTCCACATAGCATATGGAACTAACTTCTCATGGAGACTCGATACAATATTATCTCAAACTCCCTATAACAAGATCCTTCTCGCCTTTGCTACCTTCTTCTACCATGCATAAAGAAGTTGAGAACCTTTTGTTGCGGGCTTGGGAATATAAAAATATATGAATTCCTTCAACCCATTGTCCTCCAACACTGCCTCCATCCTATCCTTCCATGCAATGTAATTCGAACTACCCTCGAGCGAAAATTTGAGTCTCAAGACATTGAAAGACATCTTGATCTGTTGCTAGCTCTAAAGAATGTATATGCAAATTTGAATATTGTTCAACGCAAACTCAATTTCTTATCCACTATTGTGATTCCTATCACTCTGATACCATGTATAAATTATATATAAACTCTATATCAATGGATTCAATCTGACCATGTAATGTACTAAAACAATATATTGAATCCTTTTAATCTATTTGCATAATATAAAACACGATCGCTCAATCACATGAAAGTAAGAGAAAGAAATTATCAATCACACAACACAAGATGTATCATGGGGAAAGCACCTGCTCAAAACCCCTTTATCATATATTTTACATATTCAAAGAATCATGAAACAATACAATGCTTTCTCACACTGATAAAATCCTGCACTCTACTTATCGTCTCACCCTAATCCTACTCAAAACTGAGTAGCAATTCTTAGGAAAAATTGACCAACACTTAGCCAATTCCCAGCCCCTGCTTAGCCCATCCTTTCTCACACAATCCCTTGGAAATTAATCCCTATTAAATAGGATAATCAACCTTCCTTGATTGCGCAATCCATCATTGTCCTTCCTCTGACTTTATAATTGCGCCCGGGCAATTCGCTAATAATACAACTGATAGTTAACTTCCCATTAACCTCTGTCTCAACTAGGACATCATCAGAATTGACATGCATGCAGCTAATAATAGAAAATCATTAGTTATCTGATAGATCACTACTTGTGAATTAAATATAATTTAATTCACTTGACCACTCACTAGCTCATCACTCAGTTAGAACTAGTTAAATTGATTTTAACTCAATTAATTTGAGTTAACTAATTACACTCACACCACACTTATGCTACAAATACAACTGGACCCTGAAAATAATAGAATCACTCTGCATTCCTCACCTTTGACCCTAAACTCAAATTTATTGAGCTAACTCAGTCTTTCTGACTTACTTAACTGATACAAGTTGTTATGAGATGAAATTACAATTTTTTCTTTCAATTTAATTAAGGGAAAATTAAATCAAAAGCCTCATATGGTAGCCATTTCTGGGTGCCATTTTCTGGATTTTATTTTTTAATGCTAATTTCACTGTTTCTTGTTGAAAATTTCAACATATATGGATGGTTGGATATTCTATAGTTTGTTAAAATAACATATTATGATATTAGATTAATGTTTGATAAATGTAGATAGTTTCAAATCTCCTTAAATCTAAAGAAGTTCCTGTTATTATGTGTACCCTTTGCTACCTTGTTAGGACACATAGTTTGCAGAGAAAAACCATTAGTGGATCTTGAAAACATTGTTTCCATTGTAATTTTTTCTACGCCTACTAATTTTAAGAAAAACCAATATACATGATGACATACTAGCTACTATTGATGGTTTATCTACAATTATGCCTCTATTACAACACCTAAAGAAGATAGGATGGTGATTGACTAGGTCCAACCAATGAATAGTGAGAAGAAATATACCACCCAAGGTGAAATTTCCCTCACAAATATAGGAAACCTCCAAGGGAGTCAAGATTAAGGTTCACTATCTACCTTAGGTACCACAAACACTTCCACTTTTAGTCATCTAAGTATAATATAGGAAGAGTAAATAGGTATGCTTATTTGTAATGAATAATTGAGAGGCAAAAGAATGGTTAAGTGTTTTAAATTGGGAAGAGATATACAGGACTTCATCACATAGCTAAAACTTTAATGAGGCAAAACCTCAAGTAACATGCCAATTTATCTAAATTCTCATATTCAATGCATCCTCACATTGAATAAGTGTGAGGGGATACTCTCAAAACTTAACCAAATTTGCCCTTTTTTCTCAATGCATGTGTGAGGGGAACTTTTCCGCAAGTACTCCTCACTACTTCATGGATTTATAACTTTGAACTATTGAACTCCTAGTTTTTCTTTTTTTGGCATTAGAATTTACTCTAAATCATATAATTTGGTCCCTATCCCTATTTTTGGTTTTCTACCAAAATAAAATTAATTTTTCTTCATTTTAGATATTTGTTGCTTTTGATGGTTGTTTTTTACTTAGAGGGATGTGAAAGTGAGAAAATATGGCATTCTTAAGTCAAAAAAAAGTACAAAAATGGAATGCTTATAAATGGTAACATTTCTCTAAACTTGAAAATATGTTTAAATTCAACAAACTTGAAAAAGCTACAAAAAACCAAGCAAACCATTTCAAAACCTAAATATGATGCAATTTTGCAAGGATTTAGTTCAAACCAAAGCATGCAATTTTTTATATCTTCATGAGAGCATGTTAATGAAGCAATGTCATATTTTTCTTTAAACACAATGATTTCACAATGCATCAAAATACCTAAGAGATTCCTAAGGAAACAAAATAAATATTTGTAATTTTTGCAATGTTCAATTTTTATTTTCAAGTTTAATACTCTTCACCAACAAAATTGAAATGGAACACCCATAAATAAATAATCTTATACTTCCTAGCATAGATTAAAAAAAAAAAAACTTATATTTTTTTCTTGATCCTATTGAAATCGGAAATAAGACTAGGAAAACAAAAACCAAGTTTCAAGACTAGAAAAAACTTCAAAGAAATAACCCAAATGAAAAAAATTCAAGGAATTCTCCCAAATGGAGTTCACAATTCTATTGTACGGAAGTTTACTTATGCTAATTATAGGTCCTTAGTGAGTGGGTTAATCTCACTAACAAAGTAGGAAAATGTAACAACCCCGTGTTAAACTTTCATTTAATAAAAGTTAATAAAGGTAAAATAAGACCACGATCAAGGGACACTTATTCCAAGATGAATGTTGGTAAAAATATCCTAGTGTTCATTATTTGTTGTGTTTATGGCTAAGGAAAATGGAAAAGGAAATGGCTAAGGATTTGGAAAGGAAAAAAGGTATTTTTGGCACATTATTTATGAAAATAATGGAAATTAGGAGAAAAGGAAGGTGAAAGGTCGTAGGTTGCATGTGAGGAGCGAAATTAACTAAAATAATGGAAAATTTGAATAAATTAGAGGCCTCATCAATAAAAATACCTCAGAGCATTAGTTGGTTGCCTTTTGTCAGTTTAGTTTTGGAGCTTAGCACCAAGAGGAGAAAGAAAGAAAGAAAGAAAAGGAAAGGAAATGAAAAGTAAGGGAAGGACAAGGAAAGAAAAGGAAGGCAAGGATCAAGTAGCTTCAGTGGGAATACTTGCAGGCAATAGGTTGCATGTATGATTTCCTAGATATTTTTGACATGCATGGTTGTGCATGTTGGTATTTGGTTCTCTTGTTGTCGTGGGAATGGGTTTTTTCAGGTTGGACAATGGATTTTAGCCTAGCCTTACCATTTTTGGGTAACCATGGTGTGATGGGATTTTTCTCGGTTTGAGCTTTGGATTTATGGAATATTTTGGATCCGGGTGAGGTTATCTTAGGAAAATTACCAAAGGCCTTGGAATCCCTTGATTGATAATGGAAGGAGACACGGTAAATTCTGAGGATGGATACAACAAAATTCCTCAAGGTATTGGTGAAGAACTTCTGATGCATTCAAGCTCGGTTTGGTTTTGTGATCTAGACACTAGTTTAGGTGAGATCAAAGTATGGTGAGAATGGAGGTGGTTTAAGCTTTGGATTCCCTTGGTTTTTTTTGGATTTTTTTATCCCATGAGATACCACATTCATGTTTGGAAAATGGCATGAAATTGATTAGCTGAAAGAAAGAACTAGTTCATCTAATCTATGGTCGGGTGGAACATGGAAGTCCGGAACCTGGTCGGTTTTTCCTATGTTTAATAAGAGCTAAGTTTCTCTTGCTTTTGATAAGGAAATGTATGTGTTATTATGTGGATTTAAAGGTTGTTATCTTATTTTTATTTATCTAGTTATATGTTGCTTATAATCATGGTTATATGACAATTCTTAGTCACTGCTCTTTTCATGTTTTTTCTTGTAACTGAATGAATAATGAATGCAAGACCTAATTGGTTTTATGACAGCTAATGTGAGAAGGTAGTGACCCCTCTTGTTAAACCTCAGACAGGTTTTCAGTCCCTTATTATCAGACTTGCATTCATGACCTATAGGTTGCATATTTACCAAGTGTTTGACAGAATGTCTGTCCCGGTTAGGGATGGTGAGGTCAAATCCTGGTTTTATTTTTTGGTTTACAAGCATTGTTTTTATGTCATTTATCTTCCTTGTAATTTTCCTTAAGTTTTGAGATGAGACCTATGTCCTAGTCCTGAAAAATTGGCACATAATTTGGATTCGTTGGCATAGAACTGAGTATAAAATTCCATTTTCTCATGGAGGTGGGCTTATGAGAGAGTCTGGGGACCCATAGTCACATGGAGACCTTGGTAAGGGAGCGACTAGGGCTTTAGCTCAGAGAAAAAGTGATTTGTCTCAGGGGGTGGACACCTAGAGGGGTTGGATTACTCCTATAGGTCCGGTGGAACCTAAGGGAATCCATTAAAGTCTTAGGTTGTCGACTCCATTTCCTTAAGCTCACATAGGAGGTTGAGTCTTGTCATAGTATCCCCTCAGGTCATGTTTACCCAGGAAAGCAGGTGAAAGTGAGTAGATATGAGAGGAGACGTTGTTACAGGGTGGTATCAGAGCAGGTTACACTCTCTTTGGGTAAAGTATGATTTTGTAAAGGTTATGGCTTTCATGAATGGGGTCATGGTATATAGTTGGTATGGTCATGCATGACGGTTTATATTGTTATGTTGTTATTTTATTACATGGATATGCTTATGATTATACATGTACATGCTAATGTGGATTGATCTTGCAGATGAGATCAGCCTTCCTTAAACATCAATGAGGTTTAGATTTTATTTTGGTATCTATTTGGTTTATCTGACATGGTATACTTTCAGGAAGAAGAGAACTCAAGATGACAATAAAAGTGGTAGACTACAGTTCACGTGATTCCTAAATATCAGTTGCAAAGCAAGGAGAAGAGTATTCTCTTGGTATAACAGATACATTGAGAAGCTTGAGGGCAAAGATCAAAAGTTGCAAAGCATACAATGACAGGTTGGTTGAGGCTCAGGAAGTGCTTGCAAGGGCTCAAGAGAAGATAGTAGAGGTTAATGTAGTTATTCTTTATGGCTTATCAGAGTTGCAAAAAGAGGGAAAATTTAAGATCAGTTAAGAGCAGGAAGATAAAACTAATGGAGCCTATGGTAGCAATATCGATCTGGATATAGATGGGATAGAGGGGAAATAGTTAGAGGGGGAATATCACTGGATACACCTGATAGGAAGACTGGTATGTATGGTAATAATTCTAGTTCTTCATCAAAGAGACATAATCACAACCATTATTGATTTTGGATTTCTAGAAACAGTATTTAAGAAACAGTATGAGTTCTAGAAATCCCACTGCCTTCATCATCCTAAAGTTTGACTATTTTTCACTAAGCTTTCCTGTCTTTGCCTTCTCAAAATTCCACCCTGCTGCTCCAATGAAACTCCATTTTTAGGCCTAATTTCATCATTTCATCACCTTTTACCCCTCTGAAATTCATTTTTATTTCCCCTCTAAAACCCCTAAAAATCCTCCCTCATTCATCATTTTTGTCAGAAAAAAAACCTAAAAACAATGTAAAAACCCTCCTTACATTGTTTAAACTTTGATTTTAATCTTATCAAATCCTCTCAAAACCTTTTACAAACTCTTTTTTTAAAACAAAAACCCATTTTTTGTTATATGGGCCTTAAGCCCCTTTTCCGCTTAAAGCCCTAGCCCCTCCACTCCAATGTGAACTTGACCTTCCGCCTATTCCTAGCCCCTTCCACCATATAATGTTGAAGATTGCAACAAGAAATAGTGAAGGAGGCATCCTGAAACATCGTTCCTGATCCTAGTTGGAAAGTGATCACCTAAACTAGGTGGGGCCCACACAGGTGATTTTTGTCGCAAAGTCTATTTTTAGACTATGTCTATTTTTAGACATGTCAATCATATTCTATGAGTTTCAGGATTCTATTTGTGGATGGTTGGTCAAGTTGGAAAAATAGATGGACTTATATTTTTGGACATATTGGGTGGAATCTATTTTTAGATTGCCAGTCTAAAAATAGATATGTCAAATATTATTAGCTCTTAATAATATTTGGACTCTAAACATTATCTTATTCTCCTAGAGCACTTCAGTTAAGTGCACATGTGTGGCACAGCAGCTAACAGAAGGAATTATGCTATTCCTGAGGGTTTACTGGAGCTAATGCATGGAGGAATTCAGTTATAACTCATGTGACAGAGTTTGGTGGAGTTGGAGAAGTAGTTGGTGGAGTTGTATTTAGTTTAAATCAGTTAGACACAGTTGCGCTAGTTGTATCTAGTCTAACTGATTGATACACTAGTGAGAGTGGTGTGAATTAATTAATAATTAATTCACTAAATATTAACTCGTTAATCAACTGAATAATACATCAGTTAACTACAGTGCATGGACAGTTCAGTGGAGACTAGTGGAGAGGTAGGTGAAAGAGCAAGTGTGACTATCAGTTGTGACTATAGTGTTGCATGATTTTGCACCACACATTGATGGAGATGCCTATGAAGATTGCGTGAGAAAGGCTGGGGAAATTCGAACTCATCCAGAGCCATTATTCAGCAGGGATTGCGTAGTAGAGGCAGGCTAGCAGGTGGCAGAGATCGGTGCATGGATTTGCAAGATCGGGCCTGATTAGTGTGTGACAATTGTATTGTACTGAGAGCTTGAGGTACTAAGCTTTGTATGATGATTGTTACATGATCTCCATGATACATAATATAATAGTTGGGGTTTACAACTTCAGGCTTTCCCCTTAAACAATTGTGTTATGTGTGTTTTTATTGCTTCATGTGTTTTGCAATTGTTGATTAAATTGCCGCAAGAATTATAGTGGAAGGATTCTGAATTTTGCAAGAAGATAAATATTGTGAGATCAAGAGAGTCTGGATATATACATGCATATTGTATATAATTTCTACATATAACTGTACCCCCGCTCCTCTTACCTTATATACCCCACCAACCTTATAATAAACCCTCCCTAAACCTTTGGAAAATTAAAGGCGGGCCCCTTCATTTCATTCCGCCCCTTTGTTTATCTCCTGGACCATTGATCAAAGGCCCTGGGCCCTGATCCAATGGTTGTCGCGTCCCCATCCTTCATCCCACATACAACCTGACCCCGCGCTACCCGAAAAAAATTCCCATGTCACCACCCCGACCCCACATTCCACTAAAATCCCGCACTCTAATCATAGCCTGACACCTATACTCCACTACCCACCCTACCAATCTGCACCCCATCTTCGGGCTCCACCCGCGCCATCAATCTCGCTCCTCGAGATCTGACATTCTAAATTGCATATCGAAGGAATTTGATGTCGGGGTTTAAAGCCCTTGACCCACGTGAAAAAGGAAGTTTAGCCCTGGACACGCATCCAACGTTGAATGGTATCACACGCCCTCTACTCAAAACCACTTACTGCCCATACCCTGCGCAATAAACCACCGCGATTTTCCCAAAACCGTTTTTTTCCCTTCCCGCTCCAAAATTCAAAGTTCTTCGCCCTCATTTGAATTTCCTCATGATTTTACCTCTGAGATCATTCCCCTGCACCCTCTGTTCCTCTGCAGATCGCCATTGATGCCTTAGAAACCCCGAAAATGCATTTTTCTCCACTCCCGCAGGATTTTAAGTTAATATTTTTTTTTGTGTTGTAGGTTTAATGGTAGTGATGCCAAAAAGGCTCTCTCATAGTCCATAAATGAAAAAATCAGACCCTGTATGACGATCCAAAGGTCTTAATTCGAATTATGAAGATCAGAGGGCCTTTTCTCAGGGTCTGATCGATGATGACTCATGATCACTGATCGATCAGGAACCCTCCAACCCATGAATAAACTCTGCCTACACACGAAGAATAGATACAATCAGAGAAGCAATAAAGAAATGAAGAACAGAAGGCTTAAAGGGTTAATTACAGATCAAAGGGTAAAACAGAAGATTAGCCCTTTACAAACAGTGATTAAAGATAAAAGGTCAAAGGTTTAAAGATAAAGGATAGATGAACAAAACAGTTATAAAGAAGAAACAGAGATAAAGGCACTAAGACATAATATTAAAGCCAAATCAAGGTTAAAGGCCTAATACAGAAGTTTGATGAATAAAACAAAGGCAGATTACCCAAAGACATCTTCAAATAAACTCAAACAAAGAAGCAATTACTCCTCCAAAGACAAATTTGCCACCTACAACATTATTTCTTTCAATAAAGGCATCAAGTAGTTATTACATAGTCAGAGATATTTTAAAGCAACTCAGCAGTTATTACAAAGTTATTACCAAGCCTTAAAAGTAAAAAATTTCAACTAAAATAACTCAGAAGTTATTATTTCAGAGTAACTCTTTTAGATATTTTTTCCTCGGGCCTTGCATGGTCTAAAAGGTCAAAAATCATTAACTCTGTAATAAATAACATTTAAACACCCTAGATTGGCAGCACCTCCTCATTTTGCATATAAATATTTCATATGAGCTTCATTTCAAATGTTGGTTACTTGATGGTTATTGGACTGATTTCTGTTGTTAAGCTACTTGAGGAATACTAGACTGAACTGAAGAAAACTCTAAGTTGAAAAGAGCTATTGTACCTAGAGTGATGTAATTGGTTTGATCATCAATAATACAAGCATGTTCATAGGATCCTTGAGTTGTATCAATGGTGAAGTTTTCCTAAATTTTTATTGTTTCTCCTTATGTTTTCCATTATGTCCATTTTCTCTGATAAAGGAACAGAAGTTTTAGATTAGGATTTTTTGTTTCAGCACCCTATTTTTGTCTGTATTTCTTTATGTTCATGTTTTCTTCTGCAAGATCTGATTGGAAGATTCTTAATTGCCTTCTAGTTACATCTACCTTGTTGTCTTGGAAATGATTCAATAGAGTGAAACCAAGGAAATTATGGTGAGCCCATGTTCCCTTTGAGTAGGACTTGAGATATTATTTTTAAGATATTTCTCTAAAGTATGCCTATTAAAGTCTAAACCAGAGAGGTTTATGGTTTTCCCTACCCTCTGATCTTCCTTGAAATGTTGCTTTAAAGAGTCTTTGAGAGTTGTCAAAATAAGATTAGATCATTTCTGTTTGATCTTAGACCACTCTTACTGTTATCTTATATGTTTTCTTATCTAAAAGTAGTATTTTGATTACTGGATTATGGTCTGAAAGGTTGCTTATTAAAGGTTTGCCCAAAGAGATTTATGGTTTTCCCTGTCCTTTGGCTTGCTCCAAATGATTACCTTAAAAGGCTTTTCTTGTCTAAGTAGAGCTAGAAGATTCTTTACTGACTATAGCTTTACCGCCTTCACAAACTTATTATTGTTTCATATCACAGCCTAATCTAAAGAATCCATTTGATATAGTTAGCTTTCCCTATGAATTCCCTTGCAGATTTTATGAACAATTAAATCCTTCTAAGACTCCATAGCCCAATGGATTGATGTTTTCTTACAATCTATTTGCTTCAGTTGAAACATTCCCTCAATCAGTAACACCATTTATCCTTCAATCTATCAATTAATCCAACCAAAACAAAACAAGTCCTTAGAACTGCATAACTAGCCTAAAATCATAAACAAAGAACATAAAGATATATTATTTGAAAACAAATTTATAGAGAGATCCATCTCCAAATCTGGGAAGGCTAGGTCCTAGGATTCCAAAGTGGTTTTGATGTGGCCCCTACAGTGTTTGTTCTTGCCACTCTTACAAATTACAAGGAGCCAACATAATGGTGACCATACTGGGGAATACTGAGTAATAAACATTTCAGATTCACTCAAAACTCAGAAAACCTCGTTTAGTTTAAAATGAATCAAGTATTTTCTAAGAATGGTTCCTGATTGTTTATGGTGGACAACAACCAGTCCTACAAAACAAGTAAAAATCCTCCACCTGGTGACTCCACTGGGAAACTTACCCTATCATCAAAACATTAAACAATACCCAATCAAGAATACTTTGTGGGTTAAATATCTCTTTCACTGTTTGGTTTGTGTCCTAAGATTGTTATACTTCTGAAAAACCTTTCTGACTTGTTGGGTCCAAAATCCTGGCTTCTAGAAGAATCCATACTAGATCCCATCCTAACCCAAATCCTCCTGCAATATTTGACAATCCTGAAAGCATCCTTAGGAAGTCTCCTACACCTAAAAACCCAACTGTTGTTAGACCAATCCACAAAGCAAGTTCTATTCCAGAAAACCTTATAAACTTGCAAAATACCCAAGTTAACTTACCTCATACAAGAAGCTTATCTAGAACCAAGTCACAAAGTGGTATAGATAAAATAAACCTTCAACTTATAGACTCACAACAAAGTAATAGGGAAGCCTCCCCTTCCACTCCTCCTGATTTCCATTTTCTCCAAAACTTTGGCTTCTCTCATCCTAAATCTGCTCAACATCACCTAGTTGGTCCAGGTACTTCAGCTACACCCACCCATACATCCGCTGTTCAAACCACTCCACTTCATCACCTTCCTCCACTTGTTAATCCTCCATTTTTTCCACAAACTCATATCATGGCAACATGGTATGCTCCCTTAGTCCTTCCTTTACCTCTAGTTTCTCTACCACAAGACTATCAGTCCAAGATTCCATTATACAATGCTAGTAGTTCTACTACAGCTCAACAACATGCAGATAGAATGAATGATTACTTTGACAGACAAGAAATAGATGATGAAACTGTTAAACTTAGGATGTTTTCTCAAAGCCTAGGGGGAGAAGCAAGAAAATGGTTCAAAGGCTTAACCCCTAATAGTATTAATGATCTCCCTGCTTTACATCAACTGTTCCTAAACAAATGGGAAGTCAAGAGAAATCCCCTTCAAATCCTATCAGAATACAATGACCTTAAAATAAATGTTGGAGAGAGTGTCCAAGATTATTGCACTAGATTCAATAGTGTATATAATGCACTCCCTCCACAAATGAAACCCCCACAAGGCTTAACCTTAATGAATTTTCCTGAAGGATTTGACCCAGACATGTGTTATCAATTAAGGGAAAGAGAACCCCTCACATTAGAAGATATGCAGAAAGGGGCAGTAAGTGTAGAAGCTAACCTAAATGCCAAAAGGGCTAGATTGGAAGCAGAGAAAAAGGTTACCTACAAAGATGAAGCTGGACCCTTCACATCAAATTCCAAAATTGACATAATGGTTAGAACCATGGAGATGATGATGGAGAGAATTAATACGAATGAGAGAGCTTATCCTAAAGAAAATCAAACAGCTCCTCAAAATAAAAATCCAAATCAAAACCAAAACTTTAGAAGGAATCCCCCTCAAATTAGACAAAGAGGCCCTGATCAGCAATTCAGGCCTCCCTTTCAACAAAACTATGCTGATGAAGATGAGGGAATGATTGAAGAAATAGAGGGAAATCACATAAACTTATTTGGAGTAAAAAATGAGGATATTGTTTTCCTCAATGAAGAAGAACAAGGCATATTTACACCCTATGATGGAGAAAGCCCAGAGTCTAAAGACTACAAACAAGGCTTTGAAAATGCTATAATGGAAGTACACAGGTAATATGACCTTAGGAGTAAAAATATTCAAGACATTCCCAATAAGAAAACCTCTGAAATTTCTGCTAAAAACATTTCTAAAAACATTTCTAAAAAGACAGCAGAAAACAACAAAACAGTGGCCGAAAGTTCTGACAAAAACAAAGGAAAAAACACCCAAATCAATGACAAACATAGTGGTGAACAAAGTAGCACTAGCAACTCAACTAATGCTCCTATTAAAACTATTTTAACTATTGTTCATAATAAAAACCAGCAAGCTGAATTTGCTAAGAAAACAGTGACCAAAAAGGTTGATTTAAACATTTTAAGAACTCAGAAACCTTTCAGCATAGACGGTGAAATTGACAAAATCAAGATCCTTGTCCCTCTTACTGAATTGGTCACCCAAGATGTATATAAAACCCAACTTTTAAGAGCTTTAAACATAGGATAACAAACTGATTCTATCAATGTGACTGATGACAAGCCTAAGCTTCTGTTCGGACCAGAAGTAGAAGGGAAATTTCAAGAAGGAGGTGTTCCTCCCTTTTATGTCAATCTAAACATCCATGATAAGATTTTGCACAATGCCATGCTTAACTCAGGAGCCTCCCAAAACCTTATGCCTAAAGTAGTGATAGAAATACTAGGCCTTGAGATAACTAGACCTTACAAAGATTTATACTCTTTTGATTCCAACAGAGTTAAATGTCTAGGCCTGATCAAAGACTTATGTGTAAACTTAGCACAAATACTAGCCAAGAGCTTAGTAATGGACATCGTGGTGGCTGATATACCTCCTAAATATGGCATGCTCCTTTCAAGATCATGGGGTGAAAAACTCCAAGGTACCTTGCAGATGGATATGACTTATGCAACTATCCCTGTCTTTAGTCAACCAAGAAGACTATATAGGGAAACACAAATGAAATACATGGTTAGTAGTCAAGAAAAACCATACAGCTCCCCTCTTTATTCTATTCACATAGACCTTGACTCATTCATCCTTTACAATGATGAAAATATTAATGAGCAAGGATAAGGAGATGAAAAATCAGTAATAGGAAAAGAGGGAAGAAAGGAGAAAAAGCTAAAACAGTTTGCTAACTTAGAAAATCACAGTAAACATGATAAATATCATAGGCAACAAACCAATCATCAACACGGGGCTGATTATGACAAACAAGATAAAACTCAACATAATGAAAAACTTGAGGAACAAAGTGAAAATGAACATAGTACAGATCCTAAAAAACAACATAATGACAGCCAAAATAAACAGGACATAGAGGATAGAAATGACTTTAATGACAAATCTGAAATTGAACCTCTTTGGAGTATGAGTTTTGATGGGTCTTGTAGTAAAATTGGTTTAGGAGCAGGCATATGGGTACATAACACAGAAAAGAATCATGCTGAGGGCCATTCATACAAACTAAACTTTCAATGTACTAATAACATAGATGAATATGAGGCTCTCCTCTTAGGACTGCAATTATTAAGAAGACTAGGAGCCAAGAGGATAATTGTTCATGGAGACTCATAACTGATTATTAAACAAGTAAATGGAGAATATATTTCCAAGCATCCAATATTACAAGCATATAGAGATGATGATGTTAACCTTTTGAAAACATTCACAGAATATGAGCTTAACTTTGTCCCTAGAAACCAAAACATCCTTGCCAATGGTTTAGCATTTGCTGCTAGTACATGTCTAAAACCTTATGAAAGAAAAAAATACATAGTCCAAGTTAAATATACGCTAGCAGTCCCTGATAATATCAAATATTGGCAAGTCTTTGAAGTAGATAAACAGAAAGAGGATTTCCTATAGTCCAGAAATGGGTTTGAAATGCCAAATTCAGACTCAGAATATGAAGAAGACTGTCTTGCTGAGGAAAAATCTTATGAAGAATAAACTCCCATTGCTGATATAAACATTGCTTATATAAATTTGTTAACTAGAGAACACCCACAGAAAATAGAACTGAGTACTAACTTAGAACAAAAAGATTTTGAAGCGTTGCAGTCTCACACTGATCAATTGCCAAAGGGACTGGTGCCTCTAGAAGAATTGTTTGACTTTAATGATGTTGCCAAAAAGCCTAAAATGGAACCCACTGAAACTAAAATAGAAGAGTGCAATATAGGTAGTGAACTCAAACCCAAAATGATTAAATTTTCCAAAACACTGCCAGCTCATATAAAACTAAAATATCTTGAGCTTTTTAAAGAATATTCTGATGTTTTTGCTTGGAGTTATGAGGACTTAAAATCATATGATACAGATATAATTCAGCATAAGATAACTCTCAAGGAAAACCAGAAACCTTTTACACAAAAATTGTGCAGAATAAACCCTGTGCAATTACCTTTGGTTGAGAAAGAAATCAAGAAAATGTATGATGTTGGAATCATAGTCCTAGTAAGATTCTCAGACTGGGTATCCAACCTTGTATCTGTGAGGAAGAAAACAGGAGAAATAAGGCTTTGCATAGACTTTAGAAACTTAAATAAAGCCTCTTTAAAGGACAACTACCCCTTGCCCAAAATGGATCATATCTTACAAAGGGTAGTAGGTTCTAAAATAATTTCCTTACTAGATGGCTTTTCAGGATATAACCAAGTGTTGGTACATCCTGATGATCAACTTAAGACAGTCTTTACTACACCTTGGGGTACCTTCATGTATGTGAAAATTCCCTTTGGTTTAATGAATGTTGGTGCCACATTCCAAAGAGCCATGGATATTGCTTTCCCAAATTCAGAGATATGCTTCTTCATTATGATATATTTAGATGACATTACTGTTTATTCCAAAACATATGAAGAACACCTTTCTCACTTAAGAACAATCTTTGAAAAATGTAGAAAGTACGGTCTATCCTTAAACCCCAAGAAAACCTTATTTGGCCTCCAAGAAGGCAAACTTCTAGGCCATATCATATCTAAAGAGGGAATAAGAATAGACCCAAAAAGGATTGAAGGAATATGCAAATTAATCATCCTAGAAACATCAAAGAACTACAATCTTTCATTGGAAAGATTAATTTCTTAAGAAGTTTCATACCCAACCTTGCTGAACTCCTTAGAAACATAGAAAACATGCTAAAAAGGGAAACAGGAGTTAAATGGACCATTGAAGAAAAGAAACCCTTTGAACTGGTTAAACAAGCACTCACTCAAACACCAGTTCTCATTAGCCCTGATTTTAACAAAGATTTCTTCATTTTCTCCTTCGCATCAGAACACACAGTTGTTGTTGTCCTACTTTAGAAAAACATAAAAGGACAAGAGCAGCCCATTGCATTTTTTAGCAAGGCCTTAAGAGATGCACCTCTGAAATACAACATAATGGAAAAACGGGCTTTTGCCTTAATCAAAGCCTTGAAATATTTCAGGGTTTACATTTTACACTCACACATCATTGCATTTGTCCCACACACAGTTCTCAAAGACATTTTAACACAATATCCTGATGGCAAGAGAGGAAAGTGGATTGTTGTTATATTATAATATGAATTGGAAATCAAACCCACTAAATTGATCAAAGGACAAGGACTTGCAAAACTAATGGCTGAATCAAACCTCAAAGCCTTAGATATGAATATGGTTGATGTTTTAGAAGAACAAGAAGAATGCACAACCCCTCCTGTTGAGGAAGTATTGTTGAATTCACTTTGTTATGCTGATATTTTGTATGTGCTCTTTTATCTTAATGTTCCTTCTAGTTTATCTAAGACAAAGGCAAGTTTTTTGAAGTTAAAAGCTGTAAATTACTGCATTATAGATAAATGGTTATATTGGAAAAATGCTAGTGGTATATTACTTAAATTTTTGCCTGAGAATGATGCAGAGAAGATCAAGCATGAGTTTCATGAAGGAGAATGTGGAGGCCACCTCTATTGGAAAAGAACTGTCAACAAAATCCTTAGAGCTGGTTACTATTGGCCTACCCTCTTTCAAGATATCCATAAATTGGTAGCTGCCTACCACAAATGTCAAATATTTAAAGGCAAAAGGAAACTCTTACCCTTACCTCTGCAAAGGTACAGCCCCATACCAAAAAGAGTAAGTTCTGAGAGTGTGCAAGTCCAAATGCCACTGCTTGAGGAGAAAAGCCTTATTTAATCATACAGCCTAATCATGACTAAATGAGTTTTAAAATTCTGTTGATAGTTTAGTGAATGAGGATTTTCCAAACTGTCTAAACTTGGCTTATTAGTAGATTAGATTAGATTAGGAAAATAAATTGGTTCCAAAGCTCAAAAACTTGAACTAAGAAAGGAAGAGAGGGATAAAAGTAAATTCCAGATTTCAGCCCTCAAAATTTTGTGTTAAAATTTCCGTAAAATAAATTATGTATGCAGACTTGTACAAAGTATCTCTGCTCATAACAAATCAGACTGTTCAATAATGATTTGGTTATGTTTTCAATTTTCTATTATAGATTAGAGAATGAAAATCTGTCAAATAGTCTAATCTTGACAGATAGTTAGGATAGGTAGAGAAATAAATGAGTTCATCAGTTTAATCTAAACTCTTGGATGAAATAAGTGTAGAATTTGTTAGTTTCCTATTTTCAAAAAGAAAATGATGTCAAGGGTTGGCTAATTCAAATAATCATGTTATGATTCAGATGCTGCAAATCACAATTTCAAAGCAGTATATCATCAAGTTAAGGAGCTCTGTCAAGGTGCAAATCAAGGCATTGGTCTACTTCTTCCAAAGATTTATTTTCTGAGGTTCTTGACACCTCCTAAAGGAGTTGCCCTCCCCAATTGGAGCCACTGTTAGCCATCTATAATTTTTGCTGATATTAAAAGATGACTAAATATTGATTTTTGATTTCTAGAAACAGTATTTAAGAAACACTATGAGTTCTAGAAATCTCACTGCTTTCATCATCCTAAATTTTGACTATTTTTCACTAAGCTTTCCTGTCTTTGCCTTCTAGAGAATGAAAATCTGTCAAATAGTCTAATCTTGACAGATAGTTAGGATAGGTAGAGAAATAAATGAGTTCATCAGTTTAATCTGAACTCTTGGATGACATAAGTGTAGAATTTGTTAGTTTCCTGTTTTCAAAAAGAAAATGACGTCAAGGGTTGGCTAATTCAAATAATCATGTTATGATTCAGATGTTGCAAATCACAATTTCAAAGCAGTATATCATCAATTTAAGGAGCTCTGTCAAGGTGCAAATCAAGGCACTGGTCTACTTCTTCCAAAGATTTATTTTCTAAGGTTCTTGACACGTCCTAAAGGAGCTGCCCTCCCCAATTGGAGCCACTGTTAGCCATCTATAATTTTTGCTGATATTAAAATATGACTAAATATTGATTTTTGATTTCTAGAAACAGTATTTAAGAAACACTATGAGTTCTAGAAATCTCACTACTTTCATCATCCTAAAGTTTGACTATTTTTCACTAAGCTTTCCTGTCTTTGCCTTCTCAAAAGTTCACCCTACTGCTCCAATGAAACTCCATTTTTAGGCTTAATTTCATCATTTCATCACCTTTCACCCCTCTGAAATCCATTTTTATTTCCCCTCTAAAACCCCTAAAAATCCTCCCTCATTCATCATTTTTGTCCAAAAAAAACCTAAAAACAATGTAAAAACCCTCCTTACATTGTTTAAACTTTGAGTTTAATCTTATCGAATCCTCTCAAAACCTTGTAAAAACTCTGTTTTTATAAAAAAAACCCATTTTTTGTTATATGGGCCTTAAGCCCCTTTTCTGCTTAAAACCCTAGCCCCTCCACTCCAATGTGACCCCGACCTTCCGCCTATTCCTAGCCCCTTCCACCATATAATTGTACCCCCACTCCTCTTACCTTATATACCCCACAAACCTTATAATAATCCCTCCCCGAACCTTTGGAAAATTAAAGTTGGGCCCCTTCATTTCATTCCACCTCTTTATTTATCTCCCGGATCATTTGGACCGTTGATAAAAGGCCCTGGGCCCTGATCCAACGACTGTCACGTCCCCATCCTTCATCCCACATACAACCTGACCCCGCTCTACCCGATAAAAACTCCCACGTCACCACCTCGGCCCCACCTTCCACTCAAATCCTGCGCTCTAATCATAGCCTGACACCTATACTCTACTAACCACCCTACCAACATGCACCCCATCTTCGGGCTCCACCCGTGTCGTCAATCTCGCTCCTCGAGATCTGACAGTCTAAATTGCATATCGCGCGAAATTTGATGCCAGTGTTTAATTCCCTTGACCCACGCGAAAAAGGCGGTTTAGCCCTGGACAAGCATTCAACACTGAATGGTATCACACGCCCTCCGCTCAAAACCACTTACCGCCCATACCCTGCACGATAAACTACTGCAGTTTTCTCATAACCTTTTTTTTCCCTTCCCGCACCAAAATTCAAAGTTCTTTGCCCTCATTTGAATTTCCTCATAATTTTTCCTCCGAGATCATTCCCCTACACCCTCTGTTCCTCTGCAGATCACCCCCGATGCATCAAAAACCCTGAAAATGCATTTTTCTCCACTCCCGCGGGTTTTTAAGTTAATATTTGTTTGTGTGTTGCAGGTTTAACAGCAGTGATGCCCAAAAGGCTCTCCCACAGTCCATAAATGATAAAATCAGACCCTAGATGACGATCCAGGGGTCTTAATTCGAATTATGAATATCAGAGGGCCTTTTCTCAGGGTCTGATCGATGATGACTCATGATCACTGATCGATCAGGAACCATCCAACCCATGAAGAAACCCTGCCTGCACACGATGAACAGATACAGTCATAGAAGCAATAAATAAATGAAGAACAGAAGGCTTAAAGGGTTAATTACAGATCAAAGGGTAAAACAGAAGATTAGCCCTTTACAAACAGTGATTAAAGATAAAAGGTCAAAGGTTTAAAAATAAAGGATAGATGAACAAAATAGTTATAAAGTAGAAACTGAGATAAAGGCACTAAGACATAATATTAAAGCCAAATCAAGGTTAAAGGCCTAATACAAAAGTTTGATGAATAAAAGAAAGGCAGATTACTCAAAGACAGCTTCGGATAAACTCAAACAAAGAAGCAATTACTCATCCAAAGACAAATTTGCCACCTACAGCATTATTTCTTTCAATAAAGGCATCAGGTACTTATTACACAATTAGAGATATTTTAAAGCAGCTCAACAGTTATTACAAAGTTATTACCAAGCCTTAAAAGTCAAAAATTTTGACTAAAATAACTCAGAAGTTATTATTTCAGAGTAACTCTTTCAGAAATTTTTTCCTTGGGCCTTGCATGGTCTCAAAGGTCAAAAATCATTAAATCTGTAATAAATAACATTTAAACACCCTATATTGGCAGCACCTCCTCATTTTGCATATAAATATTGCATATGAGCTTCATTTCAAATGTTGGTTACTTGATGGTTATTGCACTGATTTCTGTTGTTAAGCTACTTGAGGAATACTAGACTGAACTGAAGAAAACTCTGAGTTGCAGAGAGCTATTGTACCTGGAGTGATGTAACTGTTTTGATCATCAATAATACAAGCATTTTCACAGGATCCTTGAGTTGTATCAATGGTGAAGTTTTCCTAAATTGTTATTGTTCTCCTTATGTTTTCCATTATGTCCATTTTCTCTGATAAAGGAATAGAAGTTTTAGATTAGGATTTTCTGTTTCAGCACCTTATTTCTGTCTGTATTTCTTTATGTCCATGTTTTCTTCTGCAAGATCTAATTGGAAGATTCTTAATTGCCTTCTAGTTACATCTAGCTTGTTGTTTTGGAAATGATTCAATAGAGTGAAACCAAGGAAATTATGGTGAGCCCATGTTCCCTTTGAGTAGGACTTGAGATATTGTTTTTAAGATCTTTCTCTAAAGCATGCCTATTAAAGTCTAAACCAGAGAGGTTTATGGTTTGCCCTGCCCTTTGATATACCTTGAAATGTTGCTTTAAAGAGTCTTTGAGAGTTGTCAAAAGCAGATTAGATCATTTATGTTTGATCTTAGACCACTCTTGTTGTTATCTTATATGTTTTCTTATCTGAAATTAGTCTTTTGATTGTTGGATTGTTGTCTAAAAGGTTGCTTATTAAAGGTTTGCCCAAAGAGATTTATGGTTTTCCCTTTCCTTTGGCTTGCTCCAAATGGTTACCTTAAAAGGCTTTTCTTTTCTAAGTAGAGCTAGAAGATTCTTAACTGACTATAGCTTTACCGCCTTCACAAACTTATTATTGTTTCATATCACAGCCTAATCTAAAGAATCCATTTGATATAGTTAGCTTGCCCTATGAATTCCCTTGCAGAGTTGATGAACAATTAAATCCTTCTAAGACTCCATAGCCCAATGGATTGATGTTTTCTTACAGTCTATTTGTTTCAGTTGAAACATTCCCTCAATCAGTCACACAATTTATCCTTCAATCTATCAATTAATCCAACCAAAACAAAACAAGTCCTTAGTACTTCATAACTAGCCTAAAATCATAAACAAAGAACATAAAAATATATTATTTGAAAACACCTTTATAGAGAGATCCCTCTCCGAATCTAGGAAGGCGAGGTCCTAGGATTCCAAAGTGGTTCTGATGTGGCCCCTGTAGTGTTTTTTCTTGCCACTCTTACAAATTACAGGGAGCCAACACTCCTTATAGGAGGAGGGAGTATTTACCTAAGGAATTCAAGAAAATTAAGCCTCCTACATTTGATGGAGAGATGAAGAAGTCAGAAGATGCATAGGCATTGTTGCTTAGAATGAAGCAATTCTTCATATTTCATAGCTATTCAGAGAACATGAAAGCTAATATAGTCACCTTCAGTCTTAAAGGGAAAGAAGATATTAGGTGGGAAGATGTGAAGAATGTCAAGATAATTTAGGAGGAAGACTTGATTTGGGATGATTTCGAGAGGATCTTAAAGAAGAAGTACTTATCGGAGAAGTACTATGATGATAGAGCTAAGGATTTTTATGAGCTACATATGGGTTCTATGGGAGATGATGAGTATACTAGCAGATTCTTGGAGTTTTTTAGGTATGCGCCATATCTCAAGGAGGAGAAGGATAAGATTCAGAGATTCATCAGTGGATTTCCAACATTATATAGAGATCGAAATTATTTTGATGAGCCTATATCGTTAGAGGAATCCCTCTGTAAATTGAAGCATTTTTATGAGAATTCAAAGCACAAAGCTGACCCTAAACGTGACTTGAAGGAAAATGAGAAGTTAAAATCGAAATGGCCACCGAAGCATGGAAGACTTCAAGATGCATGTGAGAAAGAAAATGTTTCTCCTTATAAGAATTTCAATGCAGTTGAGAAGGGACATGTGTGACAGCCTGGAGAGCAGCAGACTAGAGATGATGGTAGAGAACCCTTGCAATGTTGGATATGTGGAAAATATCATCCAAAGAAGGATTGACCATTGTATGAGGGATGTAGGCCTTAGATCTATATTTCTCAGGAGGTGCAGACAGTTCTAGATGTTGGTCATAGTATTCCTCGGATTTATGCAGCTATGGGAAATAGGTAGGTAGATCATCAGGCATCTATCATTGAGATGGACGGTAAGATTTATGATCAAGTTATTTCTATTTTGATTGATCCTAGATCCAATTATAGTTATGTTAATCTTGACCTGGTGGATAAGTATATATTGAGAAAATAAGTGCATGCAGAGTCTTGGTTGGTACAATTGGCTACATGTACAAATAAGATAGTTCATCATTGGGTGAGATATTGTGAATTTGAGTTGAATGGTATGCCTATAGAAGAAAATTTGAATGTACTTCCATTGGGATCGTATAGTATGCTTTTAGGTATGGATTGGTTGTATCTTCACAGGACCAAAGTAGATTTCTATGATAAGGCTATTGAGTGTATGGATTATAATGGAGAAAAAAGAATATTGCAGGAAAAGAAGAAACCTACATCAGTGGGGATGGTCACAACTATGCAGGCTAAGCACAGTTACAAGAAAGGGTGTGTGATGTTTGCAGTTCATATTTCCAATGACAAGGGTAAGGATGTTGAGGATGAAGAAATATTCAAGAGGTACCATGTATTGCAGCAGTTACAGGATGTGTTTCTAGTAGAGATTCCATAGTTTCCTCCTCACACAGAAGTATATTTACTTATTGAGTTGGTGCCAGGGGAAGTGCCAGCATCAAAGGCACCTTACAGGATGAGCACTCTAGAGTTAATAGAGTTGAAGTTAGAGCTGAAGGAAATTCTTGATAAGGGATACATTAGGTCAAGTGTATCGCCTTAGGGTGCACCAGTCACTTCGTGAATAATAAGGATGGTACTCTTACGTTGTGCATTGATTACAAACAACTGAACAAGGTGATGATCAAGAACAAGTACCCATTGTCGACGATTGATGAATTGTTTGATCAATTGAAGGGAGCAGAAGTGTTTTCAAAGTTTGATCTATAATCAGGATATCATCAGTTACGCAAAAAATAAAAGGAAATCTACAAGACTACCCTAAGGAACAGGTATGGCCATTATGATTTTTTTGTAGTTCCATTCAATTTGACCAATTCTCCAACTAATTTTATGTTCTTGATGATTTGTGTGTTGTGTCCTTATCTGGAAAAAAATTTTATTGTATTCATTGATGACATCTTGGTATATTCTAAGAATGAGGAATGACATGTCGAAAATTTAGCAGCAGTGTTGAGATTTCTAAGAGAACATCAGTTGTATACTTAGCTTAGCAAGTGCAGTTTCTTTCAGACAGAAGTACACTACTTGGTATATGTTGTTTCCAAGGCAGGTATAACAGTAGATCCAGAAAAGATTAAAGTTCTCATTAAGTGGGAAGCTCCTAGAAATGTGGATGAAGTTAGATCATTCATGGGACTATAAGGTTATTATAGGAGGTTCATTAGGAAATTCTCACGCATTTTCTATCCTTTTACATCATTGCAAAGAAAAGGTAGTAATTTTGAAAGGACAAGAATTTTGTAGCTATTTTTTAGTAGTTAAAGAAGTTGTTGACCAATGCTCCAGTGTTAAATATTTCAGACCCGAATAATTTCATAGTGTGTACATATGCTTGCAATAGAGGGCTTGGTAGAGCCTTTATGTAGGAGAGATAGGTGATATGCTATAAGTCTAGGAAATTGAATGAGAACGAGTAGAACTATGTGACTCATGATCTTGAGTTGGCAGCTATTACTCATGCCTTGAAGATGTGGAGACATTATCTTCTTGGTAGGAGGTTTGTGTTGATGAGAGAAGATAGTGGGTTAAGATATGTGTTTGACCAACCAAATTTGAATGCCAAGAATTCTAGATGGTTGGATACCCTTAGTGAATTTGATTTCCATATTAGATACATTAAGGGAAAGGAGAATAGGGTTTTATATGCTCTCATTAGGAAAGTGCAGTTGAACCATGTTGCAGCAGTGATATCATATGGGATAGAGCTACAGGATCAGATCTTATAGAAAGGACAACAGGATGAGAGGTACATGGATATTATGCATAGGTTACAACATGGTACAGCTGATCATGATGTGGATTACCGTCTCACGGAAGATGGCTTGGTGATATTTAGGGACAAGATCTATGTGTCGGATGACACTGAACTCAAGAATATTATCTTGAGTAATTTTCATGAAAAACCATATTCAGGTCACCCATTATATCAAAATACGTTAACAACAGTGAATAAGTTCTATTATTGGCAAAATCTGGAGAAGGAAGTGACAGATTTTGTGGCAAGATGTTTGCACTGTCAACATGTCAAAGAAGAGTATAAGCATCCAGGTGGGTTTCTTCAGCCTATTCTAGTTCCAAAGTGAAAATGGGAGGTAATTTCCATGGATTTTATTACATTTCTTCTGAGGACATCGACGCAGCGTGATTCTATCATGGTTTTGGTATACAATTTGAGCAAGGCAGCTCGCTTCGTTCCAGTAAAGACTACTTATTCACCTATTGAGGTAGCACAGGTTTTCATCAAGGAGATCATGAGATTGCATGGTGTTCTGAAGAATATTATATTAGACATGGATGCCAAGTTCACTTCCAAGTTTTGGAAGGATTTGTTTGCAATATTAGGGACATAGTTGGCCTTCAGCACAAGTTATCATACACATACAGATGGAAAGGTAGAGAGGGTCAACAGGATATTGGAGGATATGTTGAGGTTGTATGTCATGCATCAGTAGAGGATATGGGAGGCATACCTTCCATTGGTCGGGTTTCCATACCATAATGGTTATCAGGATTCACTGAGGATGAGTCTATTTGAGGCATTATATGGGTGGAGTTGTAACACTCCCACCAGCTGGAGTGATCCACTGAACAGAGTACTTATGGGACTGGACATGTTGGTAGACATGGAACAACTTATGAAGGTTATAAAGAAGAATCTAAAGGAAGCACGGGATAAGAAGAAAAGTTATGCATACCAACATAGGGCATTTAAAAAGTTTCAGGTTGGGGAGAATGTGTATTTGTGCATCAATCCCAAGAAGATCTCCTTAAGGATTAGATCATGTGCCAAGTTGGAACCATAGTATTGTAGGCCTTTTGATATCCTTGAGAGGATTGGAACAGTGGCCTACACACTTGAACTACCTCCAATAATGAAAGTCCATGATGTTTTTCATGTTTCATTACTTAAAATATATGTAAAGGATGTTCATCATGTTCTTGATTAATTTGTATTGTAGATAGAGCAAGAAAGATAATTCTAGCTGGAACCTCAATGCATATTGCAGTGGAAACATCTCATGCTCTGGAACAGAGCTCTCGATCAGGTTAAAGTACAGTGGAATAAATTTGGTCATGATGAAGCTACATGGGAGATGGTTGATCAGATCTGTTCTATGTATCCTTCATTATTTTCCAATGAATGAAAATGAGTCTTGGTGCTTGTACATATTTATGTATGGTTTCTATTGTAAATACCGCAATGAGCTATGTTATAAATCTCCAATAAGCGGTATGTTTGTCATGTCGTCATGTTTTACATGATGGTTTTTCTTTTGAGCAATATATTATTGTAAATATTGCAATGATTTGGGCTATGAATATTCCTAGGAAGTATGTTTTTTATTTTCAGCAGTTGTGTTGGGTATATGTGTGGTTTAACATCGACGACAGTGTTCCCCTAAGGGGGAGGGATCTAAAACAACCCCGGGTTAAAATTTCGTGTAATAAAATTTAATAAAGGTAAAATAAGATCATGGTAAAGGGACACGCATTCCAAGCTTAATGTTGGGTAAAATATCCTAGTGGGAATCACTTGTTGTGTCTATGGCTAAGGCTTTGGAAAGGAAAATTTGTATTTTTGGCACATTATTTACGAAAATAATGGAAATTAGGAGAAAAGGAAGGTGAAATGTCGTAGGTTGCATGTGAGGAGGAAAATGAAGGAAAATAATGGAAAATTTGAAGAAATTAGAGGCCTCATCAATAAAAATACCTCAGAGCATCAATTGGTAGCCTTTTCTCAATTTAGTTTTGGAATTTTTCTTGGATAGGAGAAGAGAACCAAGACGAGAAAGAAAGAAAGAAATTAAAGGAAATCCTAAAGGAAAAGAAAGGGAAGGACAAGGAAAGCAAAGGAAGGCAAGGATCAAGTGGCTTCAGTGGGAATACATGCAGGTAATAGGTTTCTTGTATGATTTCCTAGTTGGTTTTGACATGCATGGTATGTGCATGTTGGTATTTTGTTCTATTTTTGTCATGGGCATGGGTTTTTTCAGGTTGGACAGTGGATTTTAGCCTAGCCTTTCCATTTCTGGACAGACATGGTATGTTGTGATTGTTCTCGGTTTGAGCTTTGGATTTCCGAAATAATTTGGATCCAAGTGATGTGTTCTCAATAAAATTCGCAAATTCCTAGCAATCCCTTGACCGATAATGGTGGGATACACGATAAAGACTAAGGGTGGATATAAGAAAATACCTCAAGGTATTGATGAAGAACTTCTGACGCATTCAAGTTTGGTTTGGTTTTGTGATCTTGGCACTAGTTTAGGTGAGATCATGGCATGGTGAGGGTGGAGGTGGTTTAACCTCTAGATTCCCTTGGTTTTGTTTGGATTGTTTTATCCCATGAGATCCCACATTCATGTTTAGAATATGGCAAGGGGTTGATTGGTTGGAAGAAAGAACTAGTTAAGTCAATATATGGTTGGGTGTAACGTGGAAGTGCCGAACCTGGTCAGTTTTGTCTATGTTTAATAAAAGCTAAGTTTCTCTTGCTTTTAATAAAGAAATGTACTTGTTATTATGTGGATTTAAATTTTTTTCTCTTATTGTTATTTATCTAGTAATATGCTAGTTATAAGCATAGTTATATGACAGTTCTTAGGAATCGTTCTTTTCATGTTTTTACTTGTCATTGAATGAATAATGAATGCAAGACCTAATTGGTGTTATGATAGCTAATGTGAGAAGGCATTGACCCTTCTTGTTAAACCTCAAATAATTTTTCAGCCCCTTATGATCAGACTTTCATTCAGGACCTGTAGGTTTCATATTTACCAAGTGTTTGATAGAATTTCAGTCCCATTTGGGGATGGTCAGGTCAATTCTTGGTTTCATTTTTTGGTTTACAAGAATTGTTTCAATGTCACTTATCTTTTATGTAAGTTCACTGATTTTTGGGCAGAGACCTGAGTCCTGGCCCTGAAAAATTGGCATAGAATTTGGAGTCACTAGCATATAAATGATTATAAAAGTCCATAGTCACATGGAGGTAGGATTATGGGGGTGATTGGGGACCCATAGTTGCATGTAGGCCTCGGAAAGAGAGTGATTGGGAACCCATAGTCACATGGAGTACTTGGAAAGGGAGCATCCATGGTTCTAGGTTAGAGAAAAAGTGAATTTTCTCAGGGGTTGGACACCTGAAGGGGTTGGGTTACTCCTAGAGGTCATGTCGCACCTAATGGAAGTTAGTAAAGTATTAGGTTATCGATTCCATCCCCTTAAGGTCACATAGGAGGTTGATCCTTTTCATAGTATCCCCTCAGCACATGTTTTGATCTACATATGAAAGCTTGAGGAATTATGTCAAATTTTTCAAGTGAATATATTAAGGTTTTAACCTCTTATGTCAATTCATTAACATATAAACATGAATTAAAGCTCAATTTTGGCATAAATAATGAAGACAATAATATCATAACAGTAAACACAAAAAAAACAATTGATGAAAGAGTTCACCCCTCGTAGGCTACATCTCCTTGTCCATCTTCCAATGGTTGGGCCTCTTTCATTATCCTCAAAAAAGTGTGTTTACATCATATTACAAAGCTTAAATGGTTTCAAAAATGTCTCTAATGGCTCCAAAATAGTCAAAACCCCTAGTTGTGCTCTTTCTCCTTCAAAAAAGGCTAAAAATTGAATGAGTTATGCCCCAATGAAGTTTTTACAGTATTTTTACTACAAATCGCACCTTCCTGCAATTCGTTCTTCAAAATCTGCCTTTTGCAGCCACATGGGGTGACAATTTCACCCCGCGCCGACGAGATTCCCTACGTGCCAGGTGCAAATTGTCGCCTATTTAATCACGTCATTTTGGCCATGTCTGGTGACATTTCTGGAACTTGGCACGCCCTCCACCATTGATCTCAAGCTCATCATACCATTTCCTGCCGGTGCTAACCATAGCATTGATTTTGGTTCATATGGTGGTGTGGTTGTGGGTTATGGTTAGGTTAGTGGAGCCATGGAAAAAAAATGTTGTGGAACCTGCGCATATGAATTCCTCAGCTTAAACCATACACTCCTCCAAACTGCGCCATCAAACATGTAACATAAAACTTCACCATTGTCATGTGAACGAAGTAGACTTGACATCAGAGTTCCAAATTGTTTGACTACTCTAAAACCGCCATCGTAACCATGAATCTAACCGCTGCATATGTGACCATTTTTCAACCATCGTGTTGAAGGTAAACAAGAAATTGTAGCACACACACTAGTGTGGGACCACAGGTCCTAGTGATACATTAGTGTGAAGGCCAATTTAATTTAATAAATTGGTGCAGTGTATAATTTAATTTTCCCTTAATTAAATTGGACAATAAAATGTAATCTTATCTCATAATCACTTGTAATAGTTAACTGAGTGTGATAAACTCAGTTCACTCATGAATTTAAAGTTGAGGGTGGTTGGTGAGGCATGCAGAGTGATTCTATTAGTTATGGATTTTGAATTGCAGTTAGTGGATTAGTTTAATGCCTGAGTAATTAGTTAACTCAGTTGGGTCAGTTAAAGTCAGTTGAAATAATTGTAACTATTTTTTGCACTAGTGAGAGATCAAGTGAATTAAATCTGAAATTCGTTAAATAATAGAGATTGCATTCCACATGAATTGCGCAAGAAAGGCAGCCTGATTAGAGGTTGAGAATTGGCTAAGTGTTGGTAGATTTTGTCCGGGTCAGTGTGAGACAGTTGTGAGAGTGCAGGAGACTCTTGTGAGAAGAGTGCATTGTAATTGTTTCATGATTCCATGGTGAATATGCAATAGAAGATAGAGGGGTTTTGAGCAATAAGCTTTCCCCATGAAAATATCTGTGTTGTGGTTTTATTTGTTTCTTTCTGCACTTATTGTGATTGCCGATTGTGTTTATTTTCCGCAATTGATTTGTAGAAGGATTCAGTATCTAGATTTAGTACATTGCTTGAAAAGATTGAATCCATTGATATACATATGATTGCATAATCTCTACACATCGGTGTTAAGTGTTATGGTAACTGTTGACCAACTAATCATAACACAAAACTTTAATTACCTGCCAACCGTTCACGTGCTTCCTTGACCGTCGATGCCCAAGTTAACCCTTATATTCCTATCTGCCAAGACTTTCGGTTTGGGTTTTAATGTCTGTTTGGTGTATAGTTTTAATCTTTCGAACATATGTTAACACAAAACTTTGGATATGTGTATAATATATATATATATTACCATTGGGTTTGGGGTTAGCCCTAAACCCTCATTTGTGGACAACTGTCAGGGGTTAACCTTGGTCCCCACCCCTGCATAGAAACCCATTAAAGTTTATATATCATATGACACCCATAGTTACTAAGAAACAAAGTAGCGAGATCGGTGGAAAGATATTTTTCTCGATGGTAGGTCTCGCGCTCAAACCCTGTCAGCTTTTTCTCAGCCTCCAAACCAACTTTTACATGGCCACCAAGAGGCCACATGGCAGCCTCTATTTGGCCCACGTGGTTCTCTCTGGTTGGTCCAACTCAACCGCATATAAACCAATAAAAAATACAAAATATGAGCCACTAAAATATTTCCAAGTGGTGACCTCACAATGGTTGTTGCAAACCAAGTCACCTGCCCATTCATGGTCCAGTCAGCAGTATGGACTATTGACTATGCACCCTGTACAACCAATTTCCAAATTTTTTTATTATTTCCCGAAACAAACAAAACGCGATATTAGGAGCATCCGATGTTAGATTTGAGTGAAACAAGTTGCGTCGGATTCAAAACGACGAGATCTACGTAATGGCGCTAGTTTCGAGCCATTATGATAACTTAGAATTTTGAGCATAAAATTGATCCACCAGATCATTCCTCCCCACTAGAATATTTTGGACCTCCAAAATATTTGTATCCATAAAAAAATAGATGAGGGTATAGCTCCCTCATCATTCCAGTCTCAAACCACTGAAATTTACTTGAATTTGACAATTTGAGCTTTTCATGAAAATGCATCATTTTCCATGATTTTGGAGACCTTGTCTTGTTGTCATAGATAGCATCTTGCTGAAATTTCTCAAAATGTGTAGAAAAACAAACTACCCTTGAAGTAATAAACACATTACCTCCTCATTGTCAATCAAATGAAACTTAAACAACCTCAAATTTTTCTCACCTTGAACATTTTCGACATGACGATGCATAACATGTATAGCCTTGCACTTGGCTCGACTCTTGACCAAATGTGATCACCATTGCCATGCACCATCCCTTTTCAAAGCCAACATATTATGAAACCCATAACAAGAAATTTTGGAACCAATTTCTTGTTTTTAAATTTTCTTTTGTACTTTCTCTTTGATCTTTTCACTCTCTAACACTGGCATCTTGTTCACACCATTGCTCAACAATGATGCATGCTACTACAAATTTACTTCATCTTGTTTACCTCTTTTAGGAGGAAAAATATTAGACTCCTGAAAAATATTATCACACCCATGATCAACATCTATGAAATCATATTTTACATTTGATTCATCTCCTTGAAAGGCCTCATTCACAACATCTTTATGCTTGAACATTAACAAAGAAAACTTCAGACTATAATTAAAAATTCTATTCATTTGTCCAACATTCATAAGAGACAAACACATCTTCTTACCATGCACTTTAACAATATACTCAATCCCATTCTTGAACAAGTGATACTTATTCTCATGGCAATGAAATATTTCTTTCCTATTGTTAGTGTCAGTGTTTTCATACTTCCACTAGGGATCAAAACACATTTTGCATGTGCATCTTAGGTGTCCCACTCTGAAGAAATTTCCCATCATTCCATTAGTTCGTGATATAAAATTGTTCCACTGGTGGTTTTCCTTGTCAATAAGCTTCATTCTCCCTCAGAAGATCATATTGGCTGACTCATTCTCGTGTCTCCTTGAACATAACAACACCTATGGAAATGATCTTTTCACTTGGAAGTTTTTTAAGTCAAAATCTCATTCATGAAAGTTAGGTCTAAAGTAGTACCATTAGGTCATTAGGTTTTTATATTTCTCAACATCTTCTTATCATGCGCATGCATAACCATAACGTGTAGATGTATGCCTTAGGTATATTTCTTTCTATATGAAACACCCTATTCACCTTAGGTCACTCCTTCATTTCAGATGAGGTCAGCACATATATGAGAGGGACTAAATAAGATCATCATGATGTAATTTTCATGCTTTCAAAGTTGTAATTTTTTTTGTTTAATGACTTTTATATCAAAATGTCATTTTGATAAAAAAGTCAAATATGTAATTTATTTATGTTTATGTTTTTCCAAATGTAATTTTATGTTCTCATATGTAAAAAATTCAATCCCAAGTTGTTAATGCAATCATTCGGCCTAAGTGTAGCAAAGAAAGCCAAACTGCATGACTTAATCAACCTGCAATACCAAAAAAGTCAGAGAGATAAAGAGTATCAGTGCCAAAGTCAAAAGGAAAAAGTGAAACATAGGAAAAGTGGGTAATTCAAATTCAAAATTCAAAACCACTAAAGCTATAAATCCTTTCAAACACCTCAAAGCAAGTCATTGTTTCCATTCAGCCGTCAGAAGTTTCCAGCAGAGGAGAAAATTTCAAGTTTTTTTTAGCATTTTGAGAAAAATTCAAGGTCGCTGCGCATTTTCACTCAGGCACTGTGTGTTTGCCTAGGTGTTGCGCGTTTACCTAAAGGCGTTGTGCGTTTTCCCGACAACTGTAGACCAAAAAACACATGCGATGCATGTTTCCCTAGAGGCATTGCACATTTGCCTGGGCACTGCGCATTCCTCCAGAACGTTGTGCGTTTTCTCAGGGAGGGTTTCAAAGCATTTCACCACCTTCAGCAAGCTTCATTTCCTCACCAAATTCTTTAAAATACTTTAAATTAGTAAGTATACCCTAAAGACACCTCTCCTCTAAATTATTTGGTGTTCCATAAGAAGAATTGCAGTTCTTCATTACTATGAAACCCTAGCTTTCATTTCCTTCTCAGTTTTCATGCAGCATATCCATATTCATGTCCCTAAACACATATCAGTCATAAATTTTGTTAAATCCTAGGGTTTTCATATAGCTAGGTCTTCATTTACATTCACTCCCTCCATTTTCCTAAGATATTCATTTCATCTCTCACTCCCTTCATCTCATTTCATTTACCCTAGGGTTTCCAAAGCCTTCAAATTCATAATGTCTGAAGAGGAGGACAGAAGTTTCAGTGAGGAACAAACACCAAAGAAGAATAAGAAAGGAGGGAAAATCATCAGATATGAACCAGTAACCACAAAGGAGCTCATGGCCTCTCCTCTCATTGTGTCATGTTTTAAACATGTTGGTTGTTTTGAGTTTTGTGAGAAAGTGTAGCAGATTCAGTATCACCCTATGTTGACAAGGTTGTTCATCACAAATCTACATGATAGGTAGGGGATCCCTAATGTGGGAGAGAAATGGTTTAAACAAGGAAACATTGATCAGAGCTACTATGAACCATATCTCAAACCTAGATAGAAGGATGAAAAAAAGACCATTTTCCCCTTCTCTCATCTCCTTGACCGATATCTTCCTATGATGAAAATAATCATGAAATAATTCACCTGTGAGGGGAGGTTTTCTCGACTCTATTCATATCATATCTGATTCCTCATGCACTTCACTAGAGTCAGAATGCTTCACATACCCTACTATCTCTCCTGCAGCATTGATAAGATGGCATACATTGTACAAAAGAGGGATTATAATCATCAAATGCAGAGTCTTTTCCACCACTCCCTCATCAAGATGATAGTCATGCATCAGCTTGAGCAAAGGAACATTTCATGGGACACATTCATAGCAAATGAAGTCTTCACTACCCCACCTACTCAGCATGAGCATAATATCCCTTCATCATCTCATCCTCCCATATCCACTTGTCCATCTCAGCCTACTGCTCATACATCATCACCAATTCAAATGCATTCACCTCATGTTGATCCTACTTCTTCACCTTTCCATAACCCTTCATCATCACATGATGATACTGAGTCATCAAGCAGTGAGGAGGACATTGAGGCAACTTGGGCTAATGTGACTTATGTTGATCTATTTCCCACGACCTATCAAAGAGGCTACAGGCATGTGTTTTCTTCAGTTGGAGTGAAAGGGGCCATGCCTTCTTCATCAACAAAACAGGTGGAAAAATGCAAGGAAAAGGCTAAAGAGCCAATCATTTATGAGCAGGAGGATAAACATGAAACAGAGTAGGAGTTTCCGCTGATTGACCTTGATGAGGAAGATGAGGACAAAATCACTAGTTCATCAATCAAAGGAAAAGAAGCAAAGATTAGTGAACTTTAAGCTAATCTTGACAGAGCAAAGTATGTGATTTATTTTCTTGAGAAAGAAAATCAGCAGCTGAAAACCAAGCAAATCATCAATGAGGTCAGGACCATCAAAGCACAAAGAGAGGCAGAAAATGCTAAGGCCTTGATGGAGGAGACCTTGGACATATTTGGTGAGATTGATGATGAGGAGAAGCAGGGAAAATTTTAAGAACCCCCCTAAATTTATATATATAAAAAATAGGCGAATCCCCATGATACATAGGAAAAATGGAAGGCGATTTTATTAATAATATAATATGTATATATAATTTTTTGGCGAATCTCTCACGAGATTATATTATCCCGTAAAATCATGGCGAATCACCAGTACAAATGGCGAATCACTACTACAAAATGGTGAATCGTTGTCTAGTGGAGCTCGCAGGCTGTTCCAATGAAGATATGGTAATTGAACCAGGAGTAGAAGGAAGAGAAGGATTCCCACCGGCCATGTACAGACCAAAGATATTGTTTCCTGGAATTATGTCTTGTCTTCAGTCACATATTGATCTATACCAGTTCATTAACATATTAGCTTGCTGATCTATTCTTTACTATTTGTTTATTTACCTTATTATGTTTATATGATCCAACTTTAATATCTGAATGCTATTTCAGAGATAATAGACCTAAAATTATCCTTCAGGAATTGTTACGGTTTATATAAAAAATTCGCCCTAATAAAATTTAAAATCCCTTAAAATTCGCCCTAATAAAATTTAAAATCCCTTAAAATTCGCCTTTGGGCTAAAATTCGCCCCTAAAATTTTCCCTAAGGAGGAGCAGCCTCCAAGACAGAGACCAAGGACTAGAGGGCTAAAAAGAGCTCTAGCGCTTTAGAGACAGAGAGAAGCTGAGTTGGCAGAGCAGCTCACTCCAAGTGAGATGCTTGCCTTAAAGATTAGAAAGGATAGAGAATCATGGCTTGATAGAGCCAATTTGCATCTATATAATTTTCTAGAGAAGGCCAATAAGGAAAATGACATTCAGAGGAAAATGGCACAGCACTACGCCATGAGGAACAAAATTGCAAGGGCCAAGCTCAAACAAGCCCATGCAAAAATTTAAACTTTGACCAAGCAAAAGGAGAAGGAGAGGTTATATATACTTGCTAAGTTGTCTCTTCATGCCTCAATCACTTGAGAATAAAGTATCCTCACAATTTTGGCAGATTTTTGGCACACTTGGCACTTCAGTGCATTTTTAGTTTTTTGAGTAATTTTGGCACACAGAAATTCTTCCAAACACGCAGCGACCTGGGAGCTGCACTCTTTTTTGGGGCATCCAAATGACAAATGGCTACCACCACATGTTCATAATCATGAATACATCAACCCTAGCAATTTTCAGAAAATTTGGGGGAGAACTGGTCCCTCAAAAGTGAAAAAAAAAACTATCAAATTTTCATGTTTCTGCCTCCTTTTTGACCTGGTCATTGCACATTTACTAGCCTTGGGAGATTGAGTTTTTGACAGGGCATATGAGCATCATTTTGGAAATTGGAGGCATATTTGGAAACTAGACTCAGATATCTTTCCAATTAGCTATCTTGGAGCTGATTGGGACACCGGGAAGGCCTCCAAAATTTGCTTTCAAAAGAGGCTATTTTTCCTGTTAGGGCGCTGCGCATTTGCCAGGAAAATTTCATTTTCACCACCTCCAGCAAATTTTGAAGTTTCACTCCAGTTTGACTTTTTACTTGGGAAAATGAAGAAATTACTGATGTAAATGGTCATGGTGAATGTAAATTTCATGTTTTGACTTTCATTTAAGGTAGATACATTAGGTGAGTCTTCTAGAGGTCAAATGAATCAGTTTCCTCTCTTTTAGAGGCAAATTGTTGGGTCTTCCTAGTCTTCAGTTTCTTGTTTGGGAGTAGGTGAAATTGATTCCTACCTCATGGATTCGACTCCTTGAGGCTAGGGAGAGTGGTTTTGAGGTCTATATGACGTATTTTCTCAGTAATTGTAATGGTTGGACTCTTTTGGAGGTTTGGCTTCTCAAGGACACAATTTTGTATCAGTTTTGGCCTAGACATTAATCAAATTTGCAGCTATTTTTATGGGATCCATGTGGTATTGTGTTAGTTTCAGTTTCTTCTTTTGTGCTCATATTTTAAAAAAAATTGTGTATTTCATCCATCATTTCATTGCTATTAAGTGAATGTTTACAAGTTAGATGAATAGAATCCATAATTTTTATGCTCTGTTTTGGGTAAACATTCATAATTTGTAATTTCTTCAGTTTAGAAAGAAATCATGAATTCACCATGCTCTTTCTAGATCCTCACATGTCTTGATCATCCCACCATCGAGATCCCAAAGTGTTAAACATTGTACCTACCTTGCCCCATAGAACACCCTCCAAATATTGACCTAATTTCCTTTCCCTGACTGTTTGACTCCTCCTGATCCAGCAAAACCCTATACAATCAAAATCAAAAACCCTGAGCTACTATACCTAGCCTAAAATATTATTTCCTTAGTCATCTTGGCTGTGATATTTATGGAGAGAGCCCTCTCCTGGCCTAGTAGGGCTAGCTACTTGCCTAAGCGTGGTTTGAGGTTACCTCGGAATTGCCTTCTTTAGCCTGAGGTTCACTCCGAGTGATAACACCTATCATAAATATATGGGCTTCCCAAAACTATACCACAAATATCAAGCAGAATTAAATCAAGTTCAACTTCATCAAGAAATTTTGCAGTGATTGCAAATCTAAGGATACACCTCCTTGTAACTTGCAATTTTGCATTCTCACATACCCAACCTAAAGGATATGGTCTAGGATGAGGAATGGTCTCTAAATTTAACTTCTTGAAAATGTATTCTGAGATAATATTTTCTTGTGAACCACTATCAAACAGTGTGTCTATCTTGGTATGCTTTGAAATAACGCTAATATGGAAAAGCTCACTTCTTATTTCTTCATATTGAGTATCATTGAGATAACTTGAAGAACTAGTACTTGCAATGTCCTTACCTTTCAAACCCATCGTTGTGATCTTTGTTTCATCTCCTGAATCAGAACCTAAATCATGTTGTATTGTTGCAGTTTTTTTCTCCTTCTCCTTTTTTTCAACTTCTTGGGTCTCATCTATGGATGAAGTTTCCAGCAATTACCTTCATCATGTCCATATTTGGAACAATGTTTGCATGTGATTTTATCTTTCTCCATCTTGATGGATGCATCCCTCTTTACTTTTCCCTTTAACTTACCCTTTCATTTTTCTCCATATTCAAAGGTATTCTCACTTGTTTTATGTGAAACATGTTTCCCTCTTGCCCCTAAATGTGTGGCATGTACACAAACTTCATATAAACTTGTAGGGTTAAACATGAGAATGGTATGTCTTAAGTAACTATGAAAACCTCCAATGTATTTCAACAAAGTGTCTTGAGATGTCAAATCTACACCCAATATTAGTGCTCTTATTCTAAATTCTTGAGTATAGCTTTGCATACTTTGTCCCTTTCCTTGCCTAAAGTTTTTCCAATCCATTATAGCTTTATGCATGTATGCTAATGGATAGAACTTTTTCCTCAATGAAGCAACGAAATAATTCCAATAGGTTGATACCTTACCATGTTTCTTCATGTCATGTTGAGTTTTGGCTTCCCACATAATAAGTGATGCACTCTCCAATATTAATGAAGCAAGATGAATATTTGTGTCATCATCCTTCATCCTTTGTATCTTGCAATACACTTCAAGTTGTTGAAACCAATTATCTAATCTCTCATCATTTACCTCTCCATCATACATAGGCAAATCAAACTTTATGTCAAGTTTTATAAATGGATTTTTACCATGTCCCTTTGGAGAATGTGGAGGTGTTTGTGAAGGGGTTGTTGTGGAAGAACATGTTGGTGAATATGGTAGTTAGGATGGTGGTTAGGAGGGAGGTGGTTTGTCACCATTCCCTCCATTACCTTTTGGATTATTATCCCCATCTCCTCCTTCTCCTTTTGAAGACTTATCTCCCTTTGTAGGATTGGAGCTCTCACCTTGAAACCTTGTGTTTCTCTCTTCATAGAGAACTTTCAGAATTTATGGCATGTCAAAGAATGTTTTTCTGAAAGCCTTTTCATCCTGTGACACATTGTCAGGCTCTCCTTCATGTGACATGATTGTTGAAGCTTCAGGTACAATTTTAGGTGAAATTTCGTGGTGTAAATTGTGGCAAATTTTCTCTCCTTGTCCTTTACCTAACTTGAGGACTTGCAACCACAAGATTTCCTTCTCCTCTCTTGAGCTTCAACCTTGTAAGCATCAGAAACACTTGCAAACAAATTAAACTCTCAAAGAAATAAAGAACCAAAGCTTTGATACCAAACTGATATGCATATGAAAGCTTGAGGACTTATGTCAAATTTTGCAAGTGAATAGATTAGGGTTTTTAACTTCTTATTTCAATTCATTAATATATAAACATGCATTAAAACTCATTTTTTGCAAAAATAATGAAGACAATAATACCATAACGGTAAACACAAAAAAACAAGTGATGAAGGAGTTCACCCCTCCTGGGCTACATCTCCTAGTCTAGCTTCCAATGGTTGGGCCTCTTTAATTATGCTAAAAGGGTGTGTTTACATTAAGTTATAGTGCTAAAATGGCTTAAATAATGTCTCCAATGGCTCCAGAACAATCAAAAACCCCTAGTTGGGCTCTTTTTTCTCCAAAAAAGGCTAAAAATTGAATGAGTTATGCCCCAATGAAGTTTTTACACTATTTGTCCTACAAATCACACCTTCCTCCAATTCGTTCTACAAAATCCACCTTTTGTGGCCATGTGGGGTGAAAAATTTTGCCCAGAGCCGATGAGATTCCCATCGCGCCGGGTGAAAGTTGTCGCTTCTTTAATCACATTAGTTTTCCCATGTCCGACTACATTTTCACCACTTGGCATTCCCTCCGTCGTCGATCCCGGGCTCGTCGTACCATTTCCCGTCGGTGCTAACCGTAACATTGACTGTGGTTCATATGGTGGTTTGGTTGCAGGTTATGGTTAGGTTAGCAAAGTCGTGGCAACAAACTGTTGTGAAACCCACACATGTGAACGCCCCACGTTAACCCGTTGTGACACCGCTCCAAACTATGCCATCAAACATGTAACATAAAACTTCACCATTTTCATGTGAACGCGGTAGACCTGACATCAGAGTTCCAAACTGTTTCACTACTCTAAAACTTCCATCATAACTGTGAATCTAACCGCTGCATATGTGACCAATCTTCAACCGTCGGTGCTAAGTGTTATGGTAACCGCCGACCAACTAACCATAACACAAAATGTGAATTACCTGCCAATCGTTCACACAGTGCCTTGACCACTGATGTCGGAGTTAATCCTTATACTCTTATCCACCGAGACTTTGGGTTTGGGTTTTAATGTTTGGTTGGTGTATAGTTTTACTCCGCCAAACATATGTTGGCACTAAATTTTGGATATGCGCATAATATATATTTTACCATTTGGATATGGGTTATCCCTTAACCCTGGTCCGTGGACCGGGATCAGAGGTTAACCCTGATCCCCACCCCTGCATAGAAACCCATTAAATTTTATATAGTATATGATACCCATAGCTATTAAGAAGAAAAGTAGCAGGATCGATGGAAATTTTTATTACTTGGTGGAAGGTGTCGCGTTCAAACCCTGTGGGATGCTGCTCGGCCTCCAAACCAAATTTTACATGGCCAATAGGAGGCCACGTGGCAGCCTCTGGTTGGTCCACATGGTCCTCTCTAGTTGGTCCAACTCAGCCACATATAAATCAATAAAAAAATACCAAATATGAGCCACTAAAATGTTTCTAAGTTCCTACCTCACATTGGATGTTGGAAAACAAGTCACCTGCCCAGTCATGATCCAATCAGCAATAAATACTGCTGATTGTGCACCCTGTGCAACCAATTCCCATTTTTTTTATGTTTCCCAAAACGAACAGAACAAGATATCAGGAGCATCCGATGTCGAATTTAAGCGAAATGAGTTGCATCAGATTCAGAACAACAAGATCCACACAATGGTGTTGGTTTCGAGTCATTATGAGAACTTTTAATTTTGAGCATAAAATTGATCCACTGAATCATGTTTACCTGGGAAAGCCAGTGAAAGTGGGTAGATATGAAAGGAGGCATTGTTACAGAGAAATTTTACAATATTACATTCAAGGGTTCATAAATTATGTTATCAATGCAAGGCATTAGTCTATTATAAGCAAATTGAATAGAATACAATTTAATCTCTATACTTAGACACAAATCAAACAATGAAAACTTTTCCCAAATCCATTTGAGCATGATAAGTAAATGATATTAATTCAAGTACATGAAACCTAATTAGTTTAATTAGTTCAACCATAATTCATAAATTTAGACAAACATCAACATTACATGAATATGCTAGAAATTGGATTGGGCTAAAAATACACTTGACTTTGTTTCTAGCACATTCATCCCCCGAGCCTATGTTCCTTAGTCTTGTCTACTTATCAAACTCAGCTACACCGAGAATCGCGGCATTACAATCATGGAAGGGGAATTAGAGGAAGACTCAAACCATGCTCAAGACCAAACAAAACTTGAAAACCAAGAGGGTTCCATTCAAGAAGAGGATATTATGGTTAAAGGGTAGCAAATGTCAAATTATTTTTCTAGCTTAAGCGTGTGGTGTTCTAATATACCCATTTTCTTCTACATTGAACCTCTTATTTATATGGATAAAATTTGGTTCAAGTAGTTTTGACTTAAAATACACGTCATATATTTGTACTACTTCCATATCTTCCACTCTAAACCTATATCTTATATGCATTTTATATCTTCTAGGCCATTTTGAATGTGCTAACAAGCTATTATCTAACAACATGTGAACACAAAAATGTGTTCATGGGTTGAACCAATATAGGGAATGAGTGGAAAGAAAAAATACATAAAAACTTATCTATAGAATATATAAACTAGTAAATGAAAGAATTAAGGTGGTGTAATTCCATTCCATGGTCAACTATCACCAATTCATCTATAATAACTAGTTCCAACAACTTTACCTAATAAAAGAGAAGCATCAATGTTATATTCTACATGCCAATTAACACTATAAACTAATCTTTTACCAACCTAAAACCTCCCAATTAAATGAGAAATACCCTTATCCACAACCAACCTCAATAAAATTACCATAGTTTTCCATTTTTCCATGTTGTTAGCCCTCCACCTAGACTAGCTCTAAAAGATAGCTTAAGAATTTCATAAAGGTATATCATACCCCAAGTCTCGAATGAAATATGATCACCTTAGTAGGAACCATCAAAAAATCCTCAAAAAAAATATTATCAACCACAAAATTTTATATCTATCTTGGCTTATTTGCATTTAGAGAAAAAACTAACACCTTCATATAAATATTTTATTTGATGTCAAACCTAGAAACAGGGGGTCTCATTTTTGTGAAATAAAAATACATTTCTATATAATTCAAATTACCCAAAAATTAATCAAAGGTAATTCTATATTGTTTTTAAAAGCTATTTCCTCAAACCACTTTTTTTAAATCCAATAAAGAATCCTCCTACCAAGATCCCTCCTCTCCAGTAAAATAAAGAATAGAAACCCAACTCTCTTTTGTAAAAGAACAATAAAGAATTAGATGATTTACGGATTTCCCTTCATATTTGCATAGACTTGTTGAGGTGAAAACCCAACCCCCGATTTTTGACATATTTATTTCAAATAATGGGGGCCCTTTTCCATAATTATTAGCTAGATCACTTTTTAGCATTTTTCATTTAGTTAAGTGTCCTACAATTTTTATTAATTTCTATTAATTAATTCATTTTTCACTAACAATCCTACAAAATTACCACAATGTATTTGATCTCAAAAATTAATATAAATTTTAATTCTTAATACTCCCCAAATCCTCAAATTACTCATTTTCCAAAATCGTTGTAGTTCTTTTATTACCTCATAATTATCGTTTAGAAAACCTAATAGTTATAGTTTAGAAAAGAAGTTCCCACTCCACACACCATTTTTCCCTTCCATTTTATACCTCATATCGGAACCCCATCTTCCCGTAAGTTAATTTTAAAAAACATTTGATATCACTTAATCTCGATGCCCCGATGTCCCTCGTGTGTTTGTTATAATACGTTGATTTCTTTGTTTAAATATATTATTCAATTAAAGTTATTATATATACGTTATCCAAAAGCCCCATCGGAACCTCGAGGCCTTGTTAACCTCAAAGCATTTTTATTAAACTTTCACAGAACACCCGAGGTCCCGAGGTCCTTCATACCTCCTAGGGGTTTGATCTCATAATCTTTAACATATATATGATTGTTTCATACATCACTTCACCATATAAGAAAGTCCCTTCTCCTCTTAACTCTTGAAAGAGCTTCCAAAAGCGACTTATAACATTTTAATATTGTTTTTAATAGTTTTATTTAAAAAATTTAAATTAATTTAATTAATTAGTTTTGAATTTTAATTCTTTCAATTAACTAATTTGTAATTAATTTAATTAGTTTATATATCAAATTATTTTAATTAATTTGTATAATGATCGTAATTTATTTATTTAAATTAATAATGTGATTAGGATTAATATTTTTAATTATAATTTTCTTAATTTTGGTTCATGTAGCAATTTTTCCAAAATTTTCGTAGTCTTGACTTTTCAACTTTGGGAGCTCATAAGTTGAGTTTTACTTGGTCAAATGAGGCCTAGGATGGTTCATTAGATAGATAAAATCATGGAAAATATTTATGAAGTGGTTGCATGACCATATTTGGTCTTTAAATAATTCTAAAATTTAGAAAAAAATTAAACTTTAAATTTGTAACCAAAACAAATTTTCTGAGTTTAATTTTTGTTTTTTCATTTGTTCAAAACCACTGTTGATTGCAAATCCATTCGATTATGTTATCTTTGACTAATAATATCACCAACATAGATCCATCTAAAACATAGATCTAACATGAGCCGAAAGGGATCAAATTCCTTTTGTTGCAAACTTATTTTAGAATACAAAAATTTGTTATTGTTTAAATTTCAATTTTGATTGTTATAGAGATCACATAACATGTGTATTGAAACATTTTATATTAATTCATATTAAATTATTTTATTCATAATTCACATTGGATATTTGATTCTATCATACATTAAAATATTTGCTTTTAACATTTTTTTCTATATATAGATTTATATAAAGTTGATATCACTTATTAAAATATTTTTTAAAAACATAAGGTTTAAACACCTTACTCGCATATTTTTTTTACTTCTAATTACTCTACATGATATTAGGTCATATGGACAACTAATTAAAAATGCATAGCATATATATATATATATATATATATATATATTTTTTTTTTTCATTTTTATTATAGCCGACATTGTTTTTCTATTTAGAGAATATTTTATTTTTATTTTACGAGGAATGAACATACTTAATGTAGCCTTCACACTGGGATGTAGAAACAATATAGATGCAGTTTAACCACATATCTACCAAGGGCCTCGAGAGATCCAATATCAAACTTTTTTAAAAAATTACATGTCAATTAATACATTTTACTGCTTCGTAAATTTGTGATTAATATAGTTTTATGTGGTAATTTTTCATTGTTTAAATTGTATAATTTTATATTTTATCATTATTAATATTTTATATTAAAAATTGAATTAGTCACACATTTTCCTCTTATTAAAAAGTATTCCTCTTATTAAAAAGTAACTACTCTACATTACCTTCAATTAATTTTTCCTTTCAAGCTAAGGTTAACACACACACATATATATACACACTTACTGTAGAGAGAGAAAATCCATGCTAAAATATATTAGTTAATATGGATATTCAAACACTTTCTTTAAGTTCTATATATATATTTTATTTCTATAAAGTTGTATAAAATTATAATATCAACCCTTAATTGTTGTGTTAATAGATTTTTAATTGTTTAAATTATTTTTATTATTTTTTGAAGACGTGACATACTTACACATCTCCCTTGTACTGGATTCTAGAATGAGCTTTTTGGCTCAATTATAATATCAACACTTAATTGTTGGGTTAATAGATTTTTAATTGTTTAAATTATTTTTATTATTTTTTGAGGACGTGACATACTTAACATCTCCCTCATATTGGATTGTAGAATGAGCCTTTCGGCTCAATTACAAGGATCAATGGAAAGCACAGATTTATTTTTATTTATTTATTTAATTAAAATTTGATTGGAGATGTTTGTTTTCCAAATTTGGTATTTTTTATTTTGATTTGCATTTTAATTTAATTTTGATTGGTTTTTGGCAAGAGAAAAGTGGAATATATGAGGAAGAGAAAATTTGAATCAATAGAATTTCTCGAACAAGAAAAAGAAAAAAATTGACCAATAAAAATTGTTGGAGCATATTTGTTCTCCAACGATGCTCCTATTTAGAATTCATTTTTGTAATTATAAATAGTGGTTTGTAGAATAAAGTAGGAGGTCCTTGTCTCTGCAATTAGAGACTCTTAAATCACTATTGTAATAGGAGATTATAGTTGTAGGTAGTAGGAAAACTTCAAATCTGAGGTTAGGGGGGAACATTGCGATTTATGCTTCTTGTATATTTGCACTATTGTTATGTATTGTGAGATAAATTGTTGAGAGAGAGTATTCTCAGTTCTCAAAGGGAAACTTTGTCTTGAACTACTATTGGAAATTTCTCCAAGGAGTTGAAGTTGCTCAAGGACTGGAGATTTGTAATGAGATTCTAGTATGAGTTTAATAAATTTTTCTTTTCAATGTAATATTGTTGTATAGAATTCTTTCGGTAATAATCACATTCAAATGAACTTTGTCGACGCGTTTTGAACCAACCAGTGTGGTTCATCATCAGGACTAGGTGAGAGATCAAATCTGAACGTTGAGTTTAAATAGATGCAGAAAAGGCTAAACTAACCATTAGGATAATGGCTAGTTTGACTCTCTCTTTTTTTTCAAATAGATTAATAACTACTAGTTTTATTTAATTAGTAAATTATTTAATTTTTTAATAAAATATATAGATCCTTTTATTTAATTTAATCTAATTAATTAGCTATTATTATTATTATTAATTTACTATTTTTTTAAGAAATAATAATTAATTAATTAATTAATTAGAACAAAATTATATATATATATATATAAAATATAAATAAAATAAATAAACTAATAAATAAATAAAAATCAAAACCACGAGACCACTAAGAATATAGAGCAGGAATCCAACACCTGCTTATATTCTAGTCGTCATCTCTATTGATATTTATGGGTCTTTTTTCAATTTCTAAGGCCTCCCTTAACTTACGATGATGGAAATGGTCAATCCTATCTATGACCCTCGCCTCTTCGATGCAGATATGATGGTTAGTCTTTTCTGCATGCTCAACTAGGGCGGAGGTGTGAGATCTTCCATGTTTAATGTTAGCAACATGTTCACAGATCCTTTGGTTTATAGACCTACCAGTTTCACCAATGTAAGGTTTCCCACAAGAACAAGGAATAATATAGACACATTTCCCATCCTTAGGGTTTACTTGATCTTTAACCGATTTAAGAGAGTTGTGAATCGTTCTGAGGGGTCTGAAGGAAGAAGAAACATTATGTTTCTTAAGGATCATATCAATCCTATCAGTGGTTCCCTGAATTAAGGAAGTCGTACACTGTACGACCACTGATTGGGTTCATTAATCTTTTTATTTTTAACTAAAGGACCTCTTTCTACTTTAAGAAAAACCTTAAGGCCCTGCGACTTACTATAACCATTTTTACAAAATACATTAAGGAGATGGGTATTTTCCTCCACAAGGTGAGACTCATCGGAGATTTTCAATGCCCTGGTGGCTAAGGTATTGAGACGCCTAATTTCTGAGCAGGGAAATGATGAGAACTGGCATGGAGATATTGCTCAGTATGGGTTTTCTTTCGAAAAACTTGATGGGAGAAATTACCATCATCATTTCTAGAGATAAGAACGTCAAGGAAAGGAAGGCTACCATCCACCTCATAATCCATGGTGAATTTTATGGGGCAAGATTGACTATTAAGATGAAGGAAGAAACGATCTAACTCTTCTTTACCATGAGGCCAAACGACACAAGTATCATCAACAAACCTTTTCCAAAGCTTTGGCTAGTAAAGAGCTGAGGAAAGAGCCTTGGATTCAAAGTCCTCCATGAACAGATTAGCAACAGTCGGGGAAAGGGGGGAACCCATGGCAACACCACATGTTTGATCATAGAACTCACCTTCAAAACTAAAGAAGGTAGAGGTTAAGCAAATACCGACTAAATGGGTCGTATCGGGATCAGTGATACGATTAATGACTTCAATGACCTCATTAATGGGGATATTTGTGTAAAGAGACACAACATCAAAAATAACAAGCCTATCTCCTGGACCCATTCTAATGCCCTTTAACTCATTAACAAAAGAGGAAGAGTCTTTTACAAAGGAGTTGGTACGACCTACGAGAGGCTTAAGCTTAAGGGCTAAATACTTAGCTAGAAGATAAGTCAAACCGCCAATCGTGTTAACAATGGGACGAAGGGGAGCACCATCCTTATGGATTTTTGGAAGACCATAGGTTCTAGGAGTAAGGGAGTTGCTTTCAAACAAATTCTTACTTAAAGAACTCACGGAGCTGCTAGATTTAATGGCATCAGTGACTGCTCTTGAGACTTTTTTTAAAGGATTTTTAGAAAGTTTTTTGTAGCTTCCACTATTCTCCAAATGGTCTAACATTTTCTTCCTATAATCATCTTTATTAAGAATGAAAACTGCACCTCCTTTGTCATCCTTAAGAACAACAATATCCTTATGACTATTTAGGGATTTTAAGGCCTCAAACTCAGGCTTACTGAGGTTGCTCTTGGGGGGCTTTGCTTTCCTTAATAAGACAGCATAATCCTTCCTAATAATGTCCTTGGAGGAATCCGGTAAGTCCCTAATGCCAAATTCAATGTCACAAATAATATCATAAATTAGAACTTTTCTAGGAGTTAGGGAAAAATTAAAGCCTTTCTCGAGAAGACTATAAACTGATGGGTCAAATGAGAAACTTGAGAGATTAACCACTTTATTACTAGAGTCATTTTTAGTATTATTAATATTATTACTAGAATTATTAAGTTTAAGTAATAATGGTTACAATATTGTTATTTTTATTATTCTTAATCATGTCATTATTAAAAACATTATCTACACTCGTGTTATCATAATTATTATTCGAGTCATTAAATCCCTTTTTTTTCATCAAGCCATTTTTCATTTTTTATGTTGTTATAGTCTTTTTTAATAATTAAATGTTTATTATTACTATTGCCAAAATTTTGATCATTAGAATTAGTTTTATTAATATCAAAGTTAATTTCATTGTTACTAGTTAATTTATTAGTAAATTTCTTATGCAATTTTTTAGGGTTGTGTTGTATAGATAAATTAAACAAGCTAGAAACACTATCCACGGCAGCCTTATAACCCAAAGGAATGGAGTTTCCTAAGTGAGGAACGCTTGAATGGATGGCATCGGATCTACTAGATCCACCATTAGACGATCAACCACCACCAAAAATGGAACTCGCCACACAGTCAGAGGGAGAGGGAGACCTGCCGGAAATATGAACTGGATCAGCATTGAGATCTGCGTTCTCATCCACCAGGATAGCACCAAATGACCTCCGCGACAAAGAATGGGGAGATCCGAGCATAGCATGCTTCCTGTCTATCTCGGAGACAACGACTGAGGCTTCTGCAGTCCAATAGGAAGGTTGTCTTGACCTCACAGTTTCTTCGGAAACCCCCACTTCACCAGCCGTTAATGAAAGTGCAGAGCTAATTTGGAGCCGGAGAGAGCAGTCCCTAATGTCAAATGCAGACTTAGGATCATAGTTGGGTGCATTAGCCACAAAAATCTCAGAATCGGAAGAAGAAGGAGGAGCGCAAGATTTTGAATTAGATGGCAAAGAGACACCCACAACCGAAGACCTAAGCACTGATATTTGCTCTGCGTTAACCCTACTCATTAGAAAAACGAAAACCTGATTTGAGTAAGAAGACTTCTTGGACAGTTCTTGAAATTTTAATAAAAGCTTCTCCTTCCATAGAGCCTCCCAATGAATGGCCCCATGGTAAAGAAGAGTTAGATCGTTTCTTCCTTCATCTTAATAGTCAATCTTGCTCCATAAAATTCACCATGGATTATGAGGTGGATGGTAGCCCTCCTTTCCTTGACGTTCTTATCTCTAGAAATGGTGATGGTTCTTTCTCCCATCATTTTTTTTGAAAGAAAACCCATACTAAGCAATATCTCCACGCCAGTTCTCATCATTTCCCTGCTCAAAAATTAGGCGTCCTCAATACCTTAGCCACCAGGGCAGTGAGAATCTCCGATGAGTCTCACCTTGTGGAGGAAAAGACCCATCTCCTTAATATATTTTGTAAAAATGGTTATAGTAATTCGCAAGGCCTTAAGGCTTTTCTTAAAGCAGAAAGAGGTCCTTTAGTTAAAAATAAAAAAGATTAATGAACCCAATCAGTGGTCATGCAGTGTACGACTTCCTTTCATTCAGGGAACCACTGATAGGATTGATAGGATCCTTAAGAAACATAATGTTTCTTCTTCCTTCAGACCCCTCAGCATGATTTGCAGCTCTCTTAAATCAGTTAAAGATCAAGTAAACCCTAAGGATGGGAAAGGTGTCTATATTATTCCTTGTTCTTGTGGGACACCTTACATTGGTGAAACTGGTCGATCTATAAACCAAAGGATCTGTGAACATGCTGCTGACATTAAACATGGAAGATCTCACACCTCCACCCTAGCTGAGCATGCGAAAAAGACTAACCATCATATCTGCATCGAAGAGGCGAGGGTCATAGCTAGGATTGACCATTTCCATCATCGTAAGTTAAGAGAGGCCTTAGAAATTGAAAAAAAAGACTCCTAAATCTCAATAGAGATGGTGGATGGAATATAAGCAGGTGTTGGATCCCTGCTCTATATTCTTAGTGGTCAAGTGGTTTTCTTTTTTTCTTTATATATATATATATATATATAATTTTATTTTATTCTATTTAATTTATTTATTTATTATTATTTCTTAAAAAGAGAGTGAATTAATATTAATAATTAAATAAATATAATATTATAATAATAATAACTAATTAATTAGATTAAATTAAATAAAAAGATCTATATATTTTATTAAAAAATTTAATAATTAAATAAAACTAACCATTATTAATCTATTTGAAAAAAAAAAGTCAAACTAGTCGTTATCCTAACGGTTAGTTTAGCATTTTCTGCATCTATTTAAACTCAACGTCCAGATCTGATATCTCACCTAGTCATGATGATGAACCACACTGGTTGGTTTGAAACACGTCGACAAAGTTCATTTGAATGTGATTATTATCGAAAGAATTCTTTACAATTTTTAGATGGATCACAGAAGCCAAAGTTTGAAAAACAATGTAATATTGCTTGAATTATAAGTTAATATTCTATTTCCAGAATTTCCCTCATTGGTTTTATTTCTTTTCTAAATAGTGTATGGCTTTTGATATTGAGCATTATTGTCATGTCATCATTTTATGCTATTGAAGTTCCATATGAGCTATATATGATGGATAGAATAGATTTTAGAATTAATCTGAATTCATTTAGATAAGACTGTGTTGGGAAGTAAGTACTTATTGGTTAATTACATTCTTGTTTTTATTTTTTTTCATTAATTGAATGAACTACTTCTTTATTTAATGAAATTTATATAATTTATTCAATCATATAAACAATCTCTTTCCCCTATTTAATTAGTTCATCTGCTCTTCAATTGAGAGATGGATATCATTTTCCCAATTCGAGATAGGATTAGTTTACTTGCATCTTAGAATAAATTTGCATTTAGTTTTAATTTATACATTCTAAAAGTCCCCTCATATAGAGGAAAAACTTTAGTTATATCTTGGCTTAGCTCTAAATCAGCTTAAAGATCACTTTCTTACCAGAGTTCGGCAAGAGGGTTGATCTGATGTCTCTTATCTATTAGTAAATAAAAGACATAGTTTAAGCTAGCAAATATAGATAGAAGATAAATGGACCTAGTTTAACTAGTTGGAACCACCATTCCAAATGGAGAAGGAATTACTTTAAGTTCTCGGCTGAGTGGTGTCTCTTATAATGTTGAATGGTCATTTTAGGCCATCAACATTTTTGGCGTTGGAAGGAGGGCCTGAAGACTTGTTGCCTTTTGGAGTTTTTGTATTTTAAAGTTTTTATTTAATCATAATGGCTCCTTTCAAACTTCCCATTTGGAGTTGTATCTTTGGACGTGCATCCATCAATACTCCACCAGACTCAAAGGTAAAGTTTAAAATTAAGAGAAATGCTTCTACATTTTATCATGCCTTACAATTCATTCAAAATTTTGCAAATTCTTCATTTAATGATATCGATGAAGTTATTCTATGCATTATTTTTACTCTTACATTCTCAGAAAAAGCCAGAAGGTGGTGTCAATCTCTTCCAGTTGCCTCTATTCATAGTTGGGATCAATTTATCACAATTTTCCTTTATGAATTTGACGGTTATGGTTATGAACAAGTATGTGATGAATTTGAATATTTACAAAGGTTTGTGTTATCACCAAATTGAGTTCCTGTTGGGCTACTTCAATGATCAACTTGGAGTAACTATTTCATACCAGCTTTTGACTGAAGATTAGCCTCTTTAGTCTGAGAGGGCTCTCTCAATATAACTTTGATTTTTTCAATAAAAAATCTATTAGATGGCTAACTCTATGATAATGACTTGATTGTATATGATTGCAGGTGGAAAATGTAGAGGATTTTCTACTATTTGTCTTATGGAGTCATTGTAAACCTCAATTACAAAACAGAAAATGTCATGGAAGCCAAGACACTTATATTCTTATCAAATCACACATAAAGGACAAAACAACAACTACATGTGTACAGGAAATTGGAGCATATTACTGAATTCCAAGTGATTACACATGAGCCACTGCATAAAGATCAAAAGGACTAAGATAAAAAAGCATAGATAAGAACATACAATGAATCTTGGGTCTAAAACAAGTTGTTGCAAAAGTATATTACTAGTTTTGAAATATTACAATAGTAGTGAATACCTAACATCTCCCAACCCCCTCTAACTCTAAAACTCTCTCATTTATAGAGTAAGAACTCATAAAAATGATTATCCACCTTACTCACCTCGAATTCACACCTCAGAGACCTATTTCAAACATGATTCCATCACTTGGAGACTTCCTAGGGATATTTCTGTTTTGCAGAGATTGAATACAAAAAGGACTCTTCTTTCATTAATAGTTCAAAAAATCAATTTAATACCCTTATCAACTGCAATAAACTAATTTTTTGAGTGTAATAGAGTGTCGATGTGTCATTATGCCACATGGATGCTAAGCTGGACCTCCTCCAAATCGAATTTTTACAATTTTTTCACAAATATGGTTAGTGAAAATTCTGAAAACTAGGCTTCAAAGATGAGTGTATAATTTCCAAACCCTGATGGCTTTGCAGATATTGAGAGAGGTTTTTGTAGATGGACTTGTGCTGAAGACAAACCTCTTTCATATTTCCAAAATCCCTTTTCATTTGGTCATAAATAAAACTTAAAATTGATTACTAAAACAGTCATGTACAGAAATTTTGTAGCGCTCATTTTGTAGCAAACTCCAAAATCCACCTTTTGCATAACCTTTGACCTTTTTGACTATTGGAGGATCTTCCTTGGGGCTAATGAGCTAAATACAATTTTTTTCCCTCCTTAGTTCTCCATAAAACTGAATTTAAAGGCAAAAGAGCATCTTCAGAAATTTCGTAGCGTTTTTCGGCCTTCAAGCCTGGAGCACGCTACGAAACTACCTGATATGGCTAAAAATTAAAAAATCTTCCTTTTTCTTCCAAATTTCATCTGTAGGTCTAAAAAGTGATATAATGAAATATGTTCATGCAAAATTTCCTCTTACCCTCTTCAAAAAACATCATTTTCACTTTTAGCAAGTTTATTTATCAATAGAATGACTCTGTTTTTTCTGAAAAATAGGGTTCATATATGAGCTCTTATATCCCTATACTTGATATATGTTGAAAAATTGAAGGAGGTTTTTTTATTTCAGTATGTTCTGAAGAAAAACCTCTCTTGGGTTTTTTAAAACCATCTCCAGCTGTCCAGAATATGCATTTGAAAAACATGTATAAAACAGGAAAATTTTTCATTCTGAAAATAGAGCCAAAATACATCTCTGAATCTCCCAATTTTTAGCACCTTTGAGAAAAGTGAAAGAGTTTAATGCTATTTGGTATGTTCTTTACAATAACCTCTCTCAATTTCTTATAATACTTCGTTGTTGGACCATAAAATGCCCTTAAGGATGACTTCTCAAAAGCCAAAAAGCAGAGAAATCCTTAGATTCGCTACGAAATTATCAGGTAGTTTCGTAGTGAAATCTGCCTATTTTTCACTGAATTCTCTACGAAAATGTGTAAAACTAGAATTTGGCTCACTAATGAAGTGAACCCAAGGTGGATTATTGTGGATATGACCCTAATGACAAGACTAATGAAGTGTCTATGATCTATAATAAACATGATTAAGTGAATTTCTCATCAAATGAATGATCTAACCTAATGAGAAAAGGTGAAGCTTATGATGACCCTATCAAAAAAAATTTGAAATTTTTGAGTGTGATAATAGTGGCTCCAGTGGGGATGGTATGCCCCTGTGGTACAAAAGAACTTGTAGTTCCAGTGCCTCTCTCTTGAAAAATTGAAAATTTTCTGAAATTGATGAAGACTTCACCAAGCTCTTATAGCCTTCTCCTCAGGCTCAAGCTTGATGATTACTACTGAAAAACAAAATTTGTACATACTGAAAAGAAGCTCAATCTACTTGAGCTTATTCACACACACTCCTACCTACCCTAACAGTTGCAATCTTCATGTTTGATTCAAGCGACATGAAACCTCCAATAAAGCCAGTCAATGAGTTGATCTGATACTTAAACCCCTTGATTGTTCTTGAACCAAAAGCAAATTGTATTATGAAATGATAAAGGTAAGAGAGAATGGGTATGCTTTTCATAGTAAAAAAAAAATGAAAAGTTGGACTATAGAACTCTTCCATGTAATCAGCTACGGGATCAAAGAAGACATAATTTATCGATATCCCTTTTAAGCTCTCAATGACAAATTGATCCTGGATATCCTTTTCATTTTCATCATCAAGGCTAAACCTTGATTCCAACTCTATAATATCAAGCTCATAACCATATTCTTCTTATATCTGCAAGTCAGATGGTATAACGATTTCCTCTTTTTTTGGAGGAGGAAGACCTTCCAATAACTGTTTAGGATCTAGGAAATCATATGATCCAATTTTAACATCCAATAGTTCAATTTCATTCTCCAATCTTTCAGCAGCTAAACCAAGAAAACAAATTTTATTTTTAGGTGTGAGTCGATTAGATTTCAAACAGCGAAATACTGTTGTGGATAAATGTTCATATATTTGAAATTCTGCTAACTCGTCCCTTACACTTTGTAACATTTCATCATATAAAGGGTTTGCCACATACCCTGTCATCTTGGATCACCATGAATTTTCTGAAATCTGGATTCTTCCCAGTGAAGTCGCTATGAACTTTGAAGCTCGGGATCTTGAACAATGGAGTCGCCAAGTGAATGGTACAGCCTTCATGTGTTTGGCTTATGTTCACCATCAGAATTCAAATCTGAACCTTGTCATTCTTCCCGGAGAAAATCTACACCTTCAATATCCGACGACGGCGCAAAAATGTTATCACCAAATTGAGTTCTTGTTGGGCTGCTTCAATGATCAACTTGGAGTAACTATTTCATACCATCTTTTAACTGAAGAATAGCATCTTCAGTCTGAGAGGGCTCTCTCAAGATAACTTATGATTTTTTCAATAAAAACTCTATTAGATGGCTAACTCTATGATAATGACTTGATTGTATATGATTGCAGGTGTAAAATGTAGAGGATTTTCTACCATTGGTCTTATGGAGTCATTGTAAACCTTAATTACAAAACAACAAATGTCATGGAAGCCAAGGCATTTATATTCTTATCAAATCACACATAAAGGAAAAAAAAACAACTGCATGTGTACAGGAAATTGGAGCATATTACTGAATTCCAAGTGATTACACATGAGCCACTGCATAAAGATCAAAAGGACTAATATAAAAAAGCATAGATAAGAACATACAATGAATCTTGGGTCTGAAACAAGCTGTTGCAAAAGTATATTACTGATACTGAAAGATTACAATAGTAGTGCATACCTAACATCTCCCAACCCCCTATAACTCTAAAACTCTCTCATTTATAGAGTGAGAACTCATACAAATGATTGTCCACCTTACTCACCTCGAATTCCCACTTCAGAGACCTATTTCAAACATGATTCCATCACTTGGAGACTTCCTAGGGATATTTCTGTTTTGCAGAGTTTGAATAAAAAAAGGACTCTTCTTTCATTAATAGTTCAACAAATCTATTTAATAACCCTTTTCAACTGCAACCAACTAATTTTTTGAGTGTAATAGAGTGTTAATGCATCATTATGCCATCTGTATGCTGAGTTGGACCTCCTCCAAGTCGAACTTTTACAATATTTTCACAAAGCTGGTAAGTGAAAATTTTGAAAAATGGGCTTCAAAGATGAGTGTATAATTTCCAAACCCGGATGGCTTTATAGAAACTAAGGGAGGTTTTAGTAGATGGACCTGTTCTAAAGAAAAACCTCTTTCATATTTCCAAAATTCTTTTTCATTTGGTCATAAATCAAACATGAATTTGACTTCTAAAATAGTCATGTACAGAAATTTTGTAGCGCTCATTTCGTAGCAAACTCCAAAATCCACCTTTTGCATAACCTTTGACCTTTTTGACTATTGGAGGATCTTCCTTGGGGATAATGAGCTAAAGGCAAATTTTTTCCCTCCTTAGTTCTCCATAAAACTAAATTTAAAGGCAAAAGAGCATCTTCAAAAATTTCGTAGTGTTTTACGGCCCTCAAGCCTGGAGCACGCTACAAAACTACCTGATATGGCTGAAAATTACAATGTTGGAAATATGATGAAGAGTGTTGTCCTTGATGGCAACCCACTGAATGAAGATGAAGACATGAGACTGTTGACTTGTGTTGTCCTTGATGGCAATCCACTTGATGAAGTTATTCTTGACCTGATGGGCTTGGTAAATGATGTAGATCTGATATGAAATGATGTTTGTTAGCAATATGATGCTGAGTGTTGTCCTTGAATGGCAACTTACTTGATGAAGTTGTGCTTGATAGAATATGTCTTGATGAACCTGTTTAAAGATGTAAATCTGATGTATCTACAGTGAGTACAGAAGGTAATGAAGAAAGGAATTCAACATGTGCTAGATCTATGATGAAAAGAGTATGTCTCAAGGCATACGCGGATTTGTCTAGTAGAAGTCGCGTATGCACGCGGTAAAGTACGTGCCAAGTCGCGTATCGGCAAAATTGCTCAAAAAGTGCAAAACCAGGGGTAACCACCATGGTATTGACCCATTGTATTGGGTAATGATTCATCTAAATGACCCCGTCCAGGAATACCATCGGAAGTAATGTGGTTTTGGCTCATGGTATTGAAAAAGGGTAAACCTATATAAGGAGAAGAATTTCATTATGCAAATCATGAGTGTGGGAGCAAGATGTCTGAGCTTGAATGAATACTTCTCTGTGAAGTATATCTGTATGGAAAGGGTAAAGGTTTGATGATAGATCTGAATCTATGATGCACCTATGAAGAAATGATGAAGTGGGATATCTAGATCTGAAATGTATCTATATTTGCTAGATCTGTTTATGGAATGATTAGATCTGAGATGAGGAGAACATCTGTCTGAAGTAAAGGGTCAAAATCTGTGTGATTTATCTGTTCTGAAGAATTGCAATGACCTAAATGTCTGAAGAACCATACGCTTGTTTGCCACAGAGGAAGCGCGTATATACGCGGCTTCGCTGAAGAGAAAGCGCGTATGCGCAATGAAATTAGATCTGTAATATGTACAGAAGTATACGCTGGTTTATGTGAACGGAAGCGCGTATATACGCGACATCAGTGAAAGGAAAGCGCGTATGAAAACTAGGGTTTGCTAAAGTCTGTGGTAAGAAATGTATGATTTGTTCTGCTGGTTTACTGATATCTGTCAGTGAGTTATATGTATCAGTTTCATGTTTGACTGTGCTTAAAAGTATGGAGTGGGTCCAGTCTGAAAATATGATGAAACGTGGCCTGCAAGTTATGTCCTAAAGGAAGCTTTGGATCCAGTGTGAAAATTGATGAAACGTGGTCCATAGAGGTGCTGAGGGTTGTAGCCTTCAGTCAGGGGGTTGTAGCTCCCTTCCAGGTGAGGCTGGTAAACGAGAGCAGGGGGTCGTAGCTCCCTTCCGGGAGAGGCTGGTAAACGAGTCAGGGGGTTGGAGCTCCCTTCCAGGAGAGGCTGGTAAACGAGCGCAGGTGGGTGCCTGCGTGCTGGTCAAGTCTGCGCCAGCATATATGTTGTAAGATGTTTTCTCTATAATAAAATATTGAAGGCTGAGCAACTGCAGCGGTGGTTTTCTCCCGACTTGGGTTTCCACCTAAAAATCCTGGTGTTCATGTGTGATGCTTTGTGTGATGGTTTATTCTGTTGTTACTACACATGTTTACTGTTAACATAACATCAGATGAATGAATAGTGCAAAGAACTAAGTTAATAAATATCTACATATTTAGATCTCTGCTAATACGCGAGTTGTATGAAGGATATCCGCGTGTATACGCGAGTTTACTAAAGGAAAGTAGCGTATGGGTTTTAGAGAGTGAAAAAAGTAAAAATTTTGAATATGCAGTAAATACTGATTCACCCACCCCCCCCCCCCTCTCAGTATTTTTCCCAACATTTGGTATCAGAGCAGGTCCTTCTACAGAAGCTTGATCGCTTGAAGGAGATCCGTCGCAATGGGAAGTCATGAAGGAGTGATGTCTATAAAGCCACCTCTATTCAATGGAAGCAATCTGATATTCTGGAAGGTACGAACAAAAGCATATCTGCAAAGTCTTGGTGCAGATGTATGGGCAATCGTGGAAGAAGGTTATCAATACCCGGCAAGTATTCCTACTGATGCAGCAGAAAGGAAGAAGTATGAAATCAATGCCAAAGCGGTGAATGTCTTATTAGGAAGCATGTCTGAATCAGAATTTGCTAAAGTGATGCAGCTACATTCAGCAAAAGAAATATGGGACAAAATCATTCTGAGCTATGAAGGAGATACAAAGGTAAAAAGTGCAAAACTCCAAACTCTCAGAATTGAATATGAAAATTTAAGGATGCATAGTGATGAAAGTATTGCCAGCTTCTTTCTTCGTCTAGATGATATTGTGAATCGAATGAGAAATTTGGGTGAAACCATAACTGATACTACTCTGGTGGAAAAAGTCTTAAGATCCTTGACTTCAAAATTTGACTCTAAAGTTTCAGCTATTGAAGAAAGGCAAGATCTGCAAACTCTTACTATTATTCAATTACATGGTATTCTGACTGCTTTTGAAATGAGACAAGGAGGTCCTTCTCAAATAAGAGAAGTTGCTTTTAAGGTATCTGCAAAAGGAAAAGAAAAGGAAGTTGTCAAAGAATCCAGCTATATATCCGATGAAGAAGAAGCGAATTTCGTGAGAAAGCTCCAACTAGGTACTGGAAGATTCAAAGGTAAGCTTCCCTTCAAATGTTTTGAGTGTGGAAAAGTTGGTCACTATGCTGCTAAATGTCCTTATAGAGAAAAACATGGTAAAGGGAAATAATTTGAAAAGAGGAAGAGTTATTATGCAAATGAAGATGATGATGAAGTGTCCAGTGAAGATGAAGAAGATTCTGACCATGATCTGAAAGTACTCATGGCAAAGAAGCAAAAGAAGAAGGCTACTCGAAACAAGAAGATATCTCAGAAAACTTGTATAGCAGAAATTGAAGAAGATGAATAAGATAGTGATTGGGGTCCTTGTAATACTCTTCTTTGTGCAAACAATAGTGAAGATAGTGAAAGTAAAGTGGTGGATCTAGAAGAAGCTATCAAGATCAAAGTTGAAGAACAACAAAAGGAAATTGATAAGAAATATTTTATCTAAAAAGAGATGATCTCTCAAATGAAAGAACAAATAGAAATGCTAAATGGACAGGTGGAAAAGTATCAAAGGTTTCATACTTATGCATCCAATCGAATTATAGGACTAGAAGCAGAAATCAACGATCTAAATGCAGATCTCGAAAAATCAAGCAAGAAGAATGAAGGACTTGAAGCTGCAATCATCTCTCTACAAGCATATCTTGAAGCATCAAGTAAGAAGAATAAGGAACCTCTACAACAATTTGAAAAGGAAGGCCTTGAAGCAGAAATCATCTCTCTCAAAGAAGATCTGGAAAAATCAAATAAGAAGAATGAAGAGCTGCAACAAACATGTGAAGAAAACGAAAATTGGTTGAAAGAAGAGATTCTAAATCTGAAGGATCAAGTAGAAGATGGAAGAAGAAAAGAAGAAAGCTTGACGAAGCAATGTCAAGCCTTGGAGGTTGAGGTAAACATTCTCAAAGGTAAATTAGAAGAAAAGGTTAAACTTTTGAGGTTTCAAGATAGTACTAACATTTTGGACAATATTCTGAGTAATCAAAGGTCTCATGCTATCAAACTTGGTCTTGGTTTCCATGAAACTGTTAAAGGAGAATCTAGCTCACAAGGAAGTGCCAAAAATTCAGAGAATGTCAATGCAAAACCTGAAGTGTTGAAAGAGACAAAAGATCAACCAACAATCATGAATTCTCAAAGGAATTCATTCAAAAACGTTGAATGTTTTAAATGTCATAATTATGGGCATGTTGCAGCAAATTGCAGGAGCAGATCATTTCAGCCTCAATCAAACAGTTCCTACATAGAAAGGTACTCTAGTTTCTTCAAGGGATATTGTTTTTCATGTAACAAGTATGGACATAAAGCAGCTGATTGTAAAAGGAGGAAGATTATAAATACTCATTATGATTCTTATGCTTATTTTTCTGGACATATGAGATGTTATTCTTGTAACAAGTATGGACATGTAGAAAAGGAATGCAGGTTGAACAGATATGAGAAATTGGATAACTTCCAGCACACAAATAGAAAGGTCAAACAAATCTGGAAAAGATGGAGGACCGATCAGAAACATAGGGAATATTGACCCCAGTGCAGTCATCCGCTTCTGAAGCTTACTTCTCTGATTGACTGCAGGAATGATGTGGGATACATTATGAGATTTAGTAATGTATCGTCACAGGGGGAGCAATGTATGATGTCTCTCATGGTTGATTTAATTATTCTGGTTATATGAATTTCTGACATAGCATCTAATATGAAGAAGACAGGTACAGGAAGTACAAGTTTAGGGGGAGATGAAAGAATGTGAAAAATTTCTATACTTCACTGTCCATACGCGGGTTCGATGAACAAAAGTCGCGTATACACGCGAGTTCCAGCAGACACAGTCGCGTATGCATTGATGATAAGAGAATTTATATGATAGTTGAAGATCTGGAACAGAGGTTCAGGGGGAGCATCAGTCTAACTGTTAATAACTGTTTTATTGACTCTGTATCAGCTTAATTTGTCAGTTTTAAATAATGATGATATGATACTTGGTTACTTAAGTTGAAGATTATGGATGAGTCCTGAAGAGTATTCGTTGCTGAGATGAAAATCTTATAATTCAGAGATAAGGTCAGATCATACAGAGATTGTTGTTGATGACTTGCTGATGAAGGTGTTCAGGTTGCGAAAGTTAAGGAGAAGCACTGGTTCAGGGGGAGCAGCAGGTTGAATACTAATGATTGCATTGTTGGCACTATGACTGCTTACTCTTGGTTATTGTGATACTCATGCTTAAATGAGGATGACCTGGTACATGATTTATTATGATGATATTTTGAGCCTTGTTTGGTAAAAAGTATCTTTTGTACTCACGCATGGATGAGTTGGAAGTCTTATGATTCAGAGATAAGAATAGATCATGCAGAACTTGTTACTATGGTTGAGATCTTTTACCTTCATATGTTACTTCAAGTTAAATCTTGAAGACCTTGATGATATTGGACCACATGGATGATTGACACATATTTGAAGATGATGTTCTGGTATGATGATCTCTCTTGGAAAGATTGTATTGATGCTGCAAAGAATCTGAAGGCTTGGTTACTAATGAGCTTATGCTACAACCGTTGGATGACGCTTGAAGACACAACTACATTGTTCTATCTATCTGTATTCCAGGAAAGCATTCAAATATCTCAGAAAGAAGCTGAACACTGTCTTTTTTCTCACAGAGGATCAGATCTGGTTAAAATATAGAAGATGGTATTGGATACGCGGGTTTCCTGAAACACAGTCGCGTATATACGCGAGTTCATGCACATAAAACCGCGTATGTCTGATTGCTGACAAATTTCTGTTTGGAGTCAGCTCTCTTCAGCACAGCTGCAGTGTTGTTTGGTATCTCTGATACTGTTTGGTATCTCTGGTGGTGTTCCAGTTCTTATAATATTGTTTCGATCTCTGATGTTTTGATAAATATGCCTTGATGATTTGTTGGTGAAAGTGTTCAGGATGCACAAACTAAGGGGGAGCCTTAGTCATATGGAAAGGATGCTTGGATGCACAGATTCATGGGGAGAATTAGCTTTGCTGAGTATAATGCATTGTTGGCATTATGTTGATTCTGAAAAATGTTCTTTTTCTTGAGGACTTTCTAGGCGTTTGTCTTAAATGGTCATTTTTGTAATTTGGTGAAAAAGTCTTGTTTAGACCCATGATGTAAAATTGTAATATTCAGTCAAATTTGTAAACCCACTTGGTTGGGTAGCTAAGTCAAATGTGTAAACCCACTTGGTTGGGTAGCGGAGTTGAAATGTTTAAACCCACTTGGTTGGGTACTTGAGTCTTATATGTAAATCCACTTGGTTGGATATTTGATGTAAGTATGAGTCTTTGGTGATAGGAAGTTCATAGAGTCTTGTACTTCATTGGAAAATATGTTTGAAGATTCAGCATGAACTCAGGGGGAGCTTGGTCACTTCAGTATATATCAGATCTGCAGAACGCTTCTTCCACATGTGGAGAAAAGGGGGAGAGTATGTTGGTTTTTGATCCACCCTTTGCCCTTGATGTCAAAGGGGGAGAGTGACATGGTGTTTGAATGAAGAGAAAGAATGGTGTCAAAAATGGGGAATGTGACATGGTGTCCTTGTATTCTTAATGTACCTATCTGTTGTGGTAACCAAACACCATTGTGGTTGCCATCAAGTCCAAAGGGGGAGATTGTTGGCAATATGATGAAGAGTTTTGTCCTTGATGGCAACCCACTGAATGAAGATGAAGACATGAGACTGTTGACATGTGTTGTCCTTGATGGCAATCCACCTGATGAAGTTATTCTTGACCTGATGGGCTTGGTAAATGATGTAAATATGATATGAAATGATGTTTGTTAGCAATATGATGCTGAGTGTTGTCCTTGAATGGCAACTTACTTGATGAAGTTGTGCTTGATAGAATATGTCTTGATGAACCTGTTTAAAGATGTAAATCTGATGTATCTACAGTGAGTACAGAACGTAATGAAGAAAGGAATTCAACATGTGCTAGATCTATGATGAAAAGAGTATGTCTCAAGGCATACGCGGATTTGTCTAGTAGAAGTCGCGTATGCACACGGTAAAGTACGTGCCAAGTCGCGTATGGGCAAAAGCGCTCAAAAAGTGCAAAACCAGGGGTAACCACCATGGTATTGACCCATTGTATTGGGTAATGATTCGTCTAAATGACCCAGTCCAGGAATACCATCGGAAGTAATGTGGTTTTTGCTCATGGTATTGAAAAAGGGTAAACCTATATAAGGAGAAGAATTTCATTATGAAAATCATGAGTGTGGGAGCAAGATGTTTGAGCTTGAATGAATACTTCTCTGTGAAGTATATCTGTATGGAAAGGGTAAAGGTTTGATGATAGATCTGAATCTATGATGCACCTCTGAAGAAATGATGAAGCGGGATATCTAGATCTGAAATGTATCTGTATTTGCTAGATCTGTTTATGGAATGATTAGATCTGAGACGAGGCGAACATATGTCTGAAGTAAAGGGTAAAAATCTGTGTGATGTATCTGTTTTGAAGAATTGCAATGACCTAAATGTCTGAAGAACCATACGCTTGTTTGCCGCAGAGGAAGCGCGTATATACGCGGCTTCGCTGAACAGAAAGTGCGTATGCGTAATGAAATTAGATCTGTAATATGTACATAAGTATACGCGGCTTTATGTGAACGGAAGCGCATATATACGCGACATCAGTGAAAGGAAAGCGCGTATGCAAACTACGGTTTGTTGAAGTCTGTGGTAAGAAATGTCTGATTTGTTCTGCTGGTTTACTGATATCTGTCAGTGAGTTATATGTATCAGTTTCATGTTTGACTGTGCTTAAAAGTGTGGAGTGGGTCCAGTCTGAAAATATGATGAAAAGTGGCCTGCAAGTTATGTCCTAAAGGAAGCTTTGGATCCAGTGTGAAAATTGATGAAACGTGGTCCATAAAGGTGCTGAGGGTTGTAGCCTTCAGTCAGGGGGTGGTAGCTCCCTTCCAGGTAAGGCTGGTAAACGAGATCAGGGGGTCGTAGCTCCCTTCCAGGAGAGGCTGGTAAACGAGTCAGGGGGTTGGAGCTCCCTTCCAGGAGAGGCTGGTAAACGAGCGCAGGTGGGTGCCTGCGTGCTGGTAGAGTCTGCGCCAGCACATATGTTGTAAGATTTTTTCTCTATAATAAAATATTGAAGGCTGAGCAACTGCAGCGGTGGTTTTCTCCCGACTTGGGTTTCCACCTAAAAATCCTGGTGTTCATGTGTGATGCTTTGTGTGATGGTTTATTCTATTGTTACTACACATTTTTACTGTTAACATAACATCAGATGAATGAATAGTGCAAAGAACTAAGTTAATAAATATCTGCATATTTAGATCTCTGCTAATACGCGAGTTGTATGAAGGATATCCGCATGTATACGCGAGGTTACTAAAGGAAAGTAGCGTATGGGTTTTAGAGAGTGAAAAAGTAAAAAAATTTGAATATGCAGTAAATACTGATTCACCCCCCCCCTCCCCCCTCTCAGTATTTTTCCCAACAATTGGTATCAGAGCAGGTCCTTCTTCAGAAGCTTGATCGCTTGAAGGAGATCCGTCGCAATGGGAAGTCAAGAAGGAGTGATGTCTATAAAGCCACCTCTATTCAATGGAAGCAATCTGATATTCTGGAAGGTACGAACAAAAGCATATCTACAAAGTCTTGGTGCAGATGTATGGGCAATCGTGGAAGAAGGCTATCAATATCCGGCAAGTATTCCTACTGATGCGGCTAAAAGGAAGAAGTATGAAATCAATGCCAAAGCAGTGAATGTCTTATTAGGAAGCATGTCTGAATCAGAATTTGCTAAAGTGATGCAGCTACATTCAGCAAAAGAAATTTGGGACAAAATCATTCTAAGCTATGAAGGAGACACAAAGGTAAAAAGTGCAAAACTTCAAACTCTCAGAATTGAATATAAAAATTTAAGGATGCATAGTGATGAAAGTATTGCCAGCTTCTTTCTTCGTCTAGATGATATTGTGAATCGAATGAGAAATTTGGGTGAAACCATAACCGATACTACTCTGGTGGAAAAAGTCTTAAGATCCTTGACTTCAACATTTGACTCTAAAGTTTCAGCTATTGAAGAAAGGCAAGATCTGCAAACTCTCACTATTGTTCAATTACATGGTATTATGACTGCTTTTGAAATGAGACAAGGAGGTCCTTCCCAAATCAGAGAAGCTGCTTTTAAGGTATCTGCAAAAGGAAAAGAAAAGGAAGTTGTCAAAGAACCCAGCTATATATCCGAAGAAGAAGAAGCGAATTTCGTGAGAAAACTCCAACTAGGTACTGGAAGATTCAAAGGTAAGCTTCCCTTCAAATGTTTTGAGTGTGGAAAAGTTGGTCACTATGCTGCTAAATGTCCTTATAAAGAAAAACATGGTAAAGGGAAACAATTTGAAAAAAGGAAGAGTTATTATGCAAATGAAGATGATGATGAAGTGTCTAGTGAAGATGAAGAAGATTCTGACTATGATCTGAAAGTGCTCATGGCAAAGAAGCAAAAGAAGAAGGCTACTCGAAACAAGAAGATATCTCAGAAAACATGTATAGCAGAAATTGAAGAAGATGAATCAAATAGTGATTGGGGTCCTTTGAATAATCTTATGTGTGCAAACAATAGTGAAGATAGTGAAAGTAAAGTTGTGGATCTAGAAGAAACTATCAAGATCAAAGTTGAAGAACAACAAAAGGAAATTGATAAGAAAGATTCTATCTACAAAGAGATGATCTCTCAAATGAAAGAACAAATAGAAATGTTGAATGGACAGGTGGACAAGTATCAAAGGTTTCATACTTATGCATCCAATCGAATTAAAGGACTAGAAGCAGAAATCAACGATCTAAATGCAGATCTCGAAAAATCAAGCAAGAAGAATGAAGGACTTGAAGCTGCAATCATCTCTCTACAAGCATATCTTGAAGCATCAAGTAAGAAGAATGAGGAACCTCTATAACCATTTGAAAAGGAAGGCCTTGAAGCAGAAATCATCTCTCTCAAAGAAGATCTGGAAAAATCAAATAAGAAGAATGAAGAGCTGCAACAAACATGTGAAGAAAACGAAAATTGGTTGAAAGAAGAGATTCTAAATCTGAAGGATCAAGTAGAAGATGGAAGAAGGAAAGAAGAAAGCATGACAAAGCAATGTCAAACCTTGGAGGTTGAGGTAAACATTCTCAAAGGTAAATTAGAAGAAAAGGTTAAACTTTTGAGGTTTCAAGATAGTACTAATATTTTGGACAATATTCTGAGTAATCAAAGGTCTCCTGCTATCAAACTTGGTCTTGGTTTCCATGAAACTGTTAAAGGATAATCTAGCTCACAAGGAAGTGCAAAAAACTCAGAGGATGTCAATGCAAAACCTGAAGTGTTGAAAGAAACAAAAGATCAACCAACAATCATGAATTCTCAAAGGAATTCATTCAAGAATGTTGAATGTTTTAAATGTCATAATTATGGGCATGTTGCAGCAAATTGCAGGAGCAGATCATTTCAGCCTCAATCAAACAGTTCCTACATAGAAAGGTACTCTGGTTTCTTCAAGGGATATTTTTTTTCATGTAACAAGTATGGACATAAAGCAGCTGATTGTAAAAGGAAGAAGATTAGAAATACTCATTATGATTCTTATGCTTATTTCTCTGGACACATGAGATGTTATTCTTGTAACAAGTATGGACATGTAGAAAAAGAATGCAGGTTGAACAGATATGAGAAATTAGATAACTTCCAGCACACAAATAGAAAGTTCAAACAAATCTGGAAAAAGATGGAGGACCGATCAGAAACGTAGGGAATATTGACCCTACTGCAGTCATCCGCTTCTGAAGCTTACTTCTCTGATTGACTGCAGGAATGATGTGGGATACATTATGAGATTTAGTAATGTATCGTCACAGGGGGAGCAATGTATGATGTCTCTCATGGTTGATTTGATTATTATGGTTATATGTATTTCTGACAGAGCATCTGATATGAAGAAGACAGGTACAGGAAGTACAAGTTCAGGGGAAGATGAAGGAATGTGAAAATTTTCTATGCTTCACTTTCCATACGCGGGTTCTATGAAAAAAAGTCGCGTATACACGCGAGTTCCAGCAGACACAGTCGCGTATGCATTGATGATAAGAGAATTTATATGATAGTTGAAGATCTGGAACAGAGGTTCAGGGGGAGCATCAGTCTGACTGTTAATAACTGTTTTATTGACTCTGTATCAGCTTAATTTCTAAGTTTTAAATAATGATGATAGATACTTGGTTACTTAAGTTGAAGATTATGGATGAGTCCTGAAGAGTATTCGTTGCTGAGATGAAAATCTTATAATTCAGAGATAAGGTCAGATCATACATAGATTGTTGCTGATGACTTGCTGATGAAGGTGTTCAGGTTGCGAAAGTTAAGGAGAAGCACTGGTTCAGGGGGAGCAGCAGGTTGAATACTAATGATTGCATTGTTGGCACTATGACTGCTTACTCTTGGTTATTGTAATACTCATGCTTAAATGAGGATGACCTGGTACATGATTTATTATGATGATATTTTGAGCCTTGTTTGGTAAAAAGTATCTTTTGTACTCACACATGGATGAGTTGGAAGTCTTATGATTCAGAGATAAGAATAGATCATGCAGAACTTGTTACTATGGTTGAGATCTTTTGCCTTCATATGTTACTTCACGTTAAATATTGAAGACCTTGATGATATTGGACCACATGGATGATTGACACATATTTGAAGATGTTGTTCTGGTATGATGATCTCTCTTGGAAAGATTGTATTGATGCTGCAAAGAATCTGAAGGCTTGGTTACTAATGAGCTTATGCTACAACCGTTGGATGACGCTTGAAGACACAACTACATTGTTCTATCTATCTGTATTCCAGGGAAGCATTCAAATATCTCAGAAAGAAGCTGAACACTTTCTTTTCCTCACAGAGGATCATATCTGGTTAAAATATAGAAGAGGGTATTGGATACGCAGATTTACTGAAACACAGTCGCGTATATACACGAGTTCATGCACATAAATCACAGATGTCCGATTAAGCCACAAATTTTTGTTTGGAGTCAGCTCTCTTCCGCACAGCTGCAGTGCTGCTTGGTATTTCTGATACTATTTGGTATCTCTGGTGGTGTTCCAGTTCTCATAATTCTATCTCTAATGTTTTGATAAAGATGCCGATGATTTGTTGGTGAAAGTGTTCAGGATGCACAAACTAAGGGGGAGCCTTAGTCATATGGAAAGAATGTTCGGAAGCACTTTTTCAGGGGGAGCATTAGCGTTGCTGAGTATATTGCATTGTTGGCATTATGTTGATTCTGAAAAATGTTCTTTTTCTTGAGGACTTTCTAGGCGTTGGTCTTAAATGCTCATTTTTGTAATTTGGTGAAAAAATATTGTTGAGATCCATGATGTAAAATTGTAATATTTAGTCAAATTTGTAAACCCACTTGGTTGGGTAGCTGAGTCAAATGTGTAAACCCACTTGGTTGGGTAGCTGAGTTGAAATGTGTAAACCCACTTGGTTGGGTACTTGAGTCTTATATGTAAATCCACTTGGTTGGATATTTGATGTAAGTATGAGTCTTTGGTGATAGGAAGTTCATAGAGTCTTGTACCTCATTGAAAAATATGTTTGAAGATTCAGCATGAACTCAGGGGGAGCTTGGTCACGTCAGTATATATATCAGATCTGCAGAACGCTTCTTCCACATGTGGAGAAAAGGGGGAGAGTATGTTGGTTTTGATCCACCCTTTTCCCTTGATGTCAAAGGGGGAGAGTGACATGGTGTTTGAATGAAGAGAAAAAATGGTGTCAAAAATGGGGAATGTGACATGGTGTCCTTGTATTCTTAATGTACCTATCTGTTGTGGTAACCAAACACCATTGTGGTTGCCATCAAGTCCAAAGGGGGAGATTGTTGGCAATATGATGAAGAGTGTTGTCCTTGATGGCAACCCGCTGAATGAAGATGAAGACATGAGACTGTTGACATGTGTTGTCCTTGATGGCAATCGACCTGATGAAGTTATTCTTGACCTGATGGGCTTGGTAAATGATGTAAATCTGATATGAAATGATGTTTGTTAGCAATATGATGCTGAGTGTTGTCCTTGAAGGGAAACTTACTTGATGAAGTTGTGCTTAATAGAATATGTCTTGATGAACCTGTTTAAAGATGTAAATCTGATGTATCTACAGAGAGTACAGAAGGTAATGAAGAAAGGAATTCAATATGTGCTAGATCCATGATGAAAAGAGTATGTTTCAAGGCATACGCGGATTTGTCTAGTAGAAGTCGCGTATGCACGCGGTAAAGTACGTGCCAAGTCGCGTATGGGAAAAAGCACTCAAAAAGTGCAAAACCAGGGGTAACCACCATGGTTTTGACCCATTGTATTGGGTAATGATTCGTCTAAATGACCCCGTCCAGGAATACCATCGAATGTAATGTGGTTTTGGCTCATGGTATTGAAAAAGGGTAAACCTATATAAAGAGAAGAAATTCATTGTGCAAATCATGAGTGTGGGAGCAAGATGTCTGAGCTTGAATGAATACTTCTCTGTGAAGCATATCTGTATGGAAAGGGTAAAGGTTTGATGATAGATCTGAATCTATGATGCACCTATGAAGAAATGATGAAGCGGGATATCTAGATCTGAAATGTATTTGTATTTGCTAGATCTGTTTATGGAATGATTAGATCTGAGATATGGCGAACATCTGTCTGAAGTAAAGGGTTAAATCTGTGTGATGCATCTGTTCTGAAGAATTGCAATGACCTAAATGTCCGAAGAACCATACGCTAGTTCGTCGCAGAGGAAGCGCGTATATACGCGTCTTCGTTGAAGAGAAAACGCGTATCCGCAATGAAATTAGCTCTGTATGTGGGCTGTATATACGTCGGTTTAGAACGGAAAACGTATATACGCGACATCGTTGAAAGGAAAGCGCGTATGCAAACTAGGGTTTGCTAGAAGTCTCGTATAAGAAGTGTCCGATTTGTTCGCTTGGTTTCATCGATATCTTTCAAAGGAGTTATATGTTCGCCTTCATGTTTGACTCGTGCTTAAAAGTGTGGAGTGGTCCATCAAAATATGATGAAACGTGGCCCGGCAAGTTATGTGTCCTAAAGGAAGCTTTGGATCCAGTGTGAAAATTGATGAAACGTGGTCCATAAAGGTGCTGAGGGTTGTAGCCTTCAGTCAGGGGGTTGTAGCTCCCTTCCAGGTGAGGCTGGTAAATGAGACCAGGGGGTCGTAGCTCCCTTCCAGGAGAGGCTGGTAAACAAATCAAGGGGTTGGAGCTCCCTTCCAGGAAAGGCTGGTAAACGAGCGCAGGTGGGTGCCTGCGTGCTGGTAGGAGTCTGCATCAGCACATATGTTGTAAGATGTTTTCTCAATAATAAAATATTGAAGGCTGAGCAACGGCAGCGGTGGTTTTCTCCCGACTTGGATTTCCACCTAAAATCCTCAGTTCATGTGTGATACAGGATGGTTTATCTCATGGCACAACACATGTTTATCAGCACTTAATACGTATGAATGAATATTTCAAAGAACTAAGTTAATAAATATCTCGCATGGTCTAGATCTCTCGCTAATACGCGAGTTGATATAAGTTGATATCCGCGTGTATACGCAGTTTACTAAAGGAAAGTAGGCATAAGGGTTTTAGAGAGTGAAAAAGTAAAAATTTTGAATATGCAAGAACATCATCCACCCCCCTCTCGCATTTTTCCCAACAAATCGGCATCGTAGCAGTCCTTCACAGAAGCTTGATCGTGCTTGAAGGAGATCCGTCGCAATGGGAAGTCATGAAGGAGTAATGTCTATAAAGCCACCTCTATTCAATGGAAGCAATCTGATATTCTGGAAGGTATGAACAAAAGCATATCTGCAAAGTATTGGTGTAGATATATGGGCAATCGTGGAAGAAGGCTATCAATATCCGGCAAGTATTCCTACTGATGCGGCTGAAAGGAAGAAGTATGAAATCAATGCCAAAGCAATGAATGTCTTATTAGGAAGCATGTCTGAATTAGAAAATGCTAAAGTGATGCAGCTACATTTAGCAAAGGAAATATGGGACAAAATCATTCTAAGCTATGAAGGAGACACAAAGGTAAAAAGTGCAAAACTTCAAACTCTCAGAATTGAATATGAAAATTTAAGGATGCATAGTGATGAAAGTATTTCCAGCTTCTTTCTTCGTCTAGATGATATTGTGAATCAAATGAGAAATTTGGGTGAAACCATAACCGATACTACTCTGGTGGAAAAAGTCTTAAGATCCTTGACTTCAACATTTGACTCTAAAGTTCCAGCTATTGAAGAAAGGGAAGATCTGCAAACTCTCACTATTGTTCAATTACATGGTATTCTGACTACTTTTGAAATGAGACAAGGAGGTCCTTCCCAAATCAGAGAAGCTGATTTTAAGGTATCTGCAAAAGGAAAAAAAAGGAAGTTGTCAAAGAACCCAACTATATATCCGAAGAAGAAGAAGCGAATTTCGTGAGAAAACTCCAACTAGGTACTTGAAGATTCAAAGGTAAGCTTCCTTTCAAATGTTTTGAGTGTGGAAAAGTTGGTCACTATGCTGCTAAATTTCCTTATAGAGAAAAACATGGTAAAGGGAAACAATTTGAAAATAGGAAGAGTTATTATGCAAATGAAGATGATGTGTCCAGTGAAGATGAAGAAGATTCTGACCATGATCTGAAAGTACTCATGGCAAAGAAGCAAAAGAAGAAGGCTACTCGAAACAAGAAGATATCTCAGAAATCTTGTATAGCATAAATTGAAGAAGATGAATCAGATAGTGATTGTGGTCCTTGTAATACTCTTCTTTGTGCAAACAATAGTGAAGATAGTGAAAGTAAAGTTGTGGATCTAGAAGAAGCTATCAAGATCAAAGTTGAAGAACAACAAAAGGAAATTGATAAGAAAGATTCTATCTACAAAGAGATGATCTCTCAAATGAAATAACAAATAGAAATGTTGAATGGACAGGTGGACAAGTATCAAAGGTTTCATACTTATGCATCCAATCGAATTAAAGGACTAGAAGCAGAAATCAACGATCTAAATGCAGATCTCGAAAAATCAAGCAAGAAGAATGAAGGACTTGAAGCTGAAATCATCTCTCTACAAGCAGATCTTGAAGCATCAAGTAAGAAGAATGAGGAACCTCTACAACCATTTTAAAAGGAAGGCCTTGAAGCAGAAATCATCTCTCTCAAAGAAGATCTGGAAAAATCAAATAAGAAGAATGAAGAGCTTCAAAAAACATGTGAAGAAAACGAAAATTGGTTTAAATAAGAGATTCTAAATCTGAAGGATCAAGTAGAATATGGAAGAAGGAAAGAAGAAAGCATGACAAAGCAATGTCAAGCCTTGGAGGTTGAGGTAAACATTCTCAAGGGTAAATTAGAAGAAAAGGTTAAACTTTTGAGGTTTCAAGATAGTACTAATATTTTGGACAATATTCCGAGTAATCAAAGGTCTCCTGCTATCAAACTTGGTCTTGGTTTCCATGAAACTGTTAAAGGAGAATCTAGCTCACAAGGAAGTGCAAAAAATTCAGAGGATGTCAATGCAAAACCTGAAGTGTTGAAAGAGACAAAAGGTCAACCAACAATGATGAAATCTCAAAGGAAATTAGTCAATAATGTTGAATGCTTTAAATGTCATAACTATGGGCATGTTGCAGCAAATTGCAGGAGCAGATCATTTCAGCCTCAAACAAACAGATCCTACTCTGGTTTTTTCAAGGGATATTGTTTTTCATGTAACAAGTATGGACATAAAGCAACTGATTGTAAAAGGAGGAAGATTAGAAATACTCATTATGATTCTTATGCTTATTTCTCTGGACATATGAGATGTTATTCTTGTAACAAGTATGGACATGTAGAAAAGGAATGCAGGTTGAACAGATATGAGAAATTGGATAACTTCCAGCACACAAATAGAAAGGTCAAACAAATCTGGAAAAAGATGGAGGACCGATCAGAAACGTAGGGAATATTGACCCTACTACAGTCATCCGCTTCTGAAGCTTACTTCTCTGATTGACTGCAGGAATTATGTGGGATACATTATGAGATTTAGTAATGTATCGTCACAGGGGGAGAAATGTATGATGTTTCTCATGGTTGATTTGATTATTCTGGTTATATGTATTTCTGACAGAGCATCTAATATGAAGAAGACAGGTACAGGAAGTACAAGTTCAGGGGGAGATGAAGGAATGTGAAAAATTTCTATACTTCACTGTCCATACGCGGGTTCGATGAACAAAAGTCGCGTATACACGCGAGTTCCAGCAGACACAGTCGCGTATGCATTGATGATAAGAGAATTTATATGATAGCTGAAGATTTGGAACAGAGGTTCAGGGGGAGCATTAGTCTGACTGTTAATAACTGTTTTATTGACTCTGTATCAGCTTAATTTCTAAGTTTTAAATAATGATGATATGATACTTGGTTACTTAAGTTGAAGATTATGGATGAGTCCTGAAGAGTATTCGTTGCTGAGATGAAAATCTTATAATTCAGAGATAAGGTCAGATCATACAGAGATTGTTGCTGATGACTTGCTGATGAAGGTGTTCAGGTTGCGAAAGTTAAGGAGAAGCACTGGTTCAGGGGGAGCAGCAGGTTGAATACTAATGATTGCATTGTTGGCAGTATGACTGCTTATTCTTTGGTTTTTGTGATACTCATGCTCAAAGGATGACCTGGTACATGATTTATTCTGATGATATTTTGAGCCTTGTTTGGTAAAAAGTATCTTTTGTACTCACACATGGATGAGTTGGAAGTCTTATGATTTAGAGATAAGAATAGATCATGCAGAACTTGTTACTATGGTTGAGATCTTTTGCCTTCATATGTTACTTCATGTTAAATCTTGAAGATCTTGATGATATTGGACCACATGGATGATTGACACATATTTGAAGATGCTGTTCTGGTATGATGATCTCTCTTGGAAAGATTGTATTGATGCTGCAAAGAATCTGAAGGCTTGGTTACTAATGAGCTTATGCTACAACCGTTGGATGACGCTTGAAGACACAACTACATTGTTCTATCTATCTGTATTCCAGGAAAGCATTCAAATATCTCATAAAGAAGCTGAACACTGTCTTTTCCTCACAGAGGATCAGATCTGGTTAAAATATAGAAGATGGTATTGGATACGCGGATTTCCTGAAACACAGTCGCGTATATACGCGAGTTCATGCACATAAAACCGCGTATTTCTGGTTGCTGACAAATTTCTGTTTGGGGTCAGCATTCTTCAGCACAGCTGCAGTGCTGTTTGGTATCTCTGGTATCTCTGGTGGTGTTCCAGTTCTTATAATATTGTTTCACTCTCTGATGTTTTGATAAAGATGCCTTGATGATTGGTTGAAAGTGTTCAGGATGCATAAACTAAGGGGGAGCCTTAGTCATATGGAAAGGATGCTTGGATGCACAGATTCAGGGAGAGCATTAGCCTTGCTGAGTACAATGCATTGTTGGCATTATGATGGTTCTGAAATATGTTCTCTCTCTTGAGGACTTTCTGGTGTTGGTCTTAAATGGTCATATTTGTATTTTGATGAAAAGGTATTGTTGAGACCCATGATGTAAAATTGTAATATTCAGTCATGTAAGGAATTGTCAAATTTGTAAACCCACTTGGTTGGGTAGCTGAGTCAAATTTTGTAAACCCACTTGGTTGGGTAGTTGAATTGAAATGTGTAAACCCACTCGGTTGGGTACTTGAGTCTTATATGTAAATCCACTTGTTTGGATATTTGATGTAAGTATGAGTCTTTGGTGATAGGACGTTCATAGAGTCATGTACTTCATTGAAAAAAATGTTTGAAGATTCAACATGAACTCAGGGGGAGCTTGGCCACTTCAGTATATATCAGATCTGCAGAACGCTTCTTCCACATGTGGAGAAAAGGGGGAGAGTATGTTGGTTTTGATCCACCCTTTGCCCTTGATGTCAAAGGGGGAGAATGACATGGTGTTTGAATGAAGAAAAAGAATGGTGTCAAAAATGGGGAATGTGACATGGTGTCATTGTATTCTTTATGTACCTATCTGTTGTGGTAATCAAACACCATCGTGGTTGCCATCAAGTCCAAAGGGGGAGATTGTTGGCAATATGATGCAGAGTGTTGTCCTTGATGGCAACCCACTGAATGAAGATGAAGACATGCGACTGTTGACATGTGTTGTCCTTGATGGCAACCCACTTCGATGAAGTTATTCTCAATTCGATGGGCTTGGTAAATGACAGATCTGATATGAAATGATGTTTGTTAGCAATATGATGCCGAGTGTTGTCCCTGAATGGCAACTTACTTGATGAAGTTGTGCTTGATAGAGTATGTCTTGATGAACTAAATATGATGTATCTGCAGTGAGTACAGAAGGTAATGAAGAAACGAATTCAACATGTGCTAGATCTATGATGAAAAGAGTATGTCTCAAGGCATACGTGGATTTGTCTAGTAGAAGTCGCGTATGCACATGGTAAAGTACGTGCCAAGTCGCGTATGGGAAAAAGCGCTCATAAAGTGCAAAACCAGGGGTAACCACCATGGTATTGACCCATTGTATTGGGTAATGATTCGTCTAAATGACCCCATCTTGGAATACCATCGGAAGTAATGTGGTTTTGGCTCATGGTATTGAAAAAGGGTAAACCTATATAAAGAGAAGAAATTCATTGTGCAAATCATGTGTGTGGGTGAAAGATGTCTGAGCTTGAACGAATACTTCTCTCTGAAGGATATCTGAATGGAAAGGGTTACAGTTGAATGATAGATCTGAATGTATGATGCACCAATGATGAAGAAGGGGATCTAGATCTGAAATGTACTTGTATTTTCTAGATCTGTTTATGGAATGATTAGATCTGAGATGAGGCGAACATATGTCTGAAGTAAAGGGTAAAAATCTGTGTGATGTATCTGTTCTGAAGAATTGCAATGACCTAAATGTCTGAAGAACCATACGCTTGTTTGCCGCAGAGGAAGCGCGTATATACGCGGCTTCGTTGAAGAGAAAGCGCATATGCGCAATGAAATTAGATATAATGAAAATTTCATTATATCTTCCAAATTTCATTTGTAGGTCTGAAAATTGATATAATGAAATATGATCATGCAAAATTGCCTCTTACGCTCTTCAAAAAACATTATTTTCACCTTTAGAAAGTTTATTTATCACTAAAATGACTTTGTTTTTTCTGAAAAAATAGGGTTCAAAGATGAGCTCTTATCTCCCTATCCTTGATAACTATTGAAAAAATGAAGGAGGTTTTTGTAGTTCATTATGTTCTAAAGACAAACCTCTCTTGGGTTTTTGAAAACCATATCCAGCTGTCGAGAATATGAATTGTAAAAACATGTATAAAACAGGAAAATTATGCATTCTGAAAATAGCGCTGAAAGACATCTCTGAATCTCCAAATTCGTAGCACCTTTGAGAAAAGTGAAAGAGTTTAATGTTATTTGATATTTTATTGACAATAAACTCTCTCTGTTTCTTAGAATACTTCTCTTTTTCCTAGAAACTAACCTTGAAGTTGACTACTCAAAAGTCAAAAAGCAGAGAAATCCTCATATTCGCTACGAAATTATCAAGTAGTTTCATAGCGAAATCTGCCTATTTTGAACTGAATTCTCTATGAATCTGTGTAAAACTCGCAAGTGGTTCACTTTTATAATTTGATGACTATGCAAGTGAACCCAAGGTGGAATATTGTGGATATGACCCTAATCGGACAAGACTAATGAAGTGTCTATGACCTGTAATAAACATGGCTAAGTGAATTTCTCATCAAATGAATGATCTAACCTAATTAGATAAGGTGAAGCTTATGATGACCCTATCAAAAAAAAAATGAAAATTTTGAGTGTGATAACAGTTTGAAAATGAATCTTTTATGGATTTTACAGTTAGATTTCGATTGGATTGCTTAAGATTCAAAGTTGAAGATAAACCATCAGACATTGAATTGATGGATTGGTTTGAATATGTTTGTTCTCTTCATCCCTTTTCAAATATGTATGTAGCAATTTCAAGATTTAATGACTCTCCTTCAACTTTTATTAATATTATCGAAAATTCTGATATAGAGGATCATATTAACCATGATGAAGTGGCCTCAGCCATGTATGACAAATTCTTCAATCTAGTACACACCTCTTACAATATTAATTATAATCGTATTAATGAATCATTATCGCAAATCTTGCAAGAATTTGATAATCAACTACGAGAGAAATTAGTGACAAACTTCAAGAACCATCTGCCACGAAATCTGAAAAACACTCTAAAATTAATTCAGAAAATTAGTCAATAAATCAACGAGCACAAGTACAAATTGAAGATTATAATATTATGCAATCTGTTGTAGAAATTATTGAATATAATCATTATGATAAAATGCTAAATTCACGGCATCCAAATAACATTCTTCAAGAAAGAACAGTTAACCAATTAAATGATATGGAATCTGAAATTTATAATGAAGAAAACACACAAGAATTTGTAAATAGAGATATTTTCAAATTCATTGCTACTAATTATCATGTTTACCTTTATCCTGATATTTTTGTTGACAGCGATTTATCCCCTCTTTTCATTAATGCTATTCCACAAAACAGAGAGGTTGGTATAAATGAATTTACTATTATTTTTTATCAAGATAGAGAGATATTTGATCACTCTTCCAACATTGATGAACATGTGCTCAATATTCCTTCTTGTTTTGATACATTGTATGGAAATGAAGAAAAATCTAGTGAATTTCATGAATTCATTTATGATGATTACTTTCACATTGAGGATTTTGATCTATCTTTCTCTCCATTAAATCATCATGATCAAAGCCAAATAAAATTTGAGAATAAAGAAAACTCCAATTTAGAAATTGTTCCAATTAACTCTCATTCTCAAATAAAGAATCATCTTCCTTATTTCAGCATTCAAGAATCCATCCTAATTTATTATTTCTATGATGATCAAATTCTCACTCATATTCATAGCCATGAATATTTCCCTCTTTCACAAGATGATCATTCTACTTGCATTATTCTGGCCAACTCTTATGAAGAGGAAATTACTTCAAAATACTCCCAATTGTGATGTAGCAATAATTGTATTACTACTATTAATGGTGATTTTATTTTGTTATTTTTTCTTTATTTATTTTGTTTGATTTCAGATTTGTTTTTGTTTTCATTTTTCAGATTTTAGATATCTTATGCTGACATATTGAGCGGTTCGGTATTAAACACTTAATTTATGCATTTCCTGAATGTGAAAATGGATTTTCAAATCATAATCATGAACATCAAGAGTTATTATTCTTCCAATTCCAATTGATGTTCATCTCTTATCACTTGCTTCTTTCTTCTCAAAAGCAATGCCAACAAGAGAGTGTATCTTCACAATATGACCAGCTATCTAATTTAATTAATGATATTCTATTGAATGTATATGACGTCCATTCATATTTCATTGACCCATTTGAAAGACATTTCGAAAGTTTTCCTACACAGAAGATTGTTAATAACTTAACATATGTACATAAAACTTCCAATTTCATACAAACCATTGTATCTAAAAGTGAATTTCCATAATTTGGCTTGTTATCCTCTCCTTTGAATCACTTCCACACATTACTAGAATTACATCCATATTTATATGAACCAATTAAAATTCAGTTGGAAGGGACATTTCTAGAGAAGATGATTTTAAATAAGGTTATTCTTGTAAATATGTTAGTAATAAATGTACATTCTGCATTCAAGTTTATTTTTGTTGGGTTAATTGTAATTGTATTTTTGTTACTAATGTGTTACTTGTACAGACACGCAGGAGTTAAAATACTTGCGTGGTTACATTAGAAGTATGACTATACCTAGTCTTGTTTCCTTTTATTGTAGTTAGGATTAGGAATAGATTAATTTAGATTTAGATTAATTTTCTTGCTTGTATTTATTTCATTACTGCAGATTTTTTTTTAATAAGCATGTAATCAGCCTATTATGCTTTTTTGGAAGGCCCAAAATGACCATTCAACATTATAAGGGATACCACCCGATCGGGAACTTAAAGCATATCCTTTTCCATTTAGAATGGTGGTTCCAACTAGTTAAATTAGGTCAAGTTACCTTATCTCTATATTTGTTCGCTTAAATTATATCTTTTACTTACTAATAGAGATGATACATCAGATCATCCCTCTTGCTGAGCTCGGGAAAGAAAGTGACTGTTATGCTGATCTAGGGCTCATCCAAGCCACAACTAAAATTTGCCTCTTTGATAAGAGGACTTCTAGAAATGTAATGATTAATCTAAATGCAAACTAGTCCTAAAATGAAAGAAAAATGAAAGAAATTCTCAGCTTATCTTGATGGAAAGAAAAATTAGTCCTTCTTTCTATCAAGAGCATGATATTAACATAATTGGGATTTTAAGAATTTCTGACTTAAGGTGAATATGCAATTAATGAATTAGCTCAATTAACTAATATTATGATTACCAAACATGTTTTTAAGATATCTATTAACCACAAATAATAAACCAAAAACATTAAGAAGTAATTCACATAATTCTAATGGAAATTAAATCAGAATTAGATATCAGATTTCTAAGTAAATAGTTACTCGGAAATCTAATCTTAATACATTAGTGAAAAACGACACCATTTACAATATATTTATGAGACAAACAGATTAGATTGTTAATGATGTAAAACATGAATTCATATCGACAATAGTGCATAATATAAATCCAATTAACATAATTATGCTATCAAAAATGAAATTCATATTAAAAATAATAGTATTTATAATACAAATTAATTTGAACATGTTCTCTTGCTCTATTCTTTAAATATGATCTCCTACAATCTCCTCCAAATCACAAACTTTGTTGCTAAAGGCAATAGCTACAATAGTGCACGCTTTGTCTCCTCATCCATAGTTTAAATTTGCTAAAGATAAATCTCACTTATTCCCAGTTCTGAGATTGATCCTCTATATCTAAAGCTCGAAACCCTTATTTCTATAGTGTTTCAGGACTCCTTAGATGCAGAGAAGAGGAACCCTTTCTCCCTTCTACAAACCACTATTTATAAATACAAAAATGAATTCCAAATAGGAGAGTTGTTGAAGAACAAATTTGCTTCAACAATTTTCATAGGTCAAAAATCTTTTTCTTTTCTTGTTGGATTAATTTCATTGATTCAAATATTCTCTTCCTGACCTTTCCAAATGCTCTCCTGCCAACAACCAATCAAAAGTAAATTAAATTGAAAACCAAAATAAAAAATGCCAAATTTGGGAAAAACCAATCATCTCTACTCAAATTTTAAATAAATAAAAAGAAATATAAGTTTTCCATTGATCCTTGTAAATATATTATTGGTCAAAGAGAACATATTCCAATAGATCTGCAATCCACAGAGGTTTTGACTCTTGAGAAAATGAAAATGCAAAAAAATCAACTTGGAAAATTAGTTTTTGTTACAAATTCGAAGCTTAATATTCTACTAAATTTTAGACTCATTTAATGACCTAATATGGTCATTCAACCACTTCAAATATATTCTCTATAATTTTATCTATCTAATGAGCCATCCTGTGCATCATTTAGCTAGATAAAACTCAACTTATGTGCTCTCAAAATTAAAATATCATATTTAACAAAATTCTGAAATAATTGTTACGTAAACTAAAAATTTAAAAAAAAAAATTAAATATTCTAATTCTAAATTAAATTAATAATTTTAATTAACTACATAATTTAAAATATTTAATTACAATTATTAAAGTAATTAAATTCAAATTAATTACAATTATTAATTATATGCAGTTTAATTAAATTAATTATATTACATAATTTAAATATATTAGAAAAACTAATTAATATTTAAAAATAAAATAAAATAAAAAAACATTGGAAAAAAAAAACACATTTAAAAGAAAAAACATTAAATTATGGTATTAAATAAACTAATTAATAAAAAATTATTACAAACTCCATAGCGGCTTTTGGATTCCAAATGAATGGATCAAAAATATAAGGAAGGAGGAGGGGACTTATTATGGAGTGGAGGCTTTTATTAGATGGTAAGTGGGAGGTGTAAAGAGGCATGACATGGGGTATCAGAAATTTTAAAACGAAGTTTATGGTAGAACCAAAAAAATCCCGATGTCCGATGGATTTAATTTATTGAAAGGGGGGGCCTATGGGATTTATAATAAGTATGGGGACATCGGAGAGTCGGAAATCCGATATTGTAAGAATGTCGAGGTATGATATATCTTAATGCAACTAACCCACTGGAAGTGACGAGTATCTGAGGTAAAGTGAAGTGGTTTTAGGTGGAGAGAGATTCATAAGAGTTTTCAATATGTTTGAAGTTACGTTCAAGAACTACAACTATTTAATTAAAATTTTAAAAAATGAACTATAGTTATTTGCAATTTTGAGATTTTAGATTTTGTATTTTTAAATTGAGATTTAATATAATTTACAAAATCCAAAAATATCATAATTTAAATTATTTTATGATTTGGTTGTGATGATTTATAGTATTATTAGCGAAAAATGAATTAATTAGTAAAAATTAATTAGGGATTAGTATTTACAATCAATTACTAATTTATTTACAAAAATTAAAATATTATACATTTTACACATTTTTTAGCCTTAGAGATAAAATTATCAAATTGGAGCAAAGCACTATTTGCAAACTGTGTAACCAAATGAGATGAAATGAGTACCGATGGAAAGCTAGCGAAAAGTCGAACTCAATGAAGCAATCAAACTAAAAATCCGACAAAAATGAAAATTTAGCAATATTGTAGAACACTTAACTAAAAATAAAAATATAAAAATGTTGTTTAGCCAAAAATTTATGGAAAGTGTCCCCATTATTTGAAACAAATAAGTCAAAAATGAGGGGGGTTGAGTTTTCACCTCAACAACTTCCTTGTTCCATTCTCCAACAAAAACTGTTTGAAAAATGTTATTGCTCAAATTATGCTTATGCTACGCTTGTGTTTTCTTCTTAGTGAAGTTTCATCACATCGCTAAATTTTGCAAAAAAAGTCACGAAGGGTGAAGTGCCAAATAATCTTTACAATCAAGCATTCTTGAAAAAATCATTTTTCAATTCATAAAGTATTACTACATGATCACTTTCACACTCTTGTCCTTGAATATAAATATGAAGCAGATGCAAATTGATAACTCATTACTTAGCATTTTAATTTAGATTCAATAAGTAGATGATTTTGAACATATGCAAATTTTGAGAAAATGCATGGGAGAACTTGAAGATTCATGAGGTAAATTTGCAGTCAATATTCTTCTAGGTATGCATTGACAGATTCATCTTCATCTATTGTTAATTTCTCTTTTCATTAGTTTATTTATTATTGCTATTTTGCTTCTTTTGCAGGTATTCATTAGATTTATTTCGATTCTTGATTTTTACAAGAAAATCCAATTAGCCTTGGAACAAAGCAAGTAGTCAACTCTTTTCTAATCCACGACTTTTTCAGGGAAACATTTTTTTTCCCATCAGAATTTTTGTATTCTATGTTTTTGCTTCTCTTCAAAAAAATTTTACTTTACAAATTACAATATGAATTAATAATCATATTATGTCTCTCATTGATGGAGCTGAAATGAAATGCTTAGACTCTTTCTTGCTCATATTTGCTACAAGAAAAGAAAATTGCAAAAATTTTGCAACAAACGATCTTATCCATGATTTTATCTTTGTTTGTTCTGAATCTTACATTTGTCAGTTGAGTTAAAACCTTTTCATTGCACTCATTCATTTTACATCCGCTTTAGTCATGTTTCTTCTTCCAAATTGATTCAGAGCCCCTATTTAGTAATTATTGGAATCTCGATCTTTTGTTTTTTCACTTTCTGATACCTTCCCTCAAGATTTCGGACCTTTGGCTTATTGGACTCTTGGGTTTATTTATATTGGAACCATTTAAAAACACTTTCTGAGACATTTATCTTAGATTTACGAGGCCTATTTTATTTTCCTACTCAAATTCCTTGATCTCAGAATCCAGTAGAAGTCATAATGAACTATTATCGTATCTGAGTTCTGATATTATGTCTTTATCCAATATTAATTCTAGGCTTCTTTTTATCAGAACTCTTATTTCAAATATTTACAAGAAATATTTATATTGGGACTTCTGTTATCAGAAGTGAAAAGAAATTAAACCTCTGAAAAGGAATTCTACTGAAAACATTTAAATAACAAAGGCTTTATTTATCGGAATTTTATCTATCAGAGAATTGTTCTCATTCCAGAAGTCTTGTTTATTGGAGCTCTTACCTTTCGCTTCGTTTCTCTCAGAATCTCGAAACCTTAGGATATCGGGTTTTTATCATTAATCAATTTATATTTCTTCCTGAACTTTTCTTTTCACCTCTTCTCATTTCGGAACTTCAGAATATCAGGTTAAGTATCCTCATAGGCCTCTGGTCAATTCATTCTGATATTTCACTATGCTCACATGGAGTCTTATTTGATTATATTTGTATATATCTGCTTACTTTCATGTTATCATGGTGGTCAAGAGCTTGGATGTATTTTAATTATAATTTCATCAAATCCAAGCATTCATTTCTCGGGATGACTTTGTGACTTTTGGGATATACATTCTTTATAGTATGTGGACATGGATCTCTTTTACTATTCTTGGCAATCTTCCTGGTTAATGAAAATTTCGTCACTTGTGGTTCGTTTATGTTTCTACCTTTGTCCCACTATTGCATTCTCATTTCATTATCTCAGTCATATTTTAGTGTGCATCTTCATTTTTTTTTCAAGGAACTCTTGAGCAACCACTATGGTAATGCAAAAATTGGAAAGGAATCTGGAACAAGTAAAGGTAATGGATCATGGTCAATTCATGTTTTATTTCTCTTATATTTTATTTTTTATATATCACTCTATATTTAGCATGCAAAATTTCAAGACCTCTCCATCTACACATGTGCATTACATTGTTTGGGTCTTGTTGTGTATTCTTGGCATTTTATGAAAATAATGCAGTTGCCATGAAATCTAAAATATAAAGAGAACAATCAACAGTACAAAAGCACATCATCATTCTCATTTCTGATTGGAATTAGTCCACTTTTGATTCCTTGAACATGAATTATTATTTTCTTCGAAGTATTGTTTGCTTTAATTTTGATTGAATAAGTTATGATTTTTGGCTAATAAAAATTACATTGAAACAAATTCTTTATGTTTATAAAACTTATCAAAAGAAGAAGTTATCTTTTGTTGGAAAAAATGATATCTCTTAGGTAAAATTAAACGAAATTCTCCAATGGTAAGCTTCATATGCTCATTTTCGTCATGTTTATTTTCTATATTTTTACTTCAATTTTGTTTTAGTTTTTGTTGATACATATCTTTGTTTTGCAGGTCTTCAAGAATTATTACACACCACAAATTTGGCACCCATCCTCCTTGTTTGTTTTCAAGTTTTTGAAAGAGAAATAGTGATGTTCACATCAGCTAAATTGAGGAAACCCTCAACATTTAATTTTGTTTCTCAAACATTGTTTTTATCATAAAACGGTTAACATGCTTTCATTGCAAGTTTTTTTGTTAAACAATAAAATTCGCAATAGACAAAGACTTTTCATTTGGTTTCATTTTACCTCATAGTTGCGATTCACTTTACGTTTTGAGAGACTCGTTTCTTATAACTATGTAAGATAAATTTATTAAAATCTCAACATAAAATAAACACTTACATGATTATCTTATTTTACTCTTTGTTGAGACACTTTATTATTCGTCTTGTTGAGTTTGTCTTTTAAATTTGGGTTTTTCTTTCAGCTTTTATTTTCCTCCTTTTGACATTTTAGAGTCTTCTGATTTCTTTCGCTCCCTTTTGAATTTCTTCTTTCTTTTTTTGGTTTGGTTTAATGTTGGTGACTCCGCCAAGATTTATGTGGAAGGCCATTTCCTCAGCCAACATTAGTTTGTTGAAGATTGCAACAAGAAACAATGAAGGAGGCATCCTGAAACATCATTCCTGATCCTAGTTGGAAAAGTGATCACCAAAACTAGGTGGGGGCCACACAGGTGATTTTTGTCGCAAAGTCTATTTTTAGACTATATCTATTTTTAGACATATGGATCATGTTCTATAAGTTGCGGGATGTTATTTATGGATGGTTGGTCAAGTTGGAAAAATAGATGGATTTCTATTTTTAGACATATTGGGCGGAATATATTTTTAGATTGTCAGTCTAAAAATAGATATGTCGAATATTATTAGCTCTTAATAATATTTGGACTATAAACATTATCTTATTCTCTTGGAGCACTTCAGTTAAGTGCACAGATGTGGCACATGAGCTGACAGAAGGAATTACGCTATTCCTGAGGGTTAAGGGGAGCTATTGCATGGATACTTCAGTTAGAACTCATGTGACAGAGTTTGGTGGAGTTGATTGAGGAAGTTAGTGGAGTTGTATTCAGTTTAACTAATCTAAACATAGTTGAGCTATTTGTATCTAGTTTAAATGATTGATACAATTAGTGAGAGTAGTGTGAATTAATTATTAATTAATTCACTAATTATAAACTCATTAATCAACTAAAGAATACATCAGTTAACTTCAGTGCATGGACAGTTTCAGTGGAGACTAGTGTAGAGATAGGTGAAAGAGCAAGTATGACTATCAGTTGTGACTATAAGTGATGCATGGTTTGCATCCAACACTCGGTAGAGATGCCTATAAAGACTGCGTGAGCAAGGCTGGGGTAATTAGAACTCATCCAGAGGCATTATTCAGCAGGGATTGCGCAGTAGAGGCAGGCTAAGGGCTGGCAAAGATCGGTGCATGTGATTTGCAAGATCGGGCCTGATTAGTGTGTAGCAAGTGGAGATTATACTGAGAGCTTGTGAGAAGCTTTGTATAATTATTTTTACATGATCTCTATGACATATATAATATACAGATAGTTGGGGGTTTTCATCTTTAAGCTTTTCCATTACACTGTGTTCATATGTGTGAATTTTTATGCCTTTAATGAGTGCATGCAATTGATTTTATTTCCGCATGTGATGATCAATGGTAGAAGAGATTATGTACTGTGCATGAAGATAAAATAGTGTGTGATCAGGAGAATCTTTATGGATAACATATCAATTATTCAAATTTCTACATGGTATCAAAGCGATATTGATCATTGGAGCAATTGCAAAGCATTGAAGCGGTTGAGTTTTAGGATAAACTCAAGAAAATAAAAATGGAGAAGAATGACACTATTCCGGTATACTTGACAAAGTTTTTCCACTGTAGGGATGAGCTTCGAAGTGTAGGAGTTAGTGTGGATGAGGAAGGACAAGTCAAGTCAAGAAGGTTGGGATTCGAGCAAAGAATCTCTACAGACTTGAAGTAGATGGGATGTCTACGGAGCTTCCTACTGTTGGGAAGTGCAAGAAAGACATGCAATTGATGCTTGAGAGGGAGCAAGTTTTGCATGCAGGTAATAGTGAACCTCGGGATGTGGAGAAGCCACAAGATGAGGATCATGGAGTGGAAGAAACCACTCATGCAGAGAAATTTCGTGCCAGATGGGCAGAGGGAGTGCATGCAGCTATACCACCAGGTGAGAGGTGGGGTGACATGCATGATTAATCCCAAGAGGAGATTTCTGGGCAGGATTCATGAGATGGTGTGGATCTCATGAGTTGAACCTGGCTACGAGGTGCCCACAGCGCAGCAGTAGCAGATCAGTTGGATTGATGCAGGCAGATCAAAGTGACAGTGTCGGATACTGGAGCGCGGATCAGAGTTGACAGCAAGTGTAGAGTGCATGGGTGCAAGAGTTCAACAGCGCAGTGGTTCCTGATGACATGTGCAGTTGGTACCAGCAGAAGTCGAAGACTTTGATGATAGATGCATCAGATTGATTGAGTTGTTTGGAGCCTATTCAATTTCAGAAGAGTTGCAGAGCAGATGCATGGAGTTGCATGGCGCTTGTGAAGGTTGCAGGGCGAATGCATGGAGTTGCATGTCGCATGAAAAGACAGTCCTTTCTTGTTGAGAGGGAGTGTTGAAGATTGCAAAAAGAAATAGTGAAGGAGGCATCCTAAAACATCATTCATGATCCTAGTTGGAAAGTGATCACCTAAACTAGGTGGGGCCCACACAGGTGATTTTTGTTGCAAAGTCTATTTTTAGACTATGTCTATTTTTAGACATGTTGATCATATTCTATGAGTTGCAGGATGCTATTTGTGGATGGTTGGTCAAGTTGGAAAAATAGATGGACTTCTATTTTTAGACATATTGGGCGTAATCTATTTTTAGATTGCCAGTCTAAAAATAGATATGTCGAATATTATTAGCTCTTAATAATATTTGGACTATAAACATTATCTTATTCTCTTGGAGCACTTCAGTTAAGTGCACAGATGTGGCACAGGAGCTGACAGAAGGAATTATGCTATTCATGAGGGTTAAGTGGAGCTATTGCATGGATACTTCAGTTAGAACTCATGTGACAGAGTTTGGTGGAGTTGATTAAGGAAGTTAATGGAGTTGTGTTCAGTTTAACTAATCTAAACATAATTGAGCTATTTGTATCTAGTTTAACTGATTGATACAATTAGTGAGAGTAGTGTGAATTAATTATTAATTAATTCACTAATTATAAACTCATTAATCAACTAAAGAATACATCAGTTAACTTCAGTGCATGGACAGTCTCAGTGGAGACCAATGCAGAGATAGGTGAAAGGGCAAGTATGACTATCAGTTGTGACTATAAGTGATGCATGGTTTGCATCCAACACTCAGTAGATATGCCTATAAATACTGCGTGAGCAAGGCTAGGGTAATTAGAACTCATCCAGAGGCATTCTTAAGTAGGGATTGCGCAATAGAGGCAAGCTAAGGGCTGGAAAATATTGGTGCATGTGATTTGCAAGATCGAGCCTGATTAGTGTGTAGCAAGTGGAGATTATACTGAGAGCTTGTGAGGAGATTTGTATAATGATTGTTACATGATCTCTATGACATATATAATATACAGATAGTTGGGGGTTTTCAGCTTTAAGCTTTCCCATTACATATTGTGTTCATATGTGTGAATTTTTATGGCTTTAATGAGTGCATGCAATTGATTTTATTTCCACATGTGATGATCAATGGTAGAAGAGATTATGTATTGTGCATGAAGATAAAATAGTGTGTGATCAGGAGAATCTCGGTGGATAACATATCAGTTGTTCAAATTTCTACATAGTTGGCATACATGGGAAACCTTTAATCTGTCTATCTCAATGAATTTCATTTACCATTAAAGGTATATATTAATGGAATCCTAAAGCCCTCTTGCTTTAAATATTTTCCATGGAGGAACACACATTATTTCTAAGTGATATAGTTCATATTTTCAAGGAAATAACTGATCTGAGTTTAATTCAATGGATCCCTCTCATCCCTCCACTTTATAAAACTTCTTATTGATAGTCGCGGGGAAATATTTTGGATTCAGTATTATGGAAGTATTATATCCATTAACATAAGTCTCTTTTACCATCTTGTCCCTTTCACGCAAGTACATCATAAACTAAATCTCGCAAATGCACTTATCAAAAGGGTAATTAAAAAAGAAAGCATGGGGAATACAAGTAAACTAGTCGTGGCTATGGACGCTCGTTGGCCACGGGGCCATGCTTGTATGGTATAAAAGTCAACTTCGTTGGGGTACTGTGCAGGCTCACTAGCAGTGAAGCGATGTCAAAGACCATTCATATCGATGGATATATGGTTTATCAAAACACTCCTATTTGTACCTTCTTCTATTTTTCATACTAGGTAATCTTAAAATAAATGTTTTTCCAAAATTTGAATTCATAATTCTTACTCAGTCTGCTTTGAATACTTATATTTTCGAGCTTATATTTCTTAATCTATTAACTTGGGATCCTTGGAAATATTTTACTATTTGATGGTTTGATGAATTTTTCATTTTTAATCTTTGGGTAAAATAAAGCTCATTATCTTTTAAACTATACATAATTGGTTATTCCCCGAGTGTCACCATTATTGAGGTGAAAACTCAACCCCCTCATTTTTGACGTATTTATTTCAAATAATGGGAACCCTTTTCCACAATTTTTTAGCTAAATCGTCTTTTAACATTTTTCATTTAGTTAAGTGTCCTACAATTTTGCCAAATTTTCATTTTTGTCAGATTTCTATTTTGATTGTTTCATTGAGTTCGAATTTTCGCAAGTTTTCCATTGGTTCTTGTTTCATCTCATTTGGTTACTCGGTTTGCAAATGGTGTTTCACCAAAATTTGATGATTTTTACTGCCTAGGCTAAAAAATGTACAAAAATGTATATTATTTTAATTTTTGTAAGTAAATTAGTACATAAATATAAATATTTTTTTTTATTAATATTTACTAATTAATTTATTTTTCACTTACGATCTTGCAAAATTACTGCAACCAAATTATATAAAAATTAAAATTGTGTGTTTCAAATCTCAAAAATTAATATAAATTTCAATTTTTAATACTCCCAAAATCCTGAAATTATTCATTTTACAAAATAGTTGTAGTTCTTTTATTTATCTTTTATTACCTAGTGATTTCACCTCAACAACTTCCTTGCTCCATTCTCCAACAAAGAGTGTTTGAAAAATATTATTGCTCAAATTATGCTTATGCTAAGCTTGTGTATTCTTCTTAGTGAAGTTTCATCACATTGCTGAAGGGTGAAGTTCCAAATAATCTTTACAATCAAGCATTCTTGAAAAAATCAATTTTCAACTCATAAAGCATTACTACATGATCACTTTCGCACTCTTGTCCTTGAATATAAATATGAAGCGGATGAAAATTGATAACCCAATACTTAGCATCTTAATTTATATTCAATAAGTAGATGATTTTGAACATATGAAAATTTTGAGAAAATGCATGGGAGAACTTGAAGATTCATGAGGTAAACTTGCAGTCAATATTCTTCTAAATATGCATTGACAGGTTCATCTTCATCTGTTGTTAATTTCTCTTTTCATTAGTTTATTTCTTATTTCTATTTTGCTTCTTTTACAGGTATTCATTAGATTTATTTGGGGACTTGATTTTTACAAGAAAATCTAATTAACTTTAGGACAAAGAAAGTAGTCAACTCTTTTCTAATCCACAACTTTTTCAGGGAAATATTTGTTTTTCCCATTAGAATTTGTGTATTCTATGTTTGTGCTTCTCTTCATTTTTCTTTTTACTTTACAAATTATGATATGAGTTAATAATCATATTATGTCTGTCATTGATGGAGCTGCAATGAAATGCTTAGACTCTTTCTTGCTCATATTTGCTACAAGAAAGGAAAATTGCAAAAATTTTGCAACTAATGATCTTATCCATGATTTTATCTTTGTTTGTTCTTAATCTTACATTTTTTAATTGAGTTAAAACATTTTCATTGCACTCATTCATTTTACATCCGCTTTAGTCGTGTTTCTTCTTCCAAATTGATTCAGGGCCTCTATTTAGTAATTATTGGAATCTCAAACTTTTATTTTTTCACTTTCTAATACCTTCCCTCAAGATTTTAGACCTTTGGCTTATCGTACTCTTTGGTTTATGTTAGATCGGAACCATTTAAAAACACTTTACAAGGCATTTCTCTTAGATTTACGAGACCTATTTTATTTTCCTACTCAAATTCCTTGATCTCATAATCTAGAAGAAGTCATAATGAACTATTACCGTATCCGAGTTCCAATATTATGTTTTTATCCAATATTAATTTTGGGCTTCCTTTTATCGAAACCCTTATTTCAAAGATTTACAAGAAATATTTATATTGGGACTTCTGTTATCAGAAGTGAAAAGAAATTAAACCTCTGACAAGGAATTCCACCAAAAACATTTAAATAACAAAGGATTTATTTATCGGAATTTATCTATTGGAGAACTATTCTCATTTCAGAAGTCTTGTTTATTGGAGCTCTTACTTTACACTTAGATTCCCTCAGACTCTCGGAACCTTAGGATATCGGGTTTTTATCATTAATAAATTTATATTTCTTCCCGGAATTTTCTTTTATCCTTTTCTCATTTTGGAACTTCACAATATCGGGTTAAGTATCCTCGTAGGCCTCTGGTCAATTCATTCTGATCTTTCACTATGCTCACATGGAGTCCTATTTGATTATATTTGTATATATATTCTTACTTTCATGTTATCATGGTGGTCAAGAGCTTGGATGTATTTTAATTATAATCTCATCAAATCCAAGCATTCATTCATCGGGATGACTTTGTGACTTTTGGGATAAACATTCTTCATAGTATGTGCACATGGCTCTCTTTTTACTATTCTCGGCAATATTCATGGCTAATGAAAATTTCATCACTTGTGGTTCGTTTATGTTTATGCCTTTGTCCCATTATTAGATTCTCATTTCATTATATCAATCATATTTTAGTGTGTGTCTTCATTTTTTTTCAAGGCACTCTTGAGCAGCCACTATGGTAATGCAACAATTGGAAAAGAATTTGGAACAGGTAAAGGTAATGGAGCATGGTCAATTCATGTTTGATTTCTCTTATATTTTATTTTTCATATATCACTCTATATTTAGCATGCAAAATTTCAAGACCTCTCCATCTACACATATGCATTACATTGTTTGGCTCTTGTTGTGGATTCTTGGCATTTTGTGAAAATAATGGAGTTGCCATGAAATCTGAAATATAAAGAGAACAATCATTGCTTCAAAAGCACGTCATCATTCTCATTTCTGATTGGAATTAGTCCACTTTTGATTCCTTGAACATGAATTATTGTTTTCTTCTAAGTATTGTTTTCTTTAATTTTGATTGAATAAATTATGATTTTGGGCTAATGAAAACTACATTGAAAACAACTTCTTTATGTTTTTAAAACTTATCAAAAGAAGAAGTTATCTTTTGTGGGAAAAAATGATATATCTCAGGTAAAATTAAATGAAATTCTCCAATGGTAAGCTTCATATGCCCATTTTCATCATGTTTATTTTCTTCATTTTTACTTCAATTTTGTTTTAGTTTTTGCTAATACATATCTTTGTTTTGCAGGTCTTCAAGAATTATTACACACCACATATTTGGTACTCATCCTCCTTGTTTTTTTTCAAGTTTTTGAAAGAGCAATAGTGATGTTCACATCAACTAAATTGGGGAATCCCTTTAAATTTTAATTTTTTTTCTCAAACATTGTTTTTATCATAAAATGGTTAACATGCTTTCATTGAAATTTTGTTGTTAAACAAGAAAATTCGCTATAGACAGAAACTTCTCATTTGGTTTCATTTTACCTCATAGCTGCGATTCACTTTACATTTTGAGAGACTCATTTCTTATAACTCTGCAAGATAAATTTATTAAAATGTCAACATAAAATGAATACTCACATGATTATCTAATTTTACTTTTTGTTGTGACACTTTATTATTCGTCTTGTTGAGTTTGTCTTTTAAATTTGGGCTTTTCTTTTCTTCATTTTGACATTTTAGAGTTTGTTGATTTTGTTTGCTCCCTTTTGAATTTTTTTCCTTTTTGTTTGGTTTGGTTTAATGTTGGTGACTCCACCAAGATTTATGTGGAAGGCATTTTCCTCACCCAACATTTGGCATACATAGGAAACCTTTAATCTCTCTATATCAATGAATTTCATTTACCATTAAAGGTATATATTTATGGAATCCTAAAGCCCTCTTGCTTTAAATATTTTCCATGAAGGAACACACATTATTTCTAAGTGATATAATTCATATTTTCAAGGAAAGAACTGATCTGAGTTTAATTCAATGGATCCCTCTCATCCCACCACTTTATAAAACTTTTGATTGATAGTTGCAGGGAAATATTTTGGAGTCAACATTATGAAAGTATTATATCCATTAACATAAGTCTCTTTTACCATCTCGTCTCTTTCACTTAGGTACATCATAAACTAAATCGCGCAAATGCACTTTTCAAAAGGGTAATTAAAAGAGGAAGCATGGGAAATACAAGTAAACTCGTCGTGACTATGGACACTCGTTGGCAGCAGGACCATGCTTGTATAGCATAAAAGACAACTTTGTTGGGGTACTTTTCAGGCTCACTGGCAGTGAAGCGATGTCAAAGACCATTCATATCGATGGATATATTGTTTATCAAAACACTCCTATCTGTACCTTCTTCTATTTTTCACACGAGGTAACCTTAAAATAAATGTTTTTCCAAAATTTGAATTCATAATTCTTACTCAGTCTGCTTTGTTTACTTATATTTTCAAGCTTATATTTCTTAATCTATTAACTTGGGACCCTTTGAAATATTTTACTATTTGATGGTTTGGTGAATTCCTCATTTTTAATCTTTGGATAAAATAAAGCTCATTATCTTTTAAACTAGACATAATTGGTTATTCCCCGTGTGTCGCCATTATTGAGGTGAAAACTCAACCCTCTCCCCCCCCCCCCCTCCCCCCCAAATTTTTGACATATTTATTTCAAATAATGGGAACCCTTTTCCATAAATTTTTGGCTAAATTGTCTTTTAACATTTTTCATTTAGTTAAGTGTCTTACAATTTTGCCAAATTTTCATTTTTGTCAGATTTCTATTTTGATTGTTTCATTGATTTCGAATTTTCACAGGCTTTCCATTGGTTCTCGTTTCATCTCATTTGGTTACTCGGTTTGCAAATGGTGTTTCACCAAAATTTGATGATTTTTACTGCTTAGGCTAAAAAATGTATATTATTTTAATTTTTATAAGTAAATTAGTAAATAAATATAAATATTGATTTTAATTAATATCTACTAATTAATTCATTTTTCATTTATGATCTTACAAAATTACCACAACCAACTTATATAAAAATTAAAATTATGTGTTTCAAATCTCAAAAATTAATATAAATTTTAATTTTTAACACTCCCAAGATCCTCAAATTATTCATTTTACAAAATGGTTGTATTTCTTTTATTTATCTTTTATTACCTAGTGATTGTAGTATTACCTAGTGATTGTATCTTAAAAAAAGGTTCTCACTCCACACACCATTCCTTACTTCCCTTCTATAACTCACCTCTCCACTTCATATCGGAACTCAGTATTCCCATAACTTGATTTCAAAAAACATATGATATCACTTAATCTCGATTCCCTGATGTCCCTTGTGGGTTTGTTATAAAACATTGGTTTATTTAGAAAAGAGGGACTCACTCCACACACCATTCCTTACTTCCCTTCTATAACTCACCTCTCCACTTCATATCGGAACTTTGTTATAAAACATTGGTTTATTTGGTTAAATATATTATTCGATTGACATTATTATATAATCTTTATCACAAAAAGCCTCATAAAAGTCTAGGGGCCTTGTTAACCTCGAAACATTTTTACGCCGTAAGGCGTTATTATTTGAAAACAACTTTCCTAAGTGTCTTTCTGTCATAATCTGTACCATTCGATTCTTTGTTAGACAATTATATCATTCTCAGCCATAGATTCGAATTGAACGGACAGAACAGGCAGACAGTTGCAAGGTGGTTGCTCTAACGGTTCCAAATTACCTGTCATCTGCATGCTATTGCTCGCATGCAACCCAGTTGATGAAGCGTGGGCCAATTCAGCCAGAAGCTCTACAATCCATTTACGCGTCTTTATTTGACCTAAAACTTTGACGCTGCATACAATGAAATTCTTTCGGTGTCCATTACTGTCGTTTTGTCTTGAATTCTGTATTCCGTTAGAGATTTTTTATTTCATTACAGTTGTCTACGTGTGGAAGGTGTCTTCACTATTCTCCTTTGCCAAAGCTCGAGGGAAGCATGGTTTCTTTTCCTCGTTGATTTTTTAAGAAAATATTGCTTGGTTTGGTGGGTTTTCTCTGTAGATCATATTTTTAGTGGCACTGGTCATGGTCCTTTCATGCAAGCAGAGGGATATATGGAGATCAGCCCGTGTACAAAAAAGTGACTCTGGAAGGTATGTTGGACAGGTAATGTTCGCCTTGGGTTCAGCGCAAGCAAGCCAGAATCTGCATATGAGTACCTTTTTTTCAAGGAAAAGTATTTCTATTGTAGGTTATCTATTTTCTAAATAACATAAAGTTAACAGATTATTATTTATGTTACATAAATACAAACTGGGAAGGCTACCATTATGTTTTCATGAGTTGTGAATAAATAATCTCCTTGTGGAACTATTATGTCTGTTTGAGATTAATTTTCTTTATTTGGTGAAAGCGCATGAATTTCCATACCCTGAATGGTGATAATGCTTGCCACCAGAAGCCTCGAATCTCTGCGTTAACAACGACAAGTTAGAAAAAAATTGCTTGAAAAATATGACTGCAATTCACGTGCAGAGTCAACATTGATAATTGAAAATTGGGATCGTGGTGGGCCACCCAGTCACCGACCCACCGCCCTCTTGATGAGCTGCACAGCGTTCGCTTGAATGTGAACGTCCATTAACAAATAATTTAATGGATGCACTGTCACGCTAGAGTCTTCCAGATGATATGGACCTTTTGCTTTTTATTTACCTCGAATCATGTTACCGATATAGGTATGCACGGGTTACAAATGTTAATCTTTTAGAATCTAATAGAAATTAAAAAAACAGAACTTCCTCGAATTATGTTACTGATATAGATATGCTCTGGCTCCAATTGTTTATCTTCCATAATCTAATAGAAATTAAAAAACAGAACTTCCTCACTCTCCTTTATGGGGAAAATTTAAGATAGCTTACACGTAAAAGCTTTCCATGTAAGAAAGTAAATCTAAGGTTTCAGGAGAATTTGCTCAAATCAGTAAGCACGGACAGGATGTTCTTTTATATATATGTATATACACACACAGAGGAAGAATCTGTGAATGTTGGTATTTTTTGGCTGTATGTGGGTGTGGTATTTCTGTCTTGTAGTTTGAGCTGTCCGTGACTAGTTAGTTTCTTCTTCTTTTTGTTTGGATGATTTTATATTTGATGTATACTCACTTAATCACTGTTTTCTCTTTTATATAATTAATGTGAAATTATTAAAAAAAAAATTATCATTGTTTTCTCATATATATATTTAATTTAAAATTATTAAAATTTAAATGAAAATAATAATTATAAATAAATTTAGATAATAAAAATCAAATAGTTTTATATCACTACTTATTTGTATATGTGAATTGTGTGTATATAATTTATAGTTTATTTAGTTAAAATGTTATGTATGAAGATAAAGTCATTATAACAGAAGTTTTTAGCACATCAGATATAGCTTATGCTCACACACACAAGTTACATAACTTTGTTTCAGCTATATCTTTGATGTCAAATCCAGAACACAGATTGAAAAACAATTAAACTACAAAAACATATAACTAAATTTAATAAGAAATCAATTACAGTATATAGAAAGTTTAATAAGAAATCAATTTAACTCTGGATCTAAACTAATTATTTAATAAAATTATTTTTAAATGTTTATAACCATTATTCTTTTAAACTTTTACTTAATAAAATGTATCTAAATTTTCATACACCCAAATATACATAGTTTTTCTTGTTATATATTATTTTTCTTACAACTATTTTATTATTCCAAAAATACATGGTTTTTTTGTTATATATTATTTATGTTACAACTGTTTTATAATTCATGAGTATTATTTCTTAATATATAAAAAACTAAATTACTAATAGAAAATTTTTAAAATATGTGATCTTTTTTAAATTTCCAAATTATTTCAAAGGACATGATTTATCTTGAGCAATAATGATGAATGTTCATAATTCTCATTTCTTAAATAACACTAAATTTACTTTTAAAGGGTCCACCGCTTATTCTGGAGGAGAAACTTCCTACTACCTCATCAATTGAAGAAGGCCCACATGAGAAAATAAGAAGAGATTGTCACTCTGTTCTTTTTTGTCTAGTAGTCTCTTTACCTATGCCCTTAAATTCCATGACTCATAAAATACTAGACAAAAGACACTAAAGCTCCTACTACCTCATCAATTGAAGAGGACCCACGTGAGAAAATAAGAAGAGATTGTCACTCTGTTTTTTTTTGTCTAGTATTCTCTTTACTTATGTCCTTAAATTCCATGACTCATAAAATACTAGACAAAAGATACTTACCTATTGCAATCAGTTGAAAAAAAAGTATCTCTAAAGGGTCACTTGGGGAGGAATCTATTATTTAAAAGATTGGGAAAATAATTTCATTTTAAAACAAAAATGTATTATCACTAGGGAAGAGATTTATTACATTTAAAATTTGTTCCCATTCTTGTCACTACACAATTTGATTGTTGCTTTTTATTTGATGGGAAAATAAATGATCTTTAAAAGGCACTAAAGTATTGAATTATGATCCTTAAAGAAGTGACTAGATTTTGTGATTATGAGCTGATTTTTCTTCTTACTTTTGGGTCTTCGTGATGTTTGTTATTGTGACTGAGGTGAAAAGTTCCAAAAAAGTGGAATATTGGTCGTTCAAAGAGGAATTATGGAAATATGATTGTAAATAATTTATTAATATAAACTGTGTGAACTGAGATTAATTAATCATCTCGAAGTGTTAAAAAGGCCCAAAAGTCTCTTATCCATAACATTGACGATTAAGATAACTTTATGCTCTATGTTCCATACTTAAGATTTTTAGTAGTCTCTTATGAAGTACAACATGTCATAGTGATAATTTTTTATTCCATTAAATAATTCTAGCTGTAGAGCAAAGTTAGAGTATTCAACATTGCGAATGTGATAGAAGCAAATAATTTCGTGGAAGGGTGAAGTATTCCCAACTAGGTCATAAAAAACAAGTGAATCCTCCATGCAAAAAATAAAAATAAACATGCATATTTCGACATATAGAGGTCTTGAGTACTTTGGCCAAAATGTCTCATCCATTATGAAAAAACACATCTTACATGCAATTAATAACAAAGAATTTGTTCCATTTCAATTACTCAATATCGATATTTTGATTTGAGGTCTAGTAAACATAATTCTCCACCCGTTGTTCTAGAGGATCAGTTGCAGACAAGAAAGTTCCTACTACCTCTTCTTTCTTATATGCTATTCTTTCCTATACCACAACCTTACGGCGTTTCCTTTGCAACATGTGGTGCAATTGCTAGTTATTAAAATTTCACAAAATCCCCCGATACCCGAGGTCCTACATACCTCCAATAGGTTTGGTCCCATAATATTTAACATACATGTGATTGTTTCATATATCACTTCACCATATAAGAAAGTCCCTTCTCCTCCTAATCTTTTTGGAACTCTCGAAAGAACTTCCAAAAGAGACTTATAACATTTTAATATTGTTTTTTAATATTTTTATTTAATAATTTTAAATTAATTTAATTAATTAGTTTTGAATTTTTTATTTTATAAAATTAATTTATTTTAATTATATAGTTAATTAAAAATTAAGATTAATATTTTTAATTAAAAAATTTTAAATTTTGGCTTATAAGCAATTTTTCCATAATTATAGTAGTTTTAACTCTTCAATTTTAAGAACTCATAAGTTAAGTTTTACTTGGCCAAATGAGGCTCAGGACAGCTCATTAGATAGATAAAATCATAGAGAATATTTTTGAAGCGGTTGAATGATCAGATTTGTTCATTAAATGAGTCTAAAATTAAGCTCCAAATCTATAACAAAAACTAATTTTCTAAGTTTATTTTTTGCATTTTTATCAAACCTCTGTTGATTTCACTTCGATTCGATTATGTTCTCTTTGACCAATAATATATTTAAGGATCAATGGAAAGCACAGATTTCTTTTTATTTATTTATTTATTTAAAAATTGATTAGAGATGTTTGTTTTTCAGATTTGGTATTTTTTATTTTGATTTTCATTTTAATTTAATTTTGATTGGTTTTTGACAGGAGAACAATGGAAGAGATAAAGAAGAGAAGATTTGAATCAATGGAATTTCTCTAGCAATAAAAAAAATCACCAATGAAAATTATTGGAGCAAATTTGTTCTTCAACAACTCTCCTATTTGGAATTCATTTTTATAATTATAAATAGTGGTTTGTAGAATAGAGCGGGAAGTCCTCTTCTATGCAATTAGAGGTTCTTAAAGTACTATTGTAATAGGAGATTATAGTTGTAGGTAAGAGGAAAACTTCATATCTGAGGTTAGGGTAAAACTCTTGGATTTAGGCTTGTTGTACATTTTCACTGTTGTTATGTATTGTGAGGTAAATTATGGAGAGAAAGAGTATTTTCAGTTCCCAAAGGGAAACTTTGTCTGGCACTACTATTGGAAATTTCTCTAAGAATTTGAAGCTACTCAAGTACCGCAGACTTGTAATGAGATTCTAGTGTGAGCTTAACAAATTTTTCATTTCAATGTACTATTGCTTGAATTGTGAGTTAATCTTCTATTGTCATAATTTCTCTAATTGGTTATATTTATATTCTAAATAGTGTATGGATTCTGATATTGAGCAATATTGTCATGTCATCAATTTATGCTATTGAAGTTCCATAGGAGCTATATATGGACAGAATAGAGTTTAGAATTAATCTGAATTCATTGAGATATGAGTTTGTTGAGAAGTAACAACTTATTGGTTAATTAGATTTCCATTTTAATTTATTTTCATTAATTGAACGAACTACTTCTTTAGTTAATGAAAATTATATAATGGATTCAATCATGTAAACATTCTCTTTCCCCTATTTAATTAGTTCATATGCTCATGAATTGAGAGATGGCTATCCGTTTCCTAATTCGATATAGGATTAGTTTACTTGTATCTTAGAATAAATTATCGTTTAGTTTTAATTTCTACATTCTAAAAGTCCCCTCATACAGGGCAGAACTTTTGTTGTGGCTTCGTTGAGCCCTAGATCAGCTTTAAGGATCACTTCCTTGTCGGAGCTTAGCAAGAGGGTTGATCTGATGTATCTTCTCTATTGGTAAATAAAAGACATACTTTAATCTAGCAGAGATAAAGAGAAAGTAACTGAACCTAGTTTAACCAGTTGGAACCACCATTCCAAACAGAAAAGGAGTTGCTTTAAGTTCCTGAAAGGGTGGTCTCCCTTATAATGTTGAATGGTCATATTGGGCCATCAACAAGGCTATAGATGTTGGTCCCCCTATAACACCACCTCCTAGGTTATATATTTGTAGGCTAAAACAGTCCACATGAAAATTCTAAATTTCATCAAGGATTTTAATTTCCAAATTAGCCTCCACCAAAAAGCACATTCCACTTTTTTCAAACATATCCTTGTAACCTATATTAGTAGTACACTAACTTGTGGAGACATTTTTAGACCACATTAAAGAATCTTTCTCTAACCCCAATTTAATGGAGCTATGAATAAGATTCCAAGTGTAATATTTCCAAATGACTTTGTCAAGAATTTTCAACCCTAATACCTATACCTTTTTTAATCCTTGATTTCAAATTCCAATCACCCCTAGATGTACAACATGTTAGGCATGTGTTACATTCTTTGCATGACTAGCCCCACATATGATTCGTATCTGGCGGGTGCAATAGGGAGGCATCCCACCATGTCTGGGTTGGTTGTGCGAGGGAATATCCACCAAAAAAAAAAAAGAATGCCCATTTTCTCACATCCATTTTTTGTTGTTTTTAGCACATTGTTTTTACTTTTTGCAGTTTTATGGTGCATGGTGGCTTAGCCCAATATTTTATAACTTTGGTTAAGGAATTGTGGTTTTAATCTAATCCAAGTTAATGGATTAGGGGTTTTTTATGTTGTGAGAACACATATATTGTATTGTAACAATGAAGTTGATTGATGAAAAAAAAACAGAGGTGCATTTCTAAACAATTAGTTAACTTTCTTAGTTTGAGTCTCGAAGGTAAATCACTGTGTAATATGTAATTTCCATTTTTTTACCTTTATGTTTATTAAGAAGCAGTGTATGCATTTCATTACCATATAAGGTCTACAACTTGCATTTGGTATCAAAGTGGTTATTTTCTTCAAAGGGATGCCTATATGTTTAAGGGTTTGATTATCTTAGGTTTGTGAATGCTTGTTGTTTGGGAGATCTATAGTGGTGATTCTTGTGTTGGAAAAATATTGGTGATATATTGAAAACTCGAGATCGATAAATTTGAAGGGAAAATATTAGTGATATGGAAGATATTTTAGTAGACAAAGATCAATGGATCATTGTGGATCTAGTTGCTACATCAAATGGAATGTTAACAAAATACTAGACCAAGTTGGATCAGAAGGAAAATAGAAAATGTAGTTTTGTCTCTTAGATTTAGTATTATTGAGTGTTTCAAGACAAGCTACAATAAAGTAATTATGGAACAAGTTAGGGGATTTGTATCAATATAAGTCTTTAGTGAAAAAAAAAAATCTAAAAGAAAATGTATAACTTGTGGACGAATTATGGATACTTGGTGATAAAGAATACAAATTCCTTCAATATTATGGTAAGTCGGTTAATTTATATTTATAATTTTTGTTTTAATGAGGTGTATAAATTAACTATCTTCTTTACCAAACTCATGGGATAGTTTGGTTGTAGACATAAGTATTAATGCAACTACTTTAAAGTTTTGATAATGTGGTTTCATCCTTGTTGTCAGAGGAGATCATGCATAAAAACATGGAAAGTAATATTACATATGCCTTATCTATAAGAGTACAGTCACAAGGTAGAAATAAGAATAAGTCCTCATGTGAGATATCTTAATAAATAGGTAGATATAACTCCAAGAGAATTTGTAAAGAGATGATGGAAATATGGAAAAGAAGGGCATTTCAAGAAGAATTGTAGATCCAAAAGTATTAAGAGAGGGAAGGGAAATGATGATAGTCCTTCCAAAGAAAACCATACCTTCTTATAGGGATGTGTAATTCTATTATTCAATCACACATGTACATCATGGCATATGGGTGATTGACTCAAGTGCCTCCTTTCATATGACTACCTGCAAGGAGTTGTGTTGTGAATATGAATGGTATGATGGAGGTAACGTTTTCCTTCGAGATGAATAAAAAACTAAGATCACGAGACAAGGAAAACTCAAATTTATGCTCAATAATAGAAGGTTTATAACACTCCCTAGTGTTCTACACATTTTTTGAGCTAGCTAGAAACTTGGTATCTATAAGAAGGATGAGTAATATAGGTGTAGCTAATGTATTAGAAAAGGAAACCTATAGTATGGATCAAGGAGAAATGGTATTACTGAGGGATGTTTGGATTGGAACTTTATATAAGTTGTTGGGAATCACTATTATTGATTGGTTTCACATTTCCATTGTTCCTGAGGGTGGATATGAAGAAGAAAAAACCCATGTTGTGAGTGGAGAAAAGACAATGTTGTGATATCAAATATTAGGGTATATTGGAAATAAGATCCTTCAAGCAATACATACTAAATATGTATTTCAAGGCATGTCTAATTGCACTTTATATCTTAATGTTTGTGAACATTGTATTTATGGTAAACAGAATCAAGTAAAGGGCTAAGGGCCTTCTAGATTTAGTATATAACGATATGTTTGGACCTCTTCCCATTCCATCACTAGGAAAATATATGTACTATGTCTCATTTGTATATTATTTCTTAAGGAATACATGGGTTTATTTTCTCTACAACAAATTTAATGCATTTGGAAATTTTAAAGAATTCAAGGATCTTGTGTAAAATGAGGTAGAAAATAAAATCAAGGTGTCATGAATAGACAATGGTGGGAATTATGTGGTTATGATTTTTAGGAATTTAATAAGTAGTGTGGTATAGCAAGGAAACAAATTACACCATACGTACCTTAATAGAATGGTGTTGCAGAAAGGATGAGCATGACTCTTATGGAAAAATAAAGGAGCATGCTCAGTGGTCCTAAGTTAGGACAAGAATTCGAGGTAGAGGTAGTGCTTTTACATGATGCCTGATAAATAGACCACCCTCATTAGAATTGGTTTAAAATACCCTGCAAAAGGCATGTAATTGTAAGAAACCCTCTCTTAAACATTTCAGAATTTTTTTTTATGATGATTATGTACATATTCCAAAGGAAAAAGGAGTAAGTTGGAAAATAAATCTATGATCCAGATCTTGGGGGGGAGGCCCCAAAGATCTAAAAATTTGAAATGGATCTGGAAATATCTACAAGATTATAATGGAAAAAAAAAAGGAGAGAACACGCAGTAAATAAAACCACCAAAAAAAAAAAAAAAAAAAAAAATATATATATATATATATATATATATATATATCATTAAAATAGAGAATAGAAGCTACATTGTGGTGGAAAATTTGTCCTTTTACAAGATGCGACTTGTAACTTATAAAATTTTGAGTTACAATACCACAGGTAAATTCCATGGGTGACTTAATACTATGTGTGAATGAATACCATGGAAGATGTCACTTACAATATCATGGGTGGATAAATATCATGGGTGATGAATACCATGGGTGGATGTCATTTACAATACCATCGGTGGATAAATACCATGGGTGTAGGCCATTTTCCATTCGGATCAATCTGAAAAGTGCATCTTTACTTGTTATAAATATGGTTTAAAAGGTTATATTATTTGGAATCCAAAAATTAGGAAGCTTGTTTATAGCCAAGATGTTTTATTTACAGATTTCATGGATGTTTTCAAACAAGAAGTCCCACCAAGGGAAAAAGGAACCAAAGGTAGTGGAGTTTGAGTTGCAAGATGAAGAATATGACCCAAAAAAGGAACATGATTCAAAAGCAGAAGAATTGTTGGCATTGATGTTGTGATGAGTTGTTTGGTTTGCATTGATGTCAGCCTAGTAGCATGATGTTGGAGGTCACATTAACTATTTGTAGAAGTAATTATGAACAAATTTGGTTGTGTGAGGTCTTGTGTGTTGATTTGAGAGAATCATAGCTTATGTATGTTGCTAGTAGAATTGATTGAGATGTATTAGGTTTATTTTTTTGAGATGATGATGATGTTTTGATCTTTTCAAAGAGATAATTTGTTATTTTCTTGTGCATGGATCTAGTTTTAAACATTGTAAAATGTAGCCCTATTGATCAGAAGATCTAGATAGCATGTTGAAGAAGGGATAGGTTTTCCTTGCCTATGGGTGTAGGTAGCCAGTAGAAGGAAGTATAATTCGCATAGTCAAATTGTTGTTGCGTGAGGCTTTTAGGGGATATGAGTCTCTAGTGGATGGAAGTTCACTTATTCGATTTCATATGAGACACTTCATTGTTGGGCATAGCCAACTATGATGATGTAAATTGATTTGCATGATTGATAAAATTAGAAGCAAAGCAACAATAACAGCGAAGGGTGGTTTTTTCCCCAAAGGGGGGTTCTTCACCTGAAATCCTTGTGTTCCTTTGTGCATATGATTGTTATGGTTTTTCATATGATGATCGTGATATTTGTTATTTGATTTTTTGTTTAATATACTAATGATATATTGTGTAAGTGTGTTTCAGTAAGTTGAAAATAAATACAAAATTTTAGAAAACACAATCACTATTGATTCACCCCCCTCTCAATAGTGAGAATATTTCTAATACTTGGTATCAGAGCAGGGTTCTCTCGGTGAAGTTTGATCTCTTGAGATCATATCGTGGGCCATGGAGAAGAATAAGAATAATAATTCTCAGAAAAAGAAGAGCAGCAAACAAGTAAGGAAGATTTCAAATTATGAAGAACCCCTCTTTTTTCTGGTAAAAAATGGTGAAGGTAAATGTTGAGATAATTTTATATCTGGAAGTAGATTTTATTGTAGTGATGATGTACTTGATTGTTATGATTTATAATACAATGATCATTCAATTTAGTTTGATGCTTTTGAGAGAAGTGGTAATAATCCTTTTGTAGAAAATTTTGATTTAGATGAAGATCCTTGCAAGATTGAAACCCTAGAAGCAGAAATTAGAAAGCTCAAGGCTGAAAATAAAACCAGCAAAAATTATTGCAAATACTTGATGAGAAGGAATGTGTTTGTAAAGAATAGATCATCAATTTAAAAACCCAATTAGATGGAGCAAGGAATATTGAAGAAAGAATGAGAAAACAATATCAAATTCTTGAAGAAAAAATGGCTACATTGAGAAATAATTTGAAAGAGAAATCCATTCAGCTGATGACTAATCAAAAGCCTCCAGATCCTAGATTGCACAAATAAGAAACAAGTTCAACAAAAAGTTTTAAAATAAAAGCAACGAAATATGATTCCAGCAATAAGAATAACAAGGAAGAAGCACATCAGCAAAACCAGAAGTCAAGGAAGGAAAAATTTGTGCCAAATAGAGCATTCACTTCCTCAAGATAAATGAGATGCTTCAATTGTCTGAAGCATGGGAATATTTCTGAAAAATGTAGAAGCAAGCAGCAGAAGAAGAAATTGGATAAAATGACACATCAAGAAAAGTCATCCATAGCAAGGTATAACAGTTAATTTCATGGATATTGTTTTTCATGTAATAAATTTGGGAATAAGGCTTTTGATTGCAGGAGCTATGTGAAGAAGAGGAGTTTAGAATATTTTTGATTACTTCTTGGGCATATAAGGTGTTACATGTGGACAACATTGGCCATAAGTTCAAAGACTACAAATTTCCAACATGCTACAAGGGATTCACTCAAAGGAGATCAGAGAAGAGACCAAACAATGAAATGCATGTCAAAAATCAAGAGACCAAATTTGGAGGAAAAAGGAGCAACAAGTGACTCCCATTGGAAACTAAGGACGACATGGTCTCAGGGGGAGCATATGGCAGCATTTTTGGCTCGAGGGGTCCTGACCCAAGTTCGGTGTGCAAGGTTTTCCAACAAACCCCTATACTACTGGCCCTTTCGGCATTGACCTACTTGCGCAGGTCAAAGTCTCACCCGAAGTAGTATGGGTGGGTGTTGGAACCAGGTTTCCACACCCTAAGAAAGGACGGGTAAATCAAGCAGAGTTGTGCTAGGTCCTATAATCACCAATTACCTTGTTCTTCACAGGGTTAATTAAGTCTCTATTCACATCCACATGCACTAGATCTATAGTTATATGCTTGTTATAACATTAACATAGCAGTACATAAACAGAACATAACAGATCTAGATCTAAGAACGCAGTAAAAATATCTTCTGCAGTTTAAGGACAGAAAACACACAATACAACAATTATCAGTAATTCACATGAAATTACTCACAGATTCAGTTCTTTAACAATATTTCGCATTCATTCATTCATCAATTCTTCCTTTCAATTCCCTTCCCAACCTGCGCACACAGCAGCAGGGTCCGCACACAGCTAGACTTGGATCTCCGCGAACACATCCAACAGGAGTCCGTTCCCCAAAACCCAAACAGATAGCTTAAATCACAATTCGCATCAATAGCTCATCATATCCTACATTTTTCACTACAAAATGCATCTCTATTTATAAAAATATAGCCTCAACTTTCCTATGGTCCACAACCCATGGTTTTCGGACCCCTAGTTTTCCCTTTTACCCAATACAACACTTTCGGGGCTTTGACCCACCCCAAAACGCCTCCACTAGATTAAATCTAATTAAAAATATCAAAAATGGACCAGTTTCGTAGCATGTTAAGAGACCCTGTTCCAACAGTCCCCCAACACAATCTTGTGACTCGTCTCGAGTCACTGTAGTGGCGCGGCCTCTATTTGCGCGCGCAAGGTAGCTAGAGTGGAGACGAGCTGAGGGAGCACTTCCTGACTCTGGGCCGCAGCTCGTTGCGCAATGTTGACCAGTGTTAAAGAGGCAGGGCCGTCTGCATCCGCAGTAACCCTTTCTAACAGCCGGTGGAGGCGCGCAATGGTGGACTGAGCATCTTCGGCGAGCTAGAGTGCGGTGTCAACCCATGGTTTCAGCCATTTTCGGATGACATGCTTATCGTGGCGAAGGTTCTCCAGCTTGTCCAAGACGTCTAGATGCTGCGCGGAGGTGGTGGAGGCTATAACTTGATCCAGAGTAGCTTCTGCCTGCTGTAATTCCTTCTGGATATGCTAAAGCGTAGGATGGTGCTGGATGGCCGTCTAGAGTTGGGTAGTTGTTTCGACCAATTGTGCGCCCTGCGTCAGTTGCTCCTGAATAATATGCATTTCATTTGTGACCACTCCAGTCCGCTGGTCTCGTACATTCGGAGGTATGTCATACTGCTGTTGCATGGCCCGGTCACGGTGGCGAACTTCGTGCAACACTCTGGTCTATATTCCTTGGAGCTCTGTGTGAGATAGCTTAGCTAAATATAGTTGGATGTCCCCAGTAGTTGGGTCAGGAGCGTTAACTAAGACAATGCGAGGGAGTGAACACACATTGCTTCTGTTGGGCGGTACTCTGGAGTTGTGGAGAAGTCGCAGCATGTCCCTGTGTCTCAGCGTTCCTTCTTAGCGCAGAACCAGTTGGGACTTGACTGTGATGCTACGGGCAGGGGACTGCGGTACTAGTAGACCTTCTTCTACTATATCTTCTAAGGCTAGCTGGCTGGGTCCCGTGGCTCTCCCTAGAGTATGAAGGTTGGTTTTGCAGTACTGGGGCCTCTATGTTTGTGGTTCGCAGACAATTATTTCTGCAGGAAGCCAATACTCATTCCTTTGACTGCACTCAGCATTCCTAAGCTCTTGTAAGATGATATCTGCAGTTACTAAGAAGCCTGGGACCGGATCATTCGGCGGGCTAGGTTCCATCCGAGCAAAAAGAAAACGAGCATCCCAGATAACGTTAAGGAGCGCAAAAACCCAGTACGCAGATAGCAGGAGCATGTTGTAGGGTGAATAAATAGCCTGGTGTGAAGCGATCCATCCAACCGCACACCGTCCGGAGCTATTTAATGGTGGAGTAGCCCATTCGTGAGATTGACCATCGATCAGGTGGATCAATCTTACCATAAATGGTTGCATTGATGATCTGCCGCCTATTTTACGTACTTGTAAGATTCCTTTTTTTCAAATCGGGATGTGGTGACTGGCGTCCTTCGTACCTGAGGTCGTTTCCACGGAATGTCAAACCACGGATGACGCCTGCACGTCGTTCGCGTACCCTGAATGAAGGTTGACACGAGGTGTGTCTGCAAGTTGGCCATCAGTCTTTTCGAGCCATGCGCTTCGCCCTTGGTCGGGACGTGCCTGCATGATAGGGTTGTGTCACACGTCCTCGTGCCATTTATTACTTGAGGCATCCGCAAATTATCCAAATTACACATGGGTCTAGGTAGGTCCGTAACCCAACGCATGCCTAGGTCAGTGGTACTCCGGCAAGCCTGTCCGTGCAAGGTTTGATCGCACCCTTAAGTGTTGTATGTCAGCAAGTATCCATGTAGGTCGACTAACCTCAGAGTCCATCTGGCAACTAGGGTCCCTATGCGCAGGATCACCCTTCTCCAATACTTCTCCTGAGTGAAGAATACCGGTCCTTGCATAGGTGCTCCGCATAGTGTTAGTGACAGTGCCCCTAGCCTGCATTCCGTGGGAATCTTAGGTTCAACCGTCTTTTGACTATCATCTGCATCCTCCTGGCAGGGCAGGTTTCTTTCCATGGTAGAGATGCGACGAAAATTCCTGACGGTATGAAGACATCGAAGCGTCGAAACCTCATGCAATCAGCCTTGCCAATTTTCCAGCTCCTCATTAGAGTCAGAAAAACATTCATTGTCCTTTTCCCAGAAGATCATTCCTTCATCTGTGGGGTTAACCCAATCTTCATCTTGCACAGTTAATTTATAAATGTGATCTAATTTCTCCTCCTCATAGGCTGGCTCTGTATACCGCGCACCTTCTACTGGATCTAGTGGTACTATGACACGCGTACCTTTGCTTTCAAACACCATGTTGCGCTTCTTGAGATTGATGACACCCCCCATGTCAATTTCCCAGTCCAGGCCAAGGAGCACAGGGTGGGGATCCGCATCTTCCACAATTTCTAAGACTTCAAAGTCAGCTAGGACCCTTACCCTTATGATGTCAACCATGACTTTTGGTAACCTCCCTAGAGGGATGATTTTTTGTTGATTGTCCATTCCCAGCTGGATGGTGGACCATTCTAATTTAGGTTCTCCCATTCGTTGCCATGTCTTCTTTGGTAATACATTCGCATCTGACCCCAGATCTAAGATAACCTGATCCATCTCGTAGTCACCAATATGCGCAGTCAATCGCATCTCTCTTCCGGTGCACTTCTTATAGTTGTATAGTTTTTGTACATCCTTGGTCTCAGGGATCAAATTGGACTGAAATGTGCAGGCATTCAGTAGTGCTTAGATATTTTCTATAGCCTGCGAATTTCGCAGCAGCTTCAGACATGCCTTTAAAAAGGGCTCCACCTCTTCCTCTATCTGAGGTTGCGTCGGAGGCTGCGTAGGGACTTCCAGTGGTGTTTTTTCTTTGAAAGTCACTCCTTCCCGGGAGGCGAGCTCCTCTTTTGCTCCCTGGGTGACTAGCCCACTACGTGTCATGACTTTTACACAGGGATCCATCTCTCTTAGCTCGGTTTTAACTCTTTGTACGTTCTGCGTAGGGGTGGGCTACTTTTCCTGCATCTTGGCTATTAAAATTGGGCAGTCCTCTACCTCATGGTCCAACTGCCTACAATATTTGCATGATGGCCTTGTGGGATTTGGGCATTCTCTGGAAAAGTGCCCTATTTCTCCATAGTTATAACAGATTAGCTTCCCACGTCCTTGCCCTGCGCTTCCTCCCCGACCTCCTCTACCTCGGGCCGGTGATCCTCCAAAGTGTGCAGAAAGTCTTGGTGATGCAAGGTCTGATTGCACCCTATATAAGTTCCCACGATCCATCATTAAGTCATAAGTATGACAATTCTGCTCATCATGTCCCACTGATCGGCAGAATCGGCACCATTTTTACTTTAGTTCTAGGACATACGCACCTATCCAAGGGCAATGATTCATATCATGTAGTCCAGCTACCCGAAAATCATCACACCATAGCGTAGGTCCGCTTGAACCTATTCGTAACAAGATGAGTTCTCTACTTGCCCCTAGGCATACCAGACTAGGTCCTCCTGCTTGCATGTAATCCGTTAGCAAAGGGCATTGATCCTTCGTATGGCCAGACACCCGGCATCGTATGCACCAGAGATCTGCGCAAATGTCCTTTCCTCACTCTTTTCACAGGTTCTGTATCTCCATATGCATAGCCCCAAGTTGTTCCTGGATTTGTTGTACCCCTGTTGACATATCCTCTCGGGGGGCAGCCTCTAGTTTCATAGCGACTTCCACAGCCTTCTCCTGCGACTCAAAGGTCTGATGACTCATTGGCGTGCACAGGTGAGGTAACAACATAGCGATGAACCATTTCGTATGTTGTCTATCATCATATTCGAATCCTCCTTCCCTGATTTATTTCTTCAATCGCTGATCAGCCTCCCATACTGACTCAGACGCACCTTGTTTGAAGTCCTTCACTTATGCTACCAACTAGGAATAATATTTCGGCTTCCCGAACTGGTGCTTCAAAGCGTCCTTGATATCTTGAATAGATGTGCTCCCATTCTGGGCAACATACCGCATATACTAGTCCAGGGCCCTGTCCTCGAATGCCAACGACAGTTGCACCCTATTTACTGTATCACTCGCCACATTCTGCGCAGTCCATATAGAGTCTGCAACGAACCAAAACCAGTCCATATCCTCATCTCCTACCCCCTTAAAGGTAGGTAGTTTCATATGCGCAGCCATATCACTGTCTAGGGGGGTGGTGGTATAGACGAATTCTTACCTTTGCGCGGCCTCAGTGGTGATGTAGCTGGGGGATCTTGTGCAGCTATTTCCTTCAACATATCATAGGCAGATCTCCCTTCGTCAAGGTTGGTCCAATAGTATTTACCACTGTGTGTCACGCTCTTGTCTATATTCAAGGTCATTTAGTCAGTATGACTACACAGAATGCTCTTTTCGCACAGTAATTTCTTGATCAGCAACGGTAACGTCCTCAGAAATTTGCTCCGAAGCCCTTTGAAGAATCACCATTCGGCCTCAGAGTATGATACAAACTGATCAATGGAAAATTCTGTCACAAATCCTCCCAGCACACTATCCACCTAGTGATCCACCATGCGTGTGATAGTATTATCAGTTTTTTCCAACTGCTCGAGCAGCTTTGGGGTCCACTGAGTGACTCGCTCATCCTTCCAGCACTTTTGGAATTCCACAAGTCTAGCCAGCCACTCCTGGAGTTCAATCGCAAAGGTTAAAAAGAATATTTCGTAGCTTTTAGTAAGGATGTACCTGTTTTTCTACCTTTCCGTCGTTACCTTCTCACTGCAACTTTCTTTTAATACGAACTCATGGATCTTTCTTTCGAACCAGTCTTCGATCTCTTTTCTTTGAGATTTCTAGTATTCTCTTGTCATTACCTGATTCCTCTCTCAGGCTTCTTCCAGTCCTGGCAACGGAACCATTTGTTGGCTCGAGGGGTCCTGACCCAGGTTCGGTGTGCAAGTTTTTCCAAAAAACCCCTATACTATTGGCCCTTTCAGCAGTGACTTGCTTGCGTAGGTCAAAGTCTCACCCGAAGTAGTATGGGTGGGTGCTAGAACCAGGTTTTCGCACCCTGAGAAAGGATGGGTAAAGCAAGCAGAGATGTGCTACGTCTTGTAATCCCCGATTACCTTGTTCTTCGCAGGGTTAATTACGTCTCTATTCGCATCCACGTGCAATATATCTATAGTTATATGCTTGTTATAACATTAACATAGCAGTACATAAACAGAACATAACATATCTAGATCCAAGAACGCAGCAAACAGATCTTCCGCAGTTTAAGGACAGAAAACGCACAATATAGAAATTATCAGTAATTCACATGAAATTACTCACAGATTCAGTTCTTTAACAATATTTCGCATTCTTTCATTCATCAATTATTCCTTACAATTCCCTTCCCAACCTGCGCACACAGCAGCAGGGTCCGCACACAGCTAGACTTGGATCTTCGCGCACACAGCCAGTAGGAGTCCGTTCCCCGAAACCCAAACAGATAGCTTAAATCATAATTCACATCAATAGCTCATCATATCCTACCTTTTTCAATACAAAATGCATCTCTATTTATAACAATCTAGCCTCAACTTTCCTATGGTCCGCAACCCATGGTTTTCGAACCCCTAGTTTTCCCTTTTACCCAATACAACGCTTTTGGGGATTTGACCCACCCCAAAACCCCTCCGCTAGATTAAATCTAATTAAAAATATAAAAAATGGACCAGTTTCGTAGCATGTTAGGAGACCCTATTCCAACAAGAATTCTAACTTTGCAAGAAAATATCTGATAATACAACCATAATTGAGGTTTGAGATTTGATTATTTTTTGTATTGTTGATTGCAGCAATTTGTTGAAACTTTGATAAAGAAATAGATGCATTCTCAAGAGATAGATGGTATTACCATGCATATTTTTTCTTTTAAGCTAATGTTGTCATGATGAGAAGGTATATTTCACAGTTATGCAGTGAAAATTCCCTAGGTGACAGTTGAAAAATAGGATGTGTATCATATTATCTACACAAATTTATATTTGCATGCCTATCTGTTGATTTTCTGCCTTTCATGGTCTATATGATTATAATGCTACATGTCTATTGCCTCATACTTGCCTTGGTTCATAGATGCTAATTATGTTGTTGCCTTATAATGCTTAGATCAACTTTCTATTTGTTCTTCCCTGATGTTTGATCCATATATCATTGTATGGATCTTGGATTTCAATTTTGTTGAAGAAGTTTCTATTGTAGTGATCCATCTATATTTGGTGATGATTGAGCCTTGTAGAAGACATATTATTCATATTTATGGTATTCATGGAGCTGACTATTGAATCTATTGTTGTTGTTCCTAATGCTTCTATATTGCCTTGTGATATGGATGGAAAGAGTGTTGTTGCTCAGGCTTATGCGGCTATCTTGAGAGTGATATTATTGGGGAGTTTATTTCTTCTATATATTGTTGTTGATGTTGTTATTATTATCATTATATGGATGATGATGTTTTCCTTGGTTGAGAGTGATGTTATTGCTAAATGAATTTTTTGCTATGATATACTTCACTTGCTAATACCTATATTATGTTGATGAAAATTGATCTCCTATGGAGACATGTACTTGTTGATGCCACATATAAGTTCAGCTATGGTGTTTTTTATGTTGATGATCTATGATTTTATTTAATTGCTTTATCTTCATATTGTTGCTAGCTTCTATTGATGGTTTGGTCAAAGAGATCATGAATTGCATGAGTTGATAATATTATCATTGTTGTTGTTGAAGTTTTGAAATATTGTGCTTATTGCCTTATCTACATATGAGTTCACATGTTGTTTTTGCAAGGGAGAAGGATTTATATGTTAATTTTTGCTACCAAGAGGTTCCATGGCATATTATACCTTTGTTGTTGATTCCTTGACATATGGCTGAAATGTTGATGGTTTCTAGGCTTATTGATGAAATTCATTCTTGACATATGTATGGTTTGATTTCTCTCCATTAGAAGTGTTGGTGAAATATTGAAGTGAAGACTCGTATATGAGATTGGTTCCTCATGTCTCTCATTGTACAATGATGGTTTTGGTGCCTAGAAGGCATTGATGAATGTTGTATTTTTTCATAATGTCTCATAAAATTTGTGTACTCTCAATGTCATAGCCATGTAATTATTTGTATTCATTCACATGGAGTTGTATTTAGGCATATATTAAAAAAGATTCAAGAGAGAGAGTCATGGGTCATGTCAATAGTATGTATGTGATGAGAGTTGTTGCATCCATGTTTGGGTTAATTGATGTAATGTATTTTAATCTTGTATGAGCTGTTGGAGTCCTTGAATAGTTTTGTATTGTCACATCCTTCTTATGAGTCCTAGTTGGGTCATGTGTGTGTATTTCATACATGAGAGAGGATTCATAGTTAAACTAGCTAGAGGCTTTGTAAATTCTTGTATTATCATTCATTCAACCTTGTATCAGGCCTTGTATATTTTTGTTCATCATTGGGCCAAGGTTGTCAAAGCATTGAGCAGCCCTCTTGCATATGATAAAGAGGCACTAGGAGCAAAAGAGATTGCACATTCAACAGTCTACGAGATGTTCAGGGGGATATTGTATTGGAAGTTGTTGATTGGCTTACATCAGTTTAGTATTGGCATGATGTTGTGGTTATTAGGGGGAGTGGTTCTTTCATTAATATGTTGGATTCATTCACATGTTGATATTGACAGGGGGAGCATGTTTATTCCTTGTTCTTATCTTCATCCTTGATGTGTTTTTTCTTGAGGGATCATGTTTGGTGTTGCTTAGTGTATATTGCTACGACTTACAAGCATTGTTATTATTTCTTGATGTTGCTGATGTTGGGTATGTTTTTGGTGATACTTATGGGGAAAATATTGTTTCTCATGGTATATGTTTGATGATGCTTATGTTGTTGTTGATTTGAGTGAGGCTACTCTTGTTGATGCATATGATGCTATTATTGAGACTCCTGATGCTAATGTGCGGCTACGGATGGTTATATTGCTACCTAGGGGGATGTTTTTTTGCTAGTATACTTATGTATTCCTCCTACTTCAATGGCATGGATATATTTTTATTTTTTTTGCTCATAGAGGAGTGAGAGTGGTTATTATCTGTTATTATTTAAGTGAGTATTGATGGCTTGATTTTCCCCTTTTCCATTGATAACAAAGGGGAGAAAATGAGGAGTTCAGTTCTTCATGAGGTTGCTTTGGTTGACCCATACTGAGTTGAAATAAATGCAAAATAGGGAGATTTTTCGCATTGATGTTGGGATGAATTGTTTGGTTGGAATTGATGCCAACCTGGTAGCTTTATGTTGGAGGATGAATTGATTGTGATGAGGTTATAGTTGATGATTGTTATAGTCAGTGAGGTTGGCATTGATGTCAGCGTGGTAGAGTGTGCAGCTTGATGATGGAGATGGTATGCATATTTTATGGTTGTTCATATTATTGGATTATGCATGGTTGGTGTGTTGTGCTACAGATCCTTTAATGTTGGCTTTGATAGTTTTGATGGTTGATTGACTAACTCGGTCTCCATGCATATGATGTTTTAGGTGTTTCTCTTGAAATGTGTCCTTGATGCTACTGAGTTATGGTTTGGAATTACGATGTTGTCTAAAGGTGTTGTAGAGGTTTTCATGATGCCATGTACGATTGAGCTTCATGTTTGATGCCACTTGATATAGTTTATGATCTCATGTGTTGGTATTTGTATTTATGGTGACTACTTCATGTTTAATCTCTTCAGGAGGTTGCAGAGATGTTTTTAATGCTTTTCATGTCTTAGATAAGTGTTGCAGATGACAGATATTTTGAGCAACAATATGGAGGCAGTTCTGATTTGAAGACATTATGTTTTTCCTTCATCCCCTGCCTAATCGCATGGAGAGAAGCCTATGGGACCAATTTTAGGATCCATTCACATGAATAGAAACTTAAGGGAGTGGTTATGGGTCAGATTCACATGGAATGAGTGTTAAGGGATTGACTTCGCCTGTAGATGAAGTTTCTATGGATTTCTCGCACTCCTCGGATGTTTTAAATTTATTCTATTGATGTATCTTGTTCGAGAAATCTCATTAAAGGTTCAAATTGACTAAATCAGCATAAGGAAATGTAATTTGAAGTGTGAATGGATTTAATTGAGTAAGTAGTGGAGTAGTGGTGAAATTGTTTTAAAATAAGGAGAAGATCGACCATTTGGAGTGAGAACAGAGATTTGTGTAGAGAGTAGAGGGTGACCTCCCATAGAATATAATGATGTTGAGGTCAAATTTCTAAATAGGATCACATAGAGATACAATATACAAATATTATAAGACAATGAGGTGTTGGAGAGGCCAGATTACAGCGTTTGATTTACATGCATGTGAGAGGGAATATGCAGTAATTGTAGTAGAGATGATCTGAATGGGAAAATTGGTGTTTGTTGTGCTAAATTCCAATTTAGAATATAAACAAAGTGCTTGAGGATTATGAGATAAATTTCAAGTTAACCGTGGGTTTTTATGTGAATTTATTGAGAAAATTAACATTAAAAAAACATTGAATAGAATCATCTAATAGACATGAACATCACCATAAACATTAACACAACAACACATGATGAAGGATTTCACCTTGCCTGGGCCACGTCTCCTTGGTCCAGCTTCCAATGGGTTGGCTCTCTTCTATTGTGCTCAAAAGTGTGATTACGTATATTTATAATTCTCAAACAACTCTGAAACCTATTCCATCAGCTCCAGAATGCCCAAAAATTCTTGTGTAGCCTCTTTTTGCATCGAATTTGGTCAAAAACTGAATAAGTTATGACCTCCCCAAGTTTTAGCACTAACCGCTCCACAATTTCCACCAAATCCAGCATCATCTTACAATTCCACTCGCAACTCCCCTAACTGAGCTCCAAATTGCCCAAAAACGGGGTGAATTTTTCGGCGAATTAATTTTTCCTATAATGCCTTTATGTCGAATTTATAACCATATTATAAATGGTTAATAAAAATAAAAATAAAAACAAACAAAACAAAATTTGTGGTTTTTCCACTAACCGTCGACATTTAATGTTTAAGTGTGGACACATGGCGGTGTTGGAATTTATGGTTAACGGTTATGGACCATTGGTGGGGGTGTGGGACTAGCCTCCTGCCCATGGTCTTGCCCCTAGTGGTGACCAAGGCTGGGGCTAGACCCCGGCCCCCTCCCCCATAGCAGAACCCATGTTATAACAAAACAAACCCGCCACCATAATATTGTAAGAAACATAGTGATGGCATATTGGTAATGGCTTGTGCTTGGTTCTTGGAGGTTGCGGGTTCAACCCCCGCCTGCTCCGCTCAGTCCTTGACCCAATTTTGGTGGCCCTCGAGCTGCCATGTCCACTTGGAAGCGATTGATCAGGCCACTTGGCAGCCTCTAATTCGCCACCCAAACAACCAATTAAAAACTACCATTTCGACCCAATAAAAACGTGCCACTTGGCACAACATGATTTGACGAAGAAATTTAATTGACTAGTCAACCTACCACTATGCATGCTGAGTCAGCAGTACATACTACTAACTATGTTGTCACTGCAATTCTTTTTCCAAAATTTTGCATGTTTGACAAAGTGGACAGAACGCATTTGTGGGAGCATACAGTGTCGATTTTCTGTGGAAAAAGTTGCACCAGATTTAGAACGACGAGATCTATGTGGTCATTCAAGTTCCATTCCATTCCGACAACTTTCATTTTTTAGCATAATTTTGAGCACCTGATCGCGCCTCCCCACTAGAAACTTTTGGACCCAAAAATCTCTTTCATTACTAAACATGTGGATGAGGTTATAGCCCTCTCACCCTTCCATTCTTGATCCACTAGAATTTTCCTCAATTCAACAATTTGAGCTTTTCATGAAAACTAGTCTTTTTCCTTGATTCTAGAGACCCTATCTTTCTATTGTAGATACCATCTTGTTGCAATTTTCCAGAATTTGTAGAACAAAAAACTTTCCTTAAATAAAAAATGTGTTCCCACCTTGGTCATCAATCAAAGGTAACTTAAATAACTTGAAAACTTTCTCACCTCAAACACTGTCAACATGGCGAATTTTAGCTTTTCTTGCCTTATACTTCCGTCAAATTTTAACCAAGTGTTTTTTCCATTGCCATGTACCATTTTGAAACCCAAAAGAATTACTTTTGGAACCTATGCCTTCTTTTTCAACTTTTTTTTGCGTTTGTTCTTTGATTTTTTCACCATTCAACACCAGCATCTTGTTCCCATCACTGTTCAACAATGATGTGGATTGTTGCAAATATTTCACGTCTTGTTTACCTCTTTTCAAAGGAAACATGCTAGATCCCTAAAACATCTTATTACAACCATTAGAAAATTCAATGAAATCATCTTGTTCATTTGATGCATATTCTTGAAAGGTCTCATTCAAAACATCATTATGCTTGAATATTAACAAAGAAAAATTTTGACTTGCAATCACTATTCTCTTCATTTGTCCTGCATGCATAAGAGACAAACTCATCTTATTCTTATGTGCTATAGATATATACTCAATTCCATTCTTGAACAAGTGGTACTTATTCTCATGGCGATGAAATACTTCCCTCATATCATAAAGATAAGGACTTCCCAAAAAAGTACCTGAAATCTCAAGCGGAACTACATAAAGTTCAACTTCATCAAGAAAGTTTGAATTGATTGCAAACCTTAGGATGCACTTCCTTATTACCTGCAAGTTTTCATTCTTGCATATCCAACCTAAAGTATAATTTCTTGGATGTGCAACAGTTTCTAGATTTAACCTCTTAACTAAGTCTTCAGAATTCAAATTGGCTTGAGAACCACTATCAAATAGTGTGTATATTTTGGTATGATTTGAAACAACTCTAATATGAAAGAGTTCAATTCTTGTATCATCATCTTGAATTACATTAGAAAAACTTGAAGAACTAGTGCTTGCTATGTTCTTACCTTTCAAACTCATTGTTGTAATCTTGGTTTCATCTCCTGAATTTGAACCTCAGTCATGTTCAATGATTGCAATTGTTTTCTCCTTCTCTTTGGTTTTAATTTTGTTTGGATTCAACTCTGGATGGAGTTTCCAACAATGGTCTTCATCATGGCCATTTTTCAAACAATTTTTACATGTGATTTTCTCTTTCTCTAACTTAGTAGAACCATTTTTATTTCCTTTTTCCTTAAACTCGCTCTTCCCTTTTCCTTCATACTCAAGGGAACAATCACTTTTATCATCTCCAGTATGTTTCCCTCTTGCTTCTATACGTGTGTATTGAACACAAACCTAATCTAAGTTTGTGGGATTGAACATGAAAATAGTATGTCTAAGATAGTTGTGCAAACCCCAATATACTTTAACAAAGTGTCTTGAGAAGATAAATTGACACCCAAAACTAGTGCCCTTCTCCTAAACTCTTGAGTATAATTTTGAACACTTTGTCCCTTTAGTTGTCTAAAATTTTGCCAATCCATAATAGCTTTTTGTATATAAGCTAAAGGGTAAAATTATCTTTTAATTAAAGAAAATAAAATCAGACCAAGAGAATGAAATCTTACCATGGTTTTTCATCTCTTCTTGTGTCTTGGCTTCCCACCATATTAGTGTTGCACCCTCCAGTATCAAGGAAGCTAATTGAATCTTTGTGTCATCATCATGAAGGTATTGAATCTTGCAATAGACCTCCAACAAACGAACCCAATTTTCAAGCTTCTCTACATTCACTTCACCATTATACATAGGTAGCTCAAATTTAATATCAAGTTTTAACTAGGGTTGTTTACCAATTCCTTTTGAGGTATGTTGATGAGTATGAATAAGGGTTGTAGAAGTGGAAGAGGATGAATATGAATGTGAAGATGGTGGTGAAGATGATGGTGGAGTAGATGGTGGCTTATCATGATTTCCATTGCCTCCTCCTCCTGGAGAACCCTCTCCTCTTGGAGGCTTGTAGCTTTCACCCTACAACCTTGTATTCCTCTCTTCATAGAGGACTTTCACCATCTCTGACATGTCAAAGAAATCCTTCCTAAAAGGCTTCTCATCCTCTATCATGTTACCATTTCCTCCTTCATGAAACATGCTTACTGAATCCTCAGGTACAACAGGAGATGAATTTTTTGGTGTAAATTGTGGCAACTATGCCCTCCTTCTCCTTGCTCCAACTAGAGAGCCTACACCCACAAGCTTGCCTTCTCCTCTCTTCAGCTTCAACCTTGTAAGAATTTAAACACTTGCAAAATAATTAAATCATCCTTGCACAAGTAAACCTAGTGCTCTGATACCAAATTGATCTGAATGGGAAAATTAGTGTTTGTTGTGCTAAATTAAAATTCATAATATAAACAAAGTGCTTGAGTATTATGAGGTAAATTGCAAGTTAACCATGAGTTTTTATGTGAATTTCTTGAGAAAATTAACATAAAAAAAACAGTGAACAACAGCATCTAACAAACATGAACATCACCATAAACAGTAACACAATAGCACATTATGAAGGAGTTCACCCTGCCTAGGTTATGTCTCCTTGGTCAAGCTTCCAATGGCTTGGCCTTCTTTTATTATGCTCAAAAGCGTGATTACATGTGCTTAAAATTCTCAAAAAAATCTGAAACATATTCCATCGGCTCCATAATTCCCAAAAATGACTGTGTAGCCTATTTCTTCATTGAATTTATTCAAAAAATTAATATGTTATGACTTCCCCAATTTTTGGCATTGACCGCTCCACAATTTCCACAAAATCCGGCACCATCCTACAATTCCACCCGAAATTCTGCTAATTGAGCGCTAAATTTCCCCAAAAACTAAGCGAAATTGTTGGCACATTATTTTTTCCTCTAACACCTTAATGTAAAATTTCTAACCATATTATTTATGATTAATAAAAAAATTAAAATAAAAAATCCGTAGATTTTTTGCTAACCATCGGCATTTAATGTTTAAGTGTGGACACATGGTGGTGTTGGAATTTATGGTTAACGATTATGGACCGTTGGAGGGGTTGCAGGGATAGTCTCCTACCCATGGTCTTGCCCCCATTGGTTACTAGGGTTGGGGTTAGACCTTGGCCCCCTCCCCCATAGCGGAACCCATGTCACAACAAAACAAACCTGCCACCACAGTATTGTAAGAAACATAGCGATGGCATATTGGTAATGGATTGTGCTTGGTGCTTTGAGGTCGCAAGTTTGACCCCAGCCCACTCCGCTCGGTCCTTGACCCAATTTTAGTGGCCCTCGGGCTACCACATGGTGGCCCTTGGTTGGGCCACATGGAAACATGTGATTGCCCACCCAAACAACCAATTAAAAACTACCATTTCGACCGAATAAAAAACATGCCACTTGGCACAACCCAATTCGACGAAGAAATTCCATTGACCATTCAACCTGCCACTTTGCATACCCAGACCCTGTAATGTTTTTTCCAAAAATTTGTATGTTTGATAAAGTGGACAAAACATGTTTCTGGGAGCATACGGTGTCAGTTTTCTGTGAAACGAGTTGCATCGGATTCAGAATGATGAGATATACATGGTAGTTGAGGTTCCACACCATTCTGACTACTTTCATTTTTTAGCATAATTTTGAGCACCTGATCAAGAGATTTATGAGCTTTGGATCATGAGTTTACAACAAAGTTTTATGTATGTTCTTCTTTAGATGTTCATGGAGATGTTTGAGTTGAATGGTTGAAGCATTACATTGTATAGCTTCTCCATTGTCTTCTTGGTTGATTTTGTGCACTTAAAGTTGTTATGCTTTGTAGAAGGTTGGAGATTGTTGTTGCGGAATTCATTATGAGCATAATTGAATGTGTGAGGTCTTGTGTGTTGATTTGAGAGATCCATAGTTTATGTATGTTGCTAGTATAATTGATTGAGATGTATTGGGTTAATTTTTTTTATTTGATGATGATGTTTTGAGCTTTTCAAAGAGAGAAATTGTTGTTGTCTTATGCAGGAGTCCATTTTCAAACATTGTGAATGTAGAAATTATCTAAATGGATTCAACATGATATTTTAATGTAATAAAACAAAATATTGAATACATCTACAATTTGCGGAAACCAAGTACGATCGCACAATCACATAACAAGTAAGAGAAAGAAACAATCAATCGATCACACAACACAAGATGTATCTGGGGAAATCACACTAATAAAAACCCTGTTATATGTATATTTCATAAAGTCAATAACATGAAATAATACAATGTTATTTCTCTTCCTGAGAAACCTCTACACTATCTCTGGTTGTCTCACTCTAATCCTGCTCGAAACTGGCACTGATCTAAGCAATTTTGGTCAAATATTTAACCTCTTGCTTGCCTCTGTCTAGAAAACCTTGCTTATGCATTCCTGGGATAATTGAGCCCCTATTAATTAGGAAATCCCCAATAAATGATTGTGAAATTCATCTAAGGCTTCCCGATGACTTCATGCATGACATGTACAATTTTCTAATTATACAATTGATGGTTATCTTCCCTTTAATCTCAGTCTCAATTGGGCCTTCCTTAGAACTGGCATGCAACAACTATTTATAGTGAATTATCAGTTAACTAATTGATCACTACTTGTGAATTAAATCATATTTAATTCACTAGACCTATCACTAGCTCATCTCTCAGTTAGAACTATTTAAACTGATTTTAACTCAAATACTTGAGTTAACTAATTAAAACTCACAGATAATTGTAACTGAACCCCCTTAAATCATGGGAGAATTATACATGTCTCCTCTTTGACTCTTAACTCTAACTTACTAAGCTAACTAATTCTTCATGAATCAGTTAACTAATACAAGTTGTCATGTATTGGAATTACAATTTTTCCTCCAATTTAATTAAGGGAAAATTAAATCAGAAGCCTCATGGGTGCCATTTTCAATATTTATTTTTTCCAATTTCAACACTCACTCTAAAAAAGAAAGGAATTCAATCTATCTTGATCTTGTACCTTTGGAATGTTTTGCATGCAACACTTCTCTCTAGTATTGTTGATCCTGCAACTTCTGAAACTTAAAAGCATCCAAATTGAATCAGTATGATGCATCTGTCATCAGAGTCTATAACTGCTACTATATCCCGCATTATCTACTGAAAACTCTATGTTTATGCTGACTCTGCATCTGTGCAATTTGCATTGCTTCCAACTTTAATCTGCGCTCCATTATCTAACATCTGGCACTGTGATATCTGACTACATCAATCTCCATGGATCCATCCCACTATTGTGTATTGTTAGCCCCCATAGCTAGGTACTGATCCATGATACATGCCATCTCAATGGACCCTTCCCAAATTTATTCTCTTGGGATTATGTCTTCACATCGCCCCACCTCTCACCTAGAGGTATGGTTGCATGTGCTTCCTCTGCCCACTTGGCTCGAAATTTCCCCCTACTAGAGATCTCTACTTGAGTGGATGCCCCCACTCAGTCTCCTCTTAATCTGAATTTATTTAGGAACGCAATAGAATAAACATATAACCATAAATACAGAGATGCAGCAAAAATAACACTTCATTTCATTAATATCAAAGAACTGAAATTTGCTTACAGACAGAATGGAAATAAAACTAGATAGGGCGCTGGTAGTTATCTCTGAGAAGAGATGTGGCGGCTACAGGCCTCTGAACTGAGTTACAATGAGGCTCGAGGGCCTATTTATTATTTAGAAACAATGGGAAACCTTAAACATCCAAAACCCTAACCCTAGGAGATGAAGCACCAAAACTATGGGCCCTGTTTGGGTAAATTGGTGTTTCAACTTCCCGGGGACGTAACTTTGGCATATGATCTTCGTTTGACGCGTTCCATACCTCGTTAGAAATATTTATCCGAGGAATACAAATTTCGAGTGAGAAGAATTGGTCAATGGACCCATGTTGCTCCCCGTTTTCCCAAAAAACATCGTTTAGGGCCTCAAAACGGCTCCAGAAGTTCAGGACCCGAAAAACTGCTAAAAATAGTAAGTTGTGCCGAAACTAAAAAAAATGGAAGAGACAATGGTGGGGCCCCAAGTGGAATAGGCGGGTGACCACCAATATCCACTTGGATCACCTCTCTGCCTCTCTAATTGTGGTTTCTCCACAACTATCTGAGGCTTCTTTTGAGGTTGCATGTTGAGAGGTAATTCATGCTTCCTCTAAACCACCAAGTCTCTAACATTTTCTTTTCTACTCAAATATTTGCATGCATGTAGTAGCTCAAGTGCATACAGTTTCTTGACTCTCACACATTTTAATTCTCCCGTTGTCACAAATTTTTCTAAAAAAAATAATAATAATAAAATAAAATAAAAATAAATTTAATTAATTAATTATATATATATATATATATATATATATATATATATATATATATATATATATATATATATATATATATATATATATATATATATATATATATATATATATATATATATATATATATATATATATATATATATATATATATATATATATATATATATATATTGAATCGAAAATATATCCCTCATCCGAAATTTGATTCGACCGATATGTTTTTTTTTTAATTTCGGTATTTTTTCGCAAGAAATCCAGATCTTCCATTTGTTTTTGAAAAATTTACACAAAATTTTTCATATATGTTTTGCAGACTCACCTCCAAAAAAAATATTTCTCTGATACCATGTACAAATTATCTAAATGGATTCAAGTACAGATTATCTAAATGGATTCAACCTGATCCTCTAATGTACTAAAACAAAATATTGATCCTTCTACAATTTGTGTAAACCAAATGCAATCGCACATTCACATAACAAGTAAGAGAAAGAAACAATCAATCAATCGCACGACACAAGATGTATTTGGAGAAAGTACACAGCTCAAAACCCTGCTATCTATATATTGCATAAATTAAATAACATGAAACAATACAATGTTATTTCTCTTCTTGAGAAACCTTTCCACTATCTTTGACTGTCTCACTCTGATCCTGCTTGAATCTGACACTGATCTAAGCAATTTTTGTCTAATATTTAACCTCTTGCTTGCCTCTACCTGGCCAGCCTTGCTTACACATTACTAGTACAATTGAGCCCCTATTAATTTGGAAATTCCCAATTAATGATTGTGCAATTCATCTAAGGCTTCCTGATAACCTCATGCATGACCTGTACAATTTCCTAATTATACAAATAATAGTTATCTTCCCTTTAACCTCAGTCTAACCTAGGTTTTCGTTAAAAATGACATGCAACAACTATTTATAGTGAATTATCAGTTAACTGATTGATCACTACTTGTGAATTAAATCAAATTTAATCCACTGGACCTATCACTAGCTCATCTCTCTGTTAGAACTAGTTAAATTGATTTTAACTCAAATAATTTAGTTAACTAATTACAACCCACAGATAAATGTAACTGGACCCCCTTAAATCATGGGATAGCTCTACATGCCTCCTCTTTGACCCTAAACTCAAATTTACTAAGATAACTAAGCCTTCCTGACTCAGTTAACTAATACAAGTTGTCATGTGATGGAATTACAATTTTTCTTCCAATTTAATTAAGGGAAAATTACATCAGAAGCCTAATGGGTGCCATTTTTAATATTTCTTGTTGCCAATTTCAATAGTTAAATGTGGCCCTATTGATCAACAGATCTATATAGCATGGTGAAGAAGGGATAGGTGTTCCTTTCATATGGGGGATAGGTGTTCCTTTCCTATGGGTATAGGGAGTTCAATTATTCGATGTCATATGATAAAATTCCTTATTGGGCATAGCCAACTATGATTATGTAAATTTATTTCATGATTAATAAAACTAGAAGCAGAGAAGTAGCAGCAACGAAGGGTGGTTTTTGCCCCGAAGGGGGGTTTTCCACCAGATATCCTTGTGCTCCTTTGTGCATGTGATTGTTATGGTTTTTCATATGATGATGATGATATTTGTTATTTTATTTTTTGGTTAATATAATAATGACATATTGTGTAAGTGTGTTTCAGTAAGTTGAAAATAAATACAAAATTTAAGAAAACACAAATATTATCCACCACTCCCCTTCTAGGTGAGCAACATTTCAACAACCTTACATTTTGACATAATCTGGTATTTAAGAGATCAGTTCAAGAAAGAATGGAACCAAAAAGGTATACTCCACTTGAATTTTTTCTATTTTTGTTTTGTTTATTACTGATAATAATGCTAGGACTGTTAGTTAGGTAGTGAATTTAAAGGATGATAAATTCTGAAAAAAGGCCATGGTCGAGGAAATGGAAAACTTGGACAAGAATGGGGCATAATATCAAGTTGGGTTACTAGCTAGAAGAAATCCCATTGGTTACAAATGGGTGTTTAAGAAGAATTTGAGTGCAAAATGTAAAAAATATAAATACAAAGCTCAATTAGTATCAAAATATTAATCCCAAATAGAGGGAATTAACTTTGATAAAATTTTATCTCCTATTGGTAAGTTAACTTTTGTTAGATTTCTTATATGTTTCTATTACTCTTGATCTTGAAGTAGAACAGGTGGATGTGAAAACTTCCTTGCTACATGGGGATCTAGAGTTTTTTATAGTTAAAGGTAAGAAAGAGCTTGTTTGTAAACTAAAAAATCCCTTGTATGGGTTAAAGAAATCTCCAAGGATGTGGTATTAAAACTTTGATACTTATATACTAGGACTTTCCTTTACAATGAGTAATGTTGATCATTGTGTGTATTTCAAATTATTTGGGGGTGATTTTATTTATGTGGTATTATATGTGACTAATATGTTGTTGATTGGAAACAACATGGAAATCATCAAGGAAGTGGAAATTTAGTTGTCTTCTAAATTTGACATGAAGAATATTGGTGTTGAAAAATTCATTTTAGGCATGGAAATTAAAAGAGATTGGGAAAACATGAAACTCTGGTTAAATCAGAGGAAATATGTTGAGACAATATTGTAGAGGTTTAATAAGCATGAATGTAAACTAGCAAAGGTAAATATTCTTGTAGGTGTAAATTTATTTGTAGATTAGTGTCCCAAGACATAAGAAGAGGAAGAGGGCATGTCTTGTGTTTTGTATGCTCATTTGGTTGGCATTTTTATCTATGTAATGGTTTGTACTAGACCAAACATTTCACATGCAATGATATTTTTGAGTAGGCATACGTCAAAACTATGGGAGGAGCAATGAGTAGCATTAAAGAGGATTTTTAGGAATTTGCATGGCACCACGGGGTATGGATTGTGCTACCAAGGAAGAAAAATATTGGAAAAATTGTGGGACATACATGGTTTTGTTGATGTAAATGGGGTTGGAAATATGGATCGAAGAAGATCTACAAATAAGTATTTGTTTATCCTAATTGGAGGAGCAATTATTTATATGAGCAAGAGATAGTCTATAGTGGAACTCTCAACTATAGAAGATAAATACATGGAAACCACTCATGCAAGAAAAGAAAATGTACAAGTACAAATATTATGTTTAAGTATTAGGTTTGTATAGGAATTTGTAAGGTTATAATGTGACACTCAAAATCCAATCATTCTAGAAAATAACTGTACTTATTATTCTAGGACAAAGTATATCAATGTTCAATATCACTTTGTAAGAGACATGGTTGAAGACAAGCAGCTTCCACTGATAAAGGTGGAAACTTTCAAGAATTTTTCAAATTCATTAACAAAGTATGAAAGCAATAATATTTTTTCATAGTATATAGAAACAATGTGAATTATTTCCCTGGATTGTTGATCACGTACTTATGTGACCCCCAATATACAAGGAAAACAACAAGTGGGATAAATTTGGGTATGTGCTATATTATTTTCACAACTATCCCCATGTCTTATTCATATGTAGTGAGTAGAGTTGGGGGATCATGGGGGAGAAAACCCTCTAAAACAATTTTGGGGTGGTTTTTTGCTCCATTTTTTTATGGTTTTTAGCACACAGTTTTCACTTTACTGGTTTTATGTTATCAAAGGCTCAGTATTTAGCTCGAAAATGAAATTTCTCAGAATTGATTGGATAATGAATGACAGTGACTGGCCCGTCACCAGGAATCCAATGCAACTTGTTTCGTCGAAAACTGAGTTCGAATGAAGAAGTTATAGCCTGCTAACCATCATTCAAAATAGGCAATTTTTTTTAAAAATTGCAAAACAGTGACAGGTTGATGACATTGCAGCCCATTCAGCACTCCAGGTATATTCAAGGAATATTCTCTAGTTTTTTCCCAATGGCACCGTGATAAGTGTCACAACTAGATTCGCCAGTTTGGTTTGAAAGTGAATTTTTGTTAAAGATCTTCTCCTAAGGTTGAATTTGAATTTTTTATTATTATGAAGAATCTACTCCTAAGTTCCTAATTTCGAATTTAAATTTTATATGGTGGAATTTTATTGATCCTAAGGTTCAAAGGTGGGTTATATTATATGCTGAGGTTTGAATTTTATATATATGGTGGCATATATATTTTCAGAGCAATATATTATGTGGTGGAGTGCATATTTAAACATTGGGTTATGTTACAAAGTCCGCAAGTTCTAAAGTGGGTGTATGTTATATGTTGCAAAAACTTGTATATAGGATGGGCGAAGGGTAGGTCGAACCCATGACCACCCACTCCTAACTCTACATCTTACCAATAGTCCAAGCCCAAAAAATATTTAAATGCATATACGTACCTCGATGGCGGGAATGGAGGGGGCCAGCCCACGAGCTAGCCCTCCTCCCCATATGACTTTACCACATAACCTTAACCAAGCACCTAAACTAAACGCGCTTAGTGCACATTTAATATACCTTTAATCCAATATTAACCATTAATTAACTCACTGTTAAGTTGGCAGAATATTTGGAGGCGCCCCCATTTTCGGCGGACCTGCCAGTTTGGCAGAGCTAACTGGAGTCTTCTCTAGATTTGGAGGAGTAATCTAGGGAAAATTTAAATGATCTGTATCTTGAGAAATTTTTGACCAATTTTGGCTCGGGAAGAATCATTCCTAGCAAATTGGCATGCATTGAACACATTGGAACATGTTGCAGAGGTAGAGGAGAAATTATACATGTGTTTTTGTCACTTTGAATAATTTTGAACCCCAAGGCCACCAGGAAGGAAGGCCATGCCTAGATCAGCTGAAGGAAAAATGGAGTGAATGAATAGTCTTTTTTGATAGATTTGACATTCTAAAATCATTGGATTATGTTTCAAAAGAATTTGATGCATGTAAATAGCAATTTTTTCACTATTGAGCTAATACAGAGGCCCAAGCCATGGAAGTTGTATCAAGGAGATGTAGCCTAGGAGGGGTGAACTCCTTCATCAAAACTTTGTGTTGATGGATCAATTGTGATGGTTTGTTTTTTTTTATGTTGCTATTGTTCAACACTTTACTTTCATACTTTATGCTCTTGAATTCACTCATAAAACTCAGTTAAATTACATGTTTTACACACATAAGCAACAAGGAAACATATGTACAACAAGCATAAGATAAAAAAAATAAATTATAAATCTGAATGTGTAATTAGCATAGCAAAACTAACATACATATTCAGATCAAGTTGGTATCAGAGCTTGGTTGAAAGGCAAGGTTATTTGCTTGATAGTTGCTTGAGTTTTGTGCAAGTTTAATGGTTGCAAATTTGTAATGCTAACAAGGTTAAAGTTGCAGAAAGGTGAAGGGAAATTGTTGGTTGCAAGTCCTGAGATTAGGACCAGAAGAAATAGAGCTACAAGAGAACCATATTCACCCAAATTTCCACTCATAAATGCACTTGAATCACCTCAAGTTTTGTCTCAATAAGCTAAGATTGAAGAGGTACAAGCATCAGAAGTTGAGCTTGAATCCATAGCCATTATGTTAGGTGTTGGAGATACTCAAGGACATTCAGAAAAGGATTATGTCAAGAGAGATTTCAATTACATAAAGATAATGGTTAAAATTATGTTTGATTCATTTACTGTTCAGATGGCAGGAGAAGGTTCTAAGCATCCACATGGAGAAGGAACTTCAGATGATAAGAAAGATGAAGAGAATATTTTAAAGGGTAGTGGAGGAAATCCACCTCCATCTCCACCATCTTCATCATCCTTATCATCTGCATCTCCATCATATTCCACTTCCACCACAAAATCCACTCACACTCACTCAAAAGCCACAAAAGGAAAGACACCCTTACTCAAACTTGATGTCAAATTTGAGCTACCAATGTATAATGTCGAGATAAATGAAAAAATATTGGAAAATTGGATACGTCAATTGGAGGTGTATTGTAGGATTCAAAACCTTCATGAATATGACATAAATATTCAATTGGCTTCTTTGAGGATGGAAGGATCTGCACTTGTATGGTGGGAAGCAAGGACTCAAGAAGAGATTAAAAAACATGGTAAGATATCTATGTCTTGGTAAAGTTTTATTGTTGCCATTAAAAGGAAATTCTATCCCTTAGCTTACATGCAAAAGTTTGTTATGGATTGGAAAAATTTTAGACAATTGAAAGGGAAAAGTGTGCAAGATTATACTCATGAATTTAGGAGAAGAGCTCTTATTATGGGTATTAATTTATATTCTCAAGAAACTTTGTTAAAGTATATTGGGGGTTTTCACATTTACCTTAGGCACACTATAATCATGTTTAATCCCACAAACATATATGAAGTTTTTTTTCAAGCCACACACTTAGAAGCAAGAGGGAAACATAACATAGATGACAATAGTGAAAGCGAGGGTAAAGGAAAGGAAAAGTTTTATGGAAGAGGAAAGAGAAATAGCTCTGTAAAAAGAGAGAAGGAAAAACTCACATGCAAAAATTGTTCAAAGATTGGCCATGATGAAGACCATTGTTGGAAACTTCATCCATAATTGAATCTAAAGAAACTGAAAGCCAAAGAAAAGGGTAAAATTATCGCTATAGTTGAACATGATTGAGGGTCAGATTCAGGAGATGAGACAAATATTACAGCCAAGGGTTTGAAAGGTAAACATATTGCAAGCACTAGTTCTTAAAATTGTTCGAATGTTACTCATGATGAAGATACAAGAATAGAACTTTTCCATATTAGAGTTGTCTCTAAACATACCAAGATTGATACACTTTTTGATAGTGGGTCACAAGCTAACTTGATTTCCAAAGACTTGGTTATGCAGCTAGACCTTGAAACTATTAGACATCCAAGACCATATCCATTGGGTTGGATATGCAGGAATGAAAACTTGCAGGTTACAAGTAAGTGCATACTAAGATTTTCCATCAATTCAAACTTTATTGATGAAGTTGAACTTGATGTGGTGTCACTTGAGATATCAGGTATTGTATTGGGAATTCCTTATATGTATGATAGGAAATCAATATTTCATCACATGAGAATAAGTATCACTTGTTTAAATATGGTATTGAGTACATAGTTAAAGCGCATAAGAAGAAGATAATTTTGTCTCTTATACATGCGAGAGAAATGAAGAGGATAGTGAATGCAAGTCATAATTTGACATTGTCGATGATCAAACAACGAGATGTTTTGAATAAAGTTTTTGAAAAAGATGTTTATGTTTATAATGAGATGTTTCAGGATTCTAACAGGTTGCCTTTGAAAGAAGGTGCACAAAATGTAAAACATTTGCAGCAGTCAACATTAATGTTGAGCAGTGTTGGAAACAAGATGTCGATGCAAGAGCGTGAAAAGGTCAAAGAGAAAGAGACAAAGCAGCTCGGAAAAGAAGGCATGGGTTCCAAAAATGCTTGTTTATGGTTTCCAAAAGGTACATGGCAATGGTGAAGATACTTGGTCAAGAGTTGACGCAAGTACAAAGAGAGAGTAGCTAAGAATCGCTATGGTGACAGTGTGCAAGGTGAGACAATTTTTAAGTTTCCTTTGATTGATGACATAGGTAGGAACAAGATGATTTCTTCAAGAATAGCTTGCTTGTCTGCAAATTCAGAAAAATTTCAGCATGACGGTGTCAATAACAGCAAGAGTCAAGGAAAAAGTTGACTTTTTGTGAAAAGCTCAATTTATTGAAATTGGGAAAATTTCAGTGGGTAGAGACTGAAAGGGTGAGGGAATAGTACCCTCATCTACATGATTAGTAATTAGAGAGATTTGGGGTCCAAAAGGCTTCTAGTGGGGAGAAATGATCAAAGGCTCAGTATTTAGCTCAAAAATGAAAGTGCTCAGAATTGATTGGAAACTGAACAACAGCGACAAGCCCATTTCAAGGAATCCAATGCAACTTGTGTCGTCAAAAACCGAGTTTGTATGAATAAGTTATAGCCTGTTGACCACCGTTCAGAACAGGCAAATTTTAAAAAAAATGCAGAACAGTGACAGTTTGATGACATGGCAGCCCAATCAACAGTCCAGGTATATTCAGGGAATATTATCCAGTTTTTACCTAGAGGCACTGTGACAAGTGTCACAACTGGATTTTCCAGTTTGGTTTGAAAGTGAATTTTTTTAAGGATCTGCTCCTAAGGTTGAATTTGATTTTTTTATTATTATTGAGAATCTGCTCCTAAGTTCCTAAGTTCAAACTTAAATTTTATATGGTGGCATTTTATTAATCCTAAGGTTCAAAGGTGGGTTATATAATATGCCAAGGTTTGAAAATTATATATATGGTGGCATATATATTTTCGGAGCGATATATTATATGGTGGAGCGTGTATTTAAACATTGGGTTATGTTACAAAGTCTACAAGTTCTAAAGCGGGTGTATGTTATATGTTGCAAAAACTTTTATATAGGATGGGCGGAGGGCAGGTCGAAGTCATGACCTCCCCCTCCTAACTCTACGCCTTACCAATAGGCCAAGTCATGTTCCTTGTAAAGCCTCTGCACCCACAAACAATTTAAATGCATATATGTACTTCGATGACAGGAATGGAGGGGGCCAGACCGCGGGCCAACCCTCCTCCCCATATGAATTTACCACATAACCTTAACCAAGCGCCCAAACTAAATGCGCTTAGTGTGCATTTAATCCACCATTAATCCAGGATTAACCATTAATTAACTCACTGTTAAGTTGACAGCATATTTGGAGGTGCCCCCATTTTCGATGGATCTGCCAGTTTGGCAGAGCTAATTGGAGTCTTCTCCAGATTTGGAGGAGGAATCTAGGGAAAAAATAAATGATTCATATCTTGAGAAATTTTCGACCAATTTTGACTCAGGAAGAGTCATTCCTAGCATATTAGCATGCTCTGAACACATTGGAATAGGTTGCAGAGGCAGAGGAGAAATTCTACATGTTTTTTTTTTCAATTTGAATAATTTTTAAGCCTAAGGCCACCAGGAACGAAGGTCATGCCTAGATCAGCTTAAGCCCAAATGGAGTGAATGAATAGTCATTTCTGATATATTTCTACATTCTGAACTCATTGGAGTATGTTTCAAAAGCATTTTATGCATTTAAAAATCAATTTTTGCACTATTGAGCTAATATAGAGGCCTAAGCCATGGAAGCTGGACCAAGGAGATGTAGCCCAGGAGGGGTGAACTCCTTCATCAAAACTCTGTTTTGATGGATCAATTGTGATGGTTTGTTGTTATTTATGTTGCTGCTATTCAAAATTTTAATTTCATACTTTATTCTCTTGAATTCACTCATAAAACTCAGTTAAAATACCTTTTTGACACACATAAGCAACAAGGAGACATATGTACAACAAGCATAAGATTAGCAAATAATTTATAAATTTGAACGTGTAATTAGCACAGCAAAACTAACATACATATTCAGATCATTATGGCACATGGTGGTGTATCCCATGGTTTTATAATTCATTTTAATTACTTATGGTTGTAATCTAATCCAAGTTAATGGATTAGGGGTTTTGGATGTTGTAGGGTACAACTCTAAACAGTTATTTGTTTTCCCGATTTGGGTTCTAGGGTAAATCTCTGTATAATATTTGATTTTCATTATTTTACCTTTTATTTATTAAGAATACATGTATGCATTGCATTAATTTATAAGGTTTAAAACTTACATAACATCAACTGAAACATGTAAACCTTGATCATACATGATATTTCACAATATCTAAAAGATATAGTGTATCCTACCATAACCCATCCAAGGGTATACCCCTAGTATAACCTTCTTTACATCCCCCACTTTTTAAGCAAGTCAATTCCCCACAAGTGAGAAAGATATTAAAATAACTCTCCAAAAAGATAAAGCATTTGAAATTTAATTTATTGGAGATTAGATATATTATTCAAAGGATAGAGGTTCAAGATATTTTTGCAAATAAAATGATGCCATAGATATGCATAATTAAGAAGCCTCCATAAACCATTAATAGTGAAATGATTGTTGAATCCTTAGTTAAACTGAGAGGGGGGGGTGACTCAGTTTAACACATACATGACCTTTTAAAAAAAAAATCATCAAGCTTATTTACAACTTAATTTTATAACAAAATTAATATGTGAACAGTCTTAATATGTAGCAGCAAGTATTAAGATAATGTGACACCAAACTTATTATGAGAGCAGCAAGCATTAAGCAGATTGGATAGAACATATCAACACATAGGCAGCACACACAGAGACAGCAGATATAAGTGGAAACCCATAAAGGGAGAAAACCACATCTTATTATTGTTGTGATGCAAAGGCAAGCTCCAACTCCCTCTCACCACTGATTTTCTGCAGGCACCAACCTACAAGAGGGTCCAACCTCAGTCAGCTACAATTGATATCTATCAAGCTTCAACTTGATAGGTAAGCTCCAAGTTCCTCATTCTATCAAAGGAAAATATTTGTTGATTTACCTTAGATATCAGCTCTGTTCTGTAGCATCTCTTTCTGCTCCTCCTTTTTCTTATCTTCTCTACCTCAATTCTTCATACTCTGCATTCTCTAACCTCTTACTGCATATCAATATGATATCCTTTATACAGTTTTCCTCATAACTGTTCGCATTCTATAGGGAATTCAAAGTGAATAGCCCTGACTCTTCGCCTTCTGCCTCCTCACTTCTTTATCCAGCTCATTTAGAAAACTATAGCAATTTGTACAACTTTCAATTTTACAGTAGAGTTTTGTTTCCTGTGGAGACTTGCCAGTGCATCACAAACAATATAAACCAATTAAAACATTTACATTTAGTTACAATGTGAATTCCAACTCAACCCACTCCGCCTTTTGGATCACTGCGTGTTGTCTTTTCTGTGATTGTCTCTGTCTTTTTCCAGCTCTGCTTGCTCTGTTGTTCACAGCAATTGTGTAAATCCTGTGTATATATACATATATAACTGCCTTTTTAATACAACGTATATCAACTCTTTGGCGTAATAGTAAAGGCATTTTTAACATATAAACTACCCTTTTATGTAACGCAAATCAACTCTCGGAGAACTAATAAAAGACCTTTTAATACATAAAATGCCCTTTCTGTATAACGTAAATGCCTCTCAGCGATATAATCATAATAGACCATTTTGATATATAAAATGCCTTTTCGGTCTCACAAATCGATCTTTCCTTATGCTCTGATGTGATTACACCTCTTGCGATGGTTCCGATGCGATTGATCGCAATTGGACCTTTCAATGGTCTGTTCTGATGTTCTGCTTTACTCTGATGCGATGGTTCACTGTTCACTGCACTTGAACACTTCACTACGCCGATGCGATTAGCGATGGCCCCACCATATAATGTTTCGGCATTTCAATATTCTGTGTTACAATTTCTTTTACCCGTCGAAGGGTTTTCACAAAGGAAAATCTTAAATTTATGTGTTTGAATCTTCGCCGATGCGATGGGTCACTGTAGACCCCACTCTAACTTTCTTTAGATCCAACGGTTGCAATCTTCAATGATCCGACAGTTGAGATTGGATCGCACCATCGTGATCGCAATATTCAACAGTTTTTTCAATCGTACTTTTACTTCCGATGCGATGAATCACTACGATGCACTTAAGCCGGAACTCAAAAAAATATGAGAATCACCGTTTATAACATATCGGGTCCGCAATCGCCATCGGAACTTTTATTAACAAGTTTCGTTGTTATGATTTTCTCTGATGCGATTCGTGAGGGTCCCACCTTATAATACATCGTTTGTTTTACAAACCGAACAATGGAGCCTTTTGGTCTTTTAATCTTGCGCACAAGCATATAATACATATGCTTTATATTGTAACTTTGGTCCCTTGTATATAAAGCGCTACATATATATATATATATATATATATATATATATATAGACTTTTCCGCTTCAGCTTTTATGTATCCTTCAGCTTGGGTTAAGATTCTCAGAATTTTATGTAGGGGGTCCCACACTACACATATAATATCCTCCATCAACATTACATTAAGTCTTTGACTCAGACTTAAACCCAGCACTAATAAATTTATTTATATAGCCTCTCGGGCTCCATAGTTTATTTCAAGCTTCCGCTCACAGCATATACTTAGCCATGTAACATATTAACATTGCAATAGATATCAAACCCCGACTTCATGTAATAGCGCTCGGGCCCACAGCATACTGCTATATGCTAACCATCATACATAGCACCCCTTGGTGACTTGCATATCAATTATAATATATGGACATATATTACGGCCCCGTTCAATTTATTATGAACCTTATAATAAAACCCATGTATTTAACTTATATGTGAACACTCTACCATGTATTCAAATTCACGTGGACTAACTCAACCTGCATTCGGCCCACCTTAGGCTTTATCACAATTCAACATAGGTATATACCACGCATATGAATATGTTGTGCTCAGCATATAAATCCAATTACACAAGTCTGCTTCATATATATCAACCTATATTAATATATGTTATAACCTCTACCTTTCTCAACATTGTAATAAGTCTTGACCTTGGTTAATAACCAACCATCAACACATAATAATATAAAGGCTCGGACTTAGGAATTTTAATGTCGCTGCCCATTCAATTCATGCACCCCGACATCAAAAAACACTATATGAAACCTCCACACAAATTACCAAAGTCAATATAAAATAACGATTGGCCCCACAGGATATTTCTTTGCATTAAACATCGCATAGATCAGACGGTCAATGTACTCTCGCGCTCCAACTGAACTTTGGACCCCCATTCGATGAATGACGCTAAATATTGTATTTTTCTTTGGGCCGAAGGTTAGCACACAAAAATTACACGATGTAAGTGGTATCCAAATACCACCCAAGGACACATGTCCATCAGCGACATAGATCGCATTCAAAAAGCGAAATCCACTTACCGCTCCCAAACGCACGCGATACTGCTGGTTTCCAAAACTCTAGTTTCACTGTTTGCTCAAGGTTCCTTCTAGCACATGGTTCCGCTTCATCAAATTTTAACTCCTATTAAAATAATTCTAGCTTTTGCTCCTGTTTCCTCTTGCGTTCTCGTCATTATAATACGGTGCTTCCATATGTTGAACGCCCGACTCCATTAGGTTTTCACTGTTTAATTACGGTTCCTTTCTTGGTTTTGCGTCCTTACTGGTTCCACCTCTATTATTCTTTTTCTTTGCTATTATCTATCTCCGCCTCTGTTATTCTCTGTCTCTGCCTCTGTATTCTATGTCTCTGTTTCACTGTACTCTCTACAACCTTTCTCTGCTGCTTGACCGTTTCATCTCACGGCTCTGCCTCGGTATTCTCTGTCTTGTGCATGACTGTTTCACTGTGTCACTGTACTCTGTACTCTGTCTCTGCATCCTCTTCTTTTACTGCCTTGCTTCTTTTGCTGCTTCTTGACCCTCTCTACATCTTGCTGCCTCTTTTTCTCTCTCTACTTCTATGTTGTCTCCTTTGCCATCTCCTTTTCCATCAATGACAACATTTCCAACAATGATGAATATTAAGGCCCCACCCACTAACAACCTCTGGCTATTGAAATTATTTTTCAGTTTAATAATACAATTACACTCCCCTATTCATGTCCCCAAGAAATGAAAACAATATTTTTCTCATCCTATAAAACCATGCATATTTCAATGGTTTATTTTTTAGAATAAAGTCCCTACATGAGATAGCTTATGAGAAAAAGGTTTCATGGGTCCTAGTTGGTGCCCCTTTGGTAATAATTTGGACGAATCTGTAAACCACTTATTTTTATCTTTCTCTTTTTCTCAAGTGTTGTGGTCCTTCACTATATTTTCTTTGAACATAACTCAGGAATGGAAGGGAGTGTCTTATTCAAATTCTTGGGAAGTGCAGTGGAAAAATATCAGTCCAAAAAAGTAACAATTCTTTACCCTCCTCCTTTCTTGTATTATTTGGCTCGGACAAAATGCTAGAGTCTTCCAAGATCAACCCAACATTCCTAAATGGGTGGTTGCTCAATCCATTTCCATATTCTATTTGCTGGAAATTTATGATACCCCCCCTATAATGTGTGTCAATGATAAAGAATCTATTAATTAGTCTAATCTATGGGACTAATTTGATGGTGCATCTCTCAAGGGTGGTACATGTGGGGGGGTTTTGTCTTATATATCTCCCAAAATCATTTCTTCAAGATGAAAAGTGGTTTGGGACCTGGCACTAATAAATTCTCTAAACTTATCAGTTTAAAGTTGCTTCTTCTATTCAATATTGAGCTAGATGTCCACAAAATAAAAATTGTTGGGGATTTGATGAATTTTATAAGTTGGTTCAACAACACAAATACATGTCACAAGCACAAACTATGTCTGATTATTAAGTAAATCCATCATCTAAAACAATATTTTGACTATGTTTCATGTTGCCATATCTTCAGAGAAAGGAACACAGTCACTGACACCCTGTCAAAACAAGGTGTTTCTCTAGCTATGGGATTATGTCATATCACTGAGTATCTAAGTGGACGAGAATTCGCTTCACGTCACCTACTCTTTATAGAGGGAATCTCTACAGGATATATGATATCTCCAGTTAGGATATATTTTTTGGCTCTACACAAACAGTGAACATATATTTATGTTAAATATTTTGAACAACATGCAGATATATTTATGTTTTACTTTTTTTGTGATGTATAGATGAACTTTGATATGATAGGTAGTATTTTGATGATTTTTTAGGAAGAATAGTCCAAGTTTTAACTTATATCAACTGGCTTTTTTAGTTGGTTGGTTTTCCAAGGTGCAGGAGATGCACATATAAAATGTAATTTTCGGTTTCATTAATTGAAATTTCTATTTTTTCTTCGGAAAAACTCTTCTCCAACAATCCAATCGAAATACTTGTTATAGAATACAAGTGACTATGAATTTATTTTATGATTGATTTAGAAAGATTCAACCTTCCTCCAATTGGATACCATCTATTACACCATGAATTAATTCAATCTTTTATATTTTGATACAATCAAACCAAATCTCGAAATCCATAGTGATTTTGTAGAGATTCAACAAGATGATGAGCTTAGTGAAAAGAGTCACCTTCACTAAGTGGGCCCCCAGGCTATTTTTGGCGCAAGTCTATTTTTAGACTATGTCTATTTTTAGACATGGTGATCATATTTCAGAAGTTGCAGGATGCTATTTGTGGATGGTTGGTCAAGTTGGAAAAATAGATGAAATTCTATTTTTAGAATACTGGGTGAAGTCTATTTATAGATTGTCGATCTAAAAATAGAAGTGTTGATTATTATTAGCTCTTAATAATAATCCGACAATAAACAGCAACTTATTCTCTTGGAGCACTTAATTTCAGTGCACAGATTTGGCAAATCAGTGGGCTGAAGGAATTATGAAATTACTAGGGTTTAATAGTGGTTCATGCATGGAGGACTCAATTAGAACTAAAGTGGAAAAGTTATGACAGAGTTGGAAGAGTAGTTCATGGAGTTGTTATTAGTTTAACTCAGTTAATGGAGTTAAACTCAATTGAGCTAGTTGTATCTAGTCTAGCTGAATGATACACTAGTGAGATTGGAGTGAATTAATTAGTTAATTAATTCAAAAATAATAACTCATTAATCAACTGAACAATACAGCAGTTAACTACAGTGCATGGCAGTTCTAGTGGAGACCCAGTGGAGAGATAGGTGAAAGGGCAAGATGGACTATATGTTGTGACTATAGTGATGCATTGATTGCACCACACACAAATTGGAGTTGCCAATGAGGATTTTCTAGTCAAGGAAAGGATAATTCGAATTCATTCAAAGCTATTCTTCAGCAGGGATTGCGCAGTGGAGCAGGCTAGCAGGAGGGCAGAAATCGGTGCATGGATTTGCATATTTCTTCTATGTTATTGTGTGACGATTGATTCTACTGAGAGCTTGATGTACTAAGATTTGTATGAGATTGTTACATGATCTCCATGATACATAATATATGATATTTATGGTTTTCAGCTTCAGGCTTTCCCGTTAAACAACTGTGTTACGTGAGATTGTTTTTATTTATGCTTCACATTTGTTTGCAATTAATTTTCCACAAAAGATTAACAGTGGAATGATTATGTATTTTACAAGAAGTTAATATTGTGAGATAAGGGGAATATGGATATATGAATGCTTAGTGTATACTAATTTCTACATGGTATCATAGTAGTGTTAATTCTTGAAGATTACAATTGTGAAGAATTTTTCAGTTTGTGCTGGTGGACAATTCAAATTTGCTTCATAAAATTCTTGGTGTAGAAGTTGAGTATACATTGAAATGTCTTTCAATGGGTTGCGATTGGAGTATGCCCTTGATGGGAGATTGAATTACATAGCCTGGAAGGATAGGATGGAGGTGGTGCTGGAGGATAATGGACTGAAGGAGTTCATCGATAGCGATGTTCCTAAGCCAGGATCTAGCGATGTTGCATTACTTGACGCATGGAAAAAGAAGATAGCAAAGACAAGAATAATTCTGTTGGAAGGTGTGAAGGACCATATTGTGTCCAGCCTTCATGGGAAAGCCACTCCATTTTTTATTTGGAAGGCTTTGACAGATTTTTTCCAAAGCAGTAGCGACCAGAGGAAGTTGGCGCTGAAAGACAAGCTCAGAAAAATAAAAATGGAGAAGGGCGACAATATTCCAAAATATCTCATGAAGTTTGTCCACTGTAGGGATGAACTGGGAAGTGTGGGGATTATTGTTGATGATGAAGACTTGGTGAGCTTGGCTCTCCTTGGGCTTCAAAAGATTTGGCATAGCTACAAAGACTCTGTCAATGGATGGGAGAAACTATTGGGATGGGAGCGACTTTGGTCGGATCTTGTGCAAGAGGAGATAAGGCGGGGTACTAGGGATGGCCCTTCATCGAAGAATGAAGATGAAGATAATTGTGCTTTGGCTGCCAAAGCAAGGAAAGGAAAGGGGAATAAATTTCATTCAAAATCTGATGCTAAAGGCGAGAAGCAGGATTTGTCCAAGGTGAAGTGTTTTCACTGTCACAAACATGGGCATTTCACCACTAACTGCCCACAGAAGAAGAAGAACAAGAAGGTTGTTGGAGTTGCAGCTAGAGAGGCTTTAGCCTCACAATTTGAACTTGATTTCTCTTTGATAGCATGCTTGGTTTCAAGCTATATGGGATCAGTGTGGTATCTTGATAGTGGTGCATCTTTCCATATGACAAGAGACAAGGAGTTGTTTAGTGACTTGGAGGAGAAGGACCTCCAGATGCATACAGAGATGGGTGATGATGGTCGATACAATGCGATCAGCATTGGGACCAATACCTTTGAGAGGGATTCCGGTAATCCATTCTTGTTGAAGGATGTTATGCATGTTCCAGGTCTGAAGAATTCAAAGACTTCTCGGGAGAATTCATATACTTTTGTAGCAAAGAAGAAATTCAAAGAGAACTCATAGTGCCTCATAACCCACAGCAGAATGGGTTCGCGGAGAGGAAGAACAGAACGATCATGGGTGCTGCACGAGCTATGCTTGAGAGGGAGCTAGACTTTCATGCAGTGATGGAACTGCTTGTTCCGAAAGATGAGCCTCCAGATGTGGATCAGCCACAAGAGGAGATTCAAGCAATGGAGGAGTCCACTCATGCAGAACCAAACATCAGACAAGGAAAAAAGCGAACCACAAAAGCTGAGAGACTGAAGCTTGATGTGGCACATAATGTAGGAGTCCCTACATCACAGCGCAGACAGAGACAGTCAGCTGACCAATTTACTAGATACATGGCTCTTATGAGAAAGTGTATCGTGACAGAGCCATCTTCTTTTGAAGAAGCAGTGCAGGAGCCCACATGGGTAGATGCCATGGTGGAGGAGTATGACTTCATTGTCAAAAACAGTGCTTGGGATATTGTTCCAAGGCTGGTGGGTAAATCAGTTGTAGGATCAAGATGGATCTACAAGGTAAAGTAAGTTGTTGATGGGAGCGTCGAGAAGTATAAGGAAAGATTTTTTTCCAAGGGCTTCTCACAGATCGAGGGGATTTATTATGAAGAAAAATTTGCACCTGTCGCACGGTATTCTTCCATAAGGACCATCCTTTCTCTCTCAGCGCATATGGGCTGGCACATCCATCAGATGGATGTGAAGACTGTGTTCCTCAATGGGATCATTGAGGAAGAAGTGTACATTGAGTAGCCGGAAGGATTTGAGATCTACAGCAGCGAGTCGCATGTGTGCAGGCTCAAAAGAGCGATGTATGGGCTGAAGCAAGCACCCTGTGCTTGGTACACATGGATCGACAGCTATTTCACTGGACTTGGCTTCACCAAGAGTGAGGCGGATGCAAACCTGTACCAAATTGTCGTGGAGGGTAAGATTTTAATCATTGTTCTTTATGTTGATGATTTAATACTAACGGGTGATGAGCATTTGATACACTCATGAAAGGCAGATCTTTCAAAGGAGTTTGAGATGAAGGATTTGGGCCTCCTTCATTATTTCATTGGATTTGAAATATGGCAACGACAAGGTGAACTGTTTGTGTCTCAAGGCAAGTATGCCCGGGAGATACTGGAGAAGTTTCACATGCAAGGCTGCAAGCCTATCGACACTCCTCTTCCAGGAAATTGGAGGAAAGAGGATGCTACATCGGCAGAGGTAGTGGATGTCACTTTTTATCGACAGTTGGTGGGTTTGCTCATGTATTTAGTTAATACAAGACCGGACATATGCTATGCGGTGAACCAAATTTCACAAGCGATGGTTAAGCCTACCAAGCTCTTTTGGAAGGTAGGAAAGCATGTCCTCAGGTATCTCAAGGGCACATATAAGTATGGTTTATGGTACAGACAGACGGATGAGGTGAAGTTGCATGGCTTCACGGATGCAGATTGGGCAGGCAGCCCAATAGACAGAAAGAGCACATCAGGAGGGGTTTTCAATATTGGATCCACGGCAGTTTCTTGGTACAGCAGGAAACAAAGATTCGTGGCACTCATTTCAGCGGAAGCAGAATACATGGCAGCAATTCAAGCTACATGTGAGGCTATCTGGATGAGGAAGATCCTGGTTGGTTTGTTCGGTTCACATTTAGATCCCACAGCGATACATTGTGATAATCAGAGTTGCATTAAACTCTTGATTAATCCTGTGTTTCATGATAGATCTAAACATATTGATATCCGGTATCATCATATCAGAGATTGTGTGTAGCGGAAGATCATGTTGCTTCAGTACATTCCTATGGGATCTTGTGCGAATATTACGATGAAGGCGCTCACCGGGAGAAAATTCGAATACCATGGCGAGTTAGGGTGAAGGCTAATTCCTATCTTGTTGAGAGGGAGTGTTGAGATTCAACAAGATGATGAGCTTAGTGAAAGAAGGTACGCCTTCACTAAGTGGGCTCGCAGTATATTTGAAACAAGTCTATTTTTAGACTATGTCTATTTTTAGACATGGTGATCATATTTCAGAAGTTGCAGGATGCTATTTGTGGATGGTTGGTCAAGTTGGAAAAATAGATGAAATTCTATTTTTAGAATATTGGGCGAAGTCTACTTATAGATCGTCGATCTTAAAATAGAAGTGTTGATTATTATTAGCTCTTAATAATAATCTGACAATAAACAACAACTTATTCTCTTGGAGCACTCAATTTCAGTGCACAGATTTGGAAAATCAGTGGGCTAAAGGAATTACGCAATTAGTAGGGTTTACTGGTGGTTCATGCATGGAGGACTTAATTAGAACTGAAGTGGAAAATTTATGACAGAGTTGGAAGAGTAGTTCATGGAGTTGTTATCAGTTTAACTCAGTTAATGGAGTTAAACTCAGTTGAGCTAGTTGTATCTAGTCTAACTGAATGATACACTAGTGATATTGGAGTGAATTAATTAGTTAATTAATTCAAAAATAATAACTTATTAATCAACTGAACATTACAGCAGTTAACTACAGTGCATGGCAGTTCTAGTGGAGACCCAGTGGAGAGATAGGTGAAAGGGCAAGATGGACTATTTGTTGCTATCTGTTGTGACTATAGTGATGCATTGATTGCACCACACACACATTGGAGTTTCCAATGAGGATTGCCTAGTCAAGGCAAGGGTAATTCGAATTCATTCAGAGCTATTCTTCAGCAGGGATTGCGCAGTGGAGCAGGCTAGCAGGAGGGCAGAAATCGGTGCATGGATTTGCATATTTCTTCTATGTTAGTGTGTGACGATTGATTGTATTGAGAGCTTGATGTACTAAGATTTGTATGAGATTTTTACATGATCTCCATGATACATAATATATGATAGTTATGGTTTTCAGCTTCAGTCTTTCCCGTTAAACAACTGTGTTATGTGAGATTGTTTTTATTTATGCTTCACATTTGTTTGCAATTAATTTTCCGCAAAAGATTAACAGTGGAATGATTATGTATTTTGCAAGAAGTTAATATTGTGAGATCAGGGGAATATGGTTATATGCATGCTTAGTGTATACTAATTTCTACATATTTTTCTATAGCATAAAACCCAAATATTTGAACCTGTTACTAAAATCAATGTAGAGGAATAAAAATATCCTTGAAATTAATTCATATTGACCCTAATTTCCTATTTTAAACATAATTAACAACTTAATTGCATTAATTTCCATTTTTTAGTTGAACAATAAAAATCAATAATTTCCTTGTTGTGTAGCCTCTCTTAGAGTGCCATCCCCAAACAATATTTCATCTTCCACTAAAAGGATATGGGTCAAAGGATTAGGGCTTGTCTTTGCTTAATAGTTGTAACTAAGTTACATATTATATAGGCATCTACAATTTTAATTGAGCATTCAATCACAATTAGAAAAAGCAGGGGATATAGTGACAACCTTGTCTAAAACCTATAGATGAATTCAAGAAAAATAAAGTTGACATGTTAATTAGAATCAAGGAAGAATAAAATCTAAGGCATCCCATAATGAAATTTACTAAAGAAATTACATATCCAATATGTATGAGGATCAATCAAATGTACAATCAACTCACGCGGTCTATACTTTATAAAGATCTAAATTAACCACCATTTCTCACATCTCCTTGTACTTTATTGACTATAGGTCCTATAAGAAATTCCAATGGAATCATGAATTGGCATATTAGTTAAGAAACTAATTCATTCATGTGAGATGGAATCACAGAATAACCCCTCCATATTTCTATTAATAACATTATAAATGATATTGTAAAGGGAATTACAAGGGGAAATGGTTTTGGGCCTTGTAATTGTTATATTTTCTTTCATCCAATTTCTTACTTTTTATAATAAATCCATGTTCTTGTTGACTTATACTCATATTATTTGCTCAATATCATTTAAACTTTGGTAAAAATATATTTTCTCATATAATTATGTTTAATGAGATAAAACAAATATTTTTCTTTATAATTAACCTAATAATTCGTTGGATGAGGTCTTGTTGAAAACAGGGATTGTGAAGATTTATGACGAATGACCATGTTGAAAGGGTTCGTGGCTAATTCAAGAAAAGTTATTCTTAATTTATGAGATGGAATTATTGGTTTATTTGTTGAAGATAGGAGAGTCAGCTTAATTTAGAAATAACATTCTAAGAATCTTTGATTCTCAGGAATGTTCCTTATTCTGTAAATCTTCTGTTGTAACTCTCCTTTTTGTGATATATAAACAAGGGAATTTACCTCTGGTGGTTGGTTGTACTTTTGTAAAGACAAAACTAAGTACAAATATTTTGATTGTAATTATCTCTCTAAAGGATCATAATGCAAGGGTTTTTTACTTGATTTCATTATAATCAACTCTCTCTTAATATGAATTTATTTTAGAGTCAGTTTGACTCTGGGAAGTTTGGGTCGCCTTCCTGGACGAAGCATTGTCTTACTTATGTAAATTAAATTAGATTATATTCATGCTATCTCTTCATTCATAATAGACCTCCTTCAATTCAAGTTATAGACGGTTATTGAAGAGTTCATTTATGTTTTCTACAGCAATAGCATTCACTGCACTATCTCGTTTTGTTGTTTCCTCGGTAGATGTTAGATATACCTTCGATTTATTATTGTTGTTTCTTTAATTCTTTGTCGGTGTTTCTTTATTGTTGTTTCCAAAAGAATTGTTGCTAAATTACATATCTTATGATATTATTTTATGAATGGTTAGATAACTGATAAGTCTAAAATTGAGGCTATTTATGTTTTTTCTTAGTTAGAAAATTTATTCAACAATTAGTTGTGCATTTAAATTTCCTTTTCGTAGTGAGATTTTATTCCATTAAAGATTTACCTTGTTGATAATTAGGATCAATTTTCTTGTGCAATAAATATTTAGATTTTATATTAACTCATATAGCACAAGCATTAGCTGTTGAAAGCCTGTTCCATAGACTTTGTTGACTTCCTTGAGATAGAAAGATGGATCCCTGGGTTGATGAATTAATGTTTAGTACTTTTCTTTTTAATTCATAAATAGTCTTGAAATTTTGGCTTCATTGTCGGGGAGGCTACCTGTTGGGTTGATGGCCATAAGACTCAAAATGGACTCTGCTCTGCGCGCTCCACTCCTCAATCTGCGGAGTCTTTCTCTACTACTTTCTTTGAGGGTTTCACATGTGCAACACTACCAAAAAGTTGTTATCATACTAATGGTTGGTTATAGATGCATACCTAATTCTCTGAGGGTTGGATCTTAAATATGGAAGCTAAGAACATGCACATGCACCTCTGTTAAACTTGTGTTGGTTTCTTCCCTTAGCCAATAGTTTCAGTTCATATAATATGCATGACTAGGAAATAAAATTGAGGTAGGAATCAAAAAGAAATAATTCCAAAAACTACATTTACAAGCAACAATACCTTGGGCTACGTTGTCCTTGGACGATCGATCTTCATAGACGATATCATTCAAAAATTAGAGTCTCAGGCTTCAATAGGACCCCGAAAAGTATCCTTAAAAGGATATGCTACTATTACCACTCCTGTAATAGAATAATTTGCTCCAGCGGAAGCTGGTATTCACGAGAAAATTTTGGGTTATGAAGAAAGTTTGCATTCATCATTAATTGAACATCCTAATATTCCTGACAAGAGTGAAGGGTACTCTTGTAACTTGAAAGGAGGAGGTGAAACGAGAAACTTAAATTTATAACCTACTAAACAAGATCCTCATGTAACATCGATATCAATGGGAGAAATTGTGGTGACTGACTTAGGAAGTATTGTAAGACCCATACAAGGTCCAGAATCTCAACATCTTACTGTTCCTTTTCAATTGGTACCCCCTGATTTTGGAACCATAGAGGAATATTAGTAGAACTTTGACCAAATGACAAGACAAGTAAACACATCAGCCACCTCGACTTCAACTCTAGAATTTCCTATTGTTGATCTACAAGCAAATGCACCCATGAAATCCATACCACTCTAATGTCTTCCAAACTTTCATGGATTGGCCTCAAAATACTTGGATGAATTTTTGTTTGAATTTGATTTTTTTTGCCAAGGAAATTACTACACCATCGATCAACAAAAACTAAAATTGTTCCCCTCTACCTTGAAGGGAGCATCATTATGATGTTTTATGGGATTAGGAGGTAGTACCATTAATTATTGGGATGAGATGAAGGAAACAATTTTTTAAAATTACCAATATTATTATCAATCCATAGATTTAAAATAAGAAATATTCAATATGACATACAAAGAGGACGAGACTTTAGAAGAATACATAGAAAGGTTTCAGTATAATCTGCAAAGGTCACCATATACTACCCTTCCTAAAGAAGTATTAAAAAATTCCCTTATTATAGGAATTAAAGATGAATGGATAGAAACACTCAATTTAATGGGGAAGGGAGATATTTATAAGGAAGAGTATGATGATATTTTTAAATTTTATATTAGGTGCTCTTGTGGAAACGCAAGGACTAAGCCTAGAATACATGACCCTCTGACTAGAGCTAACATGACTATGGGTAGAGGAGTCACTCAGGCGGAAATCGGTAATTTGTTAGAAAATTTCAAAAGCAATATTTTGAGTACCCTGACTACACAGCTTGATGTTTTTCAGGTGAAACAAAAATAGGAAGAGGTAGAAAAAACATTGGTGATTTATTGTCCTCACTGTTGCAAAAAGCATGGCTACCAGGAATGTTCCTTGGATGCAATTGAAGGTTGTGCCATATGTTCAAAATATTATTCGACTAATCATTATCCATCCCTCCTAGGATTAAACATTGTTTTTAAGGAAGTGTGGGAGGAACCTAAACCAGCATATATTGTGGCTTAATGGTGACAATGGAAATATCTCCCTCCAGGTATGTCCTGGACCCACAATATCCTGAAAAAAAAAAAAAAAAAATATCTTGGACCCACCTGGTAGAGTCAACAATATCCTAGCACATCATGGAAAAACTAGAAATACTCAACACCATCCTAGCCAAATCAACCATACCTAGGATCCACATGGAAAAACCAACCATACTTTGGGTCGCCCTGGAAAAGTCCATAAAACACACAATTCCCTTCCCAATGGTCGAATCAAACAACTGAGGGGCTAGTATGGCCTAAAAATTGGCAATGTTATTCTAGTCTTGTTAATCATCCATTAGGGGTGCTACCTCAGTCACATCCACCATCATCGCAACCACAACTTAGGTTTCCATCAAACACTTCACCACCGCTACTTCCCGTACAACAAAATCCCAACCCGAATAATAGACTTGTTAAACTTCTATAAATATCAGATACTTTTGATTATTGTCTTCTCTCTCTAGAATGTAAAAAAATCTAATTGAGATAAGGGCAGACAATTCCTATAAAAAACCCTTTAATCAACTCTAAGAAATCATAAAGTGAAAAGCACTATAAAGAGCATAACTAATCTGAAAAATATTCAACAATGTAACTTATGGTGGATCATAATCATCTTCTGACCCTACCAAAAATTAGAGAGAAACTAAAGTTACAGTTATTGCTCCTCCATTTCAGGAAAGACTGACTATATTTAAGCAACCTATATATCTTGAATTTGATCTAATGGGACAATTGAAAAATATTCGTGTTAAAATTCATATTTTGTAGGTTCTCTAAGACATTCCCATCTATGCAAAAAACATTAAAGAATTATGTGTTAAGAAACCGAGAAGAAAGCCTAAAGACCCCACTATTCATGTGATTGGGAAACTATTTGATTTAAATCTTAAGGAAGTAGATTCCTATGAAATATGATGAGCCTAGAAATATTGTAGTCAATGTTTAGGTGGGAGGCATTAGTTTCCAAAACACTTTCGTGAACTTGAGATCTGCTATCAATATTATAACATTAAAAGCATGTATTCTCCTTATGATGCATGAGCTGAGACTGACACCTACTATGTTGGAATTATTTGATAGATGTGTAATTAAACCAAAATGAATTATTGAATATATCATAATTTCAGTAGAATCTTAGGAGTTCCCTTTCGATTTCTTGGTTCTCAATCTTAAAGATAAACTAGAAATTCATCCTCTTATATTAGGCAGGCCTTGGATTTCCATTGTCGATGCATATATTGAATGTCAAACAAGGGAAATTAAAATATCTAAAGGAACAACCATTAAAATCCTTACCCTTTATCCACATGTTAAACCCAACGTAGAGTCTGGTAACCCAACAGGGTTCTCTTCCGATTATGAAGAAGTGAAATTGCATCTTGTCCTCACTATTAAAAAATACCTTAGCTTTAAACAACAAATTAAGGATGATACCATTAGTAGCTTTATTATTCAACCATATGTTGTACAATATCCAACTTGTCAAATGTTGGAAGCTATGTTGGATAATGAAGCTCAAGGTAACCCTTTGGAATATTTCACTAGTGATCATATTCCTACGACAATAGTTCATAATAGTGTTCCATTGAAATCAAGCCTGGTAAATCATTAAACATTAACGCTAACCTAACTGACTCTTAGTGTGAATGACCAATACAATTCTTTCAGAAGCATCAACAAGATTTCGACTAGGATTACACATACATGAAGGGAATCGATCCTAGACTCTGCACACATCATATCTATATAGAGAAATATGGCCACCCTATTTGTCAATCCCAAAGGAAATTAAACCTACAAATTAGGGATGTAGTTAAAAAGGAAATTTCAAAATTGTTCAATTCTGACTTTATATATCCCATATATGATATTCAATGGGTTTCACTGTTAGTTTTCGTCCCTAAAAATAATGGGAAGTGGAGCATTTGTGTAGATAATAGGGAATTAAACAAAAACACGCAAAAAGCAATATAACCCCGTATTTATGATTTCAAGGAATGATTCAAAATTTGTTATAAATATCGATGCCTCAGTGTTATACTTAAAATATCATTCCTAGAAGTTGTCACATTTTTCATATATCATTCAAATTATTATAATCTTGCTACAAAAAGGGAATATATATTCTACTAACATTAATGGAATGCATCATTCGAATATCATTCTTTATTTTTTTACATCTATCTATTCTCTTCAATCAGTATCGCCCTTATTTTATTAAAAGGTTTCAAGTCAATTAATAATTATAACAAAAAATTTCATATTTCAGAAGTGGTATCTTAATTTAATGATTGAGTTTTTGGTGATGGATACATAAATAAATCACACAATAAGTCATATGGAGGTATTATTTTTTTATTCTCAAAATTTGAAATGACTGCATTACTGAGCTCTCCTCTCTATTGAAATTAATGTAATCACTTGCTCAAGAAATCCATTAAATTTAATTGGGGGTTGAAGGTACAATTTCATGATGCTATTAATTTCTATTGTTACATCTGAATGTTGTGCCATTATTCATGAGTTGTTACTGCATTTACGAAAGTTGGAAAGCTAGCACAACCAACTTCAATAATTCACAGAAGCATGTAACCAATTTGAGAAACAGAATCAAGTTGCATACACAAGTATGGGGGGTCAGCCGATTAGATACGAACCGAGCCATCTACAAGCCATAGATGAAGCACGCAACATTTTGAACCAGATATCATGGGTGTAGTATTTTATAGAAATCCAGGTTTAGATAGAGATGTTGCATTAGAATTCATGAAAAAATTGAACAATGGAATGATGATGGTAAATAATTTACAGGTTCAAGTAAATGAAGAAGTTATAGTTGAAGCTACAAGGCTAGTAGTAGCAGGAGAAATATGGTATGTCGATCCACACACTTTGCTCCAAAATTCAGTTGTTGTTTCTAGACGATGGAGACAAATTGGTAAGAAAAGAGAAGGGGTATAATCCCAACTAATTTTCAAAACCTTGGAAGGAGGTAGCATAAATATTCCAAATATATATCACATGTGATGGAATATATGACTTGGTTAGAGGTAGCCACCATAGGTTGTTGGCGTATTTGTGACAAAAGGTATTTATGAATATTTCCTTTTTCTTGAAATATATGTTACATGAAACAACGATTAGAGTTAGAAAGGCTAAAGAACCTTTTGTATTCATAAGCTACCATGGATTGATAAAATTGTTAGTTATGAGGAGATTACAATAAACCCAACAGACTTGGGAAAATTTCATTAGGGTAATTGAACAGGTTGTGAATGAATCGAATAATCGTGAGGAAGTTCTTCCAGAAAATATTCCAAAAAACCCTGAAGTTGCTACGGATGGTGAAAATTTTAAAATTGGAAATGATAGCGAGAACCTTGAAACCACAGTTATTAAGGAAAATATTGAATTTATAATTTGAAGGAGAAATTTTGGGGAGGAAGAGAATTTTGAAATTGATGCAAGAAAATATCATTTGGAAAAATCAGTTGATTTTTTGATATCATAGCAATCTAATTTCCCTCTACGTAGAGAAGAAGTGGGGAAAGAAAAATTTGTGGCATTAGAAGAATGAACCTCAATTGTACAAGGAATTTCCAAATCTAGCACTCTTCAAACCAAAACTACTTACTTAAGTATACCCCACTTTGAGGCTATCTATTCCAAAACCATCTATGTAGAAATTCCTCAAGTTGAAGTTTCATAGTCAGAATGTGTAATATCTGAATGTACTCCACTTGAAATTTTGCAACCATAAGCTTCTCTATTAGGAACTCTGATCATTGAAAAATATAGTGAGCTAGAGATACAAATTGCCTCTTTTATGGCCATCTTACCTATAGGAAGGAGAAGGTCATCTCGATTGTCTAAACTAAACCAATGGCTCAACTACTCCCATCTCATGTCCCTAGGGAATTCAAATTCCTTTTTAGGAGAAATAGATATAACAGAGGAAAATTCTTGTGTGAAAGGGGAAATTTGTCAAGATCAGCCCATGCAAGAATTACTAGAAACAGTGATAACCTTGATTCAATTAGATAAGGAATAAACTATGATTTTATTGTGACATAAAGAATAAAAGGTGCATGAAGATGAGAAAGACCTCGAAAAAATTCGAGAATCATGTGAGGATAATTTGGATAAAATTGTTTAGAATATTGAAGATGCAGGTACTAGAGAAAATAGATTCAGATCAAGAAATACCTAGTGTAGAAGTGGAGCAGACATTAGAAAAGGTGGAAGATTTATTATAACTTTTGGATAAGGAGGAAGGATTGGTTGATGTGACTCAAGATAATTTTATTGATCCCTCAGTCCATATAGGTCATTAGTTTCCTATTGATATTTTAGCAACCATAAATCAGGTACCTCCCATTAATTCTCTTACGACTGCAAATCATGAACCTCCCATCGACTATGCAACTACCACAATCCAAGAACATTAAATTATTTTTAGATGCAAAACTCGGAATCTCCATAGACTTCATTTTTTATTCTGTGTTTCGAGTCTAAATCAAGACTCATCTTCAGGACAAACATTATATTAGTTCTACAGCTACTACGGTTAAAGAGCCTTTTTTTATTCTCTAATTGATGGTGTTCAAAAACCTATGTTGATGTCTCAATTACTATGGTTCAAGAGAATTCCATTGAATCCTCAACAACCATGGGACAAGAACCCCCAGTTGATCCTTTAATTTCTATTTTTCAAGAACATTATGTTGACTCCTCGATTTTTATGGCTTGTGATCTTCCTACTAATTCCTTGGTTGTTATAACTCAAATAATTCCAACTCTTTTTCCAGCTACCAAAACTTAGGATTCTCTTGTTTATTTTCCAGAGTATAAATTCTATACTCCACCTATTATTTCTTTGATTGTTCCCTGTGTAAGTAGAAGTAGAAGATGAAAATCAGAAAGTATAGAAGAAGGAAGGGACAAGGTGAGAAATAGGCTCTTCAGAATATTTGTCACTTTGAAAAAGGAGAATGTTGCTCTAAAAAGGAGGATATATGAATTAGAGTGACAGTTGGCAAAAGGAAACTAGGCTTGTATTGGCTGGAAGAGAAATGTTTCAAGGAAATGTAGGACCAGTAGGAAAAGAAAAATCTTTGCATATCAAACCATAAAAATGCAAATCAAAGAAATGATTCAAATAGGGACAAGAGTGAAAATAGATATTGTGCCTCCATATTCTCTCATGATTATGAAAGTTGAAATACAAACATTAAAGAAGATTGTAGCTAAGTATCAGTGGGAGGCGGTTCCTCAAGATTAATACAGAAGTTGGTGAAAAAATTCTATGCACTGACACATGTGAAACTAGAAGCAACTAAACATCTGGTTGACGCCTGAAAAAAAAAAAAAAAAAAAAAATAAATAAATCCATGAGTTGCAAGAACAATTTCACAAATTGACCCGAGAAAGGGATGAAATTTGTTCCATGATTCCATATGTTTTGTCTTGCAGAGCCCCATCCTGTAATTATGCCCTATTTTTAATGGAACAATACTTAATTCTTAAGATTCAGGAAGTCCAACATGGCTTTCCTTATGACTTTACTAATGTTTTGAATTTCATAATTATTTTCCATTAGCAAAACAAACACACAAAGTATATTTTATGTGAACTTTATATGCATAATTTTATGTTGATGGAGCAAAGAAATGAAAACATTGTTCCCTTTGTTGGAGACATGCAACTTCAAGACCTTACATATTTTTCACAAAACTAGATAAAATGGTAGAAGGCCTACAATAACTACGAGCATAATGAAATAAATTGTGAGCTATGGGTTCGAGGAGAACCTGAGAACGCATTCACCACATTCTGTAACCATAATATATTTTATAAATATTCGAATGTTTGCTCTGTACTCAAATATATTCATCTGGGATTATTTGTCTCAAGTTTGAATTTTTGAAGGACATCAAAGATTATGCAGTAAAAGGAGCTAGAATTAGATGGATGAAATATTCATGAGGGGTGAAGAATAAGGAACCCTTTGGCCTCCATAACTTCTAGCAAGCTCTTTCCAAAGTTCATGTTTATATTGAAATTGTAATGGAGTTAAGAGTTAATTGGATGGGATGTAGGTATTGATGCCCCATGATTTGGTGTCCTCTTCCATTTTATTGATTTGATCATGATTTTTCTAAACAAACTAAGTATTCGTCTCTCCAAGAAATCAAGTACAGGACCATATTTAGGTACAAAGGAGAAGAAAATTATGAAGCTTACTCCTTGACTACCCTTCATGTTAATTATGTGTTTTCTCTATCTCGAGATTAATTGCATGAGGACATGCAATTAGGTCAATTGGGGGTGATTTTGGGCCTTGTAATTGTTATATTTTCTTTCATCCGATTTCTCGGTTGTTATAATAAATCCTTCTTGTTATGACATATATTCTGTTATTATATTCCGGCACATAGGAAATAGTTAAGAATAACTTATTCTAGTGTAGATTTAGGTAAAGTGTGTTTCTTTACCATGTACATTTGTAACTTATAATCCGATGGTCACGATTTGTAGTGATCCGACAGTTATCTCTTTCCTCGGTATTAACGACACTTGATCCATGGATTAACACCCGATTGGTCCATGATCTCTATTTAAAGAGAATGGAGGGTCATTTTTCTGGTAACCGTTTATGAGAGAAACATATGTAACTTTTCTTTTTATATTAATAAATTTCCTGAAGTAGCCACATTAGCTCAGGCCATGGACTGTTTCCCTCTTTGAGGGTTTTAACCATGTGATTATACTGGTGTACTGATTTGTGATCTGTTTGTGAGTAGTGACCTTTGGTTCTTGATCTACGAAACTTACCCTGTAAATTCCTACATGGTATCAGAGCTATTTTGAGGGTTGCATCTGTTGTTGATCAAAATCCAAAGCCGGTTTGACTGCATGAGAATTTTGTTTTGTATATCTACTATTTCTGAAAATTTTTGGGCTTGGAGAACTACTCTGTTGTGTCTGGAGCATTTGTTACAGTGAGGAACGCCTTTCATTTCATGTGAAAAGGTTTCCGACTACCCAATTTATGACAGTTTATATCTGGAGGTATAAAGCATCGGTTTTGCAGTTATATTTGTTAATAGTTCTGCTTATTTCAGTTCCCTCTGTTTATTTTCGGTTTTTAGGTTTTATCTTTTAGCCGGATCTATACCCTCTTCGCTGTGCTCTTTTCTCTGCGCTGTGTGTGATCTCGGCAAATCAGAAACATGAAAAGGGATTTTTTTTGCTGCGTATGCTCTTTCCCAACGTCTTTGTGTGATCTCGGGAAAATAAACAAGATCAAGCATGAGGGTTGATAGGAATGTCCATTGCTCAAGATCTTCGATTTCACATCCTTGACATTGACACCCTTGATAAAGCCCTGGAAAAGCTAAATACTATTTTTGGAATTCAAAATCAAACCAGGGCCCACAAGCTTGAAAATGAGTTGCTTACTTTGGACCCCAATAATTTCTCCTCTATTGAAGATTTTTTGTTCAAATTCAAGACCCTTAGACTTCTTTTAGAAGGGTGTAAGGTAAAAAAGGAAGATGGTAGCCTCATCTATTGCATTCTTTCTAAGCTTGGCCCTGCATACTCTGTATTTTTTTCCGCCTTCCATTCCACTAGAGAAGCCATCTCTCTTCAAGAACCACCTACAAGAATCCCTCTTTTGATTCCTTTTGTGATTCTTTGATAAGAGAACAAGAAAAACTCTTACAACTTGGCCTTATCACTTCTGGAAATGATTATAAGAAAGCCTCAGCATCCCAACAGTAATCATATTAAAATAATCCCAAGAAGCAGTATCCTAAAAATTATGGTCCTAAACCAAACAAGGGTCCTAAGAAATTTCAGCTGCAAACTGAAAAATAAAATCACCAAAATGATAAAGAAAATAAAAACAAATGGAAGAAGACCGATAGACATTGCAATTTTTGTAATCATGATGGCCATATAGAGTCCAAATGTTTTAAGAATATGGAAGCCTTAGAAGCAGCAATGAATAATCACAACATCAATTTGGAGCACTCTTCACCTTCATCTTCAGGAATGGCACTTTCTGCTTGTGGTTGTAAAGCATCAAGATCTGGTTATGCATTAAATGTATCTTCCTCTTCTCCTTCTCATGAGTGGCTCATTGATTCTGGAGCTTCTTACCACATGGCCAAAAATAAAGCTATGTTTTCTTCTTTAAATGATTGCAACACCAAACATATTTATGTTGGTGATGATAGATCTCTTAGTGTTGTAGGATCTAGAACCATTCATCTCGATAATGGTTAGTTTAATGATGTACTATGTGTTCCTACCTTGTCATGCAACCTTCTCTCTGTTTATCAAATAACTCATTCATGTGAAGGGAAAATAGTAGAATTCTCACCTCATGATGTTGTAATAAAGGACCTCAAATATCTTAAACATGTTTTAGCTACTGGCATTGCTGATGATTCCACAAGGTTGTATAAGTTTGACAACTTTGGGTCATCCTGTCTTCCCTCTGTTTTTGTCGCTCATAATGATGATGTGAGCAAACCTTGGCATGAGAGATTTGGTCACTTAAACTATCTCTCTCTTCAAACTCTATGTAAGGAAAATATGGTGACGGGCCTTCCTATGGTATCTTGCCAAGATGGTGTTTTCTCCGGATGTGTACTCAGAAAATATCATCAAGATATTTTTGACAAACGTGCCTCTTGGCATGCTTCAGCCCCTTTGCAGCTTGTGCACAGTGATTTATGTGGTCCACTTCCTGTTGTTTCTTTCTCTGGTTGCAAGTACTTCTTAACTTTCATTGATGATTTTTCCAGACGCACTTGGGTATACTTCTTAAAACTCAAGAGTGAAGTTTTTAACATGTTCTTGGCCTTTAAGGCCTTTGTTGAGAAACAATATGGACATCAAATTCTTAAGTTAAGATCAGAAAATGGAGGAGAATATGTTAACAACAAATTTATCAACTTCTGCTCTAAGCATGGCATTCAATTGCAACATACTGTTCCATATACTCCACAACAAAATGGTGTAGCTGAAAGGAATAATCGCACCTTAAAAGAAATGGATAATTGTATGCTTCAATCTAAAGGACTTGGTCTCAATTTTTGGGCAGAAGCCATTAACTGTGCAAATTACATAGTAAATCGCACTCCTACTAAGGTTTTAAAGAATATAACTCTAGAAGAAGCCTGGAGCTCAATCAAACCAAATGTAAGTCACTTTCGTGTTTTTGGAAGTGATGCTTGGGCCCATATTCCAGATACAAAACATAAAGCCTTAGAACCTAAGAGTGAAAAATGCATTTTTGTTGGATATTTTGAAGATGTCAAAGGATATAGACTTCTTCAACCAAAATCTAAAAATATAATCATTAGAAGAGATGTAAAATTTGATGAAAACCGCGAGCCTAGTGCGGCGGGTGTGCCACCTTTGGCCTGCGAGCCTGATTCGGCATATGTGCCACCTCTCTTTCTCTCTCTTCTATTTTTAATAGCATTCCTTCTATTTCAGATGATGACAGCGAGGATGAAAATTCTCCTCCACCTCTTGAAATTGTTCCTTTTACCCCACCGCTTCCAATATGGGTCCGCTCTACTCGGGATGCAGCAGGTTCTCTTGTAGGTGACCCTGCCGATCGACGACATACACGATCTCAGTTCGAAAGATCCTCTTCCTTAGTGGCTCAATTTCTAGAAAAACTTGATCCATAAACCTTTGAAGAAGCATCCGGTCATCCAGATTGGGATAAAGCTATGAATGAAGAGTATCATTCCTTATTGGAAAACGATACTTGGGATCTTGTTCCTCTTCCAAAAGGAATAAAACTTGTCAGATGCAGATGGGTTTACAAAACCAAGTTTGGACTAGATGGAAAAGTGGATAAACATAAAGCTCATCTTGTTGCTAAAGGATTTTCTCAAGTTGAAGGCATTGAATATACTAAAACCTTCTCCCCTGTTGCCAAAATGAATTCTATCTTCCTTGTTCTTTCCCTTGTTGCCTCCTTTAAATGGGAATTCCATCGGATGGATGTTAACTATGCCTTCTCACATGGAGATTTACATGAATAAATCTACATGGAACAACCCCCTAGATTTATCCAAAATGACTCTAGCCTTGTTTTTCGCCTTAAGAAGTCTCTCTATGGTCTCAAACAAGATCCTCGGGCTTGGTATGCCAAAATAGATAGATTTCTATTAGATAATGGCTTTTCTAGGTGTCATTCTGACAACACTGTCTACACCAAAAAAGTGGGTAAGTCCTTCACCATCCTTGTTCTTTATGTTGATTATCTTATCCTTACTGGTAGTGATCCAAACCATATAAACCATGTGAATTCTAGCCTCAAAAAGAAGTTTGAAATGACATACTTAGGACACTTGCATTATTTCCTTGGTCTTCAAGTCTTGCAATCCAAGGAAGGCATTACCCTCTCTCAATCCAAGTATGCATGTGATCTTCTACACCACTTTCACATGGAAGAATGTAAGCCACCCCTTCTCCCTTTCAATCTGGATTCAAGCTTTCAGTCACTTGTACTACCCCTGAAGTTGATGCTACCTTATATCGTCAACTTGTTGGTAAACTTCTGTATCTAACCCATACCCATCCTGACCTTTCCTTTGCTATTGGTCTTGTCGCTCGGTTTATGCACCAACCTCATGAAAGTCACTGGAAAGCAGCTAAAAGAATACTTTGATATATTCAAGGTACAGTTCAGTTCGGGATTCATTATAGTGCAGGAGCATCTCCATTGTTGATTGGTTTCACTAATTCTGATTGGGCTAGTGACCCTGATGATCAAAATTCTACTGCAGGATATGTGTTCACTCTTGGTTCATGACCTATTACATGGTCTTATAAGAAACAAAGTGCCATCTCTCTTTCTTCAGTAGAAGAAGAGTATCGTGGTGCAGTTGAAGCCAGCAAGGAAGCCATGTGGCTTTGTCAGATCCTATCTAAATTTGGTGTCCATCAGCAGCATCCAACTACACTTTGGCGTGATAATAAAAGTGCCATTCAGCTATGTAAATATCTAGTTCAACATCAGAGTATGAAACGCATTGAACTCCACATACACTTCATCAGAAAGCTCATTCATGATCGTGTTCTTAAAGTGCAGTAATGTCCAACCAATGATCAAGTAGATGATATCTTTACAAAGGCTCTCATAGAAGCAAAGTTTACCAAATTTTGATCCATGCTTAGAGTTCAGGAAAGTTTTCATTAAGGGGGTATAGGCTCTAATGCCTCCTTCCTTCTCCTATTGTGTCACTTTTGTAAATCCTTCAATCCTATCCCAATTTTTTCTTAAGGGGGGATGTTAGGATATTTCGACATATAGGAAATGGGCTTCTTTTGTGTCACCTTTGTAAATCCTTCAATCATATCCCAAGTTGTTCTTAAGGGGGGATTTTAGGGTATTTCGACACATAGGTAATAGTTAAGAATAACTTAGACTAGTGTAGGGTTAGGTAAAGTGTGTTTCTTTACCATGTACATTTGTAACTTATAATCTGACGGTCATGATTTGTAGTGATCTGACGATTATCTCTCTCCTCGGTATTAACGACACTTGATCCATGGCTTAACATCGGATTGGTCCATGATCTCTATTTAAAGAGCATGGAGGTTCATTTTTCTGGTAATAATTTATGAGAGAAACATATGTAACTTTTATTTTTATATTAATAAATTTCCTGAAGTGGCCGCGTTGGCTCAGGTCATGGACCGTTTCCCTCTTTGAGGGTTTTAACCACGTGATTATACTGGTGTACTGATTTGTGATCTGTTTGTGAGGGGTGACCTTTGGTTCTTGATCTACGGAAATTACCCTGTAAATTCCTACATACTCATATTATTTGCTCAATATAATTTAAACTGTGGTAAAAATATATTTTCTCATATAATTATGTTTTAAAGAGATAAATTAAATATTTTTCTTTATAATTGACATAATAATTAGTTGGGTAAGATCTTGTTGAAAATAGGGATTGTGAAGGGTGTGTTGAAAAAAGATCGCGATGGAGAAGCTTAGGGTTTCCTGCTCCAAAACCCCAGTCGTCACAGTGTTCTCTGTGGCCGCAACAGCATCTCCCTACACTCGGCATCAAGAAGTCCTCTGCCATTGCCAGGAGAGCCCATTCCTACTGCGGAATGCAATCTCCCAAGGGTGTGAAAACCATTTCATTTCCTCTGATACAGCTGTGATTGCAGCTGCACCTCCCTCAAATCTGCAGCTTGGAGCCATCAACAGCTGCATGAAGAGCTCGATTTGGCCTCAAGACGTCATCAACCAGAATCATAAGCGCCAGATCTCTATTTTGGCCGCCAATGCAAATGCTGCCTTCGTTGATTTGCAGCGAAGCATTGCCATTTTTAGCAAGAAAGGCCAGGAAACGCGGCGAGTTGCCCACATCCCCTGTCTGGCCACCGCCGCATTGGGACACTCAGCACTATTTGGTCCAACCGCCGATAATCCTCATATATTTTCTCTCAAAGCTAAAATCCCTCTAGATTTGGGGAATCCAGGAATTTGCTCAGTTCAGAAGCTGGCTATAATTGGAGAACAGAAGCTTTCAGATCATTCACCCTCCGCTTACCAGATCCATATCTCTCTTCTATCTGGTGGAACAAAACTGCTATGGGTGCGAGCCACGAATCTGGTGCAGGATATTCTTCAAGATCTCAAACGCAGATTGGGGATCCCCTCAAATCTCACGAGGCTGCTTTATGGAGGTACACAACTTGAAGATTCTCTACCCCTGTCTCATTACAATATCAAAAAAGATGCTTCAGTTATGCTCTCCCTTCGTTTGAGAGGAGGCGTTGTTGGGCAATCCTCCTCGGCTGCTTCCTTCTCCTACAAGGATGTGGCTCATTTGCATCCATCTAAGAGAGCCACTCAACCAGCTGAGGCTCCCAAGCCTTTCCTGGTGGACAAAAGGGAGGAAACACCTTCCATTGAGATCTCCCATCCAACTTTGGAGGACCAATTTCATACATTTGCAGAAAAGGCTATCATTTGCAGGTTTAATGGCATAAGGCCTCGAACTGCAGATCTCTATCAGTGGATCCATTCCAACTGGACCAACAACTGTAAGGTCTTCTTTTGCTCGAAAGGCTTCTTCATTGTGGCTTTTGCTTTCAATGAAGACTATCAGAAGGCATTAACGGAAGGCCCCTGGTTCTGGGGATCAGCAGGGGTCTTCCTTACTCCTTGGTTTCCATATTTCGACCCTTCTACTGTTGTCATCACCAGACTTCCCATTTGGGTCAGGCTTCCAAATCTACCTGCGCACCTCTGGCACTTCGCAGTCTTCCAAGGAATTGGGAACACTCTAGGTCGCTTCCTGACCACATACACCTCAAGGGGGGAGAGAGGAATATGCACATTTGGCAGAATTTGTGCAGAAATAGATATCAGTAACGGGCTACTTGACAAGATAAATCTCAAAATTGGGGACTTCCATTGGACCCAAACCTTGGACTATGAGAACACCACCTTCCAGTGTCGTCACTGCCATCAGACAGGACATCTCCAAAACTCATGTGCCACGTTCCTCGACAAAATGAAGATTAAAAAAAGGAAATCCAAATCGAAGGGCTAGAAGCCATGTGATCCACCTCCCATGGACGACATTGATTCCTTCAGCTCGGACGAGGAGGAAAAAGATGCGAATGAAGAAAATGATGAGCAGGCAAAGGACCCCCCCTCGGCCAGCCCTACGGATCCTTCGGCATTGCAGATATCGCAGAAACGCTCACATGCGCCCTCTTCTTCTGATTCAGATAAGGAGGCTCCTCCTTCATAACAGAATTGTCAACAATTGGTTCCTGTCCAATCAAATCACAATGGCTGGGTTAAAGTCAGCAAAAAAAAAGTGAAAAAATGTCGTTTGGAGGTTCCTACCCACTCTGGGTAGACCCAGTTGTCTCGCTTTATGCTTTCAGTTCTTCTTGTTACTTTCTGCTTGTACTAAGTTTCTTATAGGGGCCGAGGTTGATATCTATCATTTCCAGCTCCCCTGTTTCTTTACTTTTCCTTTTGGCAAAGCTCTGATTGTACTATATGGTTTTTTCTTAATAGATTTAGTCTTATTCAGAAAGAAAATAGGGATTGTGAAGGTTTATGAAGAATGACAATGTTGAAAGGGTTCATGACTAATTCAAGTGAAGTTGTTCCTAATTGAAGAATTAGTTATGAGATAGAATTCTTGGTTTCTTCGTTGAATATAGGAGGGTCAGATTAATTTAGAAAGAGCATTATGAGAATCTTTGATTCTCAAAAACGTTGCTTATTATGTAAACCTTTTGTTGTGACTCTACTTTTTATAATATTAAAACATGGGAATTTACCTCTGGTGGTTGGTTTTAATTTTGAAAATATATAACTAAGGACAAATATTTTGATTGTAATTATATCCCAGAAGTATCGTAATTCAAACACTTTTTACTTGATTTCAGTATTGTCAACTCTCTCTTAATTTGAATTTCTTTTAGAGCCAGACTAATTCTGGGAAGTTTGGGCCCACTTCCTAGACGAAGCATTGTCTTACTTGTGTAAAGTAAATTAGATTAGCTTTATGTTGTCTCTTTTTTCCTGAATAGTTCTCTTTAGATTCAAATTGAAGAGTTCCTTTTATGTTTTCGATAGCAATATCATTCATCGCATTATCTCGTTTTGTTGTTTCCTCAATAGATGTTAGTTTTACCTTTGATTTCTTATTGTTGTTTCTTTAATTTTGTGTTGTTGTTTATTTATTGTTGTTTCTTCAAGCATTGTTGTTAAATTATATAACTTTTTATATTCGTTTATGAATAGTTACATAAGTGATAAGTCTATAATTGAGGTTATTTATGTTGTTTCTTTGTTAGAACATTTATTCAACAATTAGTTGTGCATCTAAATTTCCATTTTGTAGCGAGATTTGATTCCATTCGATATAAAAATATTTACCTTGTTGATAATTAGGATCAATCTGCTTCTATAAGAAATATTTAGATTTTATATTAACTCATATAGCACCAGCATTAACTCTTAAAAGCCTATGGCATAGACTTTGTTGATTGCCTTGAGATAGAAATACGGATCCCTGGTTTGATGAATTAATGTTCAATACTTAGTTGTTTTTAAGTAATAAATAGTCTCGACAAATGGGTCTAAAATCCTTAAAGGAGGGAGAATTATTCCATGGAATCAAAGCTATGAAAGTATAATCTATGGAACCTAAAATGCAGCTAGATAACCTTGATTATTTAACAAACTTTAGTAAGTAATATTTAATGAAATTATTGTCCTTTTGAAAGGATTTCACCACTGCATCTCATCCTTTGAAATCGAAATGATGACATTTACATTTTCATCTTCATCAATGAACCTAGGGAAATAAGAGATTGGTATAGTTTTATGATTGATGATAGATTTGCTCTTACTATTTACTCAAAAAAATTATGAAAAATCATGTTCTCATCACCTCGATATTCATCCTCCATTTGGATTCAGACAATTCACGGATTTTTATCACATTTTTTTCCAATTATATCTACTTAACCCCAAACCTAAACTCTTTGCATGAAAAAATTTAATTCACCTCCGTCAATTACATATTACTACTCTAAAAAACCTTGAGAAAAACCCATAATTTTTTCCTTTCCTTGAAAAGACCAAACATATTAACCAAACGGATAACCCCCCATGTTTCCAAAGAATGAATCATTATACAAATGGCTACAATAATAAAAGAGACTTAAGTGACTATATGGTCATATTCCACCCAATTACAATTGTCCCTAATTTACCATTTGAATCCAAACCTATAACTTGCTAGTTTTTCAAAAAAATAAGATAAAATTCTCTTGGATTGTTCTACATCTAAAATAGTTTTATAGATAAAACATGATATTTGGTTTGTGAATATTTAGGAGAAAGTATAGAGAGTTATTTTTAGATCATAAATTGAAGGAGAGGACTAAAATTATTTTTCCTTATACTATTTGAACAAGCACTAGTGGACCGAATTATAAATTATTATTTTCCTCTCATTATCCCTCACCTAGTATTTTCCTGAGCCAACTTCAAAATTATTTTATACGAAGAGAAATGATATCAAAGATCTAAACATCATCTAGTTGTAACCCCCCCCCCCCAACCCACCCACCACCTCTCCAATAGTGATGGGTTTTATGGGTTTTACCCACCCACCACCTCTCTAATAGTGATGTGTTTTATGGGTTTTTTAAAAGAACTTGAAAGATATTTAGAACATTTTTTTACTTAGAAGAACCATTAAAGGTTTAGGAAAAAAATATGCTCTCCCAATTTTAGAATCCTTAGGATGAAGAGCTGTAGGATGGGATAGAGGAACATTAGGGATAATCTAAGAATGTAAAATCTTATTTGAAAGGGGGATGTGTTGGACTTGAGAGGAAATCCTACATCCTTACCCATTTATGTAGCAACAATAAATTCTTGTGAAAAATACTTAGGTGGAGGAGGGAGGTTCCCTTGAAGATAGTATTCGATATCCATTGAGGACACCACTAGGAAAATAGAAGATAAAGGTGTAGACAAAGGAACCTCCTCAAAATAAACTTGGAAAAGTAGTACCAAACATAGGATGGGAACCTATCCAAAAATAAAACTCCTTAACCACCACATCTTCATCCTTATAATAGTTTCCAAAACCCATTGGTTGTAAGGGAGAATCAAAAATTAGTACTAAACCCAACAAATTCTTGGATGAAGGAAAATAAGTAGAGGTGGTGATAAGGCACTTACCAGTTCTTAATATGGAGGACTTGAAGACTTTACGATGGATCTACTACCACAAACAATATCCTTCAATGAAAGAGTTACTAAGGTGATTTGCAAAGGCACACAAATTGTTTTATCCCCCTTTGAAAAACCATCAAACTTTTCTCAACATCATATATGGTGACTTGAAGAATGATGATGGGAAAATTCTATAAAGAAGAAACTTTCTTCTCAACCGTACAACTAAAGGGCTCAAATCCTAGCTTAGCATCAAGAAACAACCTTTTCACTAAAAACTTGTTTCCTTTCCTATGAAAAAATAGAGGATCTTGAAAGGAAACTCACTCATAAAATTATTATATCTATAAGATAATCCACATAAAAAATTATGCCCACATAGTCAAGAGAGAGCCTAGTGAATATCCAATTCCTTGAAACAAAATCCACACTATCAAGGAATCCAATACCTAATCCATCTATACTAATATGTGTGACATCAACGTTATTCCCTATATCCATCAACATATGCTCATTCTAGAGTCTTGGTAGCAATGCCAAGTATTTCACCTAAATTGGTTGCATAATATCCTCCCTAACTCGAGGTGAGACAAAGCTTATAAGGAAAGTTCCATGGAGACAGAGTACCAACATCCATTTTTTTATTTTCTCTACATTGAACTTACTTTTAAAAAAAGGTCAAACATACTTACGAAAATATGTGAAACAATGACATGTAGCCTAGAGAGTTACTCCAACCTCTACTAATCCAATCATGCAACATGTTTCACAAATGGATCTACCAAATAACCTTCCAGCTAGCACTTTCTCCTACATTAGAAGAATTTGATTCAACATAAGTTCTTATCTTAAACCAAGAATACCTTTTCTACCCATAAATTCAAAAACTTATGAATTATTTTAACTACTTGAACCAAATGTGAATGTTAAAATCCCTTGGAACACCCATAAACTCTGCAACCACAATACATTATGCATCACCTTCAAATGGGATCCCTTCCAACCTACATAATCCAAAATAGCAAAATATCTAACACTCCTTTAACACCAAGGTGAAAACCACTACAATCATGAACAAATCCATGTTTCCCATTAGTGGCCTCATATATATAGCTATTACACACAAAGAAGAAAATTTCAAAGGGTGTTTTGTAGGCTACCTTCACACACTTCACCCATGCCAATTGAGTTTGAGATTCTACACAACTCACTTCACTAACAACATTGGAACCAATAAGACCCTTGTGCAGATAGGGATCATTTCCTAAAGATTGAGGCATCAAAAATATTGAGGGATGAATCCTAGAACTTATTTAAAGCAATTTTTTGGCCCTAAGTCAAATTGATGGGCCTCAAAGTTGGTTATTTTTAAGGCCCATTTTACATCTTCATACATTATTTCCCCTAAGCCATAAACTTCATGAAAAAATAATCCTTTTGATAACTAATATGACTTGTGTTCATCTAATTATAGAAAATTAGCTTATTTTAAGTTGAAATGTGACATCGTTATGCAACCATCTCATAAAATAGAGAAACGATAGATCCATGACTTGAGAAATAGCATCTTCAAGGGGGAAAGCTCCTTTACATTACATAAATGAATAATTTTTGGATGATACAAATGAAAAGACCTTGTTTGTATATATAGGATTCTAAGGGGTCACAATATAATCAAAACCTACATAACAATAATAATTTAAGGGCACAACAATAACAATAGTGGCCTTCTATGGGGCGCAAAAATAAGGGGGATACACTAGTATTATAGGGACCTAACACACCCCTCTCCTTCAAAAAAGTGTTGTCCTCAATGCTTGAGTAGTTTTGTATGCTTCTATATAAAATTCTCATCCTCCCATGTGTAATCTTCAGCGGGTAAGTTCTTCCACTTAATGAGATTGCTAGGTCCCTATAATATTAGTGTACCCGTTATTTTTATTATTAGTGTATCCCTTTTATTGTTATTGTTGTGCCCATGTAGCCCCCATAGTGTTAATATTGTGCCTCATAGAAGCCCACTATTGTTTAATTTGTGCCCTTACATTATTATTGCTATGTAGGCTTTGATTATATTGGGACCCCTTACACTCCTATATATAGAAAGTAGGTTTTTGTCATTAGAATCATCCAAGAATTGTTCATTTATGTAATTTAAAGTAGGTTTCCCCCTCAAAGAGGTTGATTTCTAACTTTTTTATCTATATTTTCTTCTATTTTGTGAGTTTATTGCATAACATTTGGTATCAGAGCTCCGAGATTCTAGGGTTTCTCTTCTTCAAATAGTTCATCTTGGAATTTTCACTATAAATTTTTTTATACGAGGCTTTAGAAGCTGAAATTTTTACCATGTAGAGCCAAAATCGTGATGACCTTCGTGTAAAAATCTCATATCTTGGTTCACTATAGTTTCGTAGATATGATATGTGGAAGTTAAGGCTTTTGTAGGCTCCAGAATTTCATCTCAAATAGGTGACCGGGGGAAAATTGTCATAACTTTCGTTTTAGGCATCGGATTGAAGTTATGTAAAAGTGGCCAAAACTGTACTTTATTTTGTATATATTTTAGATTAGAAGTTCGAAACAGTGACACATGGCACTCCGTACAAGTTCACTCTACTAAACCAATCCATAATTAGGCCATTGTGGGAGATCTAGCATAGCTTTACCTTGAAGAATCCAAATTAGGTATTACATGTGGCATTGGAAAGAAGACTCAGAGGGATACTACATGATAGAAGCTCAAATATTGGGTATTTAAAATCACATAGATACACCAGTTTCAGTATCTAACTCCGCAAAAGCAAGAAAAAAGCGTGTATCTTTTTTTTTTAATTGCATAACTTTTGTTTAGAAAATCAGTTTGAGGTGATTCCAAGGGAATACTGAATAATAGATATCATTATTGGGTTCTAAATTCCTCCCACAAATAATTCAACACTCATTAAGCCCTAAGAAATCTCTACTATGGCGCATGAAGAAGAAGTGCAACATGATATATCAAAATTATGAGACCAAGTGCAAAAAAAAACGTTCTCACAAAGAGTAACAAAAAATGAAATGGAAGCTAATATATGTGGTTTGAAGAAAGACATGAATGGATTGAAGAATGACATGGAATATAATATCGATGGTATAGAAGAAAAACTGAAAGGCAACATGGAATACATGAAGAATGGTTTAAAAGCAGACATGGAAGGTTTGATAAAGTTGCTACAAAAAATTATTCCTAATGGTGAAATGTAGTATATGAAACTCATAATGAGAACAAAAGAAATGTTAATCATGATTTCATAGACTCTAATGTTCTATTTAAGAACCACCATATTCCAAATATCGATATGAGGAAGTTTTATGGCAAGGATCCGGTAACATGGATACTACAAATGGAGAATTATTTTGATCTTCATAATGTGAAAAACACACAAAAGGTACGCATTGCATCTTTATATTTAGAATCCAATCAATTTGTATGGTATCGATGGTTTTTTTCTCGTAAACCACTTGTCACTTGGTCAAATTTTACGGAGGAAATGATAGCACATCATGAGGATACAAAGAGCAACACCTTCTTTATCCAATTGATAAATCTCAGACAAAAGGTTTCAATGGTAGAGCACATTGAGGACTTCCAAAAATTGAATATCAGGGTAGAATATACTCTATAGAAGCATAATATTGATGTCTTCATATGGAAATTAAAGGATAACATCCAACATGAGGTTTGCATTTAGGAACCTGATTCATTGGAATAGGCATTCAGGGCGGCAAGAAAAGTTGAAAGAAAAATTATGGCAACAAGAAAGTCTATCAATCACAACTATAAAGATGGTAATTTTGTTGCTTCTAGCCTTCCACAACCTGCAGGGTTGACACCACAAAAATTGGAGGAAAAAAGAGAAAAAGGGCTTTGTTATAGTTCTGATAGAAAATACACTAAAGTTCATAAGTGCGCCGAGAAGAAATTATTTTACATAGATTGTGAAGAGGAGGAAGAAAAGGAATAAGAAACATAAAAAGAGGAGGATATTCACCAGGAACCAAACCCATAGAAGGAAGAAATGAATCCAACCATTTCTTGTAATGCATTGGTAGTAATTACCACTCCTCAAACTCTCAAGATAGAAGGATATATCAAGAAAAAAAAGGTAATAGTGTTGATTGATTTTGGTAGTACACATAATTTTATTAATTTTAAGATAGCCAAGGAATTGAATTGCTTCCTATATCTAGCACCAGAATGTCAAGTGATGGTTACAAATGGAGGAACTATAAATTGTTCTTGAAATTTTCATAATATCAAGCTAACCATGGGGGAATATGTATTGAATAGTCCAATTCTTTCCATTCCAATTGGTGGTGTTGATGTTGTACTAAGATTCCAATGGTTACAATCTCCGGGGACTATACCTTTTAATTTTCAATAAATTTTCTTGAATTTTTTTTGGGAAGGAAAGGAAGTTGAATTACAGGGTATCGCGGGGAAACCGGGAAAGATAATCAGCTCAAATGTCATGAAAAGTCTTCTGAAAAATAAAAATGAGGTGTAATTGGGAAATTATGCTCACTACAGGTTCAAACATCGAAATACTATATTTCTCCATATCTCCAAAAAGTCTTGGACAATCATTCCAAGGTGTTTGAGACTCCCAAAGGTCTCCCACCTATTCGTGATCATGATCATGTTAATCATTTTATTCCAGGAAGTGTTCCTCCAAGCATCAGGCCTTATAGATATCCTTATGCCCAAAAGAGATAAATTGAACGTATGATTGCATAAATGTTAGAGGCTAGTATAATTCAACCTATTCAAAGTTCTTTCTCTGCTCCAACAGTATTAGTGCACAAGAAGGATGGATCATAGCGCATGTGTTCGGATTATAGGGAGATCAACAAGCTCATTATTAAAGATAAATTTCCCATTCCTGTCATTGATGAATTATTGGATGAATTGCATGGGGTAATTTACTTCACCAATTTATCATCAAATTAGAATGAAGACTGAAGACATTCTGAAAACAGCATTTACAACTCATGAGGGTCATTATGAATTTTTGGTCATGCCTTTTGGCCTTACCAATGCACCTTCTACATTTCAGGGGTTGATGAATTCCATTTTCAAACCATTCCTTAGAAAATTTGTGTTAGTATTTTTTGATGATATAGTAATCTACATCAAGTCTTGGAAGGATCATGTTCAACATGTTGACAGGGTACTCAAACTATTGGAGGAAGAACAATTATTTGAAAAAACCTCCAATTGTTTCTTTGGAGTACATGAGGTGGAATATCTGGGTCATATTGTATCTCATGAGGGTGTTAAGGTAGATCCTAACAAAATTAAATCCATTAAGGAATGGAAAATCCCCACAACCCTAAAGCATCTACGAGGATTTCTCAAGTTAACATGGTATTATCACAATTTTTTTAAGAATTATGGGAGATTAGCAGCACCTCTAACAACATTATTGAAGAAAGATTCATTTTCTTGGACTCCATAAGCAACTAAGGCCTTTGAACATCTTAAATAGGCAATGTGCCAAGCACCGGTATTAGCTACGTCAGACTTCACAAAAACATTTATTGTGGAATGTGATGCCTTAGGTAATGGAATTGGTGTTGTTTTAATTTAGGAAGGAAGACTTGTTTCTTTTGAAAGTCATCCAATCAAAGGAAAGTATTTACATAAATATATTTATGATAAGGAAATGTTGGCAATATTGCACGCACTAAATAAATGGTGACCTTGCCTAATGGGAAGACACTTCAAGGTAAAAACAGATCATGATAGTGTTAAATACTTTTTGGAACAAATATTATCTTCAGACGAGCAGAAAAAATGGGTCACAAAGATGTTGGGCTAATAATTTAAAATCATCTACAAAAAAGGGAAGCTAAATGTTGTTGCAAATGAACTCTCAAGAAAGGATGAGGATGTGAAGAATTTATTTGTGCCATTTCTATTATCCAACCAAATTCGATAAATGAAGCAAGGGAGGAGTGGAAGAATTACGAAGAAGTGCGGAAACTCATTCAAAAATTGCAGCAAGATCCCAATACATCTGATACATTTATATGGAAAAATAATTCATTATTGTACAAAGGTCGCTTATATATTTGTAAGAATTCCAAACTAAAACAAAATATTATTTTCTAATTTCACACCTCTGCCTTAGGAGGACACTCGAGATTTTTAAAAACTTACCACATAATAAAGAAATATTTTTTTTTGAATGGCCTTAAATATGATATTTAAAAGTTTGTGGTGGAATGTTTGGTCTTCCAACTAAATAAAGTTGAGACAATTAATACCCTGGGTTTGCTACATGTGGTAGTTGATAGACTTACCAAGTATGCACAACTTTGTGCATTATCTCATCCATTTAAATCCAATACATTTTCTACTGCATTTATGGAAACAATTCAAAATATACATGGAAACCCAAAGATTATTGTAAGTGACAGAGATCCCATTTTCACTGGAAATTTGTGGACGAAATTATTTTCTTGTCTAGGTACTCAACTAGCTCATAGCTCATCTTATCATCCTCAATCTAATGGGAAAATGAGATAGTGAACAAATTTTTTGAAGGATATCTTTGTTTCTTTGTATCGGATAAACAAACACAATGGGTCGATTGGATACATATGGTTGAATGGTGGTATAACACTTCCTCCCACACTGCAACAAAAATGACCCCATTTATGGCACTTTATGGATATCATCCATCATCCATCACATCATAGTTAAGAGAATATTATAAGGTTGAAGCAGTGGAAGATCACATCGAGCATCAACAACAAGTTCTCCAACTCTTAAAGGATAACCAAACTTTGGCACATAATCGAATGAAACAACAAGCATATCAACATTGCAGCGAAATAAGTTTTGATGTAGGCGACTCGGTGTTTTTACAAACAAATATCCCTCAAGCAAGCTAAGAAGGATATAATTTATCGCCAAAGTACTATGGTCCTTACAAGGTGTTGAAAAATATTGGTACTATGGCATACAAATTGGAACTTCCAGCATCTTCCGAGTGCACCCATTTTTCCATGTTTCATGCTTAAAGAAGGTTATAGGTGACAAACTCCTAGTTCAAACAATATTTCCAAAACTTAACGAGGAAGGAAAAATCATATTAGAACCTGAATAAATCATGGAAACAAGAACTCGATAGCTACGCAATCGATCAATTTCAGAGGATCTCATCAAGTGGAAGAACTTACCCATTGAAGGTTCCACATGGGAGGATGATAATTTTATATACAATAATCCATAACTACTCAAGTGTTGAGGACAACACTTTTTTGAAGGAGAAGGGCATGTTAGGTCCCTATAATACTAGTGTATCCCTTTATTTTTATTATTATTAGGGCCCCCTTATTGTTATTGTTGTGCCCATGTAGTCCCCATAGTGTTATTATTGTGACCCATGTTAGCCCACTATTGTTATTGTTGTGCCCTTACATTATTATTGTTATGTAGGCTTTGATTATATTGGGACCCCTTAGACTCCTATATATATATATATATATATAAATTAGGTTTTTTTCATTTGAATCATCCAATAATTTTTCATTTATGTAATGTAAAGGAGGTTTCCCCCTCGAAGAGATTGATTTCCAAGTTTTTCATCTATCTTTTCTTCTATTTTGTGAGTTGGTTGCATAACAGAGGTACTATGAAATTGATCAATTTCGTAATCATCGGGTTCTTGTTTATGAGACTGCTTCAGGTTCAAATATGATTTTTCCTTCTTCTTCAAGTTCTGACAACACTGTTTTAATCGGAAGCTTGTCATCAATAACCTTCTTTAAGCATGAAACATGGAAAACTGGGTGTAATCGAGAAGATGCATGTAGCTCCAATTTGTATGCCATAGTACCAATATTTTTCAATAGCTTGTAAGGATCGTAGTACTTGGGTGATAATTTATTATCCTTCTTAGCTTGCTTGAGGGACATTTGTTTGTATGGTTGTAGCAGTAAAAATAACTAGTCGCCTACATCAAAACTTCTTTCACTGCGATGTTGATATGCCTGTGTTTCATTCGATTTTGCGCCAGAGTGAGTTTATCTTTTAGAGTTAGAGAAAAAAATTTTGATGCTAAAAGTTATTTTCCGTTGCTTGAACCTTAAAATTTTCTCTTAAATATGATGTGATGGATGGTGGATGAAATCCATAAACTGCCATAAATGGGGTCATTTTTGTCGTAATATGGAAGGAATTGTTATACCACCATTCAGATAGAGGTAACCACTTGACCCATTATGTTTCCCATCAGATTGAGGATGGTAAATTGAACTATGAGCTAATTGAGTGTCGAGACAAGAAAATAATTATGTCCAAAAATTTCCATTGAAAATAGGATCTTTGTCACTTACGATAATCTTTGGGTTTCCATGATGCTTTTGAATTGTTTTCATAAATGCAGTAGCAACTGTACTGCCTAATAAAAGATTATATAATGCACAAAAATGTGCATACTTCGTAATTCTATCAACTACGACCATGATGGCACTCTTTCCTTCAGACTTGGGTAAGCCTGTGACAAAATCCATTGAGACCTCCTCCCAACGCTAACTTGGAATGGATAAAATTTATAACATGTCAGGGGTCTTAATTGCCTCAACTTTATTTTGTTGGAAAACTAAACATTCTGCCACAAACTTTTGAATATCAAATTTAAGGCCATCCCAAAAAAAATACTTCTTAACCCTGTGGTAAGTTTTTTAAAATATTGAGTGTCCTCCTAAGGGAAAGGTGTGCAATTGCAAAAGAATATTTTGTTTTAGTTGGTAATTATTACAAAGATATAAGCGTTATTTGTACCATAATGAATCATTTTTCCAACTAAATGTATCAGATGTATTGGGATCTTCCTGCAACTTTTGAATGAGTATCCACACCTCTTCATCATTTTTCCATTCATCACTTGCTTCGGTTATCCACTCGTGTTGGATAATAGAGATGGCACAAAGAAATGCTTCCACATCCTCATCCTTTCTTGAGAGTGCATCTGCAACAACATTTTGCTTCCCTTTTTTGTAGATAATTTCAAATTCATAACCCAACATCTTTGTGACCCATTTTTGGTGCTCTTATAAAGATAATATGTTTTCCAAAAAAGTATTTAATACCATCATGATCTGTTTTTACCTTGAAGTTTCTTCCCATTAGGTAAGGTCATCATTGCTTGAGTGCATGTAGTATTTCCAACATTTCCTTCTCATAAATATGTTTGTGTAAATACATTCATTTGATTGGACGACTTTCAAAAGTAATGGGTCTTCCTTCTTGCATTAAAACTGCACCAATTCCATTTCCTAAGGCATCACATTCCACAATAAAGGTTTTTGTGAAGTCTGGCGTATCTAAGACCGGTGCTTGGAACATTACCTCTTTAAGATGTTCAAAGGCCTTAGTTGCTTTTGGAGTCCAAGAAAATGGATCTTTCTTCAATAATGATGTTAGAGGTGTCATCCTCCCATAATTCTTAATAAACTTGCGATAATACACTGTCAACCTAAGAAATTCTCAAAAATACTTTATGGTTATGTGGATTTTCCATTCCTTAATGGATTTAATTTTGTTAAGGTATATCGTAACACCCTCATGAGATACAATATGACCCAAATATTCCACCTCTTGTACTCCAAAGAAACATTTGGAAGTTTTCGCATATAATTATTTTTCCTCCAATAGTTTGAGCACTCTATCAACATGTTGAACAAGATCCTTCCAAGACTTGATGTAGATTAGTATATCATCAAAAATTACTAACACAAATTTTCTAGGGAAGGGTTTGAAAATGGAAATCATCAAACCTTGAAATGTGGAAGGTGCATTAGTAAGGCCAAAAGGCATGACCAAAAATTCATAATGAACCTCATGAGTTATGAATGTTGTTTTCAGAATGTCTCCAGTCTTCATTCTAATTTTATGATATCTTGAATGAAGATCCAGCTTGGTGAAGTAAATTGCTCCATGTAATTCATCCAACAATTCATCAATGGCAGGGATGGGAAATTTATATTTAATATTGAGCTTTTTGAGCTCCCTATAATCCGGACACATATGCCATGATACATCCTTCTTGTGCACCAACCTTATTGGAGCAAAGAAATAAATTTGACTAGGTTGAATAATACCAGCCTCTAGCATTTCTGCAACCATACGTTCAATCTCACTCTTTTGGGCATAAGGATATCTGTAAGGCCTGATGTTTAGAGGAAAAATTCCTGGAATCAAATGAATAGCATTATCACGATCACGAATAGGTGGGAGTGTTGAGATTGCAACAAGATGATGAGCTTAGTGGAAAGAAGTCGCCTTCACTAAGTGGGCCCGCAGGCTATTTTTGGCGCAGAGTCTATTTTAGACATATGGATCATGTTCTATGAGTTGCAGGATGTTATTTGTGGATGGTTGGTCAAGTCGGAAAAAATAGATGGACTTCTATTTTTAGACATATTGGGCGGAATCTATTTTTAGATTGCCAATCAAAAAATATATATGTCGAATATTATTAGCTCTTAATAATATTTGGACTATAAACATTCTCTTATTCTCTTGGAGCACTTTAGTTAAGTGCACAGATGTGGTACAGGAGCTGACAGAAGGAATTACGCTATTCCTGAGGGTTAAGTGGAGCTATTGCATGGATACTTCAGTTAGAACTCATGTGAGAGAGTTTGGTGGAGTTGATTGAGGAAGTTAATGGAGTTGTGTTCAGTTTAATTCAGTTAAACATAGTTGAACTAGTTGTATCTAGTCTAACCGATTGATACACTAGTGAAAGTGGTGTGAATTAATTATTAATTAATTCACTAATTATAAACTCATTAATCAACTAAAGAATACATCAGTTAACTTCAGTGCATGGACAGTTTCAGTGGAGACCAGTGAAGAGATAGGTGAAAAAGCAATGTGACTATCAGTTGTGACTATACTGTTACATGATTTGCAACAACTAGTGATTGGAGAAGCCAATGAGGATTGCACAGTACAAGCCAAGTGGTTCGAAGTTATTTATGAGCCATTCTTCAGCATTGATTACGCAATAGAGGTAGGCTATCAGGTGGCAGAGATTGGAGCATGTGTTTTGCTAGATCTGGCTTGATTAGTGTGTAGCAATTGGAGATTGTACTGAGAGCTTGTGAGGAGCTTTGTATAATGATTGTTACATGATCTCTATGACATATAATATACAGATAGTTGGGGGTTTTCAGCTTTAAGCTTTCCCATGAAATATTGTGTTCATATGTGTGATTGTTTATGGTTTTAATGTGCGCATGCGATTGTTTTTATTTCCGCAATTAATGATCAATGGTAGAAGAGATTCGGTGTTGTGCATGAATTTAAAATAGTGTGTGATCAGGAGAATCTCGATGAATAATATATTATTTATTCAAATTTATACATGGTATCAGAGCGATATTGATCATTTTGCAAAACATTGAAGCGGTTGAGTTTTGAGCTGGTGGAATTTGAATTTGCAGTAGTGTTTTCTTGGTGTCGAAGTTGAGATGTCTTTCAACGGATTTTGATTGGAGTATGCCCTTGAGGGCAGCTCGAATTATATTGCATGGAAGGACAGGATGGAGGCGGTGCTGGATGACAATGGGTTGAAGGAGTTCATAGATGCATAAATTCCAAAACCTACTTCTAGCGATGCTACCGTACTTGACGCATGGCAAAAGAAGACAGCAAAGTGTCGAAGGATTCTGTTGGAAGGTGTGAAGGATCACATAGTGTCTAGCCTTCATGGTAGCGGGCTGCTTCCATTGGCTGGCGGGAAAGCGCACGATTATTCTGAAAGTGTAGAGCGACCAGACATGTAATCGTGTGGAAACTAAACTCAGGAACATAAAAATGGAGAAAGGCGACAGTATGCCCAAGTACCTCACGAAGTTCATCCAATGCAGGGATGAGCTGGGAAGTATGGGGGTTATTGTTGATGACGAGGACTTGGTGAGATTGGCTCTCCTTGGGCTTCTGAAGAGTTGGCATTCCTATCAGGTTTATGTAAATGGTCGAGAGAAATTGTCAGGATGGGAGCGACTTTGGTCGGATCTTGTGCAAGAGGAGATAAGGTGAAGTACCAGGGACGGATATTCATCAAAGAACTCTGATGAAGAAAATTGTGCTTTGGCTGCCAAAGAAAGGAAGGGGAAGAGCAAGAAGAATTCTTCTCAATCCGGTGCAAAAGGCAAGAAGCAGGACATGTCCAAGGTGAAGTTCTTTCACTGTCACCAACACGAACATTACGCCACTAATTGTCCACAGAAGAAGAAAAATAAGCAGGCTGCTAGATCTGCAACTAGAGAGGCCTTAGCCTCACAGTTTGAGCTGGATTTTCGTTGATCGCATGCTTGGTCTCAAGTGTGATGGGTTCAGTATGGTTTCTTGACAGTGGTGCGTCTTTTCATATGACCGGAGACAAAGATTTGTTTATTGATCTGGATGAGAAAGATCTTGGAGTGCACATCAAGATGGGCGATGATGGTAGATAAAGTGCGACCGGTATCAGTACCATTTCCTTTGAGAGGGAGTCTAGTAAACCCTTCGTATTAAAGGAAGTGATGCATGTTCCAGGATTTAAGAAGAATCTGATCTCTATGGCGATGTTAGAAAACAAGGGATATGATGTTGTCTTTAGCGAGGGAAAGGTTTTCCTGCACAGTAAGGAAACTGGTGAGACCCAGAGGATAGGGGTTCGAGTTAAGAACCTTTATCAATTGCAGGTAGATGGCTGCGCAGCAATGGCAGGAAAGGCAGAAGAAGTGGTGACCCAGGATGATGGCGAGTTGTGGCACCGGAGATTGGGCCACCTTCACCATGGAGCTTTGAAGACACTGCAGTAGATTTCTACTGGGCTTCCTAAAGGCACTCTTGCGCAGTCAGATCAGTGCAAGGGGTGTACCTTGGGAAAATTTGTGAAAGCCACCTTTCACGAGAAGGATAGTCGCGCCACGACGATCCTTGAGAGAATTCACACAGACGTGTGTGGACCTTTCGCAGTAGCTTCGACAAAGAAAGGCGGCGTACCAGGATATTTGTTGACGATTTTTATCAAAAAGTGTCGGATCTTCTTCACAAAAGAAGAGCGAGACATACCCAAATTTATGTGAATTCAAGGCACCGTACTGAGCAGCACAATCGGGGACAGTGAAGGTTTTAGGGAGCGAAAATGCAGGTGAATTCATCTCTCAAGCATCCGATGAATTTTGCGGTCACAGGATGAATGGGGTTGGCTTAGCCAAGAAATCGTAATGATCGTGTGCTGCATTTTTGCGATGTTGCATGATCAGGGCCTTCCCATACACTTGTGGGCTGAGGCATGCAATACTGCGGTTTATGTGCAAAACCGTTGTCCTCACATGATACTTGGCATGAGTACACCCGAGGAGGTGTTTTCTGGTAAGAAGCCTGATATTTCCCATTTGAGGATTTTTGGTTCACCTGTTTACATTCATGTGACTAAGGATGCCAGGAAGAAGCTGAAGCCAACGGCAGAGGTTGGGATATTTGTGGGGTACACTGATACACCCCACAACTATCGTGTGTATTTTCCAGACAGTCGCAAGACTGTTGTGCGACGGGATATCAAATTTCATGAGGAGAAAGCCATGAAGTGTTCGCTTGAGAGGGAGCCACACTTGCATGCATATGAGGAGCTATTAGTTCCTAAGGATGAGTCTCAGGATGTGGATCAGCCACAAGATGAGGTTCATGGAGTGGAAGAGACCACTCAGGCAGCGCCAACCATCAGAGGGCGGAAGCGCACTACAGAAGCTGAGCGACTGGCTCAAGATGCAGAGAAGGTTGTAGGAGCACCCACATCACAGCGCAGACAGAGACAGTCACCTGACCGGTATACTGGATACATGGCTCTTATGAGCAAGTGTATCGCACGCAGCCATCATCGAGGAAGTCATGGGAGGACCCCCCCGCATGGCAGATGCCATGGTGGAAGAGCATGATTCGCATTGTCGGGGTCAGCCAGCATGGGAGATTGTCCCAAGGCCAGAAGGGAAATCAGTGGTGGGTTCAAGATGGATCTACAAAGTGAAGCAAGCAGCTGACGGGAGTGTGGAGAAGTACAAGGCAATATTTTTTTCCCGAGGCTTCTCACAGATTGAGGGGATCGATTATGAGGAAACCTTTGCACCTGTCACAAGGTATTCTTCCATACGGACGATTCTTGCTCTCTCGGCGCAAATGGGGTGGCACATTCATCAGATGGATGTGAAGACTACGTTCCTCAACGGGGTGATTGAGGAGGAGGTGTACATAGATCATCCCAAAGGTTTCGAGATCTTTAGCAGCGAGTCGCATGTGTGCAGGCTCAAGAGAGCATTGTATGGGTTGAAACAAGCACCTCGTGCTTGGTACACACGAATAGACAGTTATTTCACCGGACTTGGATTCTCCAAGAGTGAGGCAGATCCGAACCTATACCAAATTGTGGTGGAGGGTAAGTTGCTGATCATTGTACTTTATGTAGATGATTTGATTTTGACAGGTGATGAGCTGTCGATACTCTCATGCAAGGATGATCTTGCAAAAGAGTTTGAGATGAAGGACTTGGGCCTCCTTCATTATTTCCTGGGATTGGAAATTTGGCAGCGCAGTGGTGGACTGTTTGTTTCTCAGGGTAAGTATGCCCGGGAGATACTGGAGAAGTTAAACATGCATGGCTGCAAGCCTATTGATACTCCTCTTCCTGGTGGTTGGAGGAAGGAGGATGCTACTTCAGCGGAGGTAGTGGATGCCACTATTTATCGACAATTGGTGGGGTCGCTTATGTATCTGGTCAATACACGACCCGACATATGCTATGCTGTTAACCAGCTTTCACAAGCTATGGTTAAGCCAACCAAGCTCTTCTGGAAGGCAGGCAAGCATGTATTGAGATATCTCAGAGGCACATCGGGATATGGATTATGGTACAGATAGTCGGATGAGGTGAGGCTATGTGGCTTCACGGATGCAGATTGGGCAGGGAGCCCAACGGACAGAAAGAGCACATCCGGAGGGATTTTCAGTATCGGGTCGACAGAAGTTTCCCTGGTACAATGTAGCTGCAGATCCTTGGCACCCGCCCAGCAACGAGGCTAAGCATATGGCAGCAATTTTGGCCGTATGCGAGGCTATATGGAGGAGGAAGATCCCGGTCGAGTTGTTCGGTATGTCGGTTCAATAATTTCAGATCCTACTATGATTTATTGTGATAATTAGAGTTGTATCAAACTCTTGGTTAATCCAGTATTTCATGATAGATCAGAACACATTGACATCCGGTATCATCATATCAGAGATTGTGTGCAGCGGAAGATCATGTTACTTTCATACATTCCTATAGAGGATCAAGATGCTAATATCTTGACGAAGGCTCTCACCAGGAGAAAATTCGAATACCACAGAGGTAGGATAGGGGTTGCAGATAATCCATATCTTGTTGAGAGGGAGTGTTGAGAATGCAACAAGATGATGAGCTTAGTGAAAAGAAGTCGCCTTCACTAAGTGGGTCCGCAGGCTATTTTTGGCGCACAGTCTATTTTTAGACCATGTCTATTTTTAGACATACAAGGATCATGTTGAATGAGTTGCGGTGATGTTAGTTTGTGGATGGTTGGTCAAGCGAAAAAGCTAGATGGACTTCTGTTTTTAGACATATTAAGTGAATCTATTTTTAGATTGCTAGTCTAAAAATAGATATGTCGAATATTATTAGCTCTTAATAATATTTGGACTCTAAACATTATCTTTATTCTCTTCGAGCACTTTAGTTAAGTGCACAGATGTGGCAATAAGAGCCGACAAAGGAATTACACTATTCCCCGAGGTTTAGTGGGAGTTTTTGTTGCATGGATACTTCAATTAGAACTCATGTGGAGAGAGTTTGGGGAGTTGATTATGAAGTTAATGGAGTTGTGTTCAAACTTTAACTTTTCTAAACATAGTTGAGCTAGTTGTATCTAGTCTAACCGATTGATACACTAGTGAGAGTGGTGAATTAATTATTAATTAATTCACTAATTATAAACTCATTAATCAACTAAAGAATACATCAGTTAAATTCAGTGCATGGACAGTTTCAGTGGAGACCAGTGAAGAGATAGGTGAAAGAGCAGTGTGACTATTAGTTGTGACTATACTATTGCATGATTTGCAACAACCAGTGATTGGAGAAGCCAATGAGGATTGCGCAATACAATCCAAGTGGTTCAAAGTTATTTATGAGCCATTCTTCAGCATTGATTACGCAAGAGAGGCAGGCTATCAAGTGGCAGAGATTGGAGCATGTGTTTTTCTAGATCTAGCTTGATTACTGTGTAGCAATTGGAGATTGTACTGAGAGCTTGTGAGGAGCTTTGTATAATGATTGTTACATGATCTCTATGACATATAATATACATATAGTTGGGGGTTTTTAGCTTTAAGCTTTCCCATGAAATACTATGTTCATATGTGTGATTGTTTATGGTTTTAATGTGCGCATCCGATTGTTTTTATTTCCGCAATTAATGATCAATGGTAGAAGAGATTCTATATTGTGCATGAAGTTAAAATAGTGTGTGATCAGGAGAATCTCGGTGAATAATATATCAGTTATTCAAATTTCTACAGGGAGGAATTTGAGAGTCTCAAACACCTTGGAATGATTGTCCAAGGATTTTTGGAAATCTAGAGAAATAGATGATTTTGATGTTTGAACCTCTCGTGAGCATAATTGTGCAATTACTTCTCGTTGTTATTTCTTCAAAATATTTGTCATGATATTAGAGCTTATTATCTTTCCTGGTTTCCCTGCGATACCCCATAATTCAACTTCCTTTCCTTCCCAAAAAAAAATCAAGAAAACTTCTTGAAAACTAAAAGTTATCGCCCCCAAAGATTGTAACCATTGGACTCCTAATACAACATCAGCACCACCCATTGGAATGGAAATAATTGACTATTTAATACATATTCCCCCATGGTTATCTTCATATTATAGCACTTTCCAAAGAAATTTATATTTCATCCATTTTCTTCCATCACCTGACACTCTGGTGCTAGATATAGGAAGCAATTCAATTCCTTAGCTATATTACAATGAATAAAATTATGGGTACTATCAGAACCAATCAACAATATTACCTTTTTCTTCTTGATATATCCTTCTATATTTATAGTTTGAGGGGTAATTCCTCCCAATTCATTACAAGATATGGTTGGATTCATTTCTTCTTTCTTTGGAGTTGGTTCCTAGTGTTACCACTCCCCCCTACTTCCCAAGGTTGAGAATAGAGCTAAAGGAAGGTAACCACAAACCAAAATTTAGGTCAGGTAGCTAGCTCTACCCGGACTGGAGACTCAATGTAACTTTTCAGTAAAAAGGATAACTAGATATAATGTTTTAGGCTATTTATGATGCTCTTTAGTTTAGTTTTTGTATTTGTTTGGAGTTTTGTTGGACAGGAATGGCAATTAAGAAACTAGGTCTAGGATTTTGGTTTGATTTCAAAGTTTTAGTTGCAGAGTTAAGGGTGAGGCTAGGTAGGTAAGCTAAGAAACATGATTAATTTGTCATTGTGTATAGAGTGAACTGAGAGGGAGTCAGAATGAGAAATAAACTAAATTCATTCATCAGAAGAAAAGAGGCAATTTCATGTAAATCTTATGAAAAACAGAGCATGGAAAGCATGTTTTTTGTCAATAACCTAATAAGACTTAGCATAAAGAAGCATATATGTGAAAGATGAGTAACATAACATTCAAAATCATGAGTTTACAGAGAAAAAAAATGCTCAAAAGCATACCACAGGAGTCTCAACACTATGTCTGCAACATTTTCCTTGATTTCATTAGCAAAGGCTTGTACAATAGCTCCACTGCAAATAACAACTACCAAACCTCTAAAAATACTTGAGGTGGACTAAATATAGAAAATAGAGTTCATGACACCTCATAGGGTCGAAATCCTATCCAAAAAGCATCATAATTACATCAGATGAGTCACTTCCTAGAATCTAGGGAAGTTAGAAACTTATCCCTGAAATTTAGCTAAAGACTAGGAGTGTGTGTCCCCTCCATTAAATTACATGTTTCCTCATGATAGAGGCAAAAGAAAACTCAAACACATCAATTTAAACCTCATGGGACAACTAGCATCCAATGTATAGAGTTTTATGGGCAAGATAATTGTCTGAAAGGAATCCTATGCAGAAACGTTGTGCATGCAGCAGAAACGTTGCACCAACTTCAAAGAAGCATTGCACTAGTTGAGGGTTATTTTTGACCCACTTAGGAGCATCCAAATCCAAATCCGAAAGTTGTGATGAGTAGCCGTGCGATTCAAGTTTCCATAAAACTTTGAAATTTTGGAAAACACCCACAGGAAGGCCTCCAAAAGTGGTTTTTCCCAACCTTACTCCAGAAGCGCCGCGCCTGCTCCAAAACAGTGGCACTAGCATAGAAATGAGGTGGTTTTTTGCATTTTTCTTCAAAACCAGATCTTATCATGGACAACCAACTCCAGATATGGAATGTACTCATCAATATGCACCCATCCATGTAATAAAAACTTAATTTGGATGCCCTGATAGAAAGCATCATGCCTCTGCGCGACGCTTCTGTGGAGACCAATTTTCCAAAATTGCCAAAAATTCAGAATTTTCCAAAAACAATTCTGCAAAAATAGGGCTTAAAGATGGATAAATATCTCTCTAACAATAACTTCTTCTTTTTTAAACTAAGAGGTTTTTTTTTTTTCATGTTATGAACACAAACCTCTTCCAATTTTACAAAATACTTTCCCATTTGCTTAGAATCCAAGTTTTAAGTTGATCACTCAAAATTTGCAGAAGTGTAGCACCACTTTAGCAGAAGCGTCACGCCACTTGGACAAGGAGGTTGGAGGCCTTCCCAGAGTATTTTTGGGATGAAAGTGGTATGGTTTGAAATATTATGATTTCTTCTACAGAATGGAGTCATCAAGCACTGCAAAACCCATCTCCAAACCCCTAAAAATTTTGATTTTAAGACAGCATGTCCAAAAATGCAGAAAATAACCTGGAGGTATTGTATTTTGAGAATTTCTATAAAACCATAACACATGTGCATAAACTGAAGGAGGTTTTTGTTCTTTCGTATATTATTGACAAAAACCTCTTTCACTTTTGTTAAATTCATTTCCATTACTTCAGAAACTGATTTTGAAGAAAAAATGTCCATGTGTGCAATGTAAACCCTAGCTTGATCACAAAACTCTGAAAATGATGCCATGGGTCTGAGTTGGCTCAAACCTGGAATGATTCCCTCCCTTATGGGCCTTTATTTTCACCGTCTATGATTTTTTCAAAAATGAAAACCCTAGTTTGATGTAGTGGATAGGGAAGGTGGAAATTTAGTAAAACAAGGGATGGTGGTAGGGTGGCTTTAGGAGCATAAATGAGGTAGAAATAAGCTAGGGAAAATTCCCAAAAAAATTGAGGACATAGGGTGATGATTTGGCAATAGGATGGAAGTGGAACTTCTATAAATGAGTATGAGTAAGGTGGCCAAAAGATCAAAACACATGAAATTCCTAGTTTTCTACCAAAATGTAGTGAAAATTAGGGTTTTGATGAAATTGATGGAAATGAGGGTTGTGAGTGATAGGAAGTGTGAGTATATGGTGTATGAAAGATGTATGAATGTTTAAGATGGTTATAGTATGGTTTTTGCAACTGAAACTAGCCAAGCATGGAGGAAACCAAAAACGTAGTGAAGAAACCCTAAGGAGGGAATCCACCATTTTCTTAATAATTTGATTTGAATGAGGTATGAAGAGCATTCACTTAATGTTTTGGAGGTCTTTCAACCTTTGTGTAAGCTGATTTAACCCTTGTATGATTGTTTTGAATCTTGGAACCAAAATTGTAGCAAACTACCAATCTTTGGATAGTTGTGGAGAGTTGTGAGCATGAGAGAGGAGATCTTTTGACCATGTAGCATACTTCTTTGAAAAATGACAAGTTTCATTTACTTATTTTCCTATCTTTGCTAACTCCCAATGTAAATGATATGTATGGTGAAAATGAAAACTTGTTCGCCTTCTTTCATGACATGATTGGACATTGTGGTGGCGAAAGAAAAGAGACCTAGACTCTGACCTAGATGAAGGTGTGATGAAGGACCTCAGATGCTAGATGATAAATGGATGACATGACTTCAGAAATGATGATGACCATGAATGGAGTGAAGGGAGTATAATTTCAGACCTAGACACATTCAGTGAACAAAATTTTATTTGAAAATTGACTTGAAATATGAAATTTTGACCTAGGACCACTACCAAGTAAATTTGAAAGAGTGCATTTGATCACTGAACATTTGGACACTAACACCTGGTGTATATCCTCCTCTTTTGATTTGTCTTGTTCCTTTTCTTCCTCCTCTTCACAATCTATGTAAAATAATTTCTTCTCAACATGCTTATGACCTTTAGTGAATTTTCTATCACAACTATAAAAAATCCCTTTTGATATTTTTTCCTCCAATTTTTGTGGTGTCAACCTTGTAGGTTATGGAAGGCTAGGAGCAGCAACACTTCCATCTTTATAGTTGTAAGTGGTAGACTTCCTTATTTGCATAATTTTGCTTTCAACTTTTCTTGCCACCCTGAATGCCTTCTCCAATGAATCAGATTCCCAAAGGTGAACCTCATGTTGGATGTTATCCTTTAAAGTCCCTATGAAGACATCAATCCTATGCTCTTATGCATTATTTGTTACCCTGATATTTAATTTTTGGAAGTCCTCAATGTGTTATGTCATTGAACCCTTTTGTTTGAGATTTATCAATTGGCTAAAGAAGTTGTTGCACTTTGTATCCTCATAATGTGTTATCATTTCCTCCGTAAAAATTGACCAAGTTATAAGTGATTTACGAGAACAAAGCCATCAATACCATACAAATTGATTGGGTTCTAAATATAAAGTTGCAATGCGTACCTTTTGTGAGTGTTGCACATCATGGAGATCAAAATATTGTTCTATTTGTAATATCCATGTTATCGGATCCTTACCATCAAACTTCCTCATATCAATCTTTGGAATGTGGTGATTCTGAAACCCAATAGTGGAGTTTCTAAAATCACAATTCATATTCCTTTTGTCCTCATCATGATTTTCATGGATTACCTTGTCACCACTAGGAAGCCTTTCTTGCAACAACTTTGTCAAACCTTCCTTTAAACCTTACATGTCTGCTTTCAAACCATCCATATTAGCTTCCATGTATGCTTTTAAACCATCCATGTCATCTTTGGTTGCTCTTTGTGAGAGAAAAATTTGTTGCACTTGGTCCCATAATTTTGATATATCATGCTGCAATTCTTCCTCTTCATGTGTCATAGTAGCTTTTTATGAGGGCTTAATGGGTGTGAAATTCTTTTGTTTGCGAGGAATTTTAGAACCCAATAATAATATCTATGATTCAATATTCCCTTGGAATCACTTCAAACTAGTTTTTCAAACAAAATTTATGCAATTTTAAAAAACACACCTTTTTCTTTCTTTTAAGAGCTCGATCTTGCAATGGTTGTAACTTAGAAATTTCGGATATCCAATATATGAAGTTCATTCCTATTGTATCCCTCTGAATATTATTTGCAATGCTACAAGTCAGATCAATATTGGATTCTTCAATATAGATTTATGTCAAATCTCCCGATGACCTGATTATGGACTAGTTCAGTAGAGAAAAGTTGTATGGGCTGCCACGTGTCATTGTTTCAACATTCATCCCTAAAACTGCTAAAGGAAAAACTACATTCCATGTACTTTCAACCACTTTTTATAGAATTCAAATCCAATGCATGAAACAAAAGTTATGACGATTTTCCCTAGGTCACATGTTTGAGATGAAATTTTGGAGCCTGCAAAAACCATAACTTCCTCGAATCAAATCTCTGAAAATATAACAAACCAAGATCTAAAATTTGTACACGAGGTTCACCAATATTTCGACTCCACGTGGTTGCAATTTCAGCTTCTGAAGCTTCGTATAAAAAAATTCATAGCAAAAATTCCAATATTTCTTGTTTGAAGAAGTGAATCCCTAGAATCCAAAACTTTGATACCAAATGTTATGCAACCAGCTCGCAAAATAGAGAAAAGATAGATCAACGACTTGAGAAATAGCCTCTTTGAGGGGGAAGCATCATTTACATTACATAAATGAACAATTCTTGGATGATACAAATGACAAGACCTCCTTTGTATATATAGGAGTCTAAGGGGTCACAATATAATCAGAGCCTACATAACAATAATAATGCAAGGGAACAACAATAACAATAGTGGGCTTCTATGAGGCACAACAATAACAATATGGGGGCTACATGGGCACAAAAATAACAATTATGGGGCTACACTAGTATTATAGGGACCTAACAGAGATATGCTTGATTTTAGAGTGATTTATGGTTTTTTATTATTGTATATATTTATATGTGAGGACTAATGTGATCCCCAAAGGATAAGTGCAAGAATTAAAATTTTCAATATGATATTGTTCTCCCTCATTCATTTCTCCAAACAAACTTGAATATTGTTGTGATTTTTAAGGATTTGTGTCACTTCACTTTCTCTAGAAGATTGGAGTATTCCCACTAAACATACTGCATTTTTGGTAGATTTTTTCAATCAAGATATTGATTGAAAGGTTTAGTTAGGATTATTTTTCAAGTATAAGATTATGTATCCTCTAGAGAATTGGCATTCATCAATTTTTCAATTAGAATTTAATATAGAAGTTTGATTAGAGTTAGTTACCAAAAATAATGTTTTTATCTTAAGGGATTCACCCCATTACTTAAATTATGGGTTGGGCCTACTTTGTAGCTACAATGGAGGTTGAAACCCCTCTATTTATGGATTAGATGGTTGCTATTTTATTCTCTTCCAATAGTTTTGGATTTATTTTTGCAATTCTTGTTCTTTCGTTGCTAGCATGCATTTTCTTTCATGTAGTTCCTTTATTGATTTCGTTTTATAGTTGGTCATCATAATAGTTTGCTTTGTGGTGTGTCACTAGAATAGCTTACTTTACAGTTTGTGACTTCTTGCTATTATAATAGTTTAGTTCCTACAATTTACTTTATGTTCATTTCCTTTATGCATGTTTACTTTATTTTGGCTTTGCTTTCTTATTATTTGGAGTGGTTTTCTTTTAATTTGCACTTATAGTAGAATTGGTATTTGCTTTGTCTTCATCTGTTTAATTAGTTCCTGGAATTATCATGCTCCATTTTTGAAAGATGGTTGTTTCATCGCAGTTTGCACGTATAGTGCATAGCACCTTGTAAGTTTATATGAACCCCAAGTTGACATTTAAAGTGAGGAGTTCAACATTCTTGTTATAATTTTTTGACCCGTTACTTTTTGGTGTTTTTTCCAAGAAGGTTCTGAAAAATACATTAAGATGGACTCTCCTATATTGGAATTTGCATTGTTTTCTATATATCTCATGCAAAACACGTTTTGAAAACCATGTAGGAAACACCCACAAAACTTCTATGGTGAAAGAGATTTGATAAAAAAAAGTGTATATCATCAACTAGGGAATGTCAAAAGATCCATATCATTCACCGATGGGTATGTCTCCTAACATCTTTGAATTTTTGTGAAAAAACTAGGATGAAATTCTTAAAAATATATTCAGGACAATCATCTTTTGAAGGAGAACATGAAGAGATTTTAAAAACCCATTTTTATAGAATAATAGATATCTGAGTTTGGTTTTTAGTACAATTGAAATCACTTCATTTTGACATCATATGAAGAAGGTACACCCAAAATAGTGACTTCTTGTCTGAAAATCTGCAGTGCTCCAACTTTCTATGTTGATTATTTCTTGGCATATCTTGCATATCAATTAAAATAATCATCAAAACTTGTTTCTAGGGGAAATAAGTCTATGAATCTACTTTTTCCCACTAGAATCATCTTAATATGATATCAAATGAAAAGTTCGTTCTAAAAATAAACTTTCAAAATTCTTTTGAAACACTTCAATATAATATCATATGAAAGTTAGCAATGAAACATCATTGGTTTGTCTAGGTTATCTACCACTTGTTAGTATGTTAAAATGAAAACTATTTCATGAATCATTTTCAAAATTATTTCACATGCATTGTTTATGAAAATTTTGATGTTTATTGGAAAAAGATAGTCATTCACGCCTCTCTTCCATTTGTCTCATGAAGCATTGTAGGAAAACTACTAAATTTTTGCAAATTACCAAGGGTCAACAAGGTCAACTTAACTATCAATGAATGATTTAAGAGAGATGCATGAAGAGGATAAAGCACTAAGGGGTGAAGAAGTGTAATTGGTTCCATAGTACAATTACAAATCCAAAAGATCATGAGTATAGCCACAGTTGAAGAAAATGAAAACCCTTGCCTTCAGTGCAAAATAAATATGGAGCATATTTAAAAAAAAAAAAAAAGAACAAGAAAAACCAATGATAAAATCTCTTCGAGGCATCTGGGATAGGTCTCTACCTCCTCAAGGCAAGCCTAGACCTAAAGAAGAGAGAGAGAGAGAGAGTTTCCTCAAGGTGACAACCTCCCTAAGGCACCATGAGGTAGAGCATTGGTGAAAACCAACAATGGCACCAATAACCTGAGAAAAAAGAAAAAAAAAAGGGGGAGAATTGTTAGAACAGTGTCCACAAAATAAAAAAATTTAGGACCTATAAACAGGAAAAAGAAGATCAGAATTCCAGACCAACATCAACATCATTGTGGATCTCCTCCTGAAAATTAGAAGGACCAAACATGTAAACACTCCATGCACCTTACACCTACAAGGAAGAAGATAGCCATAACCGAAACGAAAAAAATAAAAATTAAAAGAATAAATAAATAAAATAAAATAAAATAAAAATTACTTGCATTTCTTTTTCAACATACATATTTGTAGGAAATTTCTATTTTTGTCCATCCATCATCCTTACATTCTCCAATCTCCACTCAACCACCTATATTTTCTTCACTCTTCTTGAATACCTTGTCTTTGTATTTCCTATACACAAATAAAAGTTTATATGTTGGTATCACTCCCTGTCATTTTCTAGCATACATCATTATTTCATAGCTCACCAATGCATCCATCAAACACACTCCTAATACCACTATCCATTTTTCCTGTCACCTGCCATCCCTATTTATTTATTCTCAATCTTCATAACCTTCAAAAACATAATGTTGGCCACAAAAAATTAGAATTTATAGGTCTCTACCAGAAACCCTATTGGTTGTTATAAAAAGAATAGCAAGAAAACATTTCCACAAAAGGAACTCCATTCTTCATCATAGGAAATCTTTGACTCAAGGAACACTCAACAACAAGAAAAACTAAAGTCTTCAACCTTCTACATGAAGCCGACAAGTTTTGACAAAAAAACCCTATAGGTTGGCAGAAAAGTAGAAATTTTCATAGAAAGCACTTCATTATTCATCAAAGGACATCATTATGACTTAAGGAACAATCGAAAACAAGAAAAATTGAAGTCCTCAATCTTCTACAAGATCCTTTCTACAACTATAGGATCCTTTGCAATTAGAAATTATGCAATGATATGGTAGATTCACCACCACTAGCATACAAAATCTACTCCAGTATCCAAAAATAAGGCACCCATACAATGGAGGTAAATTTTGCCATTCAAGTGATGTTAGCATCAACCAATGACAGTAGAATAGAATAAGTTTGCCTATAGGGAGTTCAACGAATCTATTTTGTATCCTAGGTCTTGACAACAACACTACAACCAACCCTATATGAGGCCTCCAAGATGATCTTCTACAAGATCCTTTATTACAAGTACAGGATCCTTTGCATTAGAAATTATGCAATGACATGGTAGATTCACCACCACTAGCATATACAGTCTAGTACATTATCCAAAAATACGGCACCCATACATTAGAGGTGACTTCTACCATTCAAGTGATGTTAGCATCAACCAATGACAATAGAATAGAATAATTTGGCCTACAAGGAGTTCCACGAATCTATTTTGTATCCTAGGTCTTGATAACAACACTACAACCAACTTGGTATGAGGCCTCCAAGATCATCAATAGCTCCAAAGGGGCATATTAGCACTTATACAACTAGGTGAATGCTTGCATGTCAACAAGGACAACAATGGTTTGTGATTGACTTCAACTTCATTTTTTTCTTCAAGTCAAATTCAAGCTTGAAAATAGTACAAGAAAGAAGCTATATTAACTATTGAAGATAAGCATAAAATATCCACTTTTAGGTGGGAAACAATTGGAGAGATAATCAATAGAGTATGAAGTTTGCATTAATTGCATTATAATAACTCAAACACCATTGAGCTTTTGGAAATTATTAAAGAAAACACTCAAAGCCACCTAGATTCATTATCTCGAGCAAAAATGCATGCATGCTTATTAAGTGATCATTTCAAGGGGTCACTTCAATTCATTTAATTGAGTGGAGAAAAAGCCAATTTTACAGCTATTGGAAACATTAGTTAACAAAGAAAAAATGAGGCGAAATTGTATGATCATAAAAGGTGGAAATGGTGGTGGATGTCACTTCCATAGTGTGCAAATGTTTTAGAAATGTTCAAAGTGGTGAAGGAAAGTTGCAAAAGAAGTTATCCCCCTGGTCAAATATTCAACCCAACAATCTTCTATTCCTATTTCAATAGTAACATTTGTAGGTTCAAGACATACAAGCACACAAGCATTAGCTCCAGAATTTGAATAGTAGAAAAAAGGGAAATGGAATGTCACAATAATCAACATCAATAACAAGAGGACAATCAAATCAATCTAATGTGTCTCACATATCTCAAGCTACAAATTATGGTCGACATCAGCGAGGGTGGCCCATGGCAACAAAATCAGTGCACGAATAGGATATAGCTAGGTTAGCCTGCAATGTATGTGAAAAATCTCATGCTTGCAAGACAACTCTCAGTGAAGCTAAGGACCCCCATTTCACAAAGTATTTCCATTTACTTGCACACATACCCCATTGTCTCATTCCCCTCATTAAAATCATTCATTTCATCAAATCATTTTTCTCATTCATTTGCCTCACCAACTCCCTCCACTTGAGATCACTTCTATTTCGCTGCATGAGCTCATAAGCGAAATGTTCACCAACATTACTTTCTTTGTCATCCAATGCGTTCAAATCGTCGTTTGAGACATTAAATGGGCCACCTATAAGTTCCTACAGATATAAGGAAAAGATTCCAAGATTCCAACCTTGTAGGTGATTAATGGAGCCTTAAACATAATAGTGCAACTAATACACAAATATATCCATCAATAGATCTCCTTACAATGGCCAAAACAAGGGCCTACAAAATCCCTTGTAGATCCACAAGATGCTAAAAACCTATAGAAAAACTACAACCATCATGCAACAACAATTTTAATGATACAAAAATCAAATCCAACACACAATGAGAGGTGTATGCTGCAAATCTCTTATTTTGAGTTAATTATACCTCAATATTTTTCATCAATGTGGTCATTGATAATAAAGTTGTGGGGTGGATAGTGCTTCATGTCATCAAGGATAGTTGGATGAAGATTGTTGCAAGGAATATAGGAAAAGAAGCCAGGGAAGAAAAATTTAGCACTCTAATTGTTCACATTCTTTCCGATTTTTATTTTTTTTGCAGTGGCATGGTATGATGTTTTGATTGGTAGTCATTGAAGATTTTGAATCAAACTTGGGAATTTTGATAGACCATATTTTCCATTAAAAAATCATGAAATTGCATTAAATTTAAGTGGGCCAAAAAATAAATTATAGGATATTACATAAACAACCCAATAAACTCAAAAAAAAATAATGGTCTAGTGTTTTGATTGGTTCTCATTGCTTGGAATCATGAATTAAAGTTGGGACAAGGATATTCATATTAAGTGGATTAAATAATTTTATTACAATCACTTATAGTTACAATTTAGGAAACTTTGAAAAAATGAAGTTGTCTAGTAATTTGATTGGTTCTCAATCGGGAACTGAAATTTTACAAAGGGTAGTGAACAACCATAGCTACCTTTCGGAAATTACACAAAGAAAAAAAAGATAAAACCAAACAAAAAATAAATAAAAAATCCTGAAGGAACAATCGAAAAATATCTAGAAATATGTAAGGATTATGAATAGATGTTTTTCGAAAAAATCAATTACACGCCTCATTAGCACAATTGAGGAAACTAGATTATAAATATTTAATGAATTCTCCAATAACTCCAATGTCTCCAAATATTCAATGCCATCCGAGCAAGAAGGTCACAAGGGGATTGGGGATGATCAAAAATCAATTTTGAAGAAATTGTTTTGTTGCACAATGGCATGTAAAACATTCAATGCGTTCATAAATTTCCATTCTTCAAAATTTCCCTAATTTGCATATCCAAGTCACAAAAATATCAAAATACTCCCCTAACATGCTGAATCAATTAAATCATCCACCTAATGTAAAATCATGTAGGTTGTCAATCACTATTGTGACTAGTCATTTAGCCACACTCTATTTGGATATTCCAAGGAAGAGGGGGAACCCTTATGGGACATCTCTAACAAGGATTCAAGGGAAACCTCATGAGAAATATTCCATGAGATTTTCTAAAGAAACTTCATGGGCAATTTTAAATATCATCTCTTCCATGAATATCCAAATCAAGGGATTCAACAAAACCTAAACCTACAATGCAAGGGTTTTCCCATTAGCAAAACACAATGGTGCCTGGGATAAACAATGCATATTCTTTTTAAGATTGAAGTGTTATTTTAACAGTTTTGTGTTAGATACTACATAATAATTGATTGATATCTTTTTAAGATTGAAGTGTTATTTTGACAATTTTGTGTTAGATACTAAATAATACTTGATTGATATGAATTGATGATATCATAAGGAATCTTGTGATGACATATTGACAAGCTATGACAGTGAAGGGATATGTGGTCTTTAACCTTTCATTAATCTAATGATTTATATGTATTATTATTATGTTACTATTAGTATTATTATACTTTTAGTTTTACTATGTATAATATATTGTCACCCACTTAATGATTTATATTTATTATAATTATGTTACTATTAGTATTATTATACTTTTAGTTTTACTACGTATAATATATCATCAACCCCTTAAAAAATGATATTGTCACCCCCTTAAAGAATGATTTGTCCTCTATATAATTGATTATGTTTTCTTGGAGGCAATATCTTTATCTAAGTTAGAGGTTTGACTTGGACCCTCATTTGAGTGTTACGAAGCTTCATATTCTAAAGTCTTTTGACCTGTTTATTGAATGTGAAACCTTGATGCTCATCTCTAACATTGTTTCCTTCCATTTTTGAATGTTTGATTGAGTTTCTTAAAATACTCTCATTAGTTGTTTCTCTTTCGATGGGAACTTTCAACCCCAAACAATTTAATACTACAAAATATTTTCATTAATACTACAAAGTATTTTCAATACTACAAAATATTTTCATTAATTGTTTCTCTTGTGATGGGAACTTTCAACCGCAAACAATTTATAATACTACCCTTGCCAATTCAATTCTTCTCCTAGATCCTAAGTCTTATTCTTCTCTTAGATCCTAAGTCTTGACAACCTTGACGAAGTGAGACAAGATTATATTTCACAGTTGTATCAATATTTGAGTAATAGTTCATTTTTTCACTTTTTATTTATTTTTATTGTATGCATGAAATTCGTACAAGAGAGAACTTTGTCATTGCTTTATTATCAATGATCAGTGTTTTAATTTCGATTTAAGTGCACCATTTTCTCTACATTGATTTTTAGGTAGTAGATCAATCCTTTTACACTCATCAATCTCGTCAATTATCCTTAATGCATCACATCTATGGCAAATCATTCCTTCTATTTGAAATTCTCTATTGCCGTGTCAACTCAATGTATTTTTCATTAAACTTTATACTATATTTTTTTGCCTCCTCAAATCCATCCACAATTTACATAATTTGAATGACTATTTTTATAATGACGAACATCTACTTAAACACGGGCTCCTCAATAATAAATAAATGAATGAATTAGTAGCCAGATATGGTATCATAACGTCATATTGAGCTTAGTATAAATGGATGGTATTATAGTGTCTTTATGCTGTTCATTTGCAAATAAGCGGTCCAATGTATTAACATATTAACTGGAAATTTATCAAATCTTTAAGAAAATAGACTGTTATCAACCATAAAAGCCAAATAAAACAAATATATGGTTTTCATACAGCTTCAAATGACCTCAAAGGGCCGGAATTTTCTTCCTTGCAATGCAATAAGCAGGAAAGGGTAGGCATTTATTAGGAAACAAATATGAGAGACGCAAAAGAATAAAATTGTCACAATCCCAGCAGTGTAACGAATTTGTTAGTGATAGAACTATAAATTGTAGATACATAACGAAACAATGACTCCCCCAACAAGCATAACTACAGCTACACAAACTTTAAAACATCAATTCATTACTAGGCACAAATCATCCTTGTGCATGCTTAAATACCTAGAACTATCAAACAAATGACTCGACCATATATAATACACACGACTAGCTTTTTCGTCTCTCGATACAAAATGAATCATAACACTAACCATCTTTGTCATAAAACCTGTGCACCCTGCCAAAAAGCAAGGAAACATGCGGGGTATTGAATACGGAGAAAGGGACCCAGCATTTCAGATACATCAAAAATTGTACCCAAGAAATTGTAAACAGGTCCAAGTTTGTCCCACCCCAAACTGCAGACACGGTTGTAGATTAAAAAAAGGATACCAAATAGATACTCGAACAGGTCACCAATTACGCTGCAAGAACTATGATGACAATAAGCAACACCACGCCAAAAATTACGAGTAGCAAGCAAGTCTGTACATTCCAAGAAACAGTATAACAAGATTAATAGTATTGATCCATTTTCTTGGGGTAAAGAGGATATGAACAAGAAATAAGAATGAGATACATACGAGAGATGAGTTAGATTTTTGAGTCTTGGAAGCTTTGGCAAGTTGACTTTTAGCTTGTACGGTCACAGAGTAGGAGCTCTCAATATTAGAATCAATGTCATCTGGGTAAGTAAATTGACAGTCAGACCATCAAAAATAATTTACAAGTAATTATATGTTTATAATCAATTACGTCCAAGAAATTGCAAACTTTACCAATCATGACTCCTTGCTCATGAACAAGAACTGCAAGATCTTTAAATATCTCATTGACTTCTCCAATTTGTTGCTGGATCTCCTGTATCCCTTGCTCCCGCTCTTCAATAATGGCTTCATTAAATACAACTTCATTCTCTAACTGAAGGACTTCCTGTCTGCAGCATTCCAAGATCTTATGTATCAAGAAAAGCTTCAAAATTTTCAAAACAATACATATGGATAACACCCCACATTAGCACATAATATCAGCAAACAAAAGCATCAATTCTGACAGTTTTAAGTGAACTACAATCATAATTGCTCATTGTTCATTTGACAGGGATAACTTATCCAACTCTTACAGCAAAAAGAATCAGCTTTAAACCATTGCATAATTTGTATCTTTCTAAGACAGGGAGATTGAATTATTATCTTTATGCATAGTTCGGAGGTTACCACCTCAAAACTTGATTTTGATAATTAATTTCACTTTAATAGATTCAATTATGGGTTTTTGTTTGATATTTGATCCTGCATGGTAATAAGTCACTGTCGCAGGCTAGAGAGACAAGCATCAAGCAATGCATGTCTCGTAGGGGCATACACTCAGCTAGCAGCCTCTGGCACTCGTACCAATTATAACTCTTAATGCTCTGTATATTTGAACGCTAGCATTGTTGGACATTGGATAAACCAGCGCTCCCCGTGTGTTTTGTGACATGTGCTTAACCGCCTCTCATGGATCCATTAACTCTGGCAATGCGTCCGTTTACTAACACCTGTGGGTTTTGGTGTAATGGCAATCGTGATTCCAACAAGTGATATCAGAGCCAAAGGTCTCAAGTTCAAATCACACCCAGCTCTTCATGGGGGGAGATTGTTGGACATTGGATAAACCAGCGCTCCCTGTGTGTTTCGTGACATGCGCTTAACCGCCTCTCGTGGATCCGTTAACTCTGGCGATGCATCCGTTTACTAACACCTGCGGGTTTTGGTGTAATGGCAATCATGATTCCAACAAGCATAACTGCCTCTTCTCTATTTCTAGGTTTATTTCAATGCTAATTGACATTACTTCTTGTTGAATGTACTACTTGAAATTCACAAATTGCTACTAACTCGATGCATCCGTTTACTAACACCTGCGGGTTTTGGTGTAATGGCAATCATGATTCCAATAAGCATAACTGCCTCTTCTCTATTTCTAGGTTTATTTCAATGCTAATTGACATTACTTCTTGTTCAATGTACTACTTGAAATTCACAAATTGCTACTAACTCATATTTAAAGTAGCCTACTCCACATATCCATACCCCCTTCGTTAACAGTAGGGCATGCCCTTGCATGCAAGCCAACAAAAAACAATTTTTGTTTGTTAACAACCTTATGTCGACAAACATAGCAAGCTTTTAATAGGCCTTGACGCTCTTTGAAGATATAGCAAGCTTAAGTTGCTGAACCTTATTATCATTTTGAATACATCAAACCATAATTGGCAACTTGATCATTTTCAAACTTTACATAACTTAAATGTGCCTGCAACTCAAATGATCACTATCAACTATTTGAAAATTCCTTTTGAGTATGTGACCTCACAATGCTAACTTTCACCTATTGGAATTTGGAACATGAATCTGATTCTTCGCTTTGGCACAGGATATGGCTTGAAGCTCGTGTCAAATGCCCATTTTGCCCATTCAGATCTCCACCATGGCAGCATTTCTCCTATTACAGAAAACCAAAAATTCTTGTGTAATTATTGGCACAATTACAACGGAGTTGTGGTTGAGGGTGAAGAGAGTGGGATGTCAGGCCACCCCCCAAGGTTCAATTTCTCTCAAGATAGAAACAAGCAGTTAGGATCAGGTGCAAGTCATGGGTTACTTTGACAGAATAGTACCCCATGCCACAGTAGCTTGACAGAATAGTACCAGTTGTAAGGCTACTGTTGAAGCACTTAGAATAAGATGACTCTAAATCAAGATTCCCATCTGTATATCCAAACACACAACCAATTTCATTTGTTGCATATGGAGGTAACCACTATGTTGATATTGAAATAGCATACTCTAGTGTTGTTATCAATATAGCTACCAAATATTGCTGCTCATGAAATTAGTTATCACATATGATTCTGAAAACGCTACCATTAAATATTTCAATGACTGCAGAGCAATGATTGCCTTTAAAGCATGGATTTGACATTCAAATAGAAAATTCGATAATTTTGTTTTCAAGGAAAAATTCCCTAGGACCCTACTAATGCTATGCAATTAATGGTAATGTTAAATTCTAATAGTAAAAGTTACCTGAATTTTTAACATTGGGCTCCCCTGCGTCTCCCTGAGTTTCCCCAAAAGGGGGACATGGGGAAACGTTTCCCCAGGCATCCTCCCATTCCGGGTGTGTGGAAACATGGGGAGAACGCACCCCACCCTAGGGGGCACGTCCCCATGCAGCACTAAAAAAATTGTATTTCAAACATATAGTTAAGGACAGAGTTACTAGAGAACATAATTTCATGTTAAAATTTAAATGCATATGAATGTTTAAACCTAAAATGCAATATAATACATGGTTCAAATCATTCTCTAGGTCTAGTCAACGTGAATTTCAGGCATACATAAAAGGGTTACAACTTACAAGTAAAATTCAATTTAGACACAACCACTTGCTATTGAATTTTGAACCACGGACCAACAACAGAATTTGCATAACACTAGAAACTGCAGCACAAGTCCAAGTCTGGTTCTTCTACAATTTTATACATTGATTGTTAATTGAGGATAGAAATAGACCTGACGGCAAATAAAATAGCATGAAAATCAAACAACACCATATATTATCACACTTTCGATTATTAAAGGAAAAACACACTTTAGCATGACAGTTATCATATAGTTGAACAAAAACGAACAGGAAATGAACAGCTCAAAAATATATAATTATAGTATATACCCATACTACAGTATGAAAAGAATTTATAGTATGAAAAGGATTTAATCAGGTGTTAGTAGAACAGATATTCAACAGATATCTATTCCAAGAAATCCGACTTCTTATTGCAAAATTCTTGGCACCATTTAGTGTTTAGTATTCATGACAACGCCCAGCAGATAACTGAAATTTTTCAAGCCTTGCCGGCATAAGGCTGGCATACCTGATTACGAGGTAACTAAGCATTTGATATAACACAACCCAATCCATCACTCTTAGTCTTAATTTGTGCTTGTCTAGACACCTTTTAATAACATTTATAATTTAAACACATTTTAATAATGTGTATAAATTATGGAGCACGAGATATGCACTGTATTATGTGCACAAGGATTTTTGATTCATAATCCTGAGTAGATATCATTTTCCAAAACAGAACATTAAGACATAACAAAAGGGGATCATATAGAAAAAACAATGTCATTTAAACATATAATTTTTTCATCGACGCACTGATGTCAAAGAATAAGACTTCTGGCACTTGATTACCTCCTAGATTCTATGAGAACAGCCTGCTGCTCCTGTGTTTTGTCTGGACTTAAATCCAGTTCACTTGCAACATAGCTGCAAGAAAGAAACCACAAAAAAAAAATTAAGAGAAAATCAAAAGCAGAAGCATTTGCAATTAGAAGAAACCAATGTTTGAACAAAGATTTACAGTCTAAAGTTTCCTTGGTGAGAAGAAAATTTGGATTTAGCATAATTATGCAAAAACAATGAAACGCAGAAACAACTAATAGATTACAAGGAAGGAACGTCCTAGGATGTTGCTTACAATATATGGAATATAGAAAACTAAGAAAACAACATTATAGTACATAGAGAAACCAACTCTAGTATGTTGCTTATAATCACCTTGAAGGCAACATAGCTTGGGGAACAAAAGGTGTATAAGCTGTCTCACGTTCAGCTGCAAGCCGTTGGGCTTTCTGAAACTCCTTTAGAACAGCTTGAAAATCTTTTGCAAGTTTTGCATCTGCTATCTTCTTGTTTGCCTGTAATTTTATCATAAACTTCAAGTGAGATATTTCTACAATTGATTTAGTAAACAGAACACAAACTATAAGGAACATAGATACGTTTGGCAAGCAGAGAAAGAGACGTAAACCACTAGGAACAGGAAAAATTATACATTTTAGTATTTTACACAACAACGTTAAAATCCAGAATGGTCAAACTAATATGGAATATGATATAATAAAATATATGTGTACAGTTGGAAACTTTTAATAATGTTATTTAGCAAGATAAAAATGGGATGATAAATCCAAGATGAAACTGAACCCTGGGAAAGGAAAATGATACCAAAAAGAAATTATGAAAAAGGATATAATTTCAAACCAACATTATTATGCATAAAATGGGAAAATTTAGATGAAAATACAAAAAATGATAGGATTTCATACTATGAATTGCATTTGCCAGAACAAAGAGAAAATATAAAAATGGCAACGACAAAGGAAGTGCAACAATTCAAGAAATAGAAAATCAAGAAAAAGATGATAAGGCCTTTATATAAAATGTATGTTACAAGTTTGCATATAAAGCCAGGATTAATAGAATTAGTGAAAAACATAATATTAAACTAGTGAAAGAGAATAGATGACTTGCATACCATCCTCTTAATTTGATAATGTCAAACTTTTGAATAGCAAACATGACACTTACACTAACTTCCGTATGCTGATCAGTTTCACTGGCAGCTTTGAGTTTAGCAGATGTGTCCTTTACCAGCTGCCCAATGTGTTGCCTAGTCTTGTGCCTGCAAAACATAAGTTCATAACAAGGTTATTTGAAAGGTAGCTAGCAATCACTTGTGGTGGCACTGGAACAGCAGAAATTTGTAACATGTATAGAACAAATTTGAGCTTCCAAGACCAAGAGTACTCCACTTTATTTCCCTACTTCAATAATAACCAAAAAAATAAGAAACACACCCACAAGTTCTCACCCTGAGCTATCTAAATAACATAATAGAGCATATCCTTTTGGGTTTTGAAAGAAACTTATTACAAAAATGCCTAAGCAGTTCGCTTCCATACATGTTTAATCACAAGAAGTGCTCAGTAGATTTTAGAATAGATGAAAGGACCTTTGAAACAGTTTCAGGAGCCCGTTTCTTGATGGTAAAATTATAGAATTATAGTTACAATAATTATTTTTTATTGTCATTCTGGTTAAAGGCAGACCATGGATGGTTGTCTCACTGAAGCAAACCTTGACAAATACTCCCCAAAAGGGACCTTAAAGGTGGGGTTCCTAACGGCAAAACAGGACTCCAGACAAGCTAAAGGAAACCAAGTTGTTCTTACAACTACAAGATGTGCAAATGAGGATGATAGAAGAAAAATTGGAAGCAATTGAGGAAGAACTGACAGTGACCATAACTAACTTGAGGAAACGTTTCATAATGCTGGCTAAGCAAATCCCTCATGAGGACAGGGAAAAAAAGATTAGGGCTTTCTGTGAGTATGGAATCTGATGAAGGAGAAATTTTCTAAATTTGGTGATAAGGAATATGATTGTCATATATTTGGCAAGTAATCCCACCCATACATTACATCTAAATTTACCGAAAAGGAATATGATTGTCATATATTTGGCCGAAAGTGACCCCACCCATGCAATATATTGCATCAATATGATAATGCTGCTAAATATTGCATCAATTTAGAGAAAATGCAGTGACGTTTTTCCGCCAATTCTGACTTTCCATATCCCCATTGCCCATGACATCAGCGACACATGCAGATGCCCTAAATAACTTTAGCAGTAGCCGAGTAAAAAGAACAGGGAAAAGGAAACAGAGACAGGACAATAACCTAACAAAATCCAGGCAAAAGCTTGAGGAAGAATACGTCAATTTAACCTTAGCAACGCCGATCCGATCTAATCCCCATATATGTTCGGGTCTTTGGCGCATCATTCACACAACATGCAGGCCAATGCATGCGAGAAGCCTTTACATTAAAATACTAAATAAAACACAATATCACCATGGTTAATTCCAGTTTATTAATCTATTAATTCAAGTTAATCACAAAACACTACTCCATCATCGAACTAAACAAAAACCAAAAAAAATACAATCGATTAAAACCCAATTGGCATCAAAAACATTTTCAATGGTTCAGACAACCCCATTATGCAGCTCGTTCGTTTATGCAGGCGGTTAATTTTGAATAATTAAATCATTCTTTTCAAGATTGAATTGAAGGCAACTTACAATCTCTCCCTGAGTTCTGGAGTATCCTTGGGCGTTCCGAGGGTATTGACAAGCCTTTGAAACGTTGAAACGGCAGTATTGATTTGAAAAACACCGGCAGCCACGGCCTGAGACGAATCTTGCTTCCCATTTATGGCCTCTCTCCTTACAGACAAGGGGCGGCCCGATTCTAAATCCTGAAAGCTCATTTTCCCGCGATCGATCAAAACTAAGCGATCCCTTTAATGCCCTCCTTATGAAAACCTACAAAAATTTCAAGCAGCCGAACTCCTGCAAATCAGATCTTGTTGTGGCCAGCTCAAAGAAGCCAAACGCGCTATAAATGATCTTGAAACTCAAATGGAACCAATACAGGTCAGAAATTACAGGAAAAATTTCGGATTTCGGAAGAATTCAGAGGTGAAGGCGAATATAAAGGCGGACTCGATGCTTTTATGGATTTCTGGAGGGGATTCGATACGGCAAACTGGGCCAGCGGAGATAGAATTGCAGAGAAAATGAAATGAAGCTGGATGGGATTATTTATAACGAGGAAAGGGTTGCCTCATTGGTATTGAGGACAGACTTTGCTGACCCCCTGCCCGCGGTCTGACTCGGACCCTTACCCTACTTGGGTTTGTTAACGAGGGGTTATTATATATCCTGACTCCAGTTTAAAAAAGTGTAATACGCAAACTCTAACTGTTAACTCGACTTACCCGGGTTTGTTAACCCAGCGTTAGTTAGAGTTGTCCGGGGTTGGGTAGGGTGGCGCATGTAGAAAATCTCTTTTATGTAGAAAATGTTATCAAATTTTGTCCCCGCCATTTATTTTTGAGTTTATTTTTAATGATTGTCGAAAAGTGGTAATATTGTGGACTTCAATGATAACTAAATATAATATTTCTAATTAAAAATCTATAAAATCTATTACCCTTTATATAAACATAATTTAAAAAATTCGGTATAATATATTAATTAAAAATATATTTTTTATCATCATAGTTTTAATAAAATAATTTAATTTAATTTATTAAATTATTTATATTTTATATATGGAAAATTGTGATTATTTACTGGATTTCTGATCATATAGTTGATTTCCAAGTAAGTTTAAGTATATGACTTCTAAGTTTAAAATTTAAATTTTACAATTGTCTTTGTATTTGGATGGATATCTTAAGTGTTAATTTATATGGTTCAAATAGTCAACATGTTAATTGAAGTTATAACATGAAAGTTAATTATAATATTTAATTAATTTAAGCATTAATTATAATATTTAAGTAATAATTTAAAAAAGTAAAAGGTTAAATGTGTTTTGTTTTTTACTATTTTAAGTTTATTTCTATTAAATTTAAGGAGGAAAATTTTATTGATTGAAATTGTAATTATGGACTTAAAATTTAATATTTTTAATGTAAAAATAGAAAAGCATCCTTAAACATCCCTACTTCAATTAGATCATGCAATATTAATAATTCATAGTTATGAGGTAAGGTGTTATCCCTAAAGTGATTGGGAGGTAGGTTTTTTTATTCTCCCACCAAGGTTCAATCCATGTTGAGTTTATTTAGCTCATTGATGGGTTGAAAGGGTAGGCATCTCTCAAATGTGGGACCTTCTTGGATGTATTTGTGCATGTTTGGACCCTCTAGCTAGTGTTGACTTGCAAGTTGTTGGTGCTACCAAAGACTTATAATGTGATCCACTTCAATGACTACCACTATAAACCCTTTTTCCAATTATATATATATATATATATATATATCAATCCAAAATTATCCCTACTAAATTTTAATTCTAGGATACAAGTTTTCCTTCTTGTTTCTCTGAGTGGAAAGAAAGAGTCAATTAGACTCCTCATTTGTCGTATTATCAAAATGTGAAACTTAGTTTCAATGATATCTTAAGTCCCACTTGTCATCATCCAAGGGACTCAATCATCATAGTCCTTGAGTCTCACTCATACCATTAGTCTTACTTTACCTCTTACTTTGTCTCCATGGTCTCATGTATCTCCCCAACATTTTTCTTCCTTGCCCTGATTTGTCAAGCAAGCGACTATGTTCCTCAAAACGCTGCTTTTAAATGCAAGTGTCAAATGAGTTTATCTCAGGTGGTTGGGAGGAATGAGTGTGATCTTCCCTACCCAAACTCAATTCTTGAAGTGAAATGATGAGTTCATATTAAGTATATTGTTGTAATCGCTTTGAGTCGTGTTGTTACCCAAACCTTATTGTTAAACAACCCCGAGTCTTGAAGATCTTACCCGTACCTACAATTTAAGGTGTGAGGTGCTTTGATATATAAAATAATAATAATAATTTGTTACAAATATTATTTTACAACCCACTACCCCTATATATATATATATATATATATATCACAACAATTAAATAATGTGTACCCTAAAACCTTCATAAAAGTCATTTGTAATTTCTCTTACTCTCTATGTTGTCATGAAACTATTTGAAGACACCACATATGACACTTTTAAGTATGTATTGCCATGTTTGTTATTCACATGCAACATACCTTATACACAAAAACAAAAAAGGAAATTGAACAAATACACATATTTATCTATGAATGTTGGAAAATCATTATCTTTGTAAACACTTACATTTAAAATAAAAAACATAAAATATTATTGAGTTTATTGTCATTAAGTGTGATATTGAATAAGAAAAGAAAGGAAACTTGAATGCGGCCTTTTAACTTAACATTTTATAGTTCAATAAAATGAGTATGTCTTTTAGGGTTTATCAATGCAATGATCAAGATGAGAGGAAATGAGGACGATCTAACATAATAAATACTTTCATTTGTTATATTGAAAATAAGCTTAACTCCATTTCACATTGGATAACTCTAAATTATTAATTGTACATTTTTTTTAATTGATTTGGGATAGGCTTCCAAGTATTGTAGGTTTTAAGGGTATTGTCTTTCTTGAGTCTATTGTCTTTTTTTTCGATCTCTACATAGTCTAGTATCATCTTCTTCATGTAATGTTTCTCCCTCGCTAACAATGTTGTATTATCCATTCATAATTGCGACAGTGATCAATAAGAGCTAATTTATAAGCATGATATCTACATATACCTGATGCACATCCTTTGAAGTATACATGAAAAAACTTCCCTATTTCACTATAGTACTTGCCACAAGAACATGATATTTCATACACACTCTTTTGTAATAGAAGATCTAGTAAATCCATTTTTAAATCTACTAACCCTCATTATAATCATTTATTCAAAAAATCCTTTTAGAATAATTCAATTCCTTATTCAAATTTTTGGTATTCAAAATTCTTATACTTATTCTTGCTCTATTTTATATCCATATTAATTATTAACTCCTCTAAAATTATATGCATTTCTTTGAAATATAAAAAATTAAAATTAAAATTTTTATATTTATTTATTTTTACTTAATTTTTGGTATTCCAAATTCTTATACTTGATTCTTACTCTATTTTATATCCATATTAATTATTAACTCCTCTAAAATTAAACTCATTTCTTTGAAATATAAAAAATTAAAATTATATATATATATATATATATTATAATGTTATCATTATAAAATTTCAAAACTAATACAACATATAAATTGAAATTTTAAATTAAAAAATATTTTAATATTTTAACACGTTACCTATTTTATTTTGATATTAAAAGCAAATGATTTCACATTTTACTCTCCTCGCTCTTGGAAAATAAAAATATTTTACATATCAAACATATCACATCAATTAAACTAAAAATTATTCGTGTGTAACACATGCAAATATTCCGACCTTACCCTTGTAATTTAGTGGATAAAACAAAAGTTAATTATAAGACAAGTCTTTGCTTGATGTTTTGACTCCGTAGATAGTCTTCACTTATATTTCTTTGTATATGTTTACATAGATAGAAATAAGATAATAGACTTAAAAGAGATATTGTGTTAGACAAAGCAATATGGAAAGTTTTTAACGCAAAATGTTTATTTATTTTAGAATTTTGAATTTTAAGTAAATTATAAAGATAATATATTTGAGAAATAGTAAAAAATAAAAGATAATTAGTAAAATGTAATGTAAGAAAATGGGAGTGTTAAGATATTATGATACATAGGAAATAGTTAAGTCTAACTTTTATCTTGTTTGGAGTTCAGGAAAGTTATTATTAAGGGGATAGGCTCTAATGCATCTTTCTTTTTCTTATTGTGTTACTTTTGTAAATCTTTCAATCCCATTTCAAGTTGTTTTTAAGGAGAGATGTTAGGATATTCGGACACATAGGAAATAGTTAAGTATAGTGTAGAGTTACGTAAAGTGTGTTTTTGTACTATGTATATTTGTAACTTATAATCCGATGGTCAGGATATGTAGTGATTTGATGGTTGATTCTCTCCTCAGTATTACCGACACTTGATCCGTGGCTTAACACCTGATTGGTCCATGATCTCTATTTAAAGAACATGGAGAGTCATTTGTCCGGTGACCATTTATGAGAGAAGTTTATATAAATTTTCTTTCTTTATATTAATAAATTGCCTGAAGTGGCCGCATTGGCTCAGGCCGTAGACTGTTTCGCTTTTTAAGAGTTTTAACCACGTCAAATACTGGTGTACATTTGTGAGTGATAACCTTTGGTGTTTGGGTTAAAGAACTTACCCTATAAATTCCTATGGGAAAAATTAATTATTAAATTCCCCAACTTAAATTATTATAAATTACATATTTAAACTTTCAATTGTGATATTGACAAAGTTCACTTAAAATAAAATTATGTATATATTTCTTTTCCATAACAAATATATATATAGCAATTTGGCCAAAATTATGATGAAAACACTATGACCAACATATTCGTAAATGACGTGGGTGACTTTAGAGATGCACGTATCCTTAAAGTTGTCATTTGGCTGTTAACAAATTATTTATCTAGATGTACAAGAAAGGCTCGGAAAGAGTGTTGTTGGGTACTTTTCATTTTAAGACAATTAAGGGTTGGAAAGAGTGTCTTTGGGTACTTTTTCTTTTAATATAAGTGGAAAGAGTGTGGTTGGTAATTGAATTTTAACAAGTTATATATGTTGTTGCTTTTAATACGAGATTTAATTATTTTATTTGATTGTAAATTAATATTTTTAATTAAGTTAAAAATTAATTTTAAATAATAATTATTAAAATATAATTAAATTTTCAAATTAAAAAGACAAAAAAATATTTAGGTTTTAGAAAATATTTCTATTGAATTTATAATAAAAAATTTCAATTTAATTTTGTTATTTTTTATTTAAAATTTTATGCCTGCATTATGGTTATATTTTAATATAAAAATATCTCTAAAAAGTTTATAAAGATTAGATTTAATGGTGAAAAGTCAATATTTTTTTACTAATGCATAAGATTATATAAGATTCAATTTTAGTGAAGGCTTAATTTGCACTGTAATAAGATAGTCATAGAACATGTAATTGCACCCATAGAAATTATTGAAATTACAAAAAAATATCATAAAATATCGAAAATGATTTTTACTTGTTTCCATAAAATTTAAAATGTAAATATTAATATTTAGTTAAACTATATCTTTGTATATATAAAATATTATATTATAATTTAGTTGCATTTATATGAAATATAAAATTATGATGATATATTTAACATACAAATATGTAATAATATATTTTATATAGTGTTTCATAAATATAACCAAAAAAAACTATTGCAACATGAAGAATGTTTTACTAATGTACACATGTATCTGATTAACCATGTATAAAAGATTATGGATCAACTTTAACTTAAGAAGAAAAAGGAATTACACATCTTATTGTAAAATGGATCATTTTACTCAATAAAATTTGATTACATATAAATGAATGTGATAAATAATAATGAGGAATTTATCCTAAAGGAACTTATTATAATTGGAGTACTCTCAAATTCCTAGGAAATTGGTGGGTGGGAGCCACAATCTAATTTTTTAAATTTATTAAAAGTAATAGACTATTTTGCTAAATAAAATTTGCTTATATATAAAAGAATGTTATAAATAGTAATTAGGAACTTATCATGGAGGAACTTATTAAAATTGGAATAATCTCAAATCTCTAGAAATTTTGTGAGCGAAGAGCCACATGGTAGGAATCTAATTTTTAAATTTATTAAAAGTCAATACAACCTAACAAACTGTATAATATACTACAACCCTTAATAAGCATATGTTGAGAATATTTCCCTTGAGAATCAATATAGGCCCTCAATTAAAATAATAAAATAATAAAGTCAATCTCATCCACCTTAAATTGAAATAAGAAACCTTTTACAATTAATAATAATTATTATAGAGTAAAAGAAGTTTAATTAAAAATCCTAACATTACATTTAATTATTAAATATATATATATATATTTTTTAAGAAAAATAAAATTATAATGAAAATATTTTATTTTGTATTTTTATATGAAGGAAAAAATTTGTAACTAAAAATATAATTATTGTTGACATAAAAAATCATATATAAATAATATTTTAACTACATCGCAGCGCTGCCTGCAACCTGCCCGCGCGTTGAAGCTTGCTAGGGTTGCCGCAACCATGGAGGAGCCAGGCTCGCCAAGGGCCTCCCCTCCTCCGCCCTCTCCAAACGCAGCTGCATTCAGCTCATTGATCGCCTCCTTACCCAAGAAGAAGAAGGTTGCAGCCTCGAAATTCGTCAAAAGATTGGAAGAAATGCCGGAGGTCTCTCTCCCGTCGGATGGACCTATTCAGGTCGCTCTGACTATGACTTAGTGTGCGCTCGTGGGACAGTTTACAAGCTTGTGGTCATCTCCAAAGCCACGAAAACCTGGGTGATAAAGAACTGGAAGTCGTTGATAAACCAAAATGTCACCTCTTATTTTTTGGGTAGAGGTTATTTCTTATTCGAATTTATCTCCAAAGAGGATAAGGAGCCGATCTTCAGGAATGGCCCTTACTTTATGGGGCCACAAGGGTTGTATCTGAATAAGTGGACTCTGGATTTTGGCCCAGCTGAGGACATTCCTTCAGCTGTGCCTGTTTAGGTCAGATTGTCCAATCTTCCAATTCACTGCTGGAATTGGATCTCTCTGAAACACATAGGGGATTTGTTGGGAAAATTCATTGACAAGGAAAACAATAAAGACCAATACAATTGTGCTTGGATCTGTGTGGAGGTGGATCTTGAAGTAGAGCTCCCGGAAGCTATAAAAATTAATGTCGAAAGCTGGTCTCATATTCAAAAATTGGATTATGAACAACTCCCGTTCAAATGCTGGGGGTGTCATGAATACGGGCACTTCGCCAGAAACTGCCCCAAAAAGAGCAAGGAGGATAAGGAGAAAGAGGAAGGTTGGAAGTAGGCCAAGAGATCCAAATCAAACCCTAAGACCTCTAATACGGCAGGCCAAGAAAAGGGCAAAGGACACCAGCCTAAAGGCAACAGTGCAGCTCAGTAAAACCTCCCTACAAAAGATTCGGGGAACATGTTCGGGCCCCTCGAATCAGCTTCACAAGAAATCCCTAAAATGGATCCGCTTCAGAAGGAAGCAACGGAGAATGCAAGGACGGAAGATAAGGAAGCTAACGAGATTGCAGTGACAAAGGATTCAAGACAAGGGGTTGGAGAAACAAAAAGATCCAAAGACAAGCACACAGTGAGTGAGGCGAAAAGCTAAGGCTCATAAGAATCTGAAGAGGAAGGAGAGATAGGAGACTCTCAATCCACGGTAAGAAGGTCGACAAGGGGAAGAATGTCAACCAAGGAAAAGAGAGAGAAAGAAACATACAAAGACAAAGTACAAGGAAGTCAGCCTACATTGGAAAAGATTCTAGCCAAAAATCCAAGGATGGAAAGAAACCAGGGACAAGGCTCCAAGGGTGGCCCTCACTCTCATAAAAATAAATAATGAAGGTGATCTCCTGGAATTGCAGGGGTTTGGGTAGTAAGAAAAAATAAAAAGCCATGAGGAATCTAAACATGACAGAAAACCCAGACATAATGCTTGTCTAAGAGACAAAATTGGAGGAAAATGAATTCCTTCAAAGGAGAAAGAATTTTTGGAATAAAGGAGGGACAATGGTTGTCTCAGCTAGAGGGGCCTCGGGAGGTCTGGGCTCTCTCTGGAATGCTTCCAAGCTCAAGTTGGTAGCTAAAAAGGAACACACACATTGACTGTTCACAAAGTTTCAACACCAAGAATCGAAGGAGGTTTTCAGCCTTTTCAATGTGTATGTCCCAGTTAGTGTCAAGGAAAAAGAAATTTTATGGGACTCCCTGAGGAACATGGCAGATGGGGAGGAGCTGGAAAACATTCTTATTGTAGGAGACCTTAACATTTCCCTAAGCCAAGGAGAAAAGCGAGGAGGATGTATTGTGAGAGATCCGGCTCGTGAGTGGGTGGAGGATCTTATTCATGAATGGGATCTGATCGACATCAAGCCTTGCCGTGGTAAGTTCACCTGGTCTAATAAACGGACAGGTCCCGGGCATATTGTTGCTAGATTAGATAGGTTCCTTATTCAAAGTTCCTTTCTACTGCTGGGCCTCGATGTTAAGATGATTATTCTCTCTAGTAGCACTTCGGATCATAAACCAATAATGTTGACATTATCTTCCCAGACAAATCTTGGCCCTATCCCCTTTCGATTTTGTCCACTCTGGATAAATCAAAAGGACTTCTTGGAGAGGGTTGATGAAATACGGAAGATCCCAATCATGGGTTCCCCATTCTTTGTTTGGGAGGAGAAATTGAGAAGAGTGAAAATCACTTTGAAAAGTTGGGCTAAAAACATTCCTAGCCCGGTGGAAGAAAGAAAGAAAGCCCAAACAGCTCTTGAAACTCATCAAGACTTGATGGAAGACGCAAGAATATTGAGTGAGTCCTTAAAAATGGAGGAAGACCTTCAGCACAAGTTTCATAGAGCATGCAAACGGGAGGAGGAATATTGGAGGCAAAAATCCAGAAGTCTCTCGCTAAAATCTAGAGATAGAAACACATCATTCTTTCACAAGCAAGCCCAAGCTAGGAGAGGGTTCAATTCCATCTCAGAAATTAAAGATAAATCAAAACTTATGGAGATTTTCCAAGTATTAAAAAGGCTGCCTACAATCATTTCAAAAGCCTTTTCAGCGAAGAAGAGGAGCAAGGATGCAATGATAGGCTCTTAGACGAGATTCCACTTAAAATCATTGCTAGAATGAACCAAAAATTAGAGGCTAAGGCTACCAGGAAGGAAATAAAGGAGGCCTTGTTTGCCATGAGTCCGGATAAAGCCCCAGGCCCGGACGGGTTCACGGAAATTTTTTGTCAAGTATGCTGACAGATTGTAAAAAAAGACTTGCATAGAATGGTTATGAAATCCCAAGATTGTAAGAAGATTGGGGGTAGTACAAACTCTGCCTTTCTTGCACTCATTCCGAAAGAAAAGGGGGCAAATTCCTTTAGTAGATTTCGACCCATTTCCTTGTGCAACATTGGGTACAAAATTATTACTAAGGTGATTGCTAGCAGATTGAAGAGGATACTTCCAGACCTCATTCTGGAGAACCAAGGGGGCTTCGTTCAAGGAAGAAAAATAGTGAACAATATAATCCTAGTATAGGAGGCGGTTCATTCAAGCCTGAAGAGGAAAGAAAAAGGTATGATAGTTAAGCTTGATTTTTAAAATGCATTTGATAAGGTTAGACATTCCTTTCTGCTTAAAGTCTTGCACCAATTTGGCTTTGGATCTAGATTCATTAGTTGGATTAGAGCATGCATTTATGAACCTTGGATTGCTCCGTTGGTGAATGGAATAGCTGCTGATTTCTTTAAAGCCTCGAGAGGGCTAAGGCAAGGATGCCCTCTTTCCCCCTTGCTTTTTGTCCTCCATGCCTCTACTTTAAGCTTTATCCTAGAAAAAAGAAGGCTAGATCATGATATAATGGGAATCCAAATTGTGAAAGGAACAAAAGCGATCAACCACGCCCTTTTTTCTGATGATTCCTTTCTTTTGGGGGTTGCTTCTGTCCCTACTGCCAAGAAATTTAAATTTGTAGTGGATGAATTTTGCGCTGCTTCTGGATGTAGCCTGAATGCTGGCAAGTGCCACATTAATGGATGGAACTTGACTCAAAGTGAGATGAATGCAATTTCCAGGATTTGGGGCTTTGCCGGGTCCATTCGATGGACATCTTTCAAGTATCTAGGACTGCCAATCTTTCAGAAAAATCCTTCAGGCAAGGATTGCATCCCCCTCCTTGACAAGTTCAAATCCAAATTGCAAGCATGGGGGTTTTCTTGGCTTAATCTAGCAGGAAAAACTGTGCTAATAAATTCAGTTTTGAACAACCTCCCAACCTTCCAAGCCTCGCTTTTGCTAGCCCCTCTTGGAGATCTTAGGAAAATGGAAGGCTATATAAGAAGCTTCTTTTGGAAAGGTGGAAAGAAAAACAGGAACAGACTGCCGCTCGTCAATTGGGACAAAGTCACCAAACCAATCCTGGAAGGTGGCCTGAATTTTAAAGACTTGAGAATGCAAAACTTAGCTTTGGGGGCCGAAATTCTATGGAGGCAAGTTGCCCCTAAGGCTGGTTGGGCACAACGGGTTCTCTGGAAGAAATACTTCCCAGGGCAAAGAAAGCGAAGTTTGGACAGGCATGTTCAAGCCTCAAATGGTTCACAAATTCTCAAACTGTGTGAGCAAGCCCATGCACTCATTCAGGACAATTTGTACTGGATTCCGGGGAATGGGAAAACCATTGACATCTAGGAGGATCGAATCATGAATGATGTGCCCCTTAAGGAGGTCCACGAGCTACAGGAATTGCGCCTTTGGATGAAGAATGCAGGCTTGGTCTCACTGTGGGACATCTCCTCTTGGAATGATAGCGACTAGTTGGTTTGGAGAAGGCCAGATTTGCGCAGAGATTTGGATTTAGCTTGGCAGATGCTGCATTCCAGGCTTAAAGGGAAGGCTCCGTCAATAGCAGAGAAACACGACCAACGTGGTTGGGGGATGTCTACTGGTGCTTATACGGTGGCGCAGGGTTACAAACTGATGTGCGCAATTCCATACGCTCCTCCTTGGCCGACACTTTGGAAAGGTCTATGGAATTAGAAAACGGTCCCCAAAATTGACATTTTTAATTGGCTGCTTTGTCATAATCGAATCCTCACAGCAAATATTCTTAGGAAGAAAGGTTTCCTTAGACCTTCACGTTGTCCGTTGTGTTTGACAAGTGAGGAGAACGCCCAGCGTATCATGCTGGACTGCAATTTCGCCTTAGAGGCCTGGAATGAAGTGCTGAAGCACTGGTTTGTGGCAATTTCGCTCCCCTCCTCCATTTTTGATTTGCATGCTAGCTGGCTACATCAATAACCCAGACTACTACCAAATAATACTTGGTTCAAGGTTGGTTGGCTAGAACTCCCAAAATTAGTCTGCTGGCATATTTGGTTGGAGCGGAATTGCAAAATCTTCCAAGGGAAAATGCATAATGCACAAGTGGTCACAGTCAAAATAAAAAGTATCCTCAAAGAATTCTTGTATGAGCATGTGGGGTCTATCTCAGATGATAATCTCTCCTCTCATGAGCTGGAGTGGGGTGACATGATGGGATTACAATTCTCCTAGACATATTCAAAAGAGAAAAAGAAAAAAGACTGGCAGATCAGAATGTCTAAAGAGAATTTCTGCAACTGGAATAAGGATGGGGCTTGTTTTTTTCTGTTCTTCGATGGAGCAGCAAAAGGAAATCCGGGGAATGCAAGGGCAGGAGGAGTAATCAAGAACATGGAGGGCCAAATTGAGCACAGATACGCTTGGGGTCTAGGCCAAGACACCAATACCCAAGCAGAGGGGATAGCGCTGCTGCAAGGTCTCAAGATTTTTGCAAAAGGTCGGAACCAAAGAGGCAAAAATCATAGGCGATTCTCAAACTCTTATAAAAATGCTTGTGGAAAATTCAAGTCCAAAGGACCTTCGGCTATTCAGGTTGATGATGAGAATTAAAAAGATTTCTAGCTCCTTTTAAAAGGTGAGCTTCTTCCATGTTTTGCGGATCAACAACAAAGATGTCGATGCGGAAACTAATAGAGCTACCCTTCTTCCTGCGAGCAATCTAGTATGGAATGAGAAGGAAAAATGGGCCCCAATTCCGTAGATGTGATATATGTTTTATTGTTTATTACTTCAACTATTTGTATGTGTCTTTAATCTAGGGGAAATCTCGTCAATATATGGATCACGGAATCCATGAAGTTTCATTTTGTCCGAATTAAAGATGGATAGACTCTGGTTATGGGGGAAGCTTGTGAGCTATCTCGAAAATGTTGGAAGCCTGTAAATAAGCATTTCTGTCGAGAATTTTAATATAAATCATAATCATTTCTATCAAAAAAAATAATAAAAATAAATCATATAACATTATTATTAAGAAAATTCCAATGTTATAATATTATTGTCTACAATTTATATCAAGTAAAACAAACTATAATTTAAACATTATCATGGTAATAAGTCCTAATAACTCAACCTACTCCTTAAAACCAATCTTAATTTAGTTAATCAAAACTACTTTTCAAAATATAAATTTAGAAAACAAAATCAATCTTAAATATAAAAGTATTTTGTATTAAAAATAATGTTAGTTGAAATATAGTAAAATTTCATATAGTGAATTAAATATATAATACAAAGGAGATTTCATATTATATATTTATTTAATTTTTATAATTTGTTTATAAAATAAATAATAATCTTAATATTTTTAATATTATTAAAATAAAAAAATATTTAATTATTTTTTATTTATTTAATAAAACTTGTTAATCTTTATATATATCATTTTTATTCATTTAATTTTTATAATTATTTTATAAAAAATAATAATTTTAATGTTTTTAATATATATATATATAATTAAAAAAAAAAAAAAATTATTTATTTAATAAAAAAATTTAATCTTTAAAATCAATCTATATATATAATTTACATAAAAAAAAAAATTGGTGCAAGGTCAAAGAGTTTACCCCTTTCATGGGTTGACATGCCAGTCTTATACCTAACACGGCCCTAAGTGGCATTGTATGTGTTGGCATTAATTGTTATTGCATGTGTTGATGTGCACACACAAATATTAACAGATCACTTGGTAGAATTGAGTTTTAATGAAAGTTATATTAATATTCAATTTTATCAATTTAATTATATTATAAATTTTAATAAATAAATTATTTGTTTTATTTATAATATTATTTTTATTTAAAATTTAATTATTAAAAAAATAATATATTAAATTTAATAATATATTAAAAACAAAATTTTAAGAATAAAAAATTGTAATAGGTATTTAAAAATATAATTTTAACAATAATGATATAAAATTGTGTAAATTAAGAAACAGCATGACTCAATTTAAGAAAAAGAAAAGTCATAAATCTCAATGATATAATAGGACTCAATTTATGCAGAAGAAGAAAAGTCATGAGTCTCAATGATATAATAGTAACGACGAGAATTAACCTCATATCATACATATACCAGATGACCCGTTATTAACTTCAAAAAAAAACTCACAATAAAATAATTACAATCAAACTAAAAATATATAACAAAATTTCAATAATAATTATTCAAAAAAATCCAAATCATTAAACCTTATTTTGTTTATATATATATATATATATATATATATATATATATATATATATATATATATATATATTATTATCACATAAATTATTAATATTTATAATTAAATTATTTTTTTATATAATTCTAGTGTACTATAGGTTGTCACTTGCCTTTCCAAAACAAATATTAATTAAATTATTTTTTGCATATAATTATAACGTACCTTTACAACAATGAGAACCCCAAGTATACCTATTCTAGGAGGTTGTCACTTGCCTTTCCAAATCAAACTTGTTGGCATCTTTGCTTTTCAGTCACTTTGTTGGTGTATTTAAAGGAAAGTTATAGTTTGACTTATAGTGGAATTTAATGAAAACACTTAAGGAAGAGAAAGAGGCGAAAGAGTTGCCAAAATAACATGGAAGGAGGTTGACTTCGGCCCTATCAAACTTTATTTTAATTAAACTTTTGTATTTATTTATTTGACAAATGGATGACAATATTGTTATGGTTGAGATTGTTATCATTTTTATTCATTAATTAAAAAACTTTTCATTACTTAATTAATATATTAAATTAATTTTTTTGGGTTAATGGAAATAAAAAGGGATGGAACCCTCTAAAGAACAAAGTCTAAGTTAAGGAATGATTTAAAAGAAGAGAAAAAAACGTAAATGGAGATGGTAGGTGGTATAATGCTATTCAATTGAATCATCAATTTAATGTTTATAATTGTTATTTTAATATTAATATCGTTATTAAATTTGACTTTGTTTATAATTGTTATTTTAATATTAATATCGTTATTAAATTTGAGTTTATTATTATTAAACCTTGAATTGAGGAGATTTCATTTGTAAACTTGACTTTAATATTAAAGGGCGAACGGGGTACCCATATTGAAATATTGTGCCTTGCCATTATAGTAAACAATATAAGCTTAAAATTATATTTATTCATTTTGGATAAGATACAACAATATAAGCATAAGATTATTTATTATTATTATTATTTTAATGGAATGGGTAATTTCTTTTATAATGAGAAGAGATTATGTTCTTTTCATAATTAGGTTTTATTTTTGTTATCATAGATATTGTGGATTATTATTGGAAATGATTCAATTAAATCTAGTCACCATGAGTAGACTATAGATTATAGATTGAAGTTGTGCAAGATTCAAATTATAGACTAAGCAAATTTCATGCTTGAACAATATTAAATTGTGGGAGTGATAATCATGGGCAATTAATCTAGCCAAATGAATCTAAAGGAATTATTCTCAACTCAGATCAAAGGATTCAAATTACTAGTTACCACATCAAAACCAACCGAAGGATCTTGGTCTATGTGGGATAGATTCATCGTGATTGGACTCCATCCCTTAGTTGGAACCTAATTCCTAGATCCAGATACAAAGGTGTTCGCTCTGTCTATACAAGCTTTGATAGGAAAGTTTGTAGGCCTCTGGCCCAACCTAACTATGGAGATATGGATTTAGTAACACAAGATAAAAGGTAGAGTAATTATATTTGCTTGTAACTAAGGATATTATATGCTTTTATTTCGAAATAAGGAGAACATGAATATGTTATTTCTTTCTCTAGACCTTACATCATGTGTCCTATGGGAATGTTCTCAACACTTTGGTTCATTGATTTCAATAGGAAAGAGAAAGTTGCATATACCCTTGTCAGGTTAAGTTTCCCCGCCTTCCTTTAATATTATGGGATGAAAATGTGTTCATAACCATTAGGGATAAACTAGGTCGATACATCGAGTAAGCTTAACCAAACGGAAACATGTATTCTCAATGTGCTAAAGTATGTGTGGAAGTGGAATTGGAGAAGTGACTTCTAAAATTGTTGCAAATAAATATGGATAGTTAATTTCCACCAACAAGAACAAAATTATGAGTAGCTTCACTTCAAGAGCAACTCTTGTCATTCATATGGGCATTTTGCTAAAAAATGACTAAGGACTTAGGTGGAGCAAAGTCACCTTAAGCAATTTCTAAACTCCTCCAATCAAATATAGTTGAACCGTTTTAGGAAAGTAAATAATAGTTGCATAAAATAATAAACTACAGTGTTGTAGCAAAGAAAGATAAATTAGGGAGTATCATCTGAAGTGAACATTGACAACTTTGACGCCCTTGAAAATTTAGAAGTCGTGGAAAAGAAAAGTGAGGAGGTGTACATGTAGACAATATAGGAAGATTTCAAGGATAGAATTAAACCTACCATCAAGACTCAAAGAGATAAAGTTGTTCCAAAAGAAGTAGAAATCCTTAAAACCTTGTTCATGGATGATGCAAAGAGCAATAATCAAACTCCAAATGACACTTCAAAAATGGAGAAAACACCGCAAGCACCTTTAGAAATACAACTCCAAGTAGTAGGATACCCAAATCAGTAAGTTCACCCCCTAATCTTGACATCTCTTATATCAACACCTTTAGATTAAAGCATCTTATAGCTCACCCAAAATACAAGATGGTAAGACTTAAATTGAGAATATCGAGAAATATAAGTAGAACAAAAAATACACAAGTTATTTAGAGTCTATGTGCTACATTCTAATCAAAATTTATGATGTCATTATATATATGATTCTATCTTTATAATATTTTGTACAATTTGTTGTTATATCGACATGGAAGCGAACAAAACATACCTACCTACTTTATGAGAACCTCAAGACTTCTCAATTTTTTAAGATTGCATTTATTGGTTGTTTTTACCCACATCTTTTTTCTAGGTTAAAGTTACAACATTTACAATCATGATCCATATTGTTATTATAATAATATTAAAATAAACCCTTGAATTGAGAAGTAGTCCTCTCAGAGTCAATTTTTTAGTTGAGGTTGAAATTATTGTGACACTGCATTCATTACCCAAAATTTTGTAATATAATTAAGAACATATAATGTTCGGGTGCCAAGATTGATGTTACAATGTCAAACTCTATTATATGTTACAATGCTTATTTTTCATTAGTAAAAATACTAGGGCTGAAGAAAGGGGACAACCAATAGATTATGATGCCTTAGGGAGGGGGGAAAATTGACATGAGAGGAAAATATATACCTTGAATTAATAATTCCCTTAATGTGATGATCGGGAAGATCAAGAGTCAAGGTGTGTTTATAAAAATGAAAGAGAAAAGCCACTGAGAAAAAATCTCTTTTTGCCTTTTCTTTATGAGAATTAATCCATTGTACTTCTCATACACTAATTTTTTCTCTCTCGCTCAAAAATTTGGATTGGCATGAGAATTGGTCATAGCTTGTGTAAAAGGAAATGAATGCGTTGCAACACTTTCTCTTTGGACAAGATGGCTTTGAGGACTTAGAATGGTCCTGGTTATGTGTGGCATATAGAGCAATGAAGAGGGGAGGGTCGAGGGACTGCAAAGATCAGAGAAGGAATCCCTTATGTTGTGCATACCTGCATGCTTTTTTGTGAATGTGAGCTTGGTCAAAGATGGAAAGGTTGATCACTAATTTTTATTGTGTGTGTGTGCTCGACGAAGAATGGCCTTCACTTTTGGTGTTAAAATCTGGTTTGAATCTGATTGTGTGAAATGCCCCTGAGTAAAGTTCTCTTCAAGGCATCAAGATATGGCATGGTCGTGGTCGTCTATGAGAAAATTGCAATACAACTGAGCCTATGGTGGGGTGGAATTTGGTTCACCCTATTTCAGTTTCCAATATTTTTTTGGCTGCAATAGATAAATATTTATTTTGGTGTTAATGATATATATGGCATAAATGGTTTAGTGACATGCATGATCATTATTTAATTTCTCTTTTCAACAAGTTTATATGTACATGAATTTACCCTTCAACAAATTTATCATGGTTGTAGTTGTTATACTTTTTGGCAACAACATTTTATATGTAATCAATTTTGTAACAACATTGGTTGAGGAAGATAGGCTTCCTAAACTATTTTTTAAACATGTCATGTTGGAAATTATGTTATAAATTTTCTTCTGGGAGGTTTCAAAAGTTGAAACTTGGATCATAGTGAGGGGTAATATTGTTGATCCCCTGGCCCTTTTCATATCTTGGGCCACAAAATTATAGGAAATGTGACCAGAGGAAGTTGGGCTTCCTAAATACATCTTTAAATAGGCTATGTTGGAAATTATGCTATAACTTTTCTTCTAGGATGCTATGTTGGAAATTATCCCTGAGGAAGTTTCTATATTATTTTGCATGCAAAGTGTTTGAAGATAATGCCTAAATGGTTTAATAATTCATTGCATACAAAGTGTATGGTGAAATGCACTAATGAAAATGTTGTTTTATGGATGGGTATAATATTGTTGTATGTTAGTGATCCAGAATTATACAGGAATGCAGCTGAATACATATATAACCATAAACACATATATGCATCAGAAATAAAACTTCATTTCATTAATATCAAAGAACCGAAATATGCTTACATATAGAATGGAAATAAACTAGCTCGAACGATGGTAGCTTATCTCTTAGAAGAGATGTGGCGGCTACATGTCTCTAAACTGTGTTACTATGAGACTAAAAAGAAACAATGGAAAACCCTAAAAATCCAAAAACCTAACCCTAGGAGATGAAGCACCAAAATTGTGGGCCCTCTTGGGCTAAATTGGTACATCAACTTCCCGGGGTTGTAACTTTGGCATACGATTTCCATTTGACGTGCACAATACCTCGTTAGAAATATATATCCTAGGAATACAAATTTCGACTACAAATGTTAGTCAAATGCTCAAGTTTTCCCTTTTTCCAAAAAAACATCGTTTAGGGCCTCAAGATGACTCCAGAAGTTAAGGACCCGAAAAACTTCCAAAAATAGTAAATTGTGCTACGATTAAGGAAACTAAAAAACTGAAATAAACAATGGTGGGGTTCCAGGTGAAATAGGTGGGTGGCCAACAATATCCACCTAGATTAGTCCTCCCCCCTTAGGAAGTAATGGTCCCCATTGCATTGAGTGCCTCCATGAGATGAGGAAACCTCTGTTGAACTCGATGCCTGGTGAGCCACTTGTCTTGGTACAAGAGTTGGCTAGTTTTGACAACTCGATACAATTGGATCTTTTGTTGGTGATTTTTCTTGATCTGCGTGTCCATGATCCGATCAATTGTGGCATGTTCCATGCATTTTTGGTTTAATTATCTTGGCGTGAGTTGTTCTGCAATGTCTGATGTGTCCAGTAATGGTGGAAAGTATGGTCAAAGGCAATCCACATTGAACACTGGGTTTAGGCCAAGGAATGGTGGAATGATGAGATCAAAGGCATTGTCCCCTCCAACCTTGGTGATGGTGTATGGTCCATATCGTAGCAGGCAAAGCTTGAGGTGGGTCCCAGCAAGGCACTCCTTCTGCAAATGTAACCAAACTTTTTCGCCCACCTGGAACTTGTGTGGCACCCAATGTTGATCATGACACTGCTTGTACTTAGCATTGACTCTATCCAATATGTCATGGACTTGTTAGTGGATGCGTTGAATGTGCTCAATGAAGTTGTTAGCCCTGTCAGCTTTAGACTGGACATGAGTTGAATCTTCCTGATTATTTTCAAATGATATGGCCACATCAATGGGACATAGTGGTTGGAATCCCAACCCCACCTGAAAGGGAATGTGGAAAGTTGAGTTATCGAGAGTTATGTTTTCGCTGTACTGGACATAGGGGAGGCTTTCATACCATGTGCGTTAATGATTTGAGTTGTACATGTGCATAATGTGTACGATCATCTTGTTGACGACCTCTGTTTGGCCATCAGTTTGGGGGTGGAAAGTCGTGGACTTAGTGAGCTTGGTATCCAACATCGACTAGAGGCTTGACCAAAATGTACTCAAGAACCTGCTGCCCCAATATGAGATAATGGATTGTGGGATCCCAAAGTGTACCCACACTCGTTCAAATAAGAGATTAATAGTGGCTTCTGTCGTGATACTCTTCATGTAGGCCACTAGAATGGTCATCTTAGAGAATTTGTTGACGACCACGAAAACACAGTTGTTTCCGTGCTTAGTAGAAGGGAGGCCCAAAATGTAATCCATGGAGATGGATTCCCAAGGTCAAATAGGAGTAGGAAGAGGAGTGTATAGGCCTTGCTTCTTGATGGCTTGTTTGGAAATGGTGTAGGAATTGCATGTTTGGTGTTCTTCCCAACATCCTGTCGACGGTTGGACCAATAAAAATACTTTTGCAACATTGCCATTGTTTTCTCTACTCCAAAATGTCCAACAACCCAACTATAGTGTGCCTCCTAAATCATCTTGGCACGCTCACTTGAAGGAACACGTAAGTGTCCTGGGTGGCATAATAGTGCACCCTAGAGGTGAAAATTTAGAACGCGCTTTCCTTCCAGGAGCGTCTAGTATGTTTTTTTGAATTCTAGATCACCCTTGTAAAGATGCAGACACCCCAAAGTCTCATGCCCACAAGAGTTGAGCACAATGGTCAGCGCCATGACCAACGATCGCTAAGGCAGTCTACAACATTATTGGTGTTGCCCTTCTTGTACTTAATGATCAAATGGAACTATTGCAGGTATGTGGACCATTTCTGATGGCACTCATTTTGAAAATTTCCTTGTGTCTGTATGAATTGCAGGGGTCAGTGGTCTGTGTGGATGATCGTTTACTTCCCCATAATGTAATGCTTCTATTGTTAGCAAGCCCTGCTGAGTAAGAACTGCACCAATATCATAATTAGAGGCATATGCCTCAATCTCAAATGGTTGTTGCAGGTCTGGAAATGTGATCACTGGTGCAAAGAAGAGGCGATGCTTTAACTTGATAAACACTTCTGTTGGGATTCAGAACAAAATAAATTTTCTTCTGCTCCACCCTTGCTGACTTGACTTAAAGGCCAAGTGATATGAGAGAATCCCAACACGAACCTGTGGTAGAAATTGGAAAGACCCGGAAAGTTGTGGAGCTCTGTTAGAGTGGTTGGGGTTGGCCAATCCTGAATGACTTGTATCTTGGCTAGGTCTACATGCACACCCCGCTCATTAATGATGTACCCCAAATATTGAACCTGGTTCATACCAAAAGTGCATTTCTCCAAATTGGCACACAATTTGTGTTGTCACAGGGTTTGAAGGACCTGTAGAATATGGTGGAGGTGTTCTTCCCAACTCTGGTTGAAGATCAAGATGTCATCCAAATACACCACCATGAATGAGTTGGTGAAGGGTCGCAAGATGTCATCCATCAACCTCATGAAGGTTGCAAGGTAATTCGTCAACCCGTAAGGCATGACGAGCCATTCGAAAAAGTCCCTCCTTGGATTTGAAGGCAATCTTCCACACATCATAGGGTTCGATTGGTACTTGGTGATAACTAGACTTCAAGTCAATCTTGTTGAAATATTTGGCCCCCTTGAGCTGGTCCAAAAGGTCATCAATCCATGGGATTGGATACCTATTCAAGACAATGATATTATTCAACACCTAATAGTCAATACAAAGTCTCTAGGTCTCATCCTTCTTTTGTACCAACACGATTGGGCTCCCAAAAGGTGATGAACTTGGCTTGATGTGCCATTTCTGCAACAACTCTTGAATCTACCTCTTTATCTCATCATTCTCCATAACAATGTCGATAGATTGGTTCGTTGGGTAGTGACGCACCCAGGGTCATATCGATGGAGTGCTTGACTTGACAGTGCATGGGTACCCCTGTGGGTGAGGTGAAGATGTCCCTGTACTCCTCGGTGACCTTTTCCATGTGTCTCTTCCATGCGAAGGATCCCTATTTGGAGGATGTGGATGTGGCCACAATCTTCTTCTTGCTATGAGGGTGAATCATAAGGAAGAAAAAATTCCCAGTCTCAGAAATGATCTTACTGCATTGCTTCCCAGAGATCAAAGAGATCGTAGTAAGCGGTGCTACCTCTGGTATCTTGTATAACTTATTGTCCCAAGTAATAATAATATTGCAAGGCCTAGAATCATACACAACATTATGCTTCCACAAGTATGGTTGGCCTAATAATACATCAAAAACTTTAAGAGGAGCAACATCACACAATACCTCCTATGTGAAGCCCTTGATTTTGTAGAGAAGGTGACACTAATAGATGACACAGAGATATAGTCCTTGGTGAAGCCACACGATGATGTACGAATCCAGGTGTGCTATGGTCGGAAGGCCCAAACGCTTCACGACCTCTTCTGAAATGAGGTTCTTTTGACACCCATTATTGATAATGAACTACAACAGAGAACCCTTCACCCACATTTGTGAGTGGAAGAGGTACTCCCCCTCCTCTAGATCTTTGGGCTCAATATTATGGATCTTGGTGGTGGAAATGGTGGCACTAGGCTCCGCGCCAATAATATAGTTCCCTTTGTCATTCCCCTTGTTGGGTTTTGACTTAGAGTCAGAACATGCATCTGATTTGGAAGCCTTCAGATCAACCACCAATGACTGCTTGGCCCAACAAATACGTTTGTTGTGAGTGGGGCTCTTATGGAACTCACACCATTTTCCTGTGTCCTTCTTTGTCTTCATGGTGTTGTTCTTTGCTTGCGGCTTTGGCGGTTGTCCTAGGTCGCCCCGCCTTGGATTTTTCCTTTGTTCTATGGTTTTGGGGGTGCCTTTCCCTTACTTCAGATTCACAAATCCAAAGTCTCACTTCTTCTGTTTAATTTTCTTTTCAAACTTGCCAATGTATCGATAGTCGATGTCGAGCAAGGATATGTCCAGGAACTCCATCTCGTCCTAGATGTACTTGTGAAGACAGTCGCGATACTTGAGTACCAAATGCTACTAAGAATCCTTGATACCAAAATTCGTGTAAAGGGTGTGAAAAATATTTATGAACTCTGGAATGTCTTGGTTCCTTCCCTTTCGCAGTGTGGTCCGTTTTATGTATTTATCTTCATAGCTCCTGAGAGGGTAATACTGCTCCTTGATGGCATCTCAAAAAGAATTCCAAGTGGTTACTGCTGAAAATAGTGAGGGTTCCCTCTCATCCCTCTTCTCACAGTAGGTTTCCAACCAGTCCTTGACGTCGGGGGCGACTTTGAGGAGTGCAAAAGCAATCTTTTCCTGATGGAAAAATCATGAACCAAAAAATATCCTTCTAACATATTTAACCATTTATCTACAACATTTGCATCTATATGGCCTTCAAATATCGAGATATCAAAGTTGACTTGTACCTTAAAGGGGGTTGCACCTCCAAAGAGTCTGTTGGATGAAGATGTGTTTCCTGTGGGTAGCCACCAAAGTATTTGTGCAAAGTTGTCCATCATTGTGTTCCTATGTCGCTCAAGGGCTTCTTCGAGCAATATTTTTAAAGGATCTCCTGCTCCCTTGTCTTTATTTTTGTCCACCATGGGAGGTCTTCAGGGTTTGCGAGGTTGGTCTTGCTAATGTTCAACCAATTCGAACCCTAACTCCTTATACCCTGACCTCATTGGGGACAAACAAATAAAAATAGAGAAAGAGTAGACTGCTCTGATACCACTAATCCAGACTTATCCAGGAATGCAACTGAATACAAATATAACCATAAACACAGAGATGCATAAAAAATAAAACTTCATTTCATTAATATCAAAGAATTGAAATAGTTACAAAAAAAATGGAAATAAACTAGCTTGGACGATGGTAGCTTACCTCTGAGAAGATGTGTGGCAGCTACATGCCTCTGAACTCTGTTACAATCAAATTCAAAGGCCTAATTATTATTGAGAAACAATGGAAAACCTTAAACATCCAAAAACATGTTGGGTGTGTGTTATATTATTTCCACGACTAGTCGCATGCATAGGTTTTGCACATGGTTTTGGGCACGATGGTTTTCTGTCCATGGTGTAGATTCGGTCAAGGAAACTACGGTTATGTTCTAATCCAGGGTTAATGAATTGGGGTTTATGAATCCTTCAACATGTATATATATATGTATTGTAACATTAAAAGGAATATAATGAAAAATCAATCTAGTAGTCCCGGTTTTGGGATCCAAGGGAAAATATTTGTGTATATTTGTTTTATGTTTTATGTTCTCGCCATTGTATATTTTATGTGTTAAGAATTCGTTTTCAGATAATTTATGAACAAGGTTAAAACCTACATTTGGTATCGGAGTTGTTTCGGCTTCAAGGGGACGCCTTTGTTATTGAGGGGTTTTTCTCGGGCCTGTGGTAGACCCTGTTTAGTGGGAGATTTGTGGGATATATTCTTTCAGTGAAAGAAGATGGCGAGCAGTGGAAAGATAGAGATCGAAAAATTTAATGGTTAGATTTTTGAGTTGTGGAAGCTCAAGATGGAGGATCTGCTGGTGGATAAAGATTTGTGGACACGATAAATCTAGGTACTAAACCAATGGCAATGTCAGATGAAGACTAGGCGAAGTTGGATTAGAAAGCAAAGAGAATAATACTGTTGTATATCTTAGATTCAATATTGTTGAATTTATTAGGGGAATCTACAACAAAGGATTTGTGGGACAATTTAGGGAATTTGTACCAATCTAAGTCTTTGGTGAAGAAATTGTTCCTATGGAAAAATTTGTATAACCTGCGAATGAAGAATGGAGACTCAGTGACAGAGCATCTAAACGTTATTAATACTATGGTAATCTAGTTGTTATCTGTTGATATTAAAATCTTAGATGAAGATAAGTGCATCAGTTTGTTATGTTCTCTACTAGATTCGTGGGATAGTCTGGTTGTTGCAATATGTATCAATACAAATACCTTAAATTTTGATGAAATAGTCTCATCCTTGTTGTCGGAGGAGATGATAAGGAAAAATATGGAGGGTCAGAATGGAGATGCCTTATTTGTACGAGGAGGGTCCCAGAACAGAAACAAAATTAATTCCTCGAGTGGGAGATCTAAATCTCCAGGAAAACTTGTAAAGGTGTGCGGGAAATGTGGAAAGGAAGGGCACTTCAAAAATTATTGTAGATCTAAATCTCCTAAGAAAGGAAAGGGTTTTGATGGTGCTCCTCCTGTAAAGGTAAAAACCACCTCAGATGAAGGTGGAGATGTGTACTTGGCTTCTTCTTCAAGTACACATGTATATCATGAGGCATGGTTGATTGACTCAGGTGCATCCTTTCACTTCACCCCTCATAGGGAGTGGTTCTATAAGTATGATAAATATGATGGTGGTGATGTATTCTTAGGGGATGACAGGAGGGAAAGAATCTTCAGATGCAAAAAATTCAAGCTGAAGTTACAAGGTGGAAGGATTAGAACACTTCTTGGTGTTATGCATATTCTTGCATTTGCCATAAATATGATTTCTGTAAGCAAGATGGATGATGTAGGTGTAAAAACAATGTTTTAGAAGGATACCTACAAGATGGTTTGGGGAGAAATTTATGCAGGAAGTTTGGATTTGAACTCTGTACAAGATTCTGGGTAGCACAATTATGATGGGTGCAACAATTCCGTGGTTCCTGAAAGTGGAGTTGAAAACCTTGTGGTCTCTAGAAAAAATACCATGTTGTGGCATCAAAGGATTGGACATATTGGATAGAAGGGCCTTCGAATACTACATGGTAATGGTATGGTAGAAGGTATGTCTAAATTCTCTTTGTATTTTTATTTTTGTGAACATTGTGTATATGGGAAGCAAAATCGGGTGAATTTCCCCTCTGGTGCTAAGAGGGTGAAAGGGATATTAGAGCTCGTGCACAGTGATGTGTTTGGACCTGTGTCGGTTCCATCACTGTGTAATTCTGTGTACTATGTGTCATTTATAGATGAATTCTCTAGGAATAAATGGATATATTTCCTCAGGAATAAATCTTAATTCTTTGAAAGATTTAAAGAATTTAAGGCTTTGCTGGAAAACCAGCCAGAGAAGAAGATAAAGGTTTTGAGGACAGATAATGGTGGAGAGTTCTGCACGAAGGAATTTGAAGAGTTACATAAGAAGTGTGGTATAACAGGAAAAAATACTGCTCCATACACACCTCAGCAAAATGAAGTTGTAGAAAGAATGAATAGGATGTTGATGGAAAATGAAATAAGCATGCTCATTGATGTCAGGTTACGACAAGAATTTTGGGCAGAGGTAGTGGAAACTGCATGCTACCTGGTTAACAAATAATATTCATTAGTGTTGGAGGATAAGGCTCCACATGAGGTATGGACTAGTAATAAACCCTCTCTTTCACATCTAAGGGTATTTGGATGTGACGCATATGTACATGTTCCAAAGGAGAAAAGAACCAAGTTGGATAGTAAATATGAAAGGTGCATATTTAAGGATGGTTTAAAAGGTTATAAGCTTTGGAACCCATAAACAAGGAAGGTTCTGTACAACTGAGATGTGGTGTTTATAGAGGTGAAAGATGTTATTAAACATGAAGTCCTACCAAAGGAAACTGAGAAGATAGAGTTTGACCTAAAGGAGGAAGAATGAGACTCTACAACAGAACAAGAATCAGAAGAGGAAGAGCCTCAAACTCTAGCTTTGAGAAGATCAGTTCGAGAAAGAAGGCAACCAGAAAGGTATAGTCCATTTGCTTTATGTTCAAATTTTTCTTTATCTATCCCTGATGATGATCCCAAAAATGTGAGGGAGGCAACAAATTCATAGGATGGAAAAATCTGGAAGGAGGCCATGGTTGATGAAATAACATTCTTGCACAAAATGAGGCATGGGATCTAGTGGAATTGTCAGCTGGAAGGAAACCCATTGGCAACAAATGGGTGTTTAAGAAGAAGATGAATGCATACGGCAAGGTGGAGAAATACAAAGATCAGTTGGTAGAAAAAGGCTATTCATAGTGTCGGGAATTGATTTTGGTGATATTTTTTCTCCTGTTTCTAAGGTAGCTTCGATTAGATTAATTTCATTTGTTGTTGTTTAATTTTATTTTGAGGCCCAACAATTTTCCTTCCTCCACAGCAAACAAACTCTTTTTAGGATTCAACGATATGCCAAATTTCCTACATCTTTGAAAAACGTTTTCAAGTTCTTCTCATTTGTCTTGGAAAAAAAAATATCATCAAGATAGATGACCAAGAAGACATCCTTTTTGTTGGAGAAAGCAATGTCTATCGCTCGCTGAAAAGTCGCTCCTACATTTTTCAATCAAAAGGGTATTTTGGCGTACATGAAGTTACCCCATGGTGTTGTAAAGGTTGTCTTTTCTTGATCATCTGGATGGACTAAAATCTGATTATACCCGGAGTATCCGTCCAGCAATGAAAGTCTGGAAGATCCAACTACCCTTTGCAGAATATGGTCCATCTTTGGCAGTGGGTAATTGTCTTTCAACGACACTTTATTTAGATTTATGAAATCTATACACAAGCGAATTTCTCTGGTATTCTTCCTTACTTGCACTAATTTAGACATCCAACTTGAGAAATGAAGTGGAACTATAATACCAACAGTAAATAACCTGTTTACCTCTTTTTGAATGGATGGCAATAGCTTGGGATTCATTCTCCTCAAATTATGGCAGAAAGGCTTCTGATCCGGTTTCAAAGTCCAATAATATGCTGAATTATAATCTTATCATAAATTTTCATATTAGAATACTCCCATGCAAAAACATCAGTAAAATGAGACATGGGCCTTGCATATTTACCTTTCATATCTTGGCTCAACGATTTTGAAATATTGACTATCTTGGGCTTTTCAGGAGTGCCAAGATTAATATGTTCCACTCCTACTTCTGTTGGCAACATGGTCAGTTTGCATGCAACATCATCTTGGTCAAAAAATCTCCTCCAAAGGCACAATAGCTCTAGGAATGGAGTTATCTTTCAGCTGAAGTACTTTCATTTATGTTGCATGCAATTCTTTGTCATTTTCAGAAAATTGGTCATCCATTTGTAAATTCAAAAATTCTTCTTCCGTCTACAAGAAGTTGCTGATTTGTTTGTCATCTTCAAATACCTGCCAATACTGAACATTATCTAGAAGAGCAGGGTGATGTTTGACGTTTATCTCATACTTCTTATTGGTGTACAATGAAATTTTAAACATGATGGTCGAAGTGGAAAGAGAATCAGCGATAACATTATTGTCCCTTGGGATCAATGAAAAAGTATACTCGGTGAAGGTCTTGAGGATATCCAATGCTGCATTTCGGTAAGCTCGCATCCTAGGATGCTTGGTTTGGTATTCCCCTTTGACTTGTTTTATTACCAGTTTGGACTAGCCATACACAAATTTTTTCTTGGCACCTAACTTCTTGAGAATTTTCAAGTCGGCTATCAAAGCCTCATACTCTACTTCATTGTTCTAATAGTCGAATGCTAACTTGTAAGAAGACATTTGAACATTAGGAGGAATTTTAAGAGATTGATTTATAGAGCTGGGAATCCATACTCCAATGTGATCCCCTTCCTTACCCAAGGCTCCATCGAAGTCCATGGTCCACAAACCACTTTCTTTATTGAGATGTTGCAAATCAGATGGATGAACTTTACTTGCTTCTTGAGAGAGGTCTCATGTACCAAAAATTTTGTGTGTTTCACTGTTGCATCTCTTTTTTGGGCCGATGTGCTTGGTTCCAAACCATTTGGCATCTTTTCTCAATTTTCTGCATTTGCAATTTCTAAAACAAAATTTTGAAAACTTATAAAATTTATGTCTTTTCTTCAATCGAACTTTCTGAAGATGCTGGAAAATTGATCATTGAATAAGATAAAAGACTCTAAATCCGTGTGAACAACATGTATGGCGTGATTATTAGGCTTTTCTCTGTTATTGATCATGTACTTCATTTTAATTTCTCGGTATAGTTTTCTAAGCTGAACAAAGACCGGTATGGTAGCATATGAAAAGTCAAGCTGCAAGGTATCTCTAAGTTTCGCTCCCCGTGACAGGGAGAGCAAAATTCCATTTATGGGAGGGATATCAACCACAACAACATCCATGAGGACATTATTGGCTAGGATATTCTCTAAAGAAACCATTAGATCTTTAATGAGGCCAAGACATTTCACTCTACCTGAATAAAATGAATAAAGGTCATGGTAAGGTCTTGTGATATCTAGGCCTAATCTGTCCATGATGGCTTTGGGCGTAAGGTTATGAGACGCTCCAGAATCAAGCATGGCATTATGGATGATAAAATCGTGGATTTTGAGGCTGACATAGAATGAAGGGACCTCACTATCTTCTAAATCACCATCAACATCAGGACCAAATAAAAGTTCTAGGTGATCATCACTTACATTAACCATATCAGACATCTGATCTACCCTAAGAGACTTGACAACTTGAAACTTATATTGGTCATTCTTGACTATTTCAGTTAAAGGAATGGAGACTTTCAGCTTAGAGATTTCATTTTCAAGACTAAAAAGGACAGAATGGTTTTCTAACTCTTTGGATGATGCATCTTTCTTCTCTAGCTTATATTTGTGATAGACTTCCTTCTTCTATCCTCCATCTTGGACTTGTTTTTTTTTTTTTTTTTATGAATGCTGGTAGAAGCCTCATTGCTTTTTGCAGGACTAGGAACAACAGGTCCCTTGTATTTGTTTTGATTTGAATTAGTCGTCTCTTTATGCTGAGTATCGGTTTGAGAATTTTTTTTTTACAGATTGGAGATGATAGGAACGTCCCTATTCCTCAAACCATACTACCTCTGTACTTAAGTAAGAGCGTTCTGATATCCCCTCTGATAATCTTTTTTCCATACTGATAGCATATCATGATTTGAAATGACATATTGTTGATCGTCCGATGCATATATTTATGCAGAAAACTGGTCTTCTTCAGTGAGGAAAATAGGCTGTTGATTTTCCTCAAAAAAAATATTCTCCCCATAAATTTCTTCACCAGGACCTTCTGTGTAGTTTTGCTAAAATGGAATGCGAATTTGCTATTGAATTTGTGGATCCTAACCCCTCTGTTCCCTTTGCTTGATCCTGTATTGAGGCTGTTGATTTTGACCCCTGAAATTGGGATTTCTAAAGGAGGGTTCAGCCTGTCTATCAAAAATGGACATTTTATCCATCATCTTCTCCATGGTTTTGATCAAGGTGTCGAGCTTGCCCTCGGGTGAAGTAGATGTTTCTTCTTTGATAGTGACCCTTTTCTCTATTTTTATTTTTGAATTTTTGATAATCGAATTAGCTTCCACACTCACTGCATTTCTCTCCATTTCTTCAAGGGTTAATGTATTTCTTTCCCTCAGCTTGTAAGACATGTTAGGATCGAAACCATCAGGGTAGTGAAGTAAAGCAAGGCCTGGAAGAGGCTTGATATTTTCAGGAATAGAATCATAAATCTTATTGAATCTAACTGTAACATCTTGTACAAACTCATTGGGATTCATTTTCAAGGCATTATATTCAGCTAGGATTTGCAATGGATTCTTCTTCTCCTCCCATTTTTTCATGAACAAGTCAATCAGCTATTGTGAATTAGCTACTGAACCAGCTATGAGAGAGAGAAATCATTTTTTAACCTCTCATGAGAAACTTTGTGCTATGATGCTCATCTTGGTGTCATCATTGTCAATCTCTTCAAGATATATGAAATCAACCACTTTAACAATGTGTTGATAAGCAGTAACCTCTGATGTTCCATAAAAAAAGGAGAAATCTTTGACCATAATTCTGAGGTAGAGCAGTGAGTTTTTAGGGTAAGATCAACGAAGAAAATCTCACCATGATTAATGGAGGGGGTTGTAGAGGTGTTGATGGAGTGAAAATTTGTAGAGGTAATGATGGAATGAAAGGAAGAGATGATGATGTAGCTGTGTGAGAAGGTGTAATGGCAGGTGGTGAAGCAAAAACTTGCTGCTGGTATTGGAAATAAGCTATGTTTGAAGTTTCTTGAAACTTATGCACCAAACCTTTAAGTTTGTAGAAATTCGACCAGACTTCACTATCAACCTCAGAATAAGAAGATTTAGAAAATGGTACAAAAGTTTCAAAATCAATAGGATCAACAATGATTTATGAAAGAAATTTTTCAGAATTAGACCTAAACAAAGATGTTTCAAATTCAATATTATAGGAAAAATATTCTGAAGCAAATCTTGCAGGAAAGGAATTTGATTTTACAAGTGGAGGAATAGCCTTTCTAGCTTTCCTATACTTTATCTTCTGCTTTCTTAAAAGACTCTCAGGGTCATTTACAATTAGTGAGGGATTTGGGTCTAGGTTTGACCTACTATGTCTTTTGGGAGCTAGATTTTGTTGAAAATTGGTAGTTTGGCTCAAATTTACAGACTCAACCTTCTTTGAATGTTAGAAATTGTCACCCACAAGTCTAACCTTTAGTGAACTAACAAAATTTTCCCAGGGAAATTTTTGCAATCGCTCCCCGACAACGACGCCAAAAACGTTATCACTCGCTCCTGCTTCCCAAGGTTGAGAAAAGGAGCTAAAGGAAGGTAACCACAAACCAACCTTTAGGTCAGGTAGCTAGCCCTACCAAGACCAAATAGGGCTCTCTCAATGTCACTTAATAGCCAAAAGGATGACTGAATATAATGTTTTAGGCTAGTTACGATGCTCAGTGGTTTAGGGTTTTTGTTTGTTTGGATTTTTGCTGGATAGGGATGAGAGTTAGGAAATTATATTTAGGGTTTTAGTCTGAAATCAAAGGTTTAGTTGCAGAGGTAAGGGTGAGACCAAGTAGGTAAGCCAAGGAAAATTTTAGGGGCTAATATTCACATATGGGCTAATTTTCCATGTTTAAAAAAAAAAAGATTCGCTAATTCTCATTTTTTCCTAAAAATGATTCGCCTAAATTTTACAAGGATAATTTACTTTACCTTACAAATCACCAAAATTTTATAGATACTATATAAAATAATTAGAAGTTGGAATATTTTTACTAAAATATCACCAAGCATTTTATAGTTTGCATATTGTGGATTAGTAATATTCACCAAGGTTTCTAAACTTTAAGATAAATTTCCATCCTTAAAAATTTCCATGAGGTAAGATAAGAAGCATGATTAATTTTTCATTATGTATAGAGTGAATCAAAACGAGCATTAAATTGATTTCATTCATCAGAAGAAAAGAGACAATTACATGTAAATCTTATGAAAAACAGAGCATGGAAAGCATGTTTTCTGTAATTAAATTGATAAGAATTAGCATAAAGAAGCATATGTGTGAAAGTTGAGTAACATAAAATTTAATGTCATGATTTTACAGAGAAAAAAAAAATGCTCAAAGGCATACCACAGGAGTCTCAACACTATGTCTGCAACACTGTCTTTGATTTCATTTAGAAAAAATCTTATATAATAGCTCCACTGCAAATGAAAACTATCCAACCTCTAAAAAGACTTGAGGTGGACTACTTATAGAAAAATAGAGTTCAAGACACCTCATAGGGTCGAAATCCTATCCAAAAATAATCATAATTACATTATATGAGTCGCTTCCTATAATCTAGGGAAGTTAGAAACTTATCCCTGAAATTTAGCTAAGGACTAGGAGTGTGTGTCTCCTCCATTAAATTACATGATTCCATCAATTTTCACCTCATGGGACAACTAGCATTGAATTTCTGGAGTTTTCTAGGCAAGACAACTATATGAAAGGAATCCTATGCATAAACGTCGTGCCATTTTTGCAGGAGCGTCGCTCTCGTTAAGGGATGTTTTTGACCTACTTAGGTGCATCTAAATCCAAATATGAAAGTTATGTTGAGTAGCCCTGTGAGTCTAGTTTCCAGAACACACTGAATTTTTAGAAAGCACCCACAAGAAGGCCTCAAAAAGTGGTTTTTACCAACCATACTCCATAAGCACCGCACCTGGTCCAAAACAGTGGCAGAAGCATAGAAATGAGGTGGTTTTTTGCATTTTGCTTCAAAACGAGAGCCTGGCTGTTATGAAACTAGCTCCAAAAATAGAAGAAAAGAGAGATCAACGCCTTAGAAATCAACCACTTTGACGGGGAAACCTCCAATAAATTACATAAATGAACAATTCTTGGATGATACAAATGACCAAAACCTCCTTCTATATATAGGGGTCCATGGGATCACAATATAATCCTAGCCAATCTAACAATAATAATGTAAGGGCACAATAATAACAATATTGGGGTTATAGGGGTTAGGCAATAACAACAAGGGGGTTATACTAACAACAATTAGGGACTATACTAGTAATATTGGGACCTAACATGACCCTCTCCTTAAAAAAAGTGTTGTCCTCAACGCTTGAGTAGCTCCGGATGCTTCTGTATAAAATTCTCATCCTCCCATGTAGAATCTTCAGTGGGTAAGTTCTTCCATTTGATGAGATACTCTGAAATTGATCGATTTCGTAGCTGTCGAGTTCTTGTTTTCGTGACTGCTTCAGGTTCCAATATGATTTTCCCTTGCTCATCAAGTTTTGGCAATATTGTTTGAACTGGAAGTTTGTCCCTTATAACCTTCTTTAAGCATGAAACATGGAAAACTAGATGCACTCTTGAAGAAGTAGGAGGCTCCAATTTGTATGCCATAGTACCAATCTTTTGTAACACCTTGTAAGGACCATAGTACTTTGGCGATAATTTTTTATCCTTCTTAGCTTGCTTGAGGGACATTTGTTTGTATGGTTGTAGCCATAAAAATACGCAGTCTCCTATATCAAAACTTCTCTCGCCGCGATGTTGATCTGCCTGTTGTTTCATTCGATTTTGTGCCAAATTTAGGTTATCCTTTAAGAGTTGGAGAACTTCTTGTTCATGCTCGATGTGATCTTCCACTGCTTGAACCTTAGAATTTTCTCTTAAAGAAGATGTGATGAATGATGGATGATATCCATAAAGTGCCATAAATGGGGTCATTTTTGCTGCAGTATGGAAGGAAGTGTTATACCACCATTCAATGAGAGGTAACCACTTGACCCATTTTGTTTTCTTATGAGATACAAAACAACGAAGATATCCTTCCAAAAATTTATTCACTATCTCAGTTTGACCATCAGATTGAGGATGATAAGATGAGCTATGAGCTAGTTGAGTACCCAAACAAGAAAATAATTCCGTCCAAAAATTTCTGGTAAAAATGAAATCTCTGTCACTTAAAATAATCCTTGGGTTTCCATGTAGCTTTTGAATTGTTTCCATAAATGCAGTAGCAACTGTACTTTCTTTAAATGGATGATATAATGCACAAAAGTGTGCATACTTGGTAAGTCTATCAACTACCACCATGATGACACTCTTTCCTTCGGACTTAGGTAAACTTGTGATAAAATCCATTGAAATCTCCTCCCAATGTTGACTTGGAATGGATAAAGGTTGTAGAAGACCTAGGGTCTTAATTGTCTCAACTTTATTTTGCTAGCAAACCAAACATTCTGCCACAAAATTTTGAATATCCGATTTAAGACCATCCCAAAAAAAATCTTTCTTCACCTTGTGGTAAGTTTTTAAAAATCCTGAGTGTCCTCCTAAAGGAGAAGTGTGCAATTACAAAAGAATATTTTGTTTTAGTTGGGAATTCTTGCAAATATATAAGCGATCTTTGTACCATAAGGAATCATTTTTCCAACTAAATGTATCAGATGTACTAGAATCTTGCTGCAACTTTTGAATGAGTGTCCACAATTCTTCGTCCTTCTTCCATTCATCCCTTGCTTTGGTTATCCAATCTGGTTGGATAATAGAAATGTCACAAAGCAATGCTTCCACCTCATCATCCTTTCTTGAGAGTGCATCTGCAACAACGTTTAGATTCCCTTTTTTTTTAGATGATTTTAAAGTCATAACCCAACATCTTTGTGATCCATTTTTCTGCTCTTCTAAAAATAGTCTTTGTTCCAAAAAGTGTTTAAGACTCTCATGATCAGTTTTTACCTTGAAGTGTCTTCCCATTAGGTAAGGTCGCCATTTCTTTAGTGCATGTAGTATTGCCAACATTTCCTTCTCATAAATAACTTTCTGCAAATACTTTCCTTTGATTGGATGACTTTAAAAAGCAATGGGTCTTCCTTCTTGCATTAAAACAACACCAATTTCATTTCCCGAGTCATCACATTCCACTATAAAGGTTTTTGTGAAGTCTGGCATAACTAAGACTGGTGCTAGGCACATTTCCTCTTTAATATTTTCAAAGGCCTTAGTTGCTTTAGGAGTCCATGAAAATGAATCTTTCTTCAATAATGTTGTTAGAGGTGCTGCTATTCTCCCATAATTCTTAACAAACTTTCGATAATACCCCGTTAACCCAAGAAATCCTCACAACTGATTTATGGTTGTGGGGAATTTCCATTCCTTAATGGCTTTAATTTTGTTAGGGTCTACCTTAACACCCTCGTGAGAGACAATATGACCCAGATATTCCACCTCTTGTACTCCAAAGAACATTTGGATGTTGCATATAGCTATTTATCCTCCAATATTTTGAGCACCCTATCAACATGTTGAACACAATCCTTCCAAGACTTGCTATAGATTAGTATGTCATAAAAAAATACTAGAACAAATTTTCTAAGGAAGGGTTTGAAAATGGAATTCATCAACCCTTGAAATGTAGAAGGTGCATTTGTAAGGCCAAAAGGCATGACCAAAAATTCATAATGACCCTCTTGAGTTCGAAATGATGTTTTCGTAATATCTTCAGTCTTCATTCTAATTTTATGATATCCTGAACGAAGATCCAACTTGGTAAAATAAATCGCTCCATGTAATTCATCAATCACAAGAATGGGAAACTTATCTTTAAGAGTGAGCTTATTGAGCTCCCTATAATCCAAACACATGCGCCATGATCCATCCTTCTTATGCACCAATACTATTGGAGCAGAGAAAGAACTTTGACTAGGTTGAATTATACCAGCCTCTAACGTTTCTACAAACATACATTCAATTTCGCTCTTTTGGACATAAGGATATCTGTAAGGCCTGATGTTTGGAGGAACACTTCTTGGAATCAAATGAATATCATGATCATGATCACGAATAGGTGGGAGTCCTTTGGGAGTTTCAAACACCTTGGAATGATTGTCCAAGACTTTTTGGAGATCTGGAGAAATAAATGATTTTGATGTTGGAACTTCTAGTGAGCATAATTGTGCAATTACGCCTCGTTGTTCTTTATTCAGAAGCTTTGTCATGAAATCAGAACTTATTATCTTTCCGGGCTTCCCTGCGATACCCCATAATTCGATTTCCTTTCCTTTCGAAAAAAATTTCAAGAAAAGTTCTTGAAAATTAAAAGCTATTGTCCCCAAAGATTGTAACCATTGTACTCTTCGTACAACATCAACACCTCTCATTGGAATGGAAAGCATTGGACTATTCAATACATATTCTCCCATGGTTAGCTTGATATTATGGCAGTTCCCAGAGCAATTTATAGTTCCTCCATTTGCAACCATCACTTGACATTCTGGTGTTGGGTATAGGAAATAATTCAATTCCTTGGCTACCTTACAATGAATAAAATTATGGGTACTACCGAATCAATAACCACTATTACCTTTTTCTTCTTGATATGTCCTTCTATATTGAGAGTTTGAGGAGTGGTAATTCCTTCCAATGCATTACACGATATGGGCAGACTCATTTCTTCATCTTCTAGGGTTGGTTCCTGGTGTATATCCTCTTATTTTGAAGTTTCTTGTTCATTTTCTTCCTCCTCTTCACAATCTATGTAAAATAATTTCTTCTTAGCACAGTTATGACCTTTAGTGTATTTTCTATCACAACTGTAGCAAAGCCCTTTTTCTCTTTTTTCTTCCAATTGTTGTGGTGTCAACCTTGTAGGTTGTGGAAGTCTAGGAGCAGCAATACTTCCATATTTATAGATGTGAGTGGTAGGCTTCCTTGTCGCCATAATTTTACATTCATTTTTTCTTGCCAGCCTGAATGCCTTCTCCAATGAATCAGGTTCCCATACGCGAAATTCATGTTGGATGTTATCCTTTAAAGTCTCTATGAAGACATCAATCCTATGTTCCTCTGCAATATTAGTTACCCTTATACTCAATTTTTGGAAGTCCTCAGTGTGCTCCACCACTGAACCCTTTTGTTTGAGATTTATCAATTGGCTAAAGAAGGTGTTGCTCTTTGTATCCTCATAATGTGCTATCATTTCCTCCATAAAAATTGACCAAGTGAAAATTTTTTTACGGGAGCAAAGCCATCAATACCATACAAATGTATTTTTGTATAAATGTAAAGTTGCAAGGTGTACCTTTTGTGTGTTTTTCACATTATTGAAATCAAAATATTGCTCCATATGTAGTATCCATGTTATGGGATCCTTTCCATAAAACTTCCTCATATCTATCTTTGGAATATGGTGGTTCTTGAATCCAACATTAGAGTTTATGAAATCACTATTAACATTTATTTTGTTCTCATCATGAGTTTCCTCTACTATCTTTCCATTATTAGGAATTATTTCTTATATTAACCTTGTCATCAAACCTTCCATGTCTTCTTTTAGATCATTCTCCATGTCTTCCATGTTGTCTTTCATTTTTTAATCGATCTTAGCTTCCATGTCATCTATCTTAGCTTCCATGCCATCCATCTTAGCTTCCATACCATTCTTCGAACCATCCATGCCTTTCTTCAAACCATCCATCTTAGCTTCCACAAATTTCTTCAAAAATTCCATTTCATTTTTTGTTGCTCTTTATGAGAGCGAAATTTGGTGCACTTGCTCTTGTAATTTTGATATATCGTGTTGCGCTTCTTCCTCTTCATGAGTCATAGTAGAGCCTTATGAAGGCTTAATGGTGTTGAATTATTTTTAGATGGAATTTTAGAACCCAATACTAATATCTATGCTTCAATATGCCCTCGGAATCACTTCAAACTGATTTTTCACACAAGACTTATGCAATTCGAAAAAAAAATACACACCTTTTTCTTGCTTTTGAGGAGCTCAATACTGAAACTGAATTATCTCTGTGATTTCGGATCTTCAATATCTAAAATTAGGCCCTATAGTAGCCCTCTGAATCTTCTTTTGAATGCCATAGGTCTAACCTGATTTGGATTCTTCAAACCAAAGTTATGCCCAATCTCCCACAATGACCTAATTATGGACTAGTTCAGTAGAGCGAATTTGTACAACGTGCCACATGTCACTGTTTCCTTATTCGGATCTAAAATTGATACACTAGAAACTAAAGTCCGTGTACTTGTGGCCAATTTTTACAGAATTCCAATATGACACTCAGAGAGAGAGAAAGAGTTATGACAATTTTCCCACGGTCACCTCTTTGAGATGAAATTCGGGAGCCTGAGAAAACCATAACTTCCAAAAGTCATATCTCTGCAAATGTTGCGAACCAAGATCTAAAATTTTTACAGGAGGTTTCTCAGGAGTTCGGCTTCGCTCTGTAAACATTTCAACTCCTGAATATGTGTATAAACGAAGTTATAGCGCAAATTCCAAGATGTCCCATTTTAGGTGAAGTTCGAGAGCCTGAAAAAAACCCTAACTTCCACAGATAATATATCCAAAAATATTGTGAACCAAGATCTTAAATGTTTACACGACATTCCTCAGGATTTCGGCTTCGCTCTATACAAATTTCAACTTCTGAACCTTCGTAGAAAAAAAGTTATAGCAAAAATGCCATGATGACCTGTTTGGAGCAGCGAAACCTTAGAATCCAAAGCTCTAATACCAAATGTTATGAAACCAGCTCCAAAAATAGAAGAAAAGAGAGATCAATGCCTTAGAAATAAGCCACTTCGAGGGGTAAACGTCCAATACATTACATAAATGAACAATTCTTGGATGATAGAAATGACCAAAACCTCCTTCTATATACAGGGGTCCATGGGATCACAATATAATCCTAGCCGACCTAACAATAATAAGGTAAGGGCACAATAATAATAATATTGGGTTTATAGGGATACAACGATAACAATAAGGGGGTTATACTAACAACAATAAGGGACTATACTAGTAATATTGGGACCTACACTGTCATGGAAAAAAAACTTCAGATATGACATTTACTCATTAATGTGCACCCATTCATGCAAGCAAAACTTCATTTGGATGCTCTGAGAGAAAGCGTCACACCTCGACACGACGCTTCTGAGGAGACTAAATTTTCCATATTTGTGCAAAAATGACCAAAAATACAAAAAGTGCTCAAAATTTTCCAAAATTGGTTCTATAACACCTATGGAGGATGGGCTAAACAACCATGGATGCCTCAGCAAGAAGGTCTAAGTTGTCTTTCTCCTTAAGCTTCATTTGAGCCTCTTTAAGCTTATTTTTCACTTGTTTGAGCCTAATTTGTGAAATTATGTTCCTGGAGCAATAATGATTGGCCATATGTATCTGGAGGTTATTGTTCTTTTTATATTTCTTCAAAAGCTTTTCAAGGTGCCCATTGACCCTATCAAGCCAATACTCTTTTTCTTGATTGATTTCATCAATATTTAGCTCATCAAATGTCTACCAACCTAATTTAGGAGTTGTTGATTCTCTTTCTCTCTAAAGTGCCTTCTTGAGGCTTATTGTCCCTGGTATTCTTCTTTTTGTTTGAACCTCTACATCATCATCTACTATCCCTTTACCCTTGCCTTTTTCTGCATCAACATGTACCTTATGTTTGTCTTGGAGGAGCAATTTCACCTTTAACTGAAAATTCTCTTGCTGTAGGAATATGATCTGAGAATTTTCAATTGAGAACACCTCCATCAACTCTGCTATTTCCTCATCTTTCTCTTTTATGATTTTCTCAAATGAATTGTCTTTAACTTGCTCTTCCATGCCAACATCTAGGGGCACTTTTTCATCATGGTGATGCAATGGTGACTCATCATCATGGCTAGGTGGTTGATCCTCCTTCTGTCTTTGCTCATGTGTAATTTCAGGTGCCAATACACCTGTGATGGTATTGGGAGAAAAATAAATTATCTTTCCCTCCTCATAGGTTTTATTGATCTCAACCCTAGGTGTTTTTGAAATGTGAGCCTACCGGTTAGAAGAGCCAACCTCATTTGGTTGTACTGATGTTGTGGTATGAACAATGGGTGGAGTAGTAGCAGGAGGTGATGCTGCTTTCTCCATAAAAACTTCCAAATTCATGTTGTTTGATGAGAGATGGTGCATAGCAATCATCTTAACCAAACCATGTTGAAAAATACTGGGATGAGGATTTCTACTTTTGCTTTGCACTTTTTTCGCCATCTTGACCAGAATCTTGAATAGATAATTTGACAAATTGAGAGATTTGGTAGCTTTGAATTGCATAAGTAACCTGACATGGTATTGGTAGAGTCTTGAAAATCTTCCCTCACATGTAAATTACTTCATGATGAGCTTCATTAATGGGGCATACTTATCAAGTAGATGCCTGAAAGGGAAAACATGTTCAAGTTCATCTTTGTAATGAGGTTTTAGGAACATTGGATAATTTTCAAGGTCCAATTCCATGCCCTTGAACCAAACTTCTCCTTCATTTGGAATCCCTGTTTTTGAAGTGATGGCCTCTTCTGATAAAGTGAATTCAATGCCTGTAATGGTGGCCTTTTCTCTGTTGAATTTTGTGGCGAAAAGGGTAGTCAATGGGGCATGACATCCTACCTCCATGATCTTCTCACAAAATTTCAGACATCTAGTGTTTTCAAAACATCTTTTAGCATATGGGGAGGCTTTAAGTTATTGTAGTGTAGATGGATAAAATCTAGAGTGATGGCCTCCCTTGTGAACTTTCTTTTCACCCTCTATGCTACTTGTGAACACAATCAAACCCTCCTAGATTAAATGAGTGAGTAGGGATGGTGAATTTGGGAAAACAGGGGATATGAATAGGGTAGGTTTAGGGGCTGTGATGGAGTATAAAAAGGTTGAGGAAAATTCCCAATTTTTTTGAGACAATAGGGTAATGTGTTAGCTCAAGAATACATGTGGAATCACTTGAAATGGGTATGGAAAAGTAGGTCAAACTAGGAAAACACATAGATTTTCCATTTTTGTTGTGAAAGTGTAGTGAGGAGTTAGGGTTTTGATGAAAGAAGGGTAAAGGGAACTATGAGTGGTAGGGGGTGTCGAGGTAGGGTTTATGAAGGAAGAGTGAAGGTTTAGATGGTGGGAAAAGGGTATCCAATGGCCTAAACTAATCAAAGAAGGAGAAACCCTAGAATGGAGGAGAGAAAAACACTAAGGATAGAAAAGACTTATATACAGTGATGAATTAACTTGAAGAAGGCTTTGGAAGAGTCCACTTACTGTGTATGAGGCCACAGGAGGTCTACACAGTTGTTTTGAAGCTTGGGAAGATGATTTGGAAACCAAAATCCAAAAATGTAACACTCTTTTGCAGAAACATAGCACTTTCGAAAAGCGTAGCGTCAATGCTTAAAAGCGTCGTACTGACCCAAAAACATCGCGGAGCTGCTTCAGAAGTGTCGTAGAGCCTCTAGAAATGTAGCGGATTGGAAATTCTTGCAAAATTTGACAGTTTTCTTCCACCTTTGGAAATGGTAAGGTACTCTGAAGGGAATAAATACACTTTATTGAGCAAGAGGAGGTAAAATGAGTGAAATAACATCAATAAAAACACCTTTTTGTCATTTATTGAAAACATGACTTTTTGAAGAACACTTTGCTTTTTGAATATTTTGAAAATGAAACAAGCTTTTGAATGAAGACAAATTGTCTCTTTTTTATTCTCCTACCTAAACTAACTCCCTTGTAAATATAACCTTGTATGGTGGAAGTGAACGACTCTTCTTTTTTCCTTTTAATGACAGATTTTGGATTTTTATGGAGGCGAAATGAAAGACACCTAGACATTGACCTAGGTGAAAACATGATAAATTGACCTAAGAATCTAAATGAAAATGAAGACATGACTCATGAAATGAAAATGACCATGAATAAACTGAAGGGAGTAGCTTTTAAATACCTAGACATATCCAATGATCAAAATGTTATTTGAAAATTGACTTGGAAATGTAAAATTTTGACCTAGAGCAACTACTAGACAAATTTGAAAGAGTACATATTGATCAATGAATATTTGACACTAACATTGGCTCCAGCTGGATATGGAAGCTCCTTTAGGAGGTGTCAAGAACATCTTAGATCAGGTAGCCTTATCCATTGGGCGATGGAGTCAAAACTAGAAACTGAAACAACTTCGAGAAACTGAAAAAATGACTCAAAAACGGATTGAACTTTTTGGAATTTTTTGAAAGAAAAAATATTATCTGACTATAGGAGTCTCATGGCCTTCTCCTCGGGCTTCAAACTTCTGCAACAACTCCTTATTCTTGACAGCAAATAAAGTGATATTTACAGTGAAAGTGAACCTTTTTTCTTCAAACTTAGGTAAGGTAGTCTTTGAGGAACCTACCATTCATCGGTCCTCCCATAATTTCCTGCCCATCAAGATATTCTAACAAGAATTCCTTATTACCTCTTAATGTTGTGATCTTGTATGGACCTTCCATAGATTGTCAAACTTACCGTGCTTACCTTTGTCTTCATTACGGACATCCCACCGAAGGACAACATCTTCTACTTTGAAATCATCAGCTTTGGTCTTCTTGTCATACACTTTCTTAATTTTCTCCTGAAGTTTTGAAGTATGATTGAAGACTTCTTCTCTTGTCTGCTGCAAATGAATCATTTGACTGATTATTCACAGGATATCATTTGGTTCACTATCGATCTCTTGCAGAATTTTCATCACTCGGACAACTAAAGAAGTGGGAAAAATTGTGTCAACACCTTACACAAGCTAAAAAGGTGACATTTTAATTGATATCTTCGTGCTAAATCTATCCACCCATAGAGAATGTACGAGCTTCTTGTGCCAATTTCTCTTGTTCTCTTGCAACAACTTCTTAATTATGTTCACCAATGATTTGTTTGATGATTCAACCAACCCGTTGCCTTAGGGATAATATGATGTGGAATGATCAAGTCTTATGTGATATTTATCACAAAATTCAATCATTTTCTTAGACTTAAAGGCTGCTACATTGTTAGTAATTATTTTCAGTGGACAACCAAAACGAGACAAGATATTTCTTTCCAAAAAGTGAATGATGGTAGTATCTATAGCTTGCCTCATCAGAATGGCTTCAATCCACTTTGTGAAGTAATCAGTGGTGGTGAAAATCCATTTATGCTGAGATGATGAAGGACGATGGATCTCGCCAATGAAATCAAGACCCCACTGTTGGAAGGGTGCTTGAACTGTGGTGGGTTTTAAGGGCAGCAAAAAAATATTTCTTTTTCCTTGAAAAAATTGACATTCATGACAGCTCATGATAGTGTTATACACATCTAAAAATAAACTTGGCCAAAGTAATCCATCCCTCAAAATATTATTTGTTGTAGTCTTCCAGAAAATATGACGACCATAGTCACCTTTATGAAAGTCATTCATCACTTTTTCAACTTCTCCTTCTACCAAGAAATTCAACAACACTCCACCCAGATCTTTCCAATACAAATCATTGCTAAAGATGCAATATTTTAGAGCCATCAAATTCAAAGATCTGATTTACTACTAGGAAAATCGGGAGGAGGATTCAAGTGTTGAAAAAAAAAACAATATTAGAGTACCATGGTGATGAAATAAAGATTTCAGATACCTGAGGTAATGAATCAACCTCTTTCTCTTTAGATAATGCAGGAATAAAATTGATGTCTAAAGCATGAAGAGTGGAGTTCATCGTAAGCTTGGCCAAGCCTTGTCTCTTGATCAATTTTGTAGGCTTTATCTCCAAGTCATACTCTAACATAGCAACGATCCATTTGCAACGTCGTCCTTCAAGATCATTATGTGTAAGCACATCTTTGACAGTAGCATTTGGAACATATGAAATCACATGAGAATGAAGAATATAAAATCGAAAGTCCTTCAATTATTTAACTAGCGCCAAGGCCTATTTTTCAATGATATTGCACTTCAACGTTGCATCTCTAATGGTCCTACTGAAGAAAGCGATTGGCTGTTCTATTTTCTGAATTTTCTTTTGCATGAGGATAACAGCTAGATTATGCTATGAAGTAAAGTAAAAATTGATGAAATCAAGTGTGTAATATGGACTAATAATAATAATAGGAGCATGAGATAAAGAAAAATTTACTTGAATAACAGTAAATAACATATTAATTACCTCTTTTTGAATGGAGGGCAACAACTTGGGATTAATTATCCTCAATTTCTGGTGGAAAGGCTTCTGATCTGGTTTGAAAGGAATAATATGCTGAATTATACTCTTATCATAAATTTTCAGATCATAATACTCCCATGCAAAAACATTGGCAAATTGAGACATGAGCACTGCATATTTACCTTTCATCTCTTGGCTCAAGGATTTTGAAATCTTGACTATCTTGGGCTTTTCAGGAGTGCTAAGATTAAGATCTTCCACTCCTACTTTTGTTGGCAGCATGGTTGGTTTGCATGCAACATCATCTTGGTCAAAAAGCTCCTCCAAAGGCACAAGACCTCTAGGAATGGATTTGTATTTCACCTGAAGTACTTTAATTTATTCTGCATGCAATTCTTGGTCATTTTCAGAAAATTGGTCATCCATTTGTAAATTCACAAATTATTCTTCCGTCTGTAAGAAGTTACTAATATGTTTGTCATATTGAAATACCTGACAATACTAAACATTATCTGGAACAACAGTGCGATGTTTGACGTTTATCTCATACTTCTTTTTGGGGTACAATGGAATTTTAAACATGCTGGATGAAGTGGCAAGAGAATCAGCAATAACATTGTTGTCCCTTGGGATCAATGACAAAGTGTACTCGGTGAATGTCTTGAGGGTATCTAATACTTCTTTTCGGTAAGCTCCAATTCTAGGATGCTTGTCTTGGTATTCCCCTTTGATTTTTTGTATTATCATTTTAGAGTCGCCATACATAGAAATTTTCTTGGCACCTAACTTATTGATAATTTTCAAGCCGGTTATCAAAGCCTTATACTCTACTTCATTGTTCGAACAATCAAATGCTAACTTGTAAGAGGACATTAGAACATTAGGAGGAACGTTAAGATACTTATTTATAGGGCTGTGAATCCATACTCCAATGCGAGCTCCTTCCTTACCCAGGGCTCTATCGAACTCCATGGTCCACAAGCCACTTTCTTCGTCGGGATGTTGCAAATCAGATGGTTGAACTTTACTTGATGGTTGAGAGAGGTCTTTTGTACCAAAAATTTGGTGTCTTTCATTGTTTCATATATATTTTGGGCTGATGTGTTTTGTTCCAAACCATTTGGAATCTTTTCTCGATTGTCTGCATTTGCAATTTCTAAAATAGAATTTGAAAACTCAGAAATTTCTGTATTTTTTTCAATCAAACTTTCTTAAGATGTTGAACATTGATCATTGAATAAGATAAAAGACTCTAAATCCATGTGAACAACATGTATAGGGTGATTATTAGGCTTTTCTCTGTTATTGATCATGTACTTCATTTTACTTTCCCGGTATAATTTTCTGAGTTGACCAAAGACTAGTATGGTAGCATATGAAAAGTCAAGAAGCAAGGTACCTCTAAGTTTTGCTCCCCATGACCGAGAGAGAAACATTCCATATCTGGGAGGTATATTAGCCTAAAAAACATCCATGAGAACATTCTTGGCTGGGATTTTCTCTAAAGACACCACTAGATCTTTAATGAGGCCAAGACATTTCACTCTACCTGAATCAAATGAATAAAGGTCATGGTAAGGTCTTGCGATATCTAGGCCTAATATATCCATGATGGCTTTGGGAATAATGTTATGAGATGCTCTGGAATCAAGCATGGCATTCTGGAGGATAAAATCTTGGATTTTGAGGCTAAGATAGAAAGGAGGGACCTCACTATCTTCTAAATCACCATCTTCAACAAGACCATATAAAAGTTCCGGGTGATCATCACTTACATTAACCATATCAGACATATGATCTACCCTAAGCAACTTGGAAACTTGAAACTTATACTGGTCATTCTTGACTATTTCAGTTAAACGAATGGAGAATTTCAGCTTAGAGATTTCATTTTCAAGACTAAAAAGGGAAAAATGTTTTTTCTACCTCTTTGGATGATGCATATTTCTTCTCTAGTTGATATTTGTGCAAGAATTGCATCTTTTTTCCTCCATATTGGACGTGTTTATATTTTTTTTTGGCTGCTGGTAGAAGCCTCATTTCCTTTTGCAGAACTAGGAACAACAGGTCCCTTGTCTTTGTTTTTATTTGAAGTAGTCGTCTCTTTATGCTGAGCATCGGTTTGAGAATTCTGCTTTTTATTATTGGAGATGATAGGAACATTCCTATTCCTCAAACCATTATGCCTCTGTACTTGAGTAAGAGCGTTCTGATATCCCCTCTGATAATCTTCCATTCGTACTAATAGCATATCATCATTTGATAAGACATATTGTTGATTGTCTGATGCATATATTTTTGCAAAAAACTGATCTTCTTCAGTAAGGAAAATAGGTTGTTGATTTTCCTCAAATAAATGATTCTTGCCAGAAATTTATTCTTCATCTTCTTCATCAGGACCTTCTGTGTAGTTTTTCTAAAATGGAGTGTGAATTTGCTGCTGACTTTATGGATCCTGACCCCTCTGTTCCCTTTGATTTATCCTATATTGAGGCTGCTTATTTTGACCCCTGAAATTGGGATTTCTAAAGGAGGGTTCAAATTGTCTATCAACGATGGAAATTTTATCCATCATCTTCTCCATGGTTTTTATCAAGGTATCGAGCTTGCCCTCAGATGAAGTAGAAGTTTCTTCTTTGATAGTGACCCTTTTCACTGTTTTGATTTTTGACTTTTTTATAATCAAATTAACTTCCACCCTCATTGCATTTCTCTCCATTTCTTCAAATGTTGATGGATTTGTTTCCCTCAGCTGGTAAGCCATGTCAGGATCGAAACCATCAGGGTAGTGAAGTAAAGCAAGGCCTAGAGGAGGCTTGATATTTTCAGGAATAGAATCATAAATCTTATTGAATCTAGTTGTAAAGTCTTGTACAAACTCATTGGGATTCCTTTTCAAGGTGTTATATTCAACTAGGATTGGAAATGGATTCTTCTTCTCCTCCCATTTTTTCATGAACAAGTCAATCAACTGCTGCAAATTAGATATTGAACCAGCTATGAGAGAGAGGAACCATTTTTTAACCTCTCCTAACAAACTCTGTGATATGATGTGCATCTTGGCATCATCATTGTCAATCTCTTCAATATCTATGAAATTGACCACTTTAACAATGTGTTGATAAGAAGTAACCTCTGATGTTTCATAAAAAATGGGCAATCTTTGACCATAATTATGAGGTAGTGTAGTGAGTTGTTGGGGTAAGATCAACAGAGCGAATATGACCATGATTAATGGAGGGGTTTAGAGAGGTGTTGATGGAGTGAAAACTTATAGAGGTAATGATGGAATGGAAGGAATAGATGATGATGTAGATGTGTGAGAATGTGTAATAGCAGGTGGTGAAGCAAAATCCTTCTACTAGTATTGGAAATAAGCTCCGTCTGAAGTTTCTTGAAACTTATTCACCAAACCTTTAAGTTTGTAGAAATTAGACTAGACTTCACTATCAACCTTAGAATAAGAAGATTCAGAAAATCGTACAAAAGTTTCAAAATCAATAGGATCAAAGACAATTTCTGAAAGAAAAGTTTCAGACTTAGACCTAAACAAAGATGTTTAAAATTCAAAATTATAGAAAAAATCTTCTGAAGAAAATCTTGCAAGCAAGGAATTTGATTTTACAAGTGGAGGAATAGCCTTTCCAGCTTTCCTAGACTTTGTCTTCTACTTTCTTAAAATAATCTCAGGGTCATTTACAATTGGTGAGGGATTTGGGTTTGGATTTGACCTAGTGCGTCTTTTGGGCACCACATTTTCTTGAAAATTGGTACTTTGGCTCGAATTTACAGACTCAGCCTTCTTTAAATATCAGAACTGGTCACCCACAAGTCTAACCTTCAGTGAACTAAAGAAATTTTCCCACGGAAAGTTTTTCAATCGCTCCCGGAAACAACGCCAAAAATGTTATCACTCCCCCCTGCTTCCCAAGGCTGAGAAATGGAGCTGAAGGAAGGTAACCACAAACCAACCTTTAGGTCAGGTAGCTAGCCCTACCAAGACCAGAGAGGGCTCTCTCAATTTCAATTAACATCCAAAAGGATGACTGAATATAATATTTTAGGCTAGTTATGATGCTTAGTAATTTAGGGTTTTTGTTTGTTTGGAGTTTTTTTGGATAGGTATGATAGTTAGGAAAATAGGTATAGGGTTTTGGTCTGAAATCAAAGGTTTAGTTGTAGAGGCAAGGGTGAGGCCAGGTAGGTAAGTTTAGAAGCATGATTAATTTGTCATTGTGTATAGAGTGAACTGGGAGTGAATCAGAATGAGCATTAAATTGAATTCATTCATCAGAAGAAAAGAGACAATTTCATGTAAATCTTATGAAAAACAAAGCATGGAAAGCATGTTTTCTATTAATAAACTAATAAGACTTAGAATAATGAAGCATATGTGTGAAATATGAGTAACATCACATTTAAAATCACGAGTTTACAAAGAAAAACAAATGCTCAAAGGCATACCACAGGAGTCTCAACACTGTGTCTGCAACAATGTCTTTGATTTTATTCAGAAAAAATCTTATACAACATCTTCACTGCAAATAAAAATTATCCAACCCCTAAAAAGTTTTGAGGTAGACCACTTGTAGAAAAACAGAGTTCAATACAACTCATAGGGTAGAAATACTATGCAAAAAGCATCATAATTACATTATATTAGTCACTTCCTATAATCTAGGGAACTTATAAACTTATTACTGAAATTTAGCTAAGGACTAGGAGTTTGTGTCTCCTCCATTAAATTATATGTTTCCTCATAATAGAGGAAAACAAAACTCAAACACATCAATTTTCACCTCATGGGACAAATAGAATCTAATTTCTGGAGTTTTCTGGGCAAGATAGATGTCTGAAAGGAACCATATGCATAAAAGTCACGCCTGCAATAGAAACATCATGCCAATTTTACAGAAGCGTTGTGCCAGTTTAGGGTTGATTTTTACCCACTTAGGAGCATCCAAATCCAAATCCAAAAGTTGTGCTGAGTATCCCTATGAGTCTAGTTTTGAGAACACTTTCAATTTTTGGAAAAAATCCACAAGAAGGCCTGCAAAAGTGGTTTTTCCCAACCTTACTCTAGAAGTTCCGCGCCTGGTCCAAAACAGTGGCAGAAGCATAGAAATGAGGTGGTTTTTTGCATTTTTCTTCAAAACTAGAGTCTGTCATGCAAAAACCAACTTTAGATATGATATTTACTCATCAATATGCACCGATCCATGCAAGAAAATTTTCATTTGGACGCTTCTGAGGAGACTAAATTTCCATATTTGTGCAAAAATAACCAAAAATACCGAAAGTGCTCAAAATTGTCTAAAATTGGTTGTATAACACCTGTGGAGGATGGGCTAAACATTCATGGATTCCTCAGCAAGGAAGTCTAAGTTTTATTTCTCCTTAAGCTTCATTTGAGCCTCTTTAAGCTTCTTTTTCACTTGTTTGAGCCTAATTTGTGAAATTTTGTTCCTGGCGCAATAATGATTGGCCATATGTCTCTGGAGGTTATTGTTATTTTTAGCTTTCTTCAAAAGATTCTTAAGGTTCCCATTGACCCTATCAAGCCAATATTCTCTGTCTTGTTTGATTTCATTAAGAATTAGCTCATCAAAAGTCTGCCTACCCGATTTAGGAGCTATTGATTCTCTTTCTCTCTGAAGCGCCTTCTTAAGTCCTATTGTCCTTAGTATTTTTATTTTTGTTTCAAAATCTACATCCTCCAGCTGATCATCATCTACCATATCTTTTCCCTTGCCTTTATCTGCATCAACATGTACCTTAGGTTTGTCTTGGAGGATCAATTTCACCTTTAGCTAAAAATTCTCTTACTGTAGGAACGTGATCGTAGAATTTGAAATTGAGAACACCTCCCTCAACTATGTTATTTCCTCATATTTCTCTTTTATGATTTCCTCAAATGACTTATCTTTAACTTGCTCTGCCATGTCAACATCTAGGGTTGCTTGTTCATCATGGTGCTGAAATGGTAACTCATTATCATGGCTAGGTGGCTGATCCTCCTTTTGTCTTTGCTCATGTGTAATTTCAAGTGCTAATACACCTTTGATGGTCTTGGGAGAAAACACCATTCTATTTCCATTCTCATAGGTTTGAGTGATCTCAACCCTAGATGTTTTTGAAATCTGATCCTGCCTGCTAGAAGAGTCAACTTCCTTTAGTTGTACTGATGTTGTGGTATGAAAAATGGGTGGAGTAGTAGCAGGAGCTGATGCTACTTTCTCCATGAAAACTTCCCAAGTCATGTTGTTTGTTGAGAGTTGGTGCATAACAATCATCTTAACCAAACCATGCTGAAAAAGACTGGGATGATTATTTCTACCTTTGCTTTTCACTTTTTATTCCATCTTTGACCAAAATCCTGAATAGATAATTTGAAAAATTGAGAGATTTGGTAGCTGTGAAGTGCATAAGTAACCTTACGTGGTATTGGTAGAGTCTTGAAAATATTCCCTCACATGTAAAGTACTTCATGATGAGCTTCATTAGTGGGGCATACTTATCAAGTAGATGCCTCAAAGGGAAAACATGTTCAGGTTCATCTCTGTAATGAGGTTTTAGGAACATTGGATAATTTTCAAGGTCCAATTCCATGCCCTTGAAAAATACTTCTCCTTCATTTGGAATCCTTGTTGCTAAAGTGATGACCTATATTGATAAAGTGAATTCAATGCCTGCAATGGTGGCCTTGTCTCTACTAAATTTTGTGGCAAAAAGGGTGGTCAATGGGGCATGAAATCCTACTTCCATGATCTTCTCAAAAAATTTCAGGCATCCAGTGTTTTCAAAACATCTTTTAGCATATGGGGAGGCATTAAGTTCTTGAAGTGTAGATGGCTCGAATATAGAGTGATGGCCTCCTTTGTTAAATTTATTTTCACCCTCCATGCTACTTGTGAACACAATCAAACCATCCTAGATGAAATGAGTGGATAGGGATGGTGAATTTGGGAAAAAATGGGATATGAATAGGGTAGGTTTAAGGGTTGTGATGGGGTATAAGAAGGTTGAGGAAAATTCCCAAAAAATTGAGATAGTAGGCTAATGTGTTAGCTCAAGAATACAAGTGGAATCACTTGAAATGGGTATGAGAAAGTGGGTCAAAATAGGAAAGCACAAAGATTTTCTAGTTTTGCTGTGAAAATGGAGTGAGGAGTTATTTTTTGATACAAGAAGGGTAAATGGAACTGTGAGTGGTAGGGGTTGTTGGGGTAGGGTTTGTGAAGGATGAGTGAAGGTTTATATGGTGGGAAAAGGGTCTCTAATGGCCTAAACCAATCAAGGAAGGAGAAACCCTATAATGGAGGAGAGCAAAACACTAAGGATAGAAAATACTTATATAAAATGATAAATTAACTTGAAGAGGGTTTTGGAAGAGTCCACTTACTGTGTAGGAGGCCACAGGAGGTTTGCACAGTTGTTTTGAAGCTTGGGAAGCTAATTTGAAAACCAAAATCCAAAACCGTAGCACTCTTTTGCAGAAACGTAGCGCGGCCCAGAATCATAGCACCAATGCTTAGAAGCATTGCACTAATCCAGATACGTTGTGCAACTGCTTTAGAAGCGTCGCAAAGCCTCCAGAAACATATCACATTGGAAATTCTTGCAAATTTTGATAGTTTTCTTCCACCTTTGGAAATGGTAAGGTACTTTGAAGGTAAGAAATACAATTTATTGAGCAAGAGGAGGTAAAATGAGTGAAAGAAATCACTTTTTGCCTTTTATAACATCAATAAAAACACCTTTTTGACATTTACTAAAACACATGACTTTTTGAAGAACACTTTGTTTTTTGAATATTTTGACAATGAAACAAGCTTTTGAATCAAGACAAATTGTCTCTTTTTTATTTTCCTACCTAACTCGTAAAAATAACCTTGTATGGTGAAAGTGAATGACTCTTCTTTTTTCCTTTTAATGGCAGATTTTGGATTTTTGAGGCGAAATGAAAGACACCTAGACACTAACCTAGGTGAAAGCATGATGACTTGACCTAAGAATCTAAATTAAAATGAAGACATGTCTCATGAAATGAAAATGATCATAAATAAATTGAAGGGAGTAGCTTTTAAAGACCTAGACATATCCAATGATCAAAATTTTATTTGAAAAATGACTTGGAAATGTAAAATTTTGATCTAGATCAAATACTAGACAAATTTGAAAGAGTACATATTGATCACTGAATATTGGACATTAACAGATGTGAAGATAACATTTCTTCACATGGATCTGGAAGAGGAGATCTACATGAAGCAACCCGAAGGCTTTGCGGTGAGGGGTAAGAAATAATTGGTATGCATGTTAAAAAAACATCTGTGTGGGTTAAAAAAATCACGAAGGATATGGTATCAGGAATTTGTTACATATATATAGGGACTTAGCTTCACCTAAAGAAAAGTGGATCACTGTGTGTATTTTAAATTAATTGGTGACCGTGTTATTTATTTGGAACTGTATGTGGATGATATGTTGTTGATTGGAAATAATAAAGAAATTATTGTAGAATTTTTTTAATACAATTATGTATTGCTAGATTCTCCTGATCTAAAAATTATATGCCACTGTTAAATACATAATCCTTCTACTTAAATCTTTGTGGAAATTTAATCGCCAACTGCAAACACATGAAGAAAAATCAATCACACATAACACAAATGTTTTACCAGGAAATCATAAAGCTAAAAACCCCACTATCATTTATTATGTATATATCATGGATCATGAAAAAATATCTTACAAAACTCTACTCCAAGAGCTCTTAGTACAATATACAATCGTCTCACACTGTCATACAAAAATTGGCATAAACATGCACCAAATTACTGCCTCCTGACAACCTACCTCCACTGCGCAATCCCTGAATGAATTCGATCTTTCCTTTCCTTGACTACGAAATCCTCATTGGCATCTCCAATGTGTGTTTGGTTGCAAGTGTGCACCCATTATAGTCACAACTGATAGTCAAACTGTCCCTTTCACTATCTCTCAATTGGGTTTCCACTGGATCTGACATGCATGTAGTTAATAGTAGTAAATCTTTAGTTGCATGTGAGATCACTCCATGTGAATTAATTTAATATTTAATTCACTGATATCTCACTAGTGTATCTTTAGCTACAACTAGCACAACTGAGTTTAACTCACTTAACTGAGTTAAACTACTTTAGAACTCACTTAAATACACATCCAACTCTGTTACAACTTTGTATCACTCGGTTACAATTAAGTCCACTAGCATGTCCCACCAACCAACCTTTGAACTCGAAATTCCTTCAGTTAACTGTTTTTCCACATCAGTTAACTGAAATCAAGTGCTTCAAGAGAATATATTATTATTTATTGTCTAATTATTGTTAAGAGATAACAATAATCGACATGCATTCTATTACTAGACATGCATTCCACGAAACAACTTTGCACATGCATTCCAAAAATAGACGCCCATCCATCTATATAATTTTCTCAACCATCTATAAATATATTATTGCTAAAAATAGACTTTGATCCAAATTCTAAAAATAGATATATCACCTAAAAATAGCCTGCGGGCCCCACCTAGTGTAGGTGCTTAATTTTCACTAGGATCATGATCTTGTTGAATCTCAACACTCCCTCTCAATAAGAAAGGGATTATCCTTCACCCCTATCATGTCTATATGGTATTTGAATTTTCTCCTGGTGAGCACCTTCGTTAGAATAAATGCATCCTGATCTTCCGTAGGAATGTACTGAAGCAACATGATCTTTCGCTGCACACAATCTCTGATATGATGATACCATATATCTACATGCTTAGATCTATCATGAAACACAGGATTAATCAAGAGTTTGATGCAACGCTGATTATCACAATGAATCATTATAGGATATAAATGAGAACCGAACAAACCGACCATGATCTTCCTCATCCAGATAGCCTCACATGCAGCTTGACTTGCTGCCATGTATTCCACTTCCGCTGAACTGAGTGCCACACATCTTTGTTTCCTGCTATACCAAGAAACAACTATAGATCTGATACTGAAAAACCCTCCCGATGTGCTCTTTCTGTCTATTGGGCTGCCTGCCCAATCTGCATCCATGAAGCCATGCAACTTCACCTCATCTATGTCTGTACCATAAGCCATACTCAGATGTGCCCTCTGTCGATAGACAGTAGCATCCACTACCTCTCCATATGTAGTGTCCTCTTTCCTCCAATTTCCTGGAAGAGGAGTATCCATGGGTTTGCAGCCCTCCATGTGAAACTTACCGAGTATCTCCCTTGCATACTTACCTTGAGACACAAACAGTTCACCTTCTCACTGCCATATTTCCAATCCAAGGAAATAGTGAAGGAAGCCCATATCCTTCATCTCGAACTCCTTTGCAAGGTCCTCCTTGCATGAGTGTATCAGTTGCTCATAACCAGTTAGTATTAAATCATCAACATAAAGAAAAATGATTGAAAGCTTACCCTCCACAACAATTTAGTATAGGTTTGCATCCGCCTCACTCTTGGTGAAGCCAGGTCCAGTGAAATAGCTGTCGATCCGAGTGTATCAAGCACGAGGTGATTGCTTCAACCCATACAACACTCTTTTGAGTTTTCACACATGCGACTTGCTGCTGAAGATCTCAAATCCTTTAGGCTGCTCAATGTACACTTCTTCCTCAATGATCCCATTAAGGAACACACTCTTCACATCCATTTGATGAATGTGCCAACCCATCTGCGCTTAGAGAGCAAGGATGGTCCTTATGGAAGAATACCGTGCGACAGGTGCAAAGGTTTATTCATAATCAATCCCTTCGATCTATGAGAAGCCCCAGGCCACAAATCTTGCCTTATACTTCTCAACACTCCCATCAACAACTTGCTTTTCCTTGTAGATCCATCTTGAACCTACCACTCATTTATAAACTGGCCTTGGAACAATTTCCCAAGCACTGTTTCTTATTGGGTATGTGTTATATTCTTTCCACGACTAGCCCCACGTGTTGTACGTTGCGCCGGCGCAGCAGGGGGGCGGCAGCCCCCCCTTGTCGGGGTTCGGGGCAGCGCCTCGACGAATTTTTTTTTTGGTATACGGTCCGACTCATATGTGGACTCACCGATGTTTTGTGCATGAGTTTGCACATGGTTTTTGGGTACGATGGTTTTCTACCCCTGGTATTTTGTAGATCCGGTCAAGGGAACTACGATTATGTTCTAATCCAGGGTTAATGGATTGGGGTTTATGTATGCTTAGGCATGTATATATATGTGTTGTAACAATAAAAGGAATATAATGAAAAATCAAGTTGGTCGTCCCGATTTAGGATCCAAGGGAAAATCTCTGTGTTTATCTGTTTTATGTTTTATGCTCTCGCTATTGTTTATTTTCTGTTATAAGATTCATGTGTAGATAATTTCTGTTCAGGGTTAAAACCTACATTTGGTATCAGAGCTGTTTTGGCTTCAAGGGGACGCCTTTGCTGCTGAGGGTTTTTTGCTTGGGCCTGAGGTAGACCCTGTTCAATGGGAGATCTGCGGGATAGATTCTTGCTGTGAAAGAAGATGGCGAGCGGGGCAAAGATAGAGATCGAGAAATTTAATGGTCAGAGTTTTGAGTTGTGGAAGCTCAAGATGGAGGATCTGCTGGTGGATAAAGATCAGTGGATTGCGGTAGATCCAGGTACTAAACCAACGACAATGTCAAATGAAGAATGGAAGAAACTGAATCGGAAGGCTAAGAGCACAATACGGTTGTGTGTCTTAGATTCAGTATTGTTGAATGTATCTGGGGAATCTACGGTGAATAATTTGTGGGAAAAACTTGGGAATTTGTACCAATCTAAGTCTCTGGTGAATAAGTTGTTCCTGCGAAAAAAGTTGTATAACCTAAGGATGAAGGATGGAGACTCAGTGACAGAGCATCTAAACGCCTTCAATACTGTGGTAAGTCAGCTGTCATCTGTTGATATTGTAGAAATTTGCTAAAAAATGATTAATTATCCACCGAGACTATCCTGATCACATATCAATTCGAATTCATATGCAACACATAATCTCTTCCACTCAGATCATCACACATGCGGAAATAAAACAAGCGATAGCACATCAAATCATCATACACATTGACACAGTATGTATGGGGAAAGCTTATAGCTGAAAACCCCGCAGCTATTGTGTATATTATAATGGATAAAACATGTAACAAACTCAGTACAATACTCCTCACAAGTACTCAGTACTATCTCATGAAGTTACACACAAACTAGCTTGGTTTTGAACAAGTCACAGGTTCAAAACACATCCACTAATTGCCTGCCTCTATTGCACAATCATGGCCTGTCTAAATAGAGATCCAAGGTTCGAATCTCCTTGGCTTGACAGCGCAATCATCATGGGAAATTCCTCCAAGTGTGGTGCAAATCTCATGCACAACTGATGTCGCCACTGATAGCTAACTCCACCCTTTCATCTACCTCTTTCTCTGGTCTCCACTGAACTGATCATGCACTGTAGTGAACTGATGTGTTCTTGAGTTGAATAATGAGTTACTAATTAATGAATTAAATAATATTTAATTCACTCCACTCATAACTAATTGATTAGCTAGTTAAACTAATCTCAACTAGTTCAACTAAAATAAACAGAACACAACTCCACTAGCTGTCTCATTAACTCCACCAAACTTCTGCCGCTGAAGTCCTAACTGAAGTCAACCATGCATGATGCCATCAAACCCTTGGGAATAGCGTAATTCCTCTGTCAGATGCATGAGCCACTTCCAAGGCTCGAACTGAAGTGCTCCAAGAGAGTAAACTGTTGTTTAGAGTCCAAATATTATTAGGGGTAAATAATATTTGACTTCCCTATTTTTAGGATAGGCAGTCTAAATATAGACATCGACCTATAGGTCAAAAAATAGAGGTCCATATATTTTTACCAACATGACCAATACTCCAAGAATAACATACTGCAACCCCTGGACCATGCTCCATATGTCTAAAAATAGACATAGTCTAAAAATAGACTTTGCGCGAGAATTTGCCTGCGGGCCCACTTAGTGAAGGCGACTTCATTTCACTAAGCTCCATCATCTTGCTGCATTTTCAACACTCCCTCTCAGCAAGATATGGATTATCTGCAACCCCTATCTTGCCTCTGTGGAATTCGAACTTGCTCCTGGTGAGTGCCTTCGTCAGGATGTCGGCATCCTGATCCTTCGTGGGAACATATGAAAGCATCATGATTCTCCGCTGAACACAATCTCTGATATGATAGTACCTGATGTTGATGTGTTTGGATCTATCATGAAATACTGGATTAGCCGAGAGTTTAATGCAACTCTAGTTATCATAGTAAATCACTGTAGGCTCCAAATGCAACCCGAATAATCCAACGAGGATCTTCCTCATCCAAATAGCCTCGCATGCAGCCAAGCTAGCTGCCATGTACTCGGCCTCTGCTGAACTGAGTGCCACAGATCTCTGCTTCCTGCTGTACCAGGAAACTGCTGTCGACCCAATGCTAAAAACTCCTCCAGATGTGCTCTTACGGTCCGTTGGGCTCCCTGCCCAATCTGCATCAGTGAAGCCAGAAAGCTTCGCTCCATCCTCTTGTCTGTACCATAGACCATATCCCGATGTGCCACTAATATAACGCAATACATGCTTGCCTGCCTTCCAAAAGAGCTTGGTAGGCTTAACCATAGCTTGCAAAAGCTGGTTAACAGCATAGCATATATCGGGTCGTGTATTGACCAGATACATAAGCGACCCCACCAACTGTCGATAGACGGTGGCATCCACTACCTCCGCTGAAGTAGCATCCTCCTTCCTCCAACCACCAGGAAGAGGAGTGTCAACAGGCTTGCAGCCTTGCATGTTGAACCTCTCCAGAATCTCCCGGGCATACTTTCCCTGAGAAACAAACAGTCCTCCACTACATTGCCAAATCTCCAATCCCAGGAAATAATGAAGGATGCCCAAGTCCTTCATCTCAAACTCTTGTGCAAGATCCTCCTTGCATGAAAGTATCAACTGCTCATCGCCCATCAAAATCAGATCATCTACATACAGTACAATGATCAACAGCTTCCCCTCCACCACAATCTGGTACAGGTTAGGATCCGCCTCACTCTTGGAGAATCCAAGCCCGGTGAAGTAGTTGTCTATGCGAGTGTACCAAGCACGAGGTGCTTGCTTCAGCCCGTACAGTGCTCTCTTGAGTTGGCACACATGCGACTCACTGCTGAAGATCTCGAAACCTTCAGGCTGCTCTATGTACACCTCCTCCTCAATGAATCCGTTGAGGAACGCAGTCTTCACATCCATCTGATGGATGTGCCATCCCATCTGCGCTGAGAGAGCAAGGATCGTCCGTATGGAAGAGTACCTTGCGACAAGTGCAAAGGTCTCCTCATAATCGATCCCCTCGATCTGTGAGAAGCCACGAGCGACAAATCTCGCCTTATACTTCTCCACACTCCCGTCAGCCGCCTGCTTCACTTTGTAGATCCATCGCGAACCCACCACTGATTTCCCCTCCGGTCTTGGGACAATCTTCCATGCACTGTTTCTGACGATCGAATCATATTCTTCGATCATGGCATCAACCCATGCGGGTTCCTCCACAGCTTCCTCAAAAGAGGATGGCTTCGTCACGACACTTTGAATCACAAGAGCCATGTATCCAATGTACCGATATGGTGACTGCCTCTGTCTGCGCTATGCTGTAGGTGGTCCTACAACCTTCTCTGCATCTCGAGCCAGTCGCTCAGCTTCTGTCGTGCGCATGCACCCTCTGATGGTTGGCACTACATGGGTGGTTTCTTCCACCTCCTGAACTTCCTCTTGTGGCTGATCCACATCCGGAAGCTCCTCCTTAGGAACTAACAGCTCCTCATCTGCATGCAAGTGTAGCTCCCTCTCAAGCGAACACTGCATGGCTTTCTCCTCCTGAAACTTGATATCCCATCGCACAACAGTCTTTCGACTGTCTGAAAAATACACCCGATAGTTGTGAGGTGTATCAGTGTACCCCACAAATATTCCAACCTCTGCGGTCGGATCCAGCTTCCTTCTCGCATCCTTCGTCACATGCATGTAGACAGGAGAACCAAAAATCCGCAAATGGGAAATATCCGGCCTCTTGCCAGAATAAGCCTCCTCCGGTGTACTCATGCCAAGAACCTTGTGAGGACAACGGTTCTGCACATACACTGCTGTATTGCATGCCTCAGCCCACAAGTGAAGGGGTAGGCCATGATCATGCAACATCGCCCGTGCAGCACCCACGATCGTTCTGTTCTTTCGCTCAGCCACCCCGTTCTGCTGTGGGTTATGGGGTGTGATGAGCTCTCTCCGAATCCCTTCTGCGCTGCAGAACTCCTTGAATTCAGCCGAGATGAATTCACCACCGTTATCACTCCTTAGAGCAATCACCTTCTTCCCCGACTCCTTCTCGATCAGTGCTTTAAACTCACAGAACTTCGCGAATGTATCGCTCTTCTTCTGCATGAAGAAGATCCAGCACTTTCGAGAGAAATCATCAACAAAGATCACATAATACTTGTGCTTTGCTGTCGAAGCAACTGAGAAAGGACCACACACGTATGTGTGAACTCTCTCAAGGATCGTCGTGGCACGACTATCCTTCTCGTGAAAGGTGGCTTTCACATACTTCTCTAAAGTACACCCCTTGCACTGATCTGACTGCGCAAGAGTGCCCTTAGGAAGCCCAGTAGAAATCTACTGCAGTATCTTCAAAGCTCCGTGGTGAAGGTGGCCCAATCTCCTGTGCCACAGTTCACCCTCATCATCTGGGCTCACCACTTCTCCCGCCTTGCATGCCATTGCTGCGCAGCCATCTACTTGCAACTGATAAAGGTTCTTGGTTTGAACCCCTATCTTCCGGGTCTCTCCAGTAGTCTTACTGCGCAGGAAGGCCTTTCCTTCGCTGAAGACCACATCATACCCCTTATCTTCCAAAATCGCCATAGAGATCAAGTTCTTCTTCAATCCAGGTACATGCATGACATCCTTCAACACGAAGGGTTTACTAGACTCCCTCTGAAAGGATATGGTACCGATACCAGTCGCACTGTATCTACCATCATCGCCCATCTCGATGTGCACACCCAGATCTTTGTCCTCCAGATCTGAGAACAAATCTGGATCTCCCGTCATGTGAAATGACGCACCGCTGTCCAAGAACCACACCAATCCCATCACACTTGAAACCAAGCATGTGATCAGTGAAAAGTCAAGCTCGAACTGCGAAGCCAAAGCCTCTCCATCTGTAGATCTTCCCGCTTGTTTTTTTTTCTTCTTCTTCGGACAATTGGTAGCATAATGTCCATGATCATGGCAGTGAAAACAATTCACTTTCGCCATATCCTGCTTCTTTCCCTTTGCACCGGAATGAGAAGTTTTCTTACCCTTCCCCTTCTTTGCTTTGGCAGCCAAAGAGAAATTTTCTTCATCAGCTCCCTTTGATGAAGATCCGTCCCTGGTAGTCCTCCTTATCTCCTCCTGCATGAGATCCGCCCAAAGGCGCTCCCATCCCGGCAACTTCTCCAGACCATTGACACTATCTTGATATGAATGCCAAGCCTTTGGAAGACCAAGGAGAGCCAGGTCCACCATGTCCTCATCTTCGACAGTCACCCCCACACTTCCCAGCTCATCTCTGCATTGAGTGAACTTCGTGAGGTATTTGGCGATACTGTCGCCTTTCTCCATCTTGATGTTCCTGAGCTTATCTTTGAGCACCAACTTCCTTTGGTCGCTCTTACTCTGGAATAGATCCGTCAAAGCTTTCCACATTAAATATGGAGAAGCCTTTCCATGCAGGCTGGATACAATATGATCCTTGACGCCCTCCAACGGGATCCTTCGACATTTCGCCATCTTCTTTTGCCATGCATCGACTTCAGCAGGATCAATGGGCTTTTGGACATCCGTATCTACGAACTCCTTCAGACCATTATCTTCTAATACTACCTCCATGCGATCCTTCCATGCAACATAATTCGAACTGCCTTCAAGAGCATATTCGAGTCGCAAACCGTTGAAAGACATTTTCAACACTGGCACCAAGAAAACAAAACTACTGCAAAATTCAAATTCCACCTCAAAGCTCAACCGCTCTAGATCTGTGAGAACAAATTATTTCTGGCACAGAGATCGACTGCAAGGGGCATTTACCAGACCTTTCACTTTCCGAAGAAAGATGAATCTGGAGGCTACCTGGCCCGCATGCAGACTCTGTCTACCGAAATAAGTTTGTAATCACTGTGATGATCAATCTCTGCTTCAATAGCTCCGATACCATGTAGAAATTTGCTAAATAATGATTAATTATCCACCGAGACTATCCTGATCACATATCAATTTGAATTCATATGCAACACATAATCTCTTCCACTCAGATCATCACACATGTGGAAATAAAACAAGCGATAGCACATCAAATCATCATACACATTAACACAGTATGTATGGGGAAAGCTTATAGCTGAAAACCCCGCAGCTATTGTGTATATTATAATGGAGAAATCATGTAACAAACTAAGTACAATACTCCTCACAAGTACTCAGTACTTTCTCATAAAGTTACACACAAACTAGCTTGGTTTTGAACAGGTTACTGGTTCAAAACTCACCACTAATTTCCTTTCCTCTATTGCGCAATCATGGCCTATCTATATAGAGATCCAAGGTTCAAATCCCCTTGGCTTGACAACACAATCATCATGGGAAATTCCTCCAAGTGTGGTGCAAATATCATGCACAACTGATGTCGCCACTGATAGCTAACTCCACCCTTTCATCTACCTCTTTCACTGGTCTCCACTGAACTGTCCATGCACTGTAGTGAACTGATGTGTTCTTGAGTTGAATAATTAGTTACTAATTAATGAATTAAATAATATTTAATTCACTCCACTCATAACTAGTTCATTAGCTAGTTAAACTAATCTCAACCAGTTCAACTAAGTGTTGAACACAACACCATTTGTCTCATCACTCCACCAAACTTCGCCCGCGAAGTCCTAGCGAAGTCAACCATGCAGGCTCACCAAACCCTTAGGAATGGCTCCAATTCCTACATCGGATGCTGACTATACGTAGCTCGGCCCAAGTGCTCAAAATAAGCGGGGTTTAGAGTCCAAATATTATTAAGGGTAAATAATATTTGACTTCCCTATTTTTAGGATGGGCAGTCTAAAAATAGACTTCGACCTATAGGTCCAAAAAATAGAGGTCCATCTATTTTTACCAACATGACCAATACTCCAAGAATAACATACTGCAACCCCTGGACCATGCTCCATATGTCTAAAAATAGACATAGTCTAAAAATAGACTTTGCACCAGAATTTGCCTGCGGGCCCACTTAGTGAAGGCGACTTCATTTCACTAAGATCCATCATCTTGCTGCATTTTCAACAGATATTAAAATCTCAGATGAAGATAAGTGCATCAGTTTGTTGTGTTCTCTACCAGACTCGTGGGACAGTCTGGTTATTGCAATAAGTAGCAATACAACTACCTTGAATTTTGATGACATTGTCTCAGCCTTGCTGTTGGAGGAAATGAGACGGAGAAATATGGAGGGTAAAAATGGAGATGCCTTATCTGTACGAGGAAGGTCCCAAAACAGAAACAAGAATAATGTTTCGAGTGGGAGATCTAAATCTAGAGGGAGATCTAAATCTCCTAGAAAGTTTGTAAAAGTGTGCTGGAAATGCGGAAAGGAAGGACACTACAAAAAGGAATGCAGATCTAAAGCTCCTAAGAAAGGAAAGGGATCTGATGATGCTCCTTCTGAAGAGGCAAAAACCACCTCGGATGAAGGTGGGGATGTGTATTTGGCTTCTTCTTCAAATACACATTGGGATCATGAGTCATGGTTGATTGACTCAGGTGCATTTTTTCACTTCACTCCCCATAGGGAGTGGTTCTGCGAGTATGAGAAATATGATGGTGGTGATGTCTTCTTAGGGGATGATAGGAAGGCCCAAATTGTCGGATGTGGAAAGGTCAAGTTGAAGCTGCAAGGTGGAAGGATTAGAACACTTCCTGGTGTTCTGCATATTCCTGCATTGGCCAGAAATTTGATTTCTATAAGCAAGATGGATGATGCAGGTGTAAAAAAAATGTTCGAGAAAGATGCCTGCAAGATGGTTCGGGGAGCATTGGTATTAATGTGGGGAGTTCGTATTGGAACTCTGTACAAGCTACAAGGTAGCACTGTTATTGATGGGTGTAACAATTCTGTGGTTCCTAAAAGAGGAGCGGAAAGACTAGCTGTCTCTGGAGAAAAGACCATGCTATGGCATCAAAGGCTTGGACATATTGGAGAGAAGGGCCTTCGGATACTACATAGAAATGGTATGGTAGAAGGTATGTCTAATTGCTATCTGGATTTTAATTTCTGTGAACATTGTTTATATGGGAAGCAGAATTGGGTGAGTTTTCCTTCTGGTGCTAAGAGGGCGAACAAGATATTAGAGCTTGTGCACAGTGATGTGTTTGGACCTGTGTCAGTTCCATCACTGGGAAAGTCAGTGTACTATGTTTCATTCATAGATGACTTCTCAAGGAATACATGGATATATTTCTTGAGGAAGAAATCTGAAGTCTTTGACAAATTTAAAGAATTTAAGGCTCTGGTGGAAAACTAGAAAGAGAAGAAGTTAAAGGCGTTGAGGACAGATAATGGTGGGGAGTTCTGCAAGAAGGAATTTGAAGAGTTCTGTAAGAAGTGTGGTATAGCACGGCAGAAGACTACTCCATACACACCTCAGCAAAATGGAGTTGCAGAAAGAATGAACAGAACACTGATGGAAAAAGCAAGAAGCATGCTCAGTGGTATCGAGTTAGGAGAAGAATTCTGGGCAGAGGCAGTGGAGACTGCATGCTATCTGGTTAATAGATCACCTTCATCAGTGTTGGAGGATAAGACTCCACATGAGGTATGGACTGGTAATATTCCCTCTCTTTCAAATCTAAGGGTATTTGGATGTGATGCATACGTACATGTTCCAAAGGAGAAAAGGACCAAGTTGGATAATAAATCTGAAAGGTGCATCTTTATTGGGTATAAGGATGGTTTAAAGAGTTACAAGCTTTGGAACCCAGAAACAAGGAAGGTTGTGTGTAAAGCCAAGATGTGGTGTTTAGAGAGGTGAAAGATGTTGTTACACATGAATTTGTACCAAAGGAACTTGAGAAGATAGAGTTTGAACTAAAGGAGTATGAATCAGACTCTACAACAGAAGAAGATTCAGAAGAGGAAGAGCCACAAACTCCAGCTTTGAGAAGATCAGCTTGGGAAAGAAGGCAACCAGAAAGGTATAGTCCATCTACTTTTTGTTCAGGTTTTGCCTTAACTATAACTGATGATGATCCCAGAACTGTCAGGGAGGCAGTAGATTCAGAGGATGGAAAAATCTGGAAGGAGGCCATGGTTGATGAAATGACATCCTTGCACAAAAATGAGGCATAGGATCTGGTGGAGTTGCCGGCTGGAAGGAAGCCCATCGGGAGAAAATGGGTGTTTAAAAAGAAGATGAATGTAGAAGGCAAGGTGGAGAAATACAAAGCTCGGTTGGTAGCAAAAGGTTATTCCCAGGTGCCGGGAATTGATTTTGGTGATATTTTTTCTCCTGTTGCCAAGGTTACTTCTATTAGATTACTTTTATCTGTTACTGCTGCATTTGATTTTGAGATAGAACAGATGGATGTGAAGACAACATTTCTTCATGGGGATCTAGAAGAGGAGATCTACATGAAGCAACCTGAAGGCTTTATGGTGAAGGGTAAGAAAGAACTAGTATGCAGGTTGAAGAAGTCTCTGTATGGGTTAAAACAGTCACCAAGGATGTGGTATCGGAAATTTGATACCTATATACGGGGACTTGACTTCACCAAAAGCAAGGAGGATCACTGTGTTTATTTTAAATTAATTGGTGACCGTGTTATTTATTTGGTCTTGTATGTGGATGATATGTTGTTGATTGGAAATGACAAAGAAATTATCCAAGATTTGAAGACCCAACTGTTCTCCAAATTCGACATTAAGTATCTTGGTGCTGCAAACTATATTCTGGGCATGGAAATTAAGAGAGATCAGGCAAAGAGGAAGCTCTGGTTAAACCAGAGGAAGTATGTCAATACTATATTGCAGAGGTTCAATATGCAGGATAGTAAACCGGTGAGTGTTCCTATTCCTGTAGGCGCAAAGCTGTCTGCTGAACAGTGTCCCAAGACACAAGAAGAAGAGGAGGATATGTCCCATGTTCCATATGCAAGTGCAGTGGGTAGCCTAATGTATTCAATGGTCTGTACTAGACCAGACATTGCACATGCAGTGGGAGTATTGAGCAGGTTTATATCAAACCCAGGGAAGGAGCATTGGACAGTAGTGAAGCAGGTTTTTAGATATTTACGTGGCACTAGTAATTATGGCTTGTGCTACCAGGGAAGACCAGGATTGGAAATAATGTTGGACATTCATGGTTTTGTTGATGTAGACTGGGCTGGAGATATGGACTAAAGAAGAGCTAGAAGTGGGTGTGTGTTTAGCCTATTTGGAGGTGCAGTCAGTTGGATGAGTAAAAGACAGTCTGTAGTGGCGCTTTCAACTACAGAGGTAGAATACATAACAACCACTCATGCAAGCAAGGAAGCAGTTTGGTTGCAGAGATTGTGTTCAAGTATGGGGTTGGTACAACAAGCTATAAGGATAGACTGTGATAGCCAAAGTGCAATTTTCTTGGCTAAAAACCCTGCTTATCATTCAAAGACAAAGCACATTGATGTTCAATATCACTTTGTTAGAGATATGGTTGAGGCTAAAAGGGTGTTGCTGGTAAAGGTGGACACTTTGAAGAATGTTGCGGATGCATTGACGAAGTCTGTGAGCACTCAGAAGTTCTCTTGGTGTAGAGAAACAATGGGTGTTGAAGAATTGGCCCAATGACTAAGCTCTCCTGTGGCCCCCTGTGGAAAGAAAATAACAAATGGGAGAATGTTGGGTATGTGTTATATTCTTTCCATGACTAGCCCCACACGATGTACGTTGCGCTGGGTGCAGTAGGGGGTTCACAGGGGGGGCGGTAGCCCCCCCTTTCGGGGTCCGGAGTACGATGTGGTCCCACTCATATGTGGACCCACCCATGTTTTGTGCATGAATTTGCACATGGTTTTGGGGTACGATGGTTTTTGGCCCTTGGTATTTTGTAGATCCGGTCAAGGGAACTACGGTTATGTTCTAATCCAGGGTTAATGGATTGGGGTTTATGTATGCTTCAGCATGTATATATATGTGTTGTAACAATAAAAGGAATATAATGAAAAATCAAGCTGGTTGTCCCGATTTTGGATCCAAGGGAAAATCTCTGTGTTTATCTGTTTTATGTTTTATGCTCTCACTATTGTTTATTTTCTGTTATAAGATTCGTGTGTAGATAATTTCTGTTCAGGGTTAAAACCTGCATTTCTGACAATGGAGTCATACTCCTCCACCATTGCATCTACCCATGTGGGCTCCTGCACTACTTCCTGAAAGGAAGATGGCTTAGTCACAATACATTTTCTCATGAGAGCCATGTATCCAGTGAATCGTCCAGGAGACTGTCTCTGTCTACACTGTGAAGTAGGGACTCATACATTTTGTGCCGCATCAAGCTTCAACCTCTCAACTTCTGTGGTACGCCTTCTAACAATTTTGATGTTTGGCTTTGCGTGAGTGGACTCCTCCACTCCATGAACCTCCTCCTGTGGCTGGTCTACATCTAGAGACTCATATTTGGGAACAAGCAGTTCCTCCTCTGAATGCAAGTCTAGCTCCCTCTCAAGCAACAAATTCATAGTTTTCTCCTCGTTGAATTTTATATCCCATCACACCACAGTCATTCGAATGTTTGGAAAATACACACGATAATTATGGAGTGTTTCTGTGTACCCCACAAATATCCCAACTTCAGCAGTCAGCTCCAAATTCTTCCTGGCATTCTTGGTCACATGCACATAAAAAAACGAGCCAAAAATCTTAAATTGAGAAACATCTGGTTTCTTACCAGTAAAAGCTTCTTTAGGTATACTCATGCCAAGTAATCTACGAGGACAATGATTTTTCACATAAACCGCAGTTTTGCATGCTTCCTCCCACAAGTGCATTGGTAGGCCATGATCATGCAGCATAGCTCTTGCAACACCCATGATTGTTCTGTTATTCCTCTCCGCGACCCCATTTTGCTGTGGATTATGAGGCATTATGAGTTCTCTTCAAATTCCTTCTTTGCTACAAAAGTATTTGAATTCATTCGAGATATACTCACCACCATTATCTTTCCGCAGAGCCTTCACTTGCTTCCCTGACTCTTTCTCCACCAATGCTTTAAACTCACAGAACTTTGTGAATGTTTGATCCTTATTCCGCATGAAGAAGATCCAACATCTATGAGAATAATCATCAACAAAAATAACATAATACCTATATTTTTCTATTGAAGCAACCAAGAATGGCTCACACACGTCTGTGTGAACTCTCTCTAGGATCACCAAAGAACGGTTTTCCTTTTCATGAAAGGTGGTCTTCACAAACTTACCCATAGTACACCCCTTGCACTGATCTATCTGTGCAAGTGTACCCTTGGGAAGTCCAGTAGAAATCTGCTGCAAAATTTTCAGGGTGCCATGGTGAATATGGCCCAATCGCCTGTGCCATAATTCTCCCTCATCCTGGTTCACCACTTCTTCTTCTTTGCCCACCATTACAGCGCAGCCATCTACCTCCAGCTTGTAGAAATTCTTGACTTGAATCCCTATCCTCTTGGTTTGCCCCATTGTTTTATGTGGCAAGAAATCTTTTACATTGCTGAAAACAACGTAATAATCTCTGTCCTCCAACATCGCGGCTGAGACCAAGTTTTTCTTCAGACTTGGAACATGCATAACATATTTCAATAGAAACGACTTACCTGAATCCCTCACAAAGGTAATGGTACCAATGCTGATTGCATTGTATCGTCCATCACCATCGATCTCTATGTGCATTTGGAGATATTTCTCCTCCAAGTCACTGAAAAGCTCCTTATCTCTCGTCATGTGGAAGGAAGCACCACTATCAAGATACCACACTGATCCCATTGCACTTGAAACCAAGCATGCAATCAAAGAGAAATCAAGTTCAAATTTCAAGGCAAGGGCCTCACCATCTGCAGCTCCAGTAGCCTTCTTGTTCTTCTTTTTCTGTGGGCAGTTAGTGGCAAGATGCCCATGTTCGTGAAGTAAAAAAACTTCACCTTGGAAAAATCTAGCTTCTTGCCTTTAGCCTCAGATTTTGAATGGGATTTCTTCCCCTTCCCTTTCATTGCTTTGGTAGCCAAAGCACAATCCTCTTCATCATCATGCTTTGATGAAGATCCATCTCTGATGTTCTGCCTAAACTCCTCCTGCACTAGATCTGACCACAGTCGTTCCCAATCCGACAGTTTTCCCGTCCGTTGACAAAGTCTTGATAACTGTGCCAACTCTTAGGAAGTCCCAAGAGAGCCAAACTCACCAAATCATTCCCACACTCCCCAGTTCATCTCGAAATTGGACAAAATTTGTGAGATAGTTAGGAATATCGTTGCCCTTTTCCATTTTGATATTTCTAAGTTTATCCTTCAGCGCTAATTTCCTGTGGTCGCTGCTGCTTTGGATAAGATCCGTCAAAGCCTTCCACATTGTAAATGGAGTGTATTTCCCATGAAGGCTTGAGACAATATGGTCTCTCACACCTTCGAACATAATCCTTCTTGTCTTTGCTACTTTCTTTTGCCAGGTGTCAAGTAATGTAGCATCCATCGAAGTGGGCTTAGGAACATCACTATCGATGAATTCCTTCAAGACATTATCTTCAAGCACCACCTCCATCCTATCCTTCCATGCAATGTAGTTCGAGTTGCCCTCGAGTGCATACTCTAATTGCAAACCATTGAAAGCCATTTCGATGTTTACTCAACTTCCACACCAAGAAATTCTTGCAGTAAATTCAAATTGTTTCCACCAACAAACTCAACTACTGCTTCAATATTGCAATATTCTTTGATTCAATACCATGTGGAATTTTTTTAAAACAATTATGTGTTTCCGTATTTTCATGATCTAACAATTATATGCCACCTTTAAATACATATTCCTTCTTCTTAAATCTTTGCGGAAATTTCATCGCCAATTGCAAACACATCAAGAAAAATCAATCACACATAACACAAATGTTTTTACTAGGAAAGAATAAAGCTAAGAAACCCACTATCATATATTATGTATATATAATGGATCATGAAACAATCTCATACAAAAATCACTACAAGAGCTCTTAGTACAATATACAATCGTCTCACACTGTCATACAAAAATTGGCATAAACATGCACCAATTTACTGCCTCCTGATAGCCTGCCTCCACTGCGCAATCCCTGCTGATCACAATCCCTGAATGAATTCGATCTTACATTGCCTTGAATTCACATCCTCATTGGCATCTCCAATGTGTGTTTGGTTGCAAGTGTGCACCCACTATAGTCACAACTGATAGTCAAACTGTCCCTTTCACCTATCTCTCAATTGGGTCTCCACTGGATCTGACATGCATGTAGTTAACAGTAGTAAATCTTCAATTTCATGTGAGATCACTCCATGTGATTTAATTTAATATTTAATTCACTGATCTCTCACTAGTGTATCTTTAGTTACAACTAGTTACAACTAGCACAACTGAGTTTAACTCACTTAACTGAGTTAAAATACTTTAGAACTCACATAACTACACATCCAACTCTGTTACAACTTTGTATCACTCAGTGAAAACAAAGTCCACTAGCATGTCCCACCAACCAACCTTTGAACTCGAAATTCCTTTAGTTTTTTGGTTTTCCATTTCAGTTAACTGAAATCAAGTGCTTCAAGAGAATAGATTATTATTTATTGTCTAATTATTATTAAGAGATAACAATAATCGACATGCATTCTATTTTTAGACATGCATTCCACGAAACAACTTTGCACATGCATTCCAAAAATAGACACCCATCCATCCATATAATTTGCTCAACCATATATAAATAGATTACTGCTAAAAATAGAATTTGATCCAAATTCTAAAAATAGACATATCACCTAAAAATAGCCTGCGGGCCCCACCTAGTGTAGGTGGTTAATTTTCACTAGGATCATCATCTTGTTGAATCTCAACAATTATCTAGGATTTGAATACCCAATTTTCCTCCAAATTCGACATGAAGGATCTTGGTGTTGCAAAATAATTTTGGGCATGGAAATTAAATGAGATCGAGAAAAGAGGAAGCTCTGGTTAAAACAGAGGAAGCATGTAGAGACAATATTGCAAAGGTTTAATATGCAGGATATATAGTAAACATGTGAAGGTTCATATTCCTGTAGGTGTAATGTTATATGTTGAAAAATTTCCTAAGACAAAATAAGAGGAATAGGACATATCCCATGTTCCATATGCAAGTGTGGTGGGCAGTCTGATGTATGCAATGGTTTGTACTAGACCATACATTGCACATGGAGTGGGAGTATTGAGCAGGTTTATGTCAAAACCAAGGAAGGAGCATTGGACATTAGTGAAAGAAATCACTTTTTTTTCAATGCCAGAGGAGGTAAGTTTCCACGACGTACATCCATCAGAAGGATTTAAAACCCAATTAAATGAGGGAGCCCCAATTGTTTATATCATCATCTAAATTCCCTAGGAAGAAGTCATCTTCATCAATTTTTGGGAATTTCTGCATTCCCTGGGATGTAAATACCTTGGCCTCTTATCATTATCCCCTTTTCAAAACTTCTAGGGCGACGTCACCATAAGGGTAATGTCGTTCCCCCATCATGCCGACATATCCTAGAGCCTTTTCCCTGAGCCTTCCTCGTAGCCCTCCTTCTGAAACTGTCGAGGTGACATTAGCCAATGTTGACATCACTATGATGTCATGATGAACATCATCCTATCCACATGGCCACCTCTAGGTGTGCCACGTGTCATATATTTTTGACCCACTTGGCCCCTCATAAAGGTTGAAATTGGTTGCCACATGGCATGCCACCTGTTAGCCCATGTATGTCAGTGATCAAATGACTCTTTCAGTTGTTTTCCATTAAGTCAAAGGCCAATATTTTTGCTTTTTTCGAACCAGTTCTCAGAAATAATTTTGGTCACTGAAGAAGGATTAAACCATGTATGCATCACATTTATCATCATCACCATTTTCAAGGTCATCGCCATCATCAGTTTCAAGGTCACCATCTCCATCATCATCATTGAAGAGGTATAGGGTTACGTCATTCCATCTCATATAGGTTAAGTCTAGGTTCAACCCTGCCTTTGGAGAAATCTTCAAATTTTCACTGAACATAAGGCAGTAATCCTTCATTTAATGCATAAAACCCTAGTGAAGTAGCAATCATGTTTATTAAGTTCAAATAAAGCCATATATATTGTTTCATATGGCTCAAGTTTCAAAAAAGTTTCAAACATCTTATCTCTGTCTCACTGTTTCATGAAAATTGAAGAATCATGTCTCTTTGTCCCATTTAAAAGATCAAAAAGTCATCATTGATAGTTAGAGCTCCAAGGAAGGAAATTTTGACCTAATTTTCTAGTTAAATGCAAAGAGAATCATTTCAAGCTTCAAAGACATCTTATCTGGTTTTGAAAGAGTTTTATTCCACGTGAAAGTTCAAAGGTGTGAAGAGATTTCAAATTTTTAAAGAGAAGTAGTCTCACTGTCCCCATGAAAAGGAAGCTAATTGTGTCTTGATGTCTCATCAAGGATATTTAAAGTCACATCAAATTTAAAAGAATAAAAATGTTGGTTATGTCCTCTTCATCTCACTTAAAACAACAACATGTCACTTTTCAAGTGCAAGAGGGTTAAAAAGTCAATGTAAATGTCATGGAAAAAGGTAAGGGTCATCAAAGTTTATAAAAGGGTGAGCAAACTTAATTTTTATTTTTTACCCTTTCATGTGAATGAGATAGTAGATCTCCACTCTACTTACCCTCCATAGTTCCTAAAATCCAAAGTCCAGCACTTAAAATCCCATTAAAATCACTTATAACCCTTCAAATCCATAGGTGATATGCTTATGGGATTTATATGTCACTGTCGGGCTACTGTGTTACGCTCCTGTGGTGAAGAAAAGACTTGTGTTATGCTCTTGTACTGAAGATAACATCGGTGTTACGTTTCTATGGAAAATAAAACGTAGTTGTTACGTTTCTATGGTGAGAGAAAGGTAAGTGTTACATTCTTGCGGTGAAGAAAATCACGATGTTACGCTTTTGTGTGAATACAACCATAGCTTTACGCTCCTGTGGTGATAGTTTCTAGTTGTTATAGTCTCATGGTGACAGCTTCCACGTTGTTACGCTTCTATGTGTGACAAGTCTCCGGTGTTGTTGAAGCCTGAAACCCTACAAACCTTCAAATTTTGAGCTCCATCCTTTGATGTAGCCTCCATACAAGGTAAGCAACCTTCCATGTTACTGTTGTCGGTTACTAAGTAAGTAAAAATCAAATATGGAGGAAAACAAAGGAAAAGGAAAGAAAATTGTTGTTTTTGATAAAATGCAAGAGATGGAGGCTGAAACACATACCAAAAGACCAAGAACAAGAGGCCTAAAAAGGGACTGGAGCGAGAGAAACAACAAATTCATCAATCTAAAGAGTTGACATTTGATGATATCATTGCCATAGAGATCAATGAGGATAGAGAGATTTGGCTATCAAGAGTTAATGAGCATCTGGAGAAGCAATTGGAGAAGGCTAAAAGGATAACAAGTTGCGAAGGCACATGACAAGTCATTATCGTACTAGGGATACCATTTCTCAAATAAGGTTGAAACAAGTGAAAAAGAGGCTTAAAGAGGCACACATGAAGCTCAAGGAGAAGGACATCTTGGATTTATTGGATGAAGCTTCATTATCAGTGTATCCTATCTCTTACAAGTGTCAAAGAACCAATTTCGAAAGCTTTGGAGCAATTTTGGTATTTTACATGATTTTTGGCAAAATTCTAGAAATTTCTCTTTGTAGAAGGGTAACAGACACTTATGAATTTTTGTTTTGGAGGCATCCAAATGGTGATTTATTTACATAAATGGTTGTATTTTGATTAGTACACCATAGATACAGAACCTTCATGGCATGACAAGCTGCAATTTGGGAGAAAAAGCTAAAAAACCACCTATTTTTCATGTTTTTGCCTCCTTTTTGGATCCTCTGTTATGCTTTTGAGCGACTCTGGGAGAATGAATTTTTGAAGGCCTTCCCATGGTCCATTTTTTAAAATTCAAGATGTTATGGAACTAGACACAAAGGGCTAGTTGACCGTTTTTTCAGAAGTCAATTTGGACTTCTAAAAGTGCCTCCAAAGTTTTGTTACACTTCTGCAAATTATTTTTAAAATATTTAGTCAAAATTGTCACAGATCAACATTGGATTCCCTCAAGACACTTGTCAAGCTAAGAAATGGTCACAAATTCGAGGCTATGAGTTGTCATTATAGTTATTTGGTTTTTTTTGCTTCCTATCATGAAGGAATTTGTAATCAATGTGAGGGACAAACACTCCTAGGTTATAGCTAAAATTTAGGGAATTGTTTCTAACCTCCCTAGAAACTAGGAAATGACTCATCTTTTGAGTTTATGATCCATTTTGGATGGTATTTCGACCTGATGAGTTTTCATGGTATATATTTTATATAATTAGAATCTCTTTTGTCTTTTTTTGGGTTGGATATTTTTTATTTTCAGTGGAGCTATTGTACAAGCTTTTGCTACTGAAATCAAGGACAATGTTGTAGACATAGTGTTGAGATTCATGTGTTATGCCTTTGAGCATTTGTTTTTCTTTGTAAAATCATGATTTTTAATGTTATTTTACTCATATTTCACATAAATGATTATTTATGCTAAGTCTTATCAGTCTATTAACAGAAAACATGCTTTCCATGCTTTGTTTTGTAGAAATTATACAAGATGCATGTATATTACCGGACTCCCCTGATCTAACAAATTAACTTATGTTAAATACATAATCCTTCCAATTAATTCTTTGCGGAAATTAAACCATAAATTGAAAACACATATGAAGCAAAATCAATCACACATAAACATAGTTGTTTAACGGGAAAGCTTAAAGCTAAAAACCCCAACTATCATATATTATGTATATCAATGGATCATGTAATAATCTCATACAAAGCTTAGTACATCAAGATTTCAGTACAATCAACAATCATTACACACTGTCATGCAGAAATTTGCATATCTATGCACCAATTTCTTGCCTCCTGACAGCCTGCCTCCACTGTACAATCCCCGCTGAAGAAGACCCCTGAATGAATTTGAATTGGCCTTGCCTTGACTGCGCAATCCTCATTGGCATCTCCAATGTGTGTCAGATGCATTGAATGCATCACTATAGTCACAACAGATAGTCCATCTCACCCTTTTACCTATCTCTCCACTGGGTCTCCACTGGAACTGACATGCAAGTAGTTAACTGCTGTATTTGTTCAGTTGCAAGTGAGTCTCTAGTTGTGAATTAATTAAATAATTAATTCACTAAACTCTCCCTAGTGTATCTTCAGTTAGAAATAGATACAACTAGCACACCTGAGTTTAACTCACTTAACTGAATTAAACTAAATAACAAATCCCATAACTACTCTTCCAACTCTGTCACAACTCTGCCAGTTCAGTTCTAACCGAGTCCTCCATGCATGAGTCACCAACCACCCTAGGAATTGCATAATTCATTCAGCCGACTGATTTTTCAAATCTGTTCACTGAAATAAAGTGCTCCAAGAGAATAAGTTGATATTTATTGTCGGATTATTATTAAGGGCTAATAATAATCGACATGCATCTATTTTTAGATTAGCAATCTATAAATAGACTTCTCCCAATCTTCTAAAAATAGAATTCCATCTATTTTTCCAACTTGACCAACCATCTACAAATAGCATCGTGCAACTTATAGAATATGCTCACCATGTCTAAAAATAGACATACACCTAAAAATAGTCTGTGGGCCCCACTTAGTGAAGGTGCTTAATTTTCACTAAGCTCATCATCTTGTTGAATCTAAACACTCCCTCTCAACAAGATAGGGATTATCCTTCACCCCGATCCTGCCTCTAAGGTATTTGAATTTGCTCCTGGTGAGCGCCTTCGTTAGTATATTTGCATCCTGATCTTCCGTAGGAATGTTCTGAAGCAACATGATCTTCCGCTGCACACAATCTCTGATATGATGATACCGGATATCTATATGCTTATATCTATCATGAAACACACGATTAATTAAGAGTTTAATGCAACTCTGATTATCACAATGTATCATTGTAGGATCTAAATGAGAACCAAACAAACCGACCAGGATATTCCTCATCTAGATAGCCTCACATGCATCTTGAATTGCTTCCATGTATTCTGCTTCCATTGAACTGAGTGTCACGACTCTTTTTTTCCTACTGTACCAAGAAACTGCCATAGATCCGATACTAAAAAGCCCTCTTGATGTGCTCTTTCTGTTCGTTGGGTTGCTTGCCCAATCTACATCCATGAAGCCATGCAACTTCACCTCATCCATCTGTCTGTACCATAAGCCATACTCAGATGTGCCCCTGAGATATCTCAGTACATGCTTGTCTGCCTTCCAAAAGAGCTTGGTAGGCTTAACCATCGCTTGACTAAGCTGGTTCACCGCATAGCATATGTCCGGTCTTGTATTAACTAAATATATGAGTGAACGCACCAACTGTCGATAGGCAGTAGCATCCACTACCTCTGCCGATGTAGCATCCTCTTTCCTCCAATTTCCTAGAAGAGGAGTATCCATGGGCTTGCAGTCCTGCATGTGAAACTTACCAAGTATCTCCCGAGCATACTTTCCTTCAAACACAAACAGTTCACCTTCTCGCTGCCATATTTCCAATCCAAGGAAATAATGAAGGAGGCCCAAATCCTTCATCTCAAACTCCTTTGCAAGACCTTCCTTGCATGAGTGTATCAATTGCTCATTACCCGTTAGTATTAAATCATCAACATAAAGAACAATGATTAAAATCTTACCCTCCACCACAATTTGGTATAGGTTTGCATCTGCCTCACTCTTGGTGAAGCCAAGTCCAGTGAAATAGCTATCGATCCATGTGTACCAAGCACGGGGTGCTTGCTTCAGCCCATACAACGCTGTTTTGAGTCTAAATACATGCAACTCACTGCTGAAGATCTCAAATCCTTCAGGCTTCTCAATGTACAATTCTTCCTCAATGATCCCATTAAGGAACACAGTCTTCACATCCATCTGATGAATGTGCCAACCCATCTGTGCTGAGAGAGAAAGGATGGTCCTTATGGAAGAATACCGTGCGATAGGTGAAAATGTTTCTTCATAATCAATCCCCTCGATCCGTGAGAAGCCTCAAGAAACAAATCTTGCCTTATAATTCTCTATGCTCCCATCAATAGCTTGCTTTACATTGTAGATCCATCTTGAACCTACCATTGATTTACCAACCGACCTTGGAAAAATCTCCCAAGCATTGTTTCTGACAATGGAGTCATACTACTCTACCATGGCATCTACCCATGTGGGGTCCTACGCTGCTTCCTCAAAGAAATATGGCTCTGTCACGATACACTTGCTCATGAGAGACATGTATCCAGTGAATCAGTCAGGTGAGTGTCTCTATCTGCGCTGTGATGTAGGGACTCCTACATTCTATGCCGCATCAAGCTTCAGCCTCTCAGCTTTTGTGGTACACCTTCTTCTTGTTCTGATGTTTGGCTCTATGTGAGTGGACTCCTCCACTCCATGATCCTCCTCCTATGGCTGATCCACATCTTGAGGCTCATCTTTGGGAACAAGAATTTCCTCCTCTGCATGCAAGTGTATCTCCCTCTCAAGTGAAAACTTCATGGCTTTCTCATCATTGAATTTTATATCCCGTCACACCACAGTCATCTGACTGTTTGGAAAATATACGTGATAATTATGGGTGTTTCTGTGTACCCAAAAAATATCCCAACTTCTGCAGTCGGCTCCATCTTCTTCCTGGCATCCTTTGTCACATGAATGTAAACAGATGAGCCAAAAATCTTCAAATGAGAAATGTCAAGCTTATTACCAGTAAAAGCCTCTTTCGGTGTACTCATGCCAAGTACTCTACGAGGACAATGGTTTTGCACACAAACCACAATGTCACATGCTTTTGCCCACAAGTGCATTGGTAGGCCTTGGTCATGCAGCATAACTTGTGCAACACCCACGATCGTTCTGTTCTTCCTCTCTGCAACCCCATTCTGTTGTGGGTTATGAGGCACTATGAGTTCTCTTCGAATTCCTTCTTTTCTACAGAAGTCTTTGAATTTGTTCGAGATATATTCACCACCATTATTGCTCCACAGAGCCTTCAATTACTTCCCCGACTCCTTCTCCACCAATGCTTTAAATTCACAGAACTTTGAGAATGTTTCACTCTTATTTTGCATGAAGAAGAACCAACATCTACGAGAATAGTCATCAACAAATATAACATAATACTTGTGTTTTTCTGTTGAGGCAACCGAGAATGGTCCACACACGTCTGTGTGAATTCTCTCCAGGATCACCGAAGCATGGTTCTCCTTCTCATGAAAGGCGGTCTTCACAAAATTACCCATAGTAAATCCCTTGCACTGATCTGATTGTGAAAGAGTACCGTTGGGAAGACCAGTATAAATCTGCTGCAAAATCTTCAAGGCGCCCTGGTGAAGATGACCCAATCTCCTGTGCCATAATTCGCCCTCATCCCTACTCACCACTTCTTCTACTTTTCCCATCATTGCAGCGTAGCCATCTACCTTTAGCTTGTAGAGATTCTTAACTTGAATCCCTATCCTCTTGGTTTGACCCATTGTTTTATGTCACAGGAAAGCTTTTAGGTCACTGAAAACAACATCATAAACTCTGTCCTCCAATATGGCGACTGAGACCAAGTTCTTCTTCAGACCTGGAACATGAATAACATCTTTCAACAGAAATGGTTTACCTGACTCCCTCTCAAAGGTAATGGTTCCAATGCCGGTCGCATTGTATCTACCATCATCGCCCATCTTTATATGCATTTGGAGATCTTTCTCCTCCAAGTCACTAAACAACTCCTTATCTCCCGTCATGTCGAAGGAAGCACCACTATCAAGACACCACACTGATCCCATTGTGCTTGAAATCAAGCATGCAATCAAAGAGAAATTAATTTCAAATTGCAAGGCTAAGCCCTCACCTGCTGCAGCTCCAACAACCTTCTTGTTCTTCTTTTTCTGTGGGTAGTTAGTGGCGAGATGCCCATGTTCGTGACAGTGAAAATACTTCACTTTGGACAAATCCTGCTTCTTGCCTTTAGCCTCGGATTTTGGATGGGATTTCTTCCCCTTCCCTTTCCTTGCTTTGGTAGCCAAAGCGTAATTCTCTTCATCATCATTCTCTGATGAAGATCCATCCCTGGTACTTCGCCTTAGCTCCTCCTGCACTAGATCCGACCAAAGTCGCTCCCAATCCGACAGTTTCTCTCGTCCATTGACAGAGTCCTGATAACTGTGCCAACTATTTGGTAGCCCAAGGAGAGACAAGCTCACCAAATCATCATCTGAAACTATGATTCCCACACTCCCCAGCTCATCCCTACATTGGAAAAACTTTGTGAGATATTTTGGAATACTATCGCCCTTCTCCATTTTGATTTTTCTGAGCTTATCTTTTAACGCCAACTTCCTATGGTTGCTGCTGCTTTGGAAAATATCTGTCAAAGCCTTCCACATTGAAAATGGAGTGGCTTTCCAATTAAATCTTGACACAATATGGTCCTTTACACCTTCCAACATAATTATTCTTGTCTTCGCTACCTTCTTTTTCCATGCGTCAAGTAATGCAGCATCGCTAGAAGTAGGCATAGGAACATTGCTATCGATCAACTCCTTCAGACCATTATTTTCAAGTACCACCTCCATCCTGTCCTTCTAGGCTATGTATTTTGGTCTACCCTCAAGGGAATACTCCAACCACAACCCATTGAAATCCATTTCAATGAATACTCAACTGTTGCACCAAGAAATTTCTGCAACAAATTCGAATTGTCCACTAGCACAAAACTCAGCACCGCTTCAAGATTGCAATATCCAGTGATTAACACTGCTCCAATACCATGTATAAATTATAGAAGATGCATATATATTACTGGACTCCCCTGATCTAACAAATTAACTTATGTTAAATACAAAATCCTTCCACTTAATTCTTTGCGGAAATTAAATCGCCAATTGAAAAAAACATATGAAGAAAATCCAATCGCACATAGACACAGTTGTTTAATGGGAAAGCTCAAAGCTAAAAACCCCAACTATCATATATTATGTATATCAATGGATCATGTAATAATCTCATACAAAGCTTAGTACATCAAGCTCTCACTACAATCAACAATCATTACACACTGTCATGCAGAAATTTGCATATATATGCACCAATTTCATGCCTCCTGACAACCTGCCTCCACTGCACAATACCTGCTGAAGAAGACCCCTGAATGAATTCGAATTGGCCTTGCCTTGACTACACAAACCTCATTGTCATCTCCAATGTGTGTCAGGTGCATTGAATGCATCAATATAGTCACAACAGATAGTCCATCTCACCCTTTCACCTATCTCTCCACTAGGTCTCCACTGGAACTGACATGCAAGTAGTTAACTGCTGTATTTGTTTAGTTGCAAGTGAGTCTCTAGTTGTGAATTAATTAAATAATTAATTCAATAAACTCTCACTAGTGTATCTTCAGTTAGAGCTAGATACAATTAGCACAACTGAGTTTAACTCACTTAACTGAGTTAAACTAAATAACAACTCCCATAACTACTCTTCCAACTCTGTCACAACTTTGCCACTTCAGTTCTAACTGAGTCCTCCATGCATGAGTCACCAACCACCCTAGGAATTGCGTAATTCCTTCAGCCCACTAATTTTCCAAATCTGTTCACTGAAATAAACTTCTCCAAGGGAATAAGTTAATATTTATTGTCGGATTATTATTAAGGGCTAATAATAACCGACATGCATCTATTTTTAGATTAGCGATATATAAATAGAATTTGCCCAATATTATAAAAATAGAATTTCATCTATTTTTCCAACTTGATCAACCATCTACAAATAGCATCCTGCAACTTATAGAATATGCTCACCATGTCTAAAAATAAACATACACCTAAAAATAGCCTGCTGGCCCCACTTAGTGAAGGTGCTTAATTTTCACTAAGCTCATCATCTTGTTGAATCTCAACATGTTTTTCATAATATTTTCATTAAATTTTCTTGCTCTTATGATGAATGAATTCAGTTTAATGCTCATTCTGATTCCCTGTCATTTCACTCTATACACAATGAAAAATTAATCACGCTTCTTAGCTTACCTACTTGGCCTCACCTTTACCTATGCAACTAAACCTTTGAAATCAGATCAAAGCCCTATACCTAGTCTCCTAACTATCATTTCCTATCCAGAAAAACTCCAAACAAAAAAAAAACTTAATCTATTGAGCATCATAAATAGCCTAAAACAGTATATCTAGTCATTCGTTTGACTACAAAGTGACATAGAGAGAGCCCTTTCTGGTCCAGGTAGGGCTAGCTACCTCACCTAAATTTTGGTTTGTGGTTACCTTTCTCCAATCCTACTATCAGCTTTAGGAAGTTGGGGAGAGTGATAACATTCTTGGCATCGTTTTCGGGGAGCGATTGCTAAACATTCCCTGGGAGTATTTCTTTAATCCTCTGAAAGTTATATTTGTAGGTGACAAGCTATAACATTCAAAATAGGTTGAATTCCAAAATATGAGTCCAAAATTCCTATCTTAAGATGGCTCCTAAAAGACATACCAGGTCAAATCCAGACCCAAATCCTTCACCAGTTGAGTATGATCCTGAGAGTATTTTTAGAAAACATAAAAACAAGTCTCGGAGGGTCGGAAGAGCTGTTCCTCCACTTGTCAAATCAAATTCTTTGCCTACGAGATTTGTTCTAGAAGATTTGGTATATAGTCCAAATTTTTTTTTTTTTTTTTTGTTCAGAACTAAGTCTGAAACTTTCCTTTCAAAAGCCACCTTTGATCCTTTTGATTTTGAGTCCTTTGCACCATTTTATGAATCTTTTGAGCCTGAAGTCGATAGTGAAGTTTGGTCTAATTTTCATAAACTGAAGGGCTTGGTAGACAAATTTCAAGAAACTTCAGAGAAAACTTATTTTCAGTATCAACAGCAGAATTTTTCTCCACCTGTCATCTCACCTTCTTATACAACTACATCATCAATCCATCCTTTCATTTCGTCATTACCTTTGAAAGTTTTCACTCCATTGGCACGTCGAACACCTCCTCCATTAGTCATGGCCAGATTTTCTCCATTGATCCTACCACTTCAGCTCACTCCACTACCTCAGAATTATGGTCAGAGGCTTCCTCTTTTTGATGGAACATCAGAGGTTATAACTTATCAATATTTTTCCAAAGTAATTGAATTCATAGATCTTGAAGAGATTGACAATGACGATGCCAATATGTGCATCTCTGCACAAAGTTTCTCCAGAGAGGTAAATAAATGGTTTTTCTCACTCATAGCTGGTTCAATAGGTACATCACAACAAATTCTTGATTTGTTTATGGTGAAATGGGAAGATAATAAAAATCCATTGCAGATATTAGCTAAGTATAATGCCTTGAAAAGGAATCCCAATCAGTCTGTCCAAGACTTTACAACTACATTCAACAAAATATATGATTCAATTCCTGAGAATATTAAGGCTCCTCCAGGCCTTTCTTTACTTCATTATCCTGATGGTTTCGATCCCGAAATGGCCTATCATTTGAGGGAAAGAAACCCATCAAATCTTGAAGAAATGCAGAGAAACGCAGTGAGCGTGGAAGCCAATTTGATCATCAAGAAGTCTAAAATCAAGACGGAAAAAAGAGTCACTATCAAAGAAGAAACATCCACTTCATCTGAAGGAAAAATAGATACCTTGATCAAGACCATGGAGAATATGATGGATAAAATGTCCATCGTTGATCAACAAGCTGAACCTCCATTAGAAATCCCAGTTTCAGGGGTCAAAATCAACAGCCTCAATACAGGATCAAGCAAAGGGAACAAAGGGGTCAGGATCCACAAAGTCAGAAGAAAATTCACACTCCATTTTAGCAGAATTATACTGAAGGCCCTAATGAAGATGATCAAAATAAATTTTTGGCGAGAACCATTTATTTGAGGAAAATCAACAACTTATTTTCCTCACTGAAGAAGGTCATTTTTCTGCAGAAATTTGTGCACCGGATGATCATTAATTTTTATTGTCAAATGATGGCATATTATCAGTGCTTGCGAAAGATTATCAGAGGGGATATCAGAATGCTCTTTCTCAAGTGCAGAGACAGTATGGCTAGAGGAATAGGAATGTTCCTATAACCTCTAATCATAAAAAGCATAACACTCAAGTAGATGCTCATCCCAAAGAAGATACTTCCCCGAATCAAAGTAAAGACAAGGGACCCGTTATTCCTAATCATGTTAAAGGAAACGAAGCTTCTTCTAGCAGGTAAAGGAAAGATAAAGAAGTTCAAAAATGAGGACAAAAGAAAGAGTCTTCACACAAAGATCATCTCGAGAAGAAAGATGCACCATTGAAAGAGGTAGAAAACCATTACGCTCTTTTTTCTCTTGAAAATGAAATTGCCAAGTTGAAAGTCTCAATTACTTTAACTGAAATAGTTAAGAATGATAAGTACAAATTTCAAGTTGGTAAGTTTCTTAGAGTTGATCAAATGCCAGACATGGTTAATGTGAGTGATGATCATCCCGAGCTTCTTTTTGGTCCTGCTGTTGATTGCGATTTAGAAGATAGTGAAGTCCCTCCATTTTATCTAAACCTCAACATCCATTAATTTATCCTCCATAATTCCATGCTTTATTATGGAGCCTCTCATAATCTCATGCCCAAGTCCATTATGGACAAATTAGGACTAGAAATCACAATACCTTATCATGATCTTTACTCATTTGATTCAGGGAGGGTAAAATGTCTTGGCCTCATCAGGGACCTAGTGGTGTCATTAGAGAAAATCCCAGCCAAGAATTTCCTCATGGACATTGTTGTGGCTGATATCCTGCCTAGATATGGAATGCTAATTTCTTATTCATGAGGAGCGAAGCTTAGAGGTACCTTACAACTTGATTTTTCTTATGCTACCATTCTCGTCTTTAGACAACTTAGAAAACTATACCGGGAAAGTAAGATGAAGTACATGATCATTAGCCGAGAAAAGCCAAATAAAAATCCTATACATGATGCTCATAAATATTTTGGGTCCTTTATCTTGTTTAATGATGAATGTTCAATGTCTTCTGAAGGTTTAATTGAAGAAATTGCAGAAAAATCTGAATTTTTAAATTCTGTTTTAGAATTGGCAAATGCAGAAATTTGTAAAAAAGTGCCAAATGGTTTGGAACCGAGTGCATCAGCTCAAAAAAGTGATGGAACAATGTGTAGAAATTTGAATAACTGATATGTTATCCACCGAAATTCTCCTGATCACACACTATTTTAGCTTCATGCATAATACAGAATCTCTTCTACCATTGATCATCACATGCGGAAATAAAATCAATTGCATGCACACATTAAAGCCATAAAAATTCACACATATGAACACAGTATTTCATGGGAAAGCTTAAAGCCGAAAACCCCCAACTATCTGTATATTATACATGTCATGGAGATCATGTAACAATCATAGTACAAAGCTCTTTGCAAGCTCTCATGCACTACCTCCCATGCTACACACTATCAAGCTAGATCTAGCAAAACTCATGCTCCAACCTTAGCCACTTGATAGCCAACCTGAATTGCATTTTCAATGCTATGGGATGGTCTCTTTATATAGATAAACCACCTGGATTGAACTGCGCAATCCTCATTGATTACTCCACCTATCTGTGTGTTGCAAATAGCAATAGTATAGTCACAACCGATAGTTAACCTGCTCTTTCACCTATTTCTGCACTGGTCTCCACTGAAACTGTCCATGCACTGAAGTTAACTTATGTATTCTTTAGTTGATTTATGAGTTTATAATTAGTGAATTAATTAATAATTAATTCACACCACTCTCACTAATTGTATCTATTAGTTAACTTGGATACAAAAAGCTCAACTATGTTTAGATTAGTTAAACTTAATACAACTCCACTAACTTCCTCAATCAACTCCACCAAACTCTGTCACATGAGTTCTAACTGAAGTCATCATGCAATAGCTTCACTTAAACCCTAGGAAAAGTGTATTTCCTTCTGTTAGCTACATGTGCCACATCCAGGCATCAAACTGAAGTGCTTCAAGAGAATAAGATAATGTTTATAGTCCAAATATTATTAAGAGCTAATAATATTCGACTTATCTATTTTTAGCCTGGCAGTCTAAAAATAGAAACCACCCATATGTCTAAAAGTAGAGGTCCATCTATTTTTACCAACATGACCAACCATCCATAAATAGCATCTCGCAACTTATAGATCATGATCCATATGTCTAAAAATAGACATAGTCTAAAAATAGATTTTTTCGACAAAAATCACATGTGTGGTCCCCACCTAGTTTAGGTGATCACTTTCCAACTAGGATCAGGAAAGATGTTTCAGGAGGCCTCCTTCACTGTTTCTTGTTGCCATTTTCAACACAATGAAATAATTGTAATTTTTTGGTACAACAGATGTTTCTCAAACAACAAGCAAAGTTCAGCCATCCGATTTGCAGTTTCTAGATGAGGAAAGTAGTTTGTGGACTATGGACTTCGATGGAGATTTGGGCAAAGAAGGGGATGGAATTGGATTTTGGATTCACAGTCCTGTAAATCAGTCATTAAACATACCTCCCAATGTTCGAATTTCCTCCTACAAGCTGGCCATCAAATTTTCAAACAATGAATTTGAGTATGACGCTTTGATAGTCGGTCTGAAAATTCTCAAGAAGCTGGGTGCAAAAAAGATTTTTGTATATGGCGACATTGAGTTAGTCATAAAGAAAGTCAAAGGGGAGTACCAGGCCAGGAATCCAAGGATGTGAGCTTATCGAAATGTAGTGCAAGACATTTTCTGAGTACACTTTATCTTTGATTCCAAGAGATAACAATGTTATTGATGATTCTCTAGCCACTTCGGCCACTTTGGCCAGCATGTTCAAAATTCCATTGTATCCTAATAAGAAGTATGAGATAAATGTAAAATACCACCCTGATGTCCCAGATAATTTTTATTATTGGCAAGTCTTTCAAGATGATAAACATATCAGCAAATTCTTGCAGACATAAGAGGAGTTTGTAAATTCTCAAATGGACAACCAATGTTATGAAGATGACCAAGAAATCCATGCAATAGAGTTATAAGTTCTTCAGCTGAAAGGTAACTCCATTCCAAGAGGCTTGGTACCTTTGGAAGATATTTTTATCAATATGATGTTTCACACAAACCGACCATGTTACCGACATAAGTGAGAGTGGAATATCTCAATCTTGGCACTCCGGAAAAGCCAAAAATGGTAAAAATTTCAAAATCTTTGAGTGAAGAGATGAAAGGAAAATATGCAGTGCTTATGTCTCAATTTGCTGATGTATTTTCTTGGGAATATTCTGATTTGAAATTCTATGATAAGAGCATAATTCAGCATACCATTCCCTTGAAGCTGGATCTAAAACCTTTCTGTCAAAAGCTAAGAAGAATGAATCCCAAGTTGCTGCCCTCTATCTAGAAGGAGGTAAATAGATTATTCACTACTGGTATCATTGTGCCTCTTCAATTTTAAAATTGGATTTCTAATTTAGTGCCACTAAGGAAGAATAAAAGAGAGATTCACTTGTGCATTGATTTCAGAAATATGAACAAAGTTTCATTGAAGGACAATTACCTGCTACCGAAGATGGACCATATTCTGCAAAGGGTAGTTGGGTCTTCTAGAATTTCATTGTTGGGCAGATACTCCGGCTATAATCAGATTCTTTTTCATCCATATGATCAATAAAATATGACCTTCACAACACCTTGGGGTACCTTCATGTACGTAAAAATTCCTTTCGGATTGAATAATGCAGGGGTTACTTTTAAGCGAGCAATGGACATTGCTTTCGCCAATGAAAATGACGTATTTTTGGTTGTTTATCTTGATGATATCTCTATTTTTTCCAAGACAAATGAGCAACACTTGCAGCACTTGAAAACAGTTTTCCAGGGATGTAGAAAGTTTGGCATATCTTTGAACCCAAAGAAGAGTCTTTCCGCTATGGAGGAAGGTAAATTTCTGGGCCATATCATATCAAAATATGGAATTAGGATAGATCCTTCGATGATTGAAGAAATTAACACCTTGGAATATCCTAGGAAAAAAAAGGAAATTCAGTTATTCAATGGAAATATTAATTTTTTGAGAAGGTTTGTTCCCAATCTTGCTGAACACTTAAGGCATATTACTGACATGTTGAAGAAGGATAGTGAAGTAAAGTGGTATGAAGAGGTGAAGAAATAATTCAATTAAGTTAAGTTGGCTTTATCTCATGCTTCTATCCTTATTAGTCCGGATTATACACTTGATTTTATCATTTTTTCATTTGCCTCAGAGCATACTCTTGTTGTTGTCCTCATGCAAAAGAAAAATCAGAATATAGAACAGACCATTGCCTTCTTCAGTAGAACCATAAGAGACGCAACCTTGAAGTATAATATCATTGAGAAATAGGCCTTGGAATTAGTCAAAGCATTGAAGGACTTCCAGGTCTACATTATACATTCTCATGTCATTGCATATGTTCCAAACACTGCTATCAGATATGTGCTTACACAGAATGATATTGAAGGGCGATGAGGTAAATGGATCGCTGCCATGTTAGAGTATGATTTGGAGATCAAGCCCACAAAAATGATAAAAGTACAGGGCCTGGAGAAGCTCATGGAGGATTCAAATCTTCATGCCTTGGACATCAATTTTATTGCTGCATTATCTGAAGAACAAGATGCTGAAACATTACCTAGGGTAGCTGGAATTTTCTCTCTATCGCCTTGGTATGCTGATATAGTACATATTTTGCAACATTTTAATCCTCCTCCCGACTTGCCAAGTAGTAAGGCTAGATATTTGAAGTTACAAGCTCTTTAGTACTGCATTCTTAATGGTGCCTTATATTGGAAATATCCGGGTGGAGTATTGCTGAATTGTTTGGTTGAAGGAGAAGTTGAAAAAATCATGACAAATTTTCATAAAGGTGATTGTGGCGGTCATCTTTATTGGAAGAATACAACTAATAAGATCTTGAGGGTGGGATTATATTGGCCAAGCTTATTTTCTGATGTTTATAAAATAGTCATGATCTATCATGAATGTCATATATTTCAGGGAAAGAGGAAGCTCTTGCCTCTACCTCTAAAACCAATTGAAGTGCAAGAACCATTCCAACAATGGGGACTTGAATTCATTAGTGAGATGAAACCTCCATCATCATCTCAGCACAAATGGATACTCACTGCCACAAATTATTTCACCAAATGAATTGAAGCCATCCCCACAAGGCAAGTTACCGATACCGTTATCATTCAGTTTCTTGTGAATAATATTCTATCTCGTTTTGGCTATCCACACAAGATCATCACTGACAACAAAACTGCATTCAAATCAAAGAATATGGTTTAATTTTGTGACAAGTATCACATTAGGCTTGGTCATTCAACAACATACTACCCTCAGGGCAACGAGCTTGCTGAATCATCAAATAAATCTTTGGTGAACAGAATAAAATAGATGCTGCAAGAAAACAAGAGGAATTGGCACAAGAAACTTACCAATGCTCTATGGGCGGATATAGTTAGCATGAAGTGATCAATCAACATGTCCCCCTTCCATCTCATGTATGGTGTTGACATGGTGTTCCCTTCTTCTCTAGTTGTACCGATGATGAAAATTTTGCAAGTGATCGATAATGAGCCTAATGAAATTCAATGAAGAATCAACCAAACATCTACAATAGTTAAGAGATGAAGTCTTCAGGCATACTTCAAAGCTTCAAGAGAAAATAAAATATATATATGATAGGAAGACCAAAGAGAATTATTTCAAGCTTGGAGATGTTGTTCTTCGTTGGGATGCCCAGAATGAAGAAAAGAGTAAGCATGGAAAGTTCGAAAAGCTATGGAAAGGACCTTACAAGATTACTGCATTAAGAGGAATAAAAGCATTTTTACTAGAGGATCTTGAAGGGCAAGAACTTCTAGGAGGACCAATCAATGGTAGGTTCCTCAAACATTATCTAAATTAATCATTGAAGAAGAAGTTCATTGTCATTGTACATATTATTTTAAATTTGATGTCCCAGAAAATAAGGAAGTCATTGCAGAAGTTTGAAGCTCAAGGAGATGGACATGAGACTTCTACATACATCTCATGTTTTCTTTCAAAAAGTTAAAAAAAAGTTTCAGTTTGTTATCAAGTCAAATTAAAGTCAGTTTTTTTTTTGTCAAAGTCATTTCCAGAATTAGATCATCATTTCTAGTTTGTCAATTTTTTTCAAAGTCCATTTTGACTCCATCTGCCAATGGTAAGGCTACCTGATCTACGATGTTCTTGACACCTCCTGAAGGAGCTTCCATCCCCAGCTGGAGCCAATGTTAGTCCAGGTATGTTAGTGATTAAATGACTCTTTCAGTTGTTTTCCATTAAGTCATAGGTCAAATTTTTTACCTTTTCGAACTAGTTCTAAAAAATAATTTTGGTCACTAAATAAGGTTTAAACCATGTATGTTGCTCCTTCATTTCATTTATCATCACCATTGTAAAGGTCATCGCCATCACCAGTTTCAAGGTCACCATATCCATCTTCATCACTAAAGAGGTTTAGGGATAGGTCATTCCATCTCATACAGGTCAAGTCTAGGTTCAACCTTGCCTTTGGAAAAATATTCAAATTTTCACTGAACATAAGGCAGTAATCCTCCATTTTGTTAGCCACCTATAAAATTTGTTATACCAAAAGGTGGCTAAAACTTTTTTGGAGCCTTCAAGGAACAAATTTTATTGTTAAAAAGTGTTATCTCTTGAAGACTCTAGAAGACATCATTTACTCTGTCCAAAATCTTCACTGCTGTTTCCTCTTCCAAACTCAGAAATTTTTGCTAATTCCAAGAGAATACTGCTCCAAAGGCCATTTTCCCCTTCCTTCCACTTCCAAAACTAACCTCATTTTTATCCCTTTATTCCCCATAAAATTCCTCATTTTTCATATTCTCCCTTTTCCCCCTATCGAAACCCTCTTTGATAAGGTTTAAGACTCCTTCTTTGCCTTATCAAAGCCCTCAAAACTCTTGAAAAACATTGAAAACTTCATAAAAATACATATTCTTGTGTAAAGGTTTAAACCCCTTGGGCTAAGTCCTTAGCCATTTCCACTACACACGCCTTGTTGCTGGAACCAAGCGTTAGCCATCTGAGTGCCTATCACATCACAAAGAGCCAAGCGCATAAATATTTTGCCATGGTAAAAGCTCCGATGCCGATTAGCCCCGCACGTTATAACCCCCGGTCATATTACTTTCCATATAATCCATGGCCCCGCAGATGGGCACCGAGACGTATTGAAAATATATTTTCTGCCCCCAAAGCACAAAACTTTGTTTTTTTATTAAATTTTTGGGTTTTAAATGTTTTTCGGTCATTAACTATTCAAAACCGGGCAGTTTCTATCGCACCGATTTTGAGAGGGAAGCGGTTTTTTTTTCGTTCAACAGCGATTAGCGCCACCGGCCGACACGTGACCTTGGGTGGTATGGTAATACCATTCTCCCTGGGCGTTAAAGGTTGAATGTGGAGTGAGCGCGATATCGATGCGCACCATCCGATCTGAGGCTAGCTCATCGGACGGTTATCGCGCTCTGAAGAAGCCCATGCAAGAAGTGAAGGTACGACGCAGTCATGTAAGAATCTCCGCCGTCGATCTGATCTGCAGATCGACGGTCCACACTCGATCGCCCCGATCCCCTCATCCATAGCAACAACTCTGCAGAGCCGATGGTCCCAGTGCCACATCAGTGTCCACGCGGCAGAATTTAATTAGGGTGGGTCTTCATTGTTTTCCCGCACAGTCAGCAAGTCCAGACCCGGGGAATTTTATAAAGCGGATTTGAAAGAAATTTCGGGTCACACTTGCCCTAATGTCAGCAGGCCCAAAATCAGACCCGGGGAACTTTATAGGGCAGATTTCATAAGGATTTCGGGTCACAAACGCCATTACATCAACAAACACCTTTTGTGACCCGAAATGGTTATAAAGCTAGGTTTTATTAAAAGGTTTTTAAGTCCGGGTGTGTTGTATAAGGTTTTTGACATACGATCTCTGCCGTTGATTTTGTGGGCCGATCTCATTCTACGGCCCACGTTCGTCCCGAGCTCCCCACTCATTTTTTAATCATTTTTCTCCAAAACAAAGGTTTTTTACCCCTTTTTCTCCGTTTTTCGTTTATTTTTCAAATAGAGCGACTCATTCGCTTTGAATTTTCTCCCTCGCTCCCGACCGTCGATCTCTGCATGATTGACGGTTCCGATTTAATTTCCTCCTCCGCTCTCCTCTGACCTCCTCTAATCAATCTTGACCGTTGGATGATGCCATCCAATGGCCATGCTCTCTCCACGTGCCTTTTGAATTAGTAAACCTATATATCTAGGATTTTATAATGATTTTTCATATTTTGCAGGGTTTAAATGGTTTTTCCGCTATACTGAAGAAAATTTCAAATTCTGAGGGTGACGATCCTCCCACCTTCGATTCATCAAAGGGAATCATTCACAGGATTCAACTCCACGTTTCATCAATGATTCATGAGGCATTGATGCCATTCGATCCCTGTGCAACCCTTCACACCAACAAACACAGTGAATCAAGCACAAATCAAAGAGTATCAGTGTCGAAGACACGAACACACTAGAACATGAGATTGAAGATGGATCTGTGGGGATTACGGCTAAGATGGATTATCAAAAGCCTAATCCCCCTATTAAAACACAGTTTAAAGGTAAATAATAAAGGTTCATAAGACAGAAAGCCTCCACTGCCACATCTGAGGCAAATTGATTCCTCCCAGCTACCACAGTGCCACCTGTGTCTCAAAGCATTCAAACAGAGGCCGAAGTTATTGATCAAGATTAGCAATTTGCCTCAGCGCAGCCAGAGAAGTTAATTCTGCAAATAAAATTAATGACAAAATATTAGCAGAGTTACTTTGACATCACACAGAGCCTCAAAAGTCAATAACAACTCTCATTGAGCTTAAATCTTAATGTAAATTATTTAATACAGAGGACACCTATGTAAGCTTCTTCATCGAGCCCCCCAAAGGCGGAAGAACCATTAAGTCTGTATTAATTATCTTTGGAGATATTTTATCAGATCTCACCTCCTCATTCTTCTATAAATACTACTGGAGAAGATGAGAGAAGGGTTGGTTGATCACTAGTTGTAATACTGAAACTCTTTGAAATAATACATAGTTTGTTGAAGTTGAAGAAGAAAATGAAGTCTTGGAAGTCCCAATGATGTTGTTGCATGCTTGTTCTTGAGAAGGCTCTATCATTGGATCCATGAGTTTGGATGTTGGTGAAGTATTCTAAATTGTTAATGTTTTTCCCCTGTTTTCATTATGTTCCATAATTTCTTACTACAGTAGGTTGAAAGTTTTAGGCTAAGAAATGACTCCTTGAAGCACCTTAGACCTGTTCATCCTTCACTGTTTCATGTTTTCTTCTGCTGAGGTATTTTAGAGTCTTTAATATCTCTCTTTAGTCCTCATGCTTGTTTATTTCTATGATATTTCGAATAAGTTGGTTTCAGCATGATTTATGGTTCTCCCTTCTTTTCTGCTGCCACTTAAGGGCTGTTATTGAAGTCTCCTTTTGAAGTATTTCTATTTATAGTGAGCCAAGGAGGTCTGTTCTGATCTTTCCCTTGGTCTTTGCTTAAACAGTTGTCTTAAAGGTCTTTATAGTTGTAATCATAGATGTGTTAGGTGTTCCCTCTTCTATGACTGCAATTATCAGTGAATATTTTATGTTTTCTAAGTCATTTGAAATAAAATCTTTGAGGAAATAGGGTGTTCCCCAAATCTTAGATTTCATTTTAAAAGTTGTTTTGAAGTCATTATTTGCTTAAAGTGTGGTTTGTAGAATTCATGGCCAACCCTGTCTATAAAATTCTTATTTATTGTTCAAGTTATGTTTTCAAATTCCCTTTGTTGAGAATTAAACTTCTCTTTCCAAATCATTGATGTCCATCTCATTTCAAAACCAAAGGATCCTGCGGCCAAGTTAGATTTGCCCTTTGATATCCCATATCCATTGATAAGTTTTTCATGACCTCTTTTTGACTCCATTGCCCAATGAAGCTACTCCTTCCTCTTTCTACCTACCTTTCCTAGACCTTTGATATTCTGCTGTATCAATTCAACCAAACAAATAAACAAACACCTGCACTTAATAAATAGTCTAAAATCAATACTCTAAGCACACAAGATAAACCTTTGCAAACAAGCATTTGAGAGATCCCTCTTTGAGAACAGGAGAAATAGATCCTGTAACTCTAAAGATTGGTTCTGATGTTGCCTTGTCTTTTGATTTGCCAAACTATCAAAACACGGGACACCAACATAATGGTGATCACAGTGGGACACTGAGTAAAATCTTTAAAATTAAACACTCACTGTCTAGTATAACATAAGTAACTTTCTTCAAGAACTACCAAGCATAACGGTAATCATGATAGGACTTATTTGAATCGGTGACAAACTAAGTAACCCTTAGGATTCTCATAGAACCCTATCAGACCTTGAAGGAATCGGTTACCAAGACATCAGAGTGAACTCTGTATGTTTAAACACCTTAGCTAAGTGTTAAATCACATTTAGGACACTCTCATAACCTATAAGACCAAATAACTCAGAAAGACCCAAAAACATTTCAGTTTGGCTTCACAATAAACATGGTGGTGGAACCATCCAATATTTTTACCTTCATAGAAGCTAAAATAGTTTCCACCTGGCGACTCCACTAGCCCCAGTAGGCCTATTACTCATCTAGGTTCCTAGTTTTCTTTAGAACTGTGTTAACCAGCCTTGAAGAAGTTTATAAGCTTAGTCCCATCTTAGATAAGACATCGGAGAGGTAAAACTCCCCAAAAATAGTTCTACATTTTTTAAACCCCTCTCATTTTTGAAAAACAGTCTGGCTTCACATAGGATCAACACTAGATCCCATCCAGACCCAAATCTTCCTTTAATCGTTGCAATCCAGAGAGAATTCTGTGGCAGACTTCTAAATCTGGAAAATCAACTGCTAATAGGAGCCTCTTAAGAACAAATTCTGTCCCTGAAAACCTTGTTTTCTTAGAGGGTTCACACTTTGATTTACATCATACAAAGAACATCTTTAGAACCCGATCTCAAGGTGATTTAAACCAAACTGATCTCGACATTCTAGATGTGCAACAAAGCTTTAGTAGATAAGCCTCATCTTCCACTCCTCCCGATTCCCAGCTTCTCCATCACTTTAGCCTTTTCCATAACAAAATTGCTCAAAATCAGTTTGCTGGCCCAAGTTTTTCTTCCACTCCAATTCATACTACCATTGTGCAAAACACTCCTGTTTAGCTCACTTTCACTACTGTAAACCCACCCCTTGTAAATCCACCTTTCTTTCTAGCCATGGCAACATGGTATGCCCCATTAGTGTTACCACAACCTCTACTTCCCTTACCAAATGATTACCAATCCAAAATCCCTCACTTCACTGGAAAAGAGTCTACAACAGCTCAACATCATGTAGATAGGATGGAGGATGCTTTCGATTACATGGAGATAGAATAAGAAACTGTGAATATGAGGATATTCGCCCAAATTTTAGGAGGAGATATAAAGAAATGGTTTAAAAACTTACCTCCTAATAGCATAAATGATCTCCCTACCTTGCATCAAACATTCATCAACAAATGGGAACTCAAAAAGAATCCTCTCCAAATACTAGCAGAGTATAGCAGCCTCAAGAGAAATCAAGGGGAGAGTGTTCATGATTACTCCACTAGGTTCAATAGCGTTTACAATGCTCTTCCACCTCACATAAAACCTCCTAAAGGCATGGCCTTGGTAAGGTATCCCGAAGGCCTTGATGCTGAAATGACTTATCAGTTAAGGGAGAGAGATTACTTAACCTTAGAAGACATGCAGAAAGGAGCTGTGAGCGTAGAAGCAAACATAATTGAGAAAAGAAATAGGTTGAGATCAGAGAAGAGGGTAACTTATAAAGATGACCTACTACCCTCAACCTCAACTTCTGACACAAAAATTGACAACCTAGTGAAGGTAATGGAGAGGATGCTTGAAAAGATTAATTTGAATGACAGAGTGCCCCCAAGAGAACCTCAAAAAAACCAAAATAGAAATAGAAATCAAAATTATAAAAGAGAAAACAATCAAGACAAACAGAAGGAAAATGACCAACAGATTAGACTTCCCTTCCAGCAAAACTATGTAGATCAATATGAAGAAGATAGGGAGTTGGAAAGGTTGGGAGAAGGTCATGTAAACTTGATTGGATCAGACAGTGGGGATGATATTTTCCTCACTGAAGAAGAAAAAGGTTTTTTCTCTTATGATCAAAATAAAAACACCTATGAACATTCTGATGACTATAGATTGGGGTTTGAAAATGAAATCATGGAGGTGCATAAACAATATGATCTTAGGAGCAAGGGGAACATAGATAATTCAAAAGATGAGAACACTAATACTGCTATCAAGAAAAACACAGAAACTCAGCCCAAAAAGACAGCAGAAAAAACCAACGTTTTGACCAAGAAAGCAGTCATAAAAAAAGACAAAAGTGTCCAGCCAAATGTTGAATAGAATACCCCTAGCACTTGTGCCAGTGGTCCTAATAAAACTGTCCCAATTACCAGTCCAAACAAGGTTCAACAAATCAAAATTGCTGAAAATAATTCAATTGAAAAGACAGATGTAAATATGAACAAGTCAATTGTTCCTTTCAGCCTTGAGGGAGAGATCACTAAGATAAAAATTACCATTCCCCTAGTTGAACTAGTAACCCAAGAAGTGTACAAAAACCAAGTTTTGAAAGCTTTTAACTTAGGAGGTGATATTGACACCTTGAACTTGACCGATGACAAACCTAAGCTGTTGTTTGGCCCAGAAGTTGAAGGAAAATACCAAGAAGGGGTTGTCCCTCCCTTCTATGTTAGCTTGAATATACACAATAAAATTTTACATAATGCCATGTTAGATTCTGGAGCTTCGCACAATCTAATGCACAAGGTAGTAATGGAAAGCTTAGGCTTAGAAATTACTAAACCATACAAAGATTTGTATTCATTTGACTCAAGCAGAGTCAAATGTTTGGGTTTAATCAAAGATTTATGTGTTAACTTAGCTCAAATTACTGCCAAGAGTCTAGTAATGGACATAGTTGTAGCTGACATTCCCCCTAAGTATGGCATGCTTTTATCAAGATCTTGGGGAGCCAAACTTCAGGGAAGCCTTTAAATGGACATGTCTTATGCCACCATCCCTGTTTTTAACCAAAACATAAGACTATATAGGGAATCCCACATGAAGTACATGGTGAGTAATATAGAAAAACCAAACAACTCTCCAATCTATTCTATTCAATCGAGTTTAGATTCCTTTATCTTATGTAATGAAGATGAAATCAATCAACAAGATAAGGAAAACATAGACCCAATCAGTTCACCAGAACAATCGAATCTTCCCTCGAATCAAATTCAAAACATTGACAATCAACAACAACAAGAAAACGAAAATGAGTCAAATGCACTTTGGACAATAAAATTTCATGGATCTTGTAATAAAACAAGTGCAGGGGAAGGTGTTTGGATTCAAAATATGAATCAGAGTTTTTCATATAAATTATATTTCCCATGCACTAACAATATCGCTGAGTATGAAGCACTTCTCCTAGGCTTACAATTGCTTAAACAATTAGAAGCCCAGAGGATATCAATCTTAGGAGATTCTGAACTTATCATAAGACAAATCAAAGGAGAATACTCTGCTAGAAATACAAGGCTCAGGGAATATCGGAACGCTACCCTTGATTTATTGAAAACCTTTGAAAAGTATGAACTTGTTTTCATACCTAGAGCACTAAATCATCTAGCAAATGAACTCGCTTTTAATGCCAACAACTGCCAGATACCTAAGATAAATCAACAACTTAGCCTAAAGGTAAAACACAGGCCTGATGTTCCTGATAACGAAGATCACTGGCAATTTTTTGACTCTGACAAACACATAGATGATTTCTTAAAATCAGAAAATGATTTCGACATACCAATAGCAGAATCCAGCCAAAGAGAAAACTGTTTGTATATTGAACAAATCCCAGGAATTGAAATGACATATTCTGCTGATATAAATCATTATGAGGATCCTTTTGAAGCAGAGATAATTGACAACGCAGACCAAGAAGACTTGGAAGTTTTACAATGCAAAAATGATAAAATTCCAAGAGGTCTCACACCTTTAGAACACCTTTTTGATTTTAACGATGTAGCCAAAGAACCGAGAATGGAGCCTGTGGAAACGAATGTAGAAGAGCATAACATAGGCAGTCTAGCAGAACCCAAGATGATCAAACTGTCCAACACTCTCCCAGCTCACATAAAATTGCAATACATAGAGTTGTTCAAAGAGTTTAAAGATGTTTTTTCTTGGGGTTACAAAGACCTAAAATCGTATGATACCAGCATCATCTAGCATAAAATCCCTTTGAAGGAAAATCAAAAGCCTTTTAAACAAAAACTTAGGAGAATAAATCCACTTTTATTACCTTTAGTTAAAGCCGAGATTGAAAATATGTATGATGTTGGGATCATTGTACCAATTAGATATTCATAATGGGTATCAAACTTAGTTTCTGTTAGAAAGAAAACAGGGGAAATCAGGCTCTGTATTGACTTCAGAAATTTAAATAGAGCCTCTCTAAAATACAACTACCCCTTACCCAAGATGGACCATATACTTCAAAGGGTAGTTGGGTCAAAAATTATATCCCTCTTAGATGGGTTCTCAGGTTACAACCAGGTGTTAGTGCTCCCAAGTGATCAAATCAAAACTGCTTTTACCACACCTTGGGGCACCTTTATGTATGTCAAAATGCCTTTCGGATTAATGAATGCAGGGGCCACCTTCCAAAGGGCCATGGACATAGCCTTTTCTAAAGATATTGGCTATTTTATAATCATTTACCTTGATGATATAACCATTTTCTCAAAAACTGATGAGGAACATTTGATTCACCTGAGAAGATTTTTTGAGAAGTGTAGGAAATTTGGCTTGTCATTGAATCCCAAGAAGACACTCTTTGGTCTCTAAGAAGGTAAAATTCTTGGCCATATAATTTCAGAAGAGGGAATCAAAATAGACCCCACAAGGATAGATGGCATATTACAAATTAGCCATCCAATAAGCCTCAAAGAATTACAATCTTTCATTGGAAAGATTGATTTTCTGAGGAGGTTCATCCCCAACCTTGATGAGCTATTAAAAAACATTAAAAAAATGCTTAAGAAATATGTCAGTGTAAAATAGACTTTACCAGCTCAACAATCATTCGAACTGGTCAAACAAGCTCTTACTCAAACACTAGTCCTGATTAGTCCAGATTTTACCAAAAATTTTTACATCTTTTCTTTTTCATTTGACCATACAATAGCTGCAGTTTTACTTCAAAAGAATTACTTGGGGCAAGAAAAACCAATATCCTTCTTTAGTAGGGCCTTAAGAGATGCTCCTCTCAAATATAACATCATGGAGAAGCAAGCCTTAGCATTAGTGAAAGCTTTAAAAGACTTTAGGGTCTATATTTTACACTCTCACATAATTGCTTTTGTTCCACATACTGTTGTCAAGGACATTCTAAGTCAAGACCCTGATGGTAAAAGAGGAAAATGGATTGCAATTATTCTTGAGTATGACTTAGAAATCAGGCCCACCAAACTAGTTAAAGGGCAAGGATTAGCAAAACTTATGGCTGAGTCTAACTTCCAAGCACTAGACATGAATATGGTAGATGTGTTGGAAGAAATAGAAGATTCTACTGCTCCTTTCATTGAAGAAACATTTCTGACTTCTCGTTGGTATGCTAACATTATTTATGTGCTTTTATATTTGAATGCCCCTCCTTCTTTGTCTAAAACTAAAGCCAGATTTTTGAAACAAAAAGCTTTAAGTTTTTGCATCGTAGATGGGGTATTATATTGCAAAAATGCTGTTGGAATTTTGCTTAAATTTTTACTTAAATATGATGCAGGGAAAATCATGTATGAGTTGCCTGATGGAGAATGTGGAGGACACCTCTACTAGAAGGCCACAACAAACAAAATTCTTAGATCTGGTTACTATTGGCCTACCTTTTTCCCAGTCACTCAGAAGTTGGTCATGTCTTGCCATAAGTGTCAAATTTTTTATGGCAAAAGGAAACTTCTTCCCTTACCCTTACATCCTATTATAGTTGAGGCACCTTTTCAACAATGGGGTTTAGACTTCATTGGGGAAATTCACCCATCCTCCTCAGCTCAACATAAGTGGATTCTCATAGCCACTGACTTCTTTACCAAGTGGATAGAAGCTATACCCTCCAGGAATTCTAATGACTCCATCATTATCAAGTTTCTTGAAACAAATATCCTATCCAGATTTGGTTGTCCCAGGAAAATCATAACAGACATGTCTGCTGCTTTTAAGTCTAAGAATATGGTTGATTTCTGTTACAAATACCACATAACCTTGGGCCATTCCACTGCCTACTATCCCCAAGGAAATGGATTAGCTGAATCTTCCAACAAGAGTCTCATCAATATCATCAAAAAACTGTTGGAACAGAATCAAAAATCATGGCACAGTAAGCTGGTTCATGCCTTATGAGTTGATAGGTTAACTACAAAGAAATCAATAAATATGTCCCCCTATCAGCTAGTCTATGGCATGTATGCAGTCTTTCTTACCTCATTAGGAGTTCCAGTCATGAAGCTCCTTCAAGAAGTACAGGCTGAAGAGAATGATATGCAGAGGAGAATCAATCAAACTATCCATTTACAACAGACCAGAGAAGAAGTCTATGAAAGAACGCAATTAGTCCAAGAAAATATGAAGAAGCTATTTGATAAGAGGACTAAGGCAGACAATTTCCAAGTTGGAAATGTTGTTCTTAAGTGGGATTCAAGAAGAGAAGAGAAGGGAAAACATGGCAAGTTTGAGAACTTGTGGAAAGGGCCATATATTATCCATGCTGAAAGGGGTCATAATGCATTTTTCTTGAAAGAATTGAATGGGGAAGATCTGTATGGAGGCCCTGTCAACGGCATGATGTTAAAGCATTACTTTTGCCAAGAATCATGAGTTTCAAAGCATTTTATTTTCATTATAAATATCATAGTCTAAACGTTGCATTCAAAGTTATAAAAATTAAAATACAAAAATAGTAAAAGAGAGAAAAGAGGGGAGATTGTAAAAACAATAAAGGTACAACCCCATACCAAAAAGAGAAACAAAAATCTGAAAGTGTGCAAGCTTAAATGCCACTCCTGAAGAACACACTTCTAGTTAGTCAAACTGTTTAATCTTGACTAATTAGTTTTAAATTTTCTGCTGATAGGATAGTGAATTCGATTTGCCAAACTGTTTAATCTTGGCTTATCAGTAGATAGTTTAGGATAGAAATTAAAGGTTCAAACATGCTCAACATCTAAACCTAAGTTTCCAAGCGAGAGAATGACTCAAATCTGTTTCAAATTTTGAGTCAAAAGATGTAAAAATCTGGTTCTAATCAGCTCAAATTCTAAACCAGTTAGCAAAGGAAAGACAACTCAAAATAAAATTCAAAACAGAGCTGTAAAAAAGAGGAAGGAAATGATTTGAAATTTCAGATCTCAAGCCTTCCATTTTGTTTTAAATTTTGTAAAAAATAATGTCTATGTGCAGCTTGTTTTTATGCCATAGACCAGCATCAGGTTAGACTGTTCAATCCTGACTTGAGTGCTTTTTAAATTTCTGTTGTAGAATTTAGAGAATAAATTCTGTTGGATAGTTTAATCCCAACAGATGGTAGATTAGGTAGAGAATCATATGGGCTCAACTGTTCAATATGAGTCCATGGAGAAATAAGGAGTAGAAATAGGTTAGATTTCCTGCTTTCAAAAGAATAAAATGTTGTAAAAGAGTTTTCCAATCCAAGTGCACTCTAAAGAAGAAAAAATTTTAGATCTGTAGGATTGGGTAGGTGGACAGCTTGTTGATGAAAGATCCATTGTTTTTATGGCTGCTAATATGTTTTCAAAGCAAAATAATATCATTCAAGGAAATAAATGCAGCCCAATGGATGAGGCACAGGTCAGCCTCCCAGAGAATGCAAGTCTGAAGTTCTTGATGTCTTCAAGAAGGCACCATTCCCAAGTGGAGCCACTGTTAGCCACCTATAAAATTTTCTATACCAAAAGGTGGCTAAAACTTTTTTGGAGCCTTCAAGGAACACATTTTATTGCTAAAAAGTGTTATCTCTTGAAGACTCTAGAAGACATCATTTCCTCTGTCCAAAATCTTCACTGCTGTTTCCTTTTCCAAACTTAGAAATTTTTGCTAATTCCAAGAGAATACTGCTCCAAAGGCCATTTTCCCCTTCCTTCCACTTCCAAAACTAACCTTATTTTTATCCCTTTATTCCCCATAAAATTCCTCATTTTTCATATTCTCCCCTTTCCCCCTATCGAAACCCTCTTTGATAAGGTTTAAGACTCCTTCTTTGCCTTATCGAAGCCCTCAAAACTCTTGTAAAACATTGAAAACTTCATAAAAATACATATTCTTGTGTAAAGGTTTAAACCCCTTGGGCTAAGTCCTTAGCCATTTCCACTACACACGCCTTGTTTCTGGAACCAAACACTAGCCATCCGAGCGCCTATCGCATCGCAAAGAGCCGAGCTCATAAATATTTTTCCATGGTAAAATCTCCGATGCCGATTAGCCCCGCGCGTTATAACCCCCTGTCATATTACTTTCCATATAATCCATGACCCCGCAGATGGGCGCCGAGCCGTATTGCAAATATATTTTTTGCCCCCAAAGCACAAAACTTTGTTGTTTTTATTAAATTTTTGGGTTTTAAATGTTTTTCGGTCATTAACTATTCAAAACTGGGCAATTTCTATTGCACCGCTTTTGAGAGGGAAGCATTTTTTTTCGTTCGGCAGTGATTAGCGCCACCGGCCGACACGTGGCCTTGGGTGGTATGGCGATACCATTCTCCCCGGGCGTTAAAGGTCGGATGTGGAGTGAGCGTGATATCGATGCATGCCGTCCGATCTGAGGCTAGCTCATCGAATGGTGATCGCGCTCTGAAGAAGCCCATGCGATAAGTGAAGGTACGGCGCAGTCATGTAAGAATCTCCGACGTCTATCTGATATGCAAATCGATGGTCCACACTCAATCGCCCTGGTCCCCTCATCCACAGCAACAAATCCGCAGAGCCGGTGGTCCCAGCACCACATCAGCGTCCACGCGGCAGAATTTAATTAGGGTAGGTCTTCATTGTTTCCCCGCACAGTTAGCAAGTCCATACCCAGGGAATTTTATAAAGCGTATTTGAAAGAAATTTTGGGTCACACTCGCCCTGACATCAACAGGCCCCAAATCAAACCCAGGGAACTTTATAGGGCAGATTTCATAAGGATTTCGGTTCACAAACACCCTTACGTTAGCAAACACCTTTTGTGACCCGAAATGGTTATAAAGCTAGGTTTTATTAAAAGGTTTTGAAGTCCGGGTGTGTTGTATAAGGTTTTTGACATACGATCTCCACCGTTGATTTTGTGGGCCAATCTCATCCGACGGCCCACGTTTGTCCCGAGCTCCCCACTCATTTTTTAATCATTTTTCTCCAAAACAAAGGTTTTTTATCCCTTTTTCTCCGTCTTTCGTTTATTTTTCAAATAGAGCGACTCATTCTCTTTGACTTTTCTCCCTCGCTCCTGACCCTCGATCTCTACACGATCGATGGTTCTGATTTAATTTCCTCCTCCGCTCTCCTCTGACCTCCTCTAATCAATCTCGACCGTTGGATGATGCCATCCAACGACTATTCTCTCTCCATTTGCCTTTTGAAGAAGTAAACCTATATATGCAGGATTTTATAATGATTGTTCATATTTTGTAGGGTTTAAATGGTTTTTCTGCTATACTGAAGAAAATTTCAAAGGCTGAGGGTGACGGTCCTCCCGCCTTCGATTCATCAAAGGGAATCATTCGTAGGATTCAACTCCACATTTCATCAATGATTCATGAGGCATTTATGCCATTCGATCCCTGTGCAGCCTTGCACACCAACAAACACAATGAATCAAGCAGAAATCAAAGATTATCAGTGTCGAAGATAGGAACACACCAGAACATGAGATTGAAGACGGATCTGTGTGGATTATGGCTAAGATGGATTATCAAAAGCCTAATCCCCCTATTAAAACACAGTTTAAAGTTAAATCATAAAGGTTCATCAGACAGAAAGCCTCCACCGCCACATCTGAGGCAAATTGATTCCTCCCAGCTACCACAGTGCCACCTGTGTCTCAAAGCATTCAAATAGAGGCCGAAGTTATTGATCAAGATCAGGAATTTGCCTCAGCGCAGCCAGAGAAGTTAATTCTGCAAATAAAATTAATGACAAAATATTAGCAGAGTTACTTTGACATCACACAGAGCCTCAAAAGTCAATAACAACTCTCATTGAGCTTAAATCTTAATGTAAATTATTTAATACAGAGGACACCTATGTAAGCTTCTTCATCGAGCCCCCCAAAGGCCGAAGAACCATTAAGTCTGTATTAATTATCTTTGGAGATATTTTATCAGATCTCACCTCCTCATTCTTCTATAAATACTACTGGAGAAGATGAGAGAGGGGTTGGTTGATCACTAGTTGTAATACTGAAACTCTTTGAAATAATACATAGTTTGTTGAAGTTGAAGAAGAAACTGAAGTCTTGGAAGTCCCGATGATGTTGTTGCATGCTTGTTCTTGAGAAGGCTCTATCATTGGATCCATGAGTTTGGCTGTTGGTGAAGTATTCTAAACTGTTTAATGTTTTTCCCCTGTTTTCATTATGTTCCATAATTTTTTACTATAGTAGGTTGAAAGTTTTAGGCTAAGAAATGACTCTTGAAAGCACCTTAGACCTATTCATCCTTCACTGTTTCATGTTTTCTTTTGATGAGGTATTTTAGAGTCTTTAATATCTCTCTTTAGTCCCCATGCTTGTTTATTTCTATGATAGTTCGAATAAGTTGGTTTCAACATGATTTATGGTTCTCCCTGCTTGTCTGCCGCCACTTAAAGGCTGTTATTGAAGTCTCCCTTTGAAGTATTTCTGTTTATAGTGAGCCAAGGAGGTCTGTTTTGATCTTGCCCTTGGTCTTTGCTGAAATAGTTGCCTTAAAGGTCTTTATAGTTGTAATCATAGATGTGTTAGGTGTTCCCTCTTCTATGACTGCAATTATCAGTGAATATTTTATGTTTTCTAAGTCATTTGAAATAAAATCTTTAAGGAAATAGGGTGTTCCTTGAATCTTAGATTTCATTTTAAAAGTTTTTTTGAAGTCATTATTTTCTTAAAGTGTGGTTTGTAGAATTCATGGCCAGCCTTGTCTATCAAATTCCTCTTTATTGTTTAAGTTATGTTTTCAAATTCCCTTTGTTGAGAATTAAACTTCTCTTTCCAAATCATTGATTTCCATCTCATTTCAAAACCAAAGGATCCTGAGGCCAAGTAAGATTTGTCCTTTGATATCCCATATCCATTGATAAGTTTGTCATGACCTATTTTTTACTCCATTTCCCAATGAAACTACTCCTTCCTCTTTCTACCTACCTTTCCTAGACCTTTCATATTCTACTGTATCAATTCAACCAAACAAATAAACAAACACCTGCACTTAATAACTAGTCTAAAACCAATACTCTAAGCACACAAGATAAACCTTTGCAAACAAGAATTTGAGAGATCCTTCTCTGAGAACAGGAGGACTAGATCCTGTAACTCTAAATATTGGTTCTGATGTTGCCTTGTCTTTTGATTTTCCAAACTATCAAAACACGGGACACCAACACATTTCATCCATAAAACCCTAGTTGAGGAGAAAAAATGTTTATGAATTTCAAATAAAGTCATATCTCTTGTTTCATATGGATCAAGTTTCAAAAAAATTTCAAACATCTCATATCTGTCTCACTATTTCATGAAAATTGAAGAATTACGTCTCACTGTCTCATTTAAAAGATCAAAATGTCATCATTGACTATTAGAGCTCCAAGGAAGGTCATTTTTACCTACTGTCCTAGTAAAATGCAAAGAGAATCATTTCAAGCTTCAAAGACATCTTATCTGGTTTTGAAAGAGTCATTATCCCATGTGAAAGTTCAAAGGTGTGAAGAGATTTCAAAGTTTTAAAGAGAAGCAGTCTCACTGTCCCCATGAAAAAGAAGCTAATTGTGTCATGATGTCTCATCAAGGATCTTTAAATACATCTCAAATGTCAAAGAGTTAAAAGGTTGGTTTTGTCCTCTTCATCTCACTTAAAGGAGAAGCATGTCACTTTTCAAGTGAAAAAGAGTTAAAAAGTCATTGTAAATGTCATGGCAAAAGGTAAGGGTCATCAAAGTTTATAAAAGGGTAAGCAAACTTCTTTTTTCGTATTTACCATTTCATGTGAATGAGAGAGTAGATCTCCACTCTACTTACCCTCCATAGTTCTTAAAATCAAAAGTCCAACACTTAAAATCCCATTAAAATCACTTATAACCCTTCAAATCCATAGGTGTCACGCTTCTGGGCTTTATATGTCACTGTTGGGCTATTGTGTTATGATCCCGTGGTGAAGAAAATACTTGTGTTATGCTCCTGTAGTGAAGAGAACACTGGTGTTACGTTTCCAGGGCGAAGAAAGCGTAGTTGTTACATTTCTATGGTGAGAGAAATGTAAGTGTTACGCTCCTATGGTGAAGCAAATCACAGTGTTACACTTTTGTGTGAATACAACCATAGTGTTATTCTCTTGTGGTGACAATTTCCAGTTGTTATGCTCCCGTGGTGACAATTTCCATGTTGTTACGCTTCTGTGTATGACAAGTCTTCGGTGTTGTTGAAGCTCGAAACCCTACAAAACTTCAAAGTTCGAGGTCGATCCTTTTTTGTAGCCTCCATACAAGGTAAGTAACCTTCCATGTTATTTTTGTGGGCTACATATTGAAGATTTTAATCTTTTTATGTCTTTTAATGTCTTCTCCATGTCTCCACTGTCTTCATATTAAAAAAAAATGTTTTGTTAAAAACTAGCCTACCCTATTCAACCTAAACCCTAATCTATCACATAAATCCTAAACCTACACCCCCATGCCCCATCTACAAATATGCCTATCCACACACATCATCCATGATATGAATCAAACCATCATAAACCTAAATTCTAAACTATTTTAACACATTCAACAATCAAAATTGTGAAAACTAAGGTGACTGTGTTTTAGGGTTTTGAATGACCTAAAGCCCTTCATTTTACCTCATTCCACTTTCATTGTGGAGCTAAGGTGTCAGCATACCCACTGAATTTTTATCAAAAATTTTATCAAGCTCCATGGCACTGAAATATCAAAAACACTTCTTCACTAGTTTTTTCCCACAATCTAAATTGGGAAATGACTGTGTTTTGAGGTTTTCATCATCCTAAACCCCTCCATTTACCTTCATTCCACATTCATTGTGGAGACAAGAAACCATCCTAATCATTGAATTTTTTTTCAGAATTTGTGGTGAAACCCACCACCCCTATTTCACCTCACAAACTTACCCAACTATTACACAGGTTATTCTCACAGTCAAAATTGGGAATATCCCGTGTTTTAGACATTTTGATACCTTACACACATCCATTTTCTCTCATTCCACCTACAACTCAAAGCTAACACACAAAAATAGCTACTCAAAATTTTCTAGAATTTTTTCTCATCTTCAAGGCCCTCGATTTCATCCACCATACTCACACCTTCCTACACCCCGTTTTTCCAAATTTCCATTCTCATTCACTCATTTCATTGACACCCTAGGGTTTTCATCATTCCAGTGACAAACACCATGGAAAATGGCAAGAAGAGATTCAAAGGAGGGCACCATCTCATACTTGAGCCATTCACCATGCACGATATTAATGCTTCGACATTGGCCAGAAGGTGTTTTCAAAGAACTCAATGTTTAACATTTTGTGAAAGGCTAATGAAAGGGGGGTAACATCTGCAGTTGTCCTGCCTTTTTGCAACCAGATACAATATGGGAAAGGTCACTCTTTCAGGTATGGAGATTAGCTTATCACATGACCTAATTTCTTCAGCTACAAGTATCCCCTCTCATGGAGAGCAGTGGTTCAAGGGTATGGACCTAGACATTGAAAACTACAAGCAGTTCCTAAAGCCTCATGCTAGAGATAATCCAGAATTTATTTTTCCTTTCAGAAATATCAGATAAAGCCTCTAATGATGTTTATAATGAAGCACTTTACACGTGAAGGAGGATTCTCCAGGCTATATAGGTATCGCATCAGGCTTTTGATGCATTTTACCAGAGTCAAAACAATTAATTTGCCTTTTTATTTATACAGGAGATTGATTAAGATGGTTTAGAAGGTTCAGAGCAGAAGGGAAGATCATCATAATAGTCTCTTTCATCATGGCCTAATCAAGTTCATTGTGCTGCATCACTTGTCCTCCATAAACATGACATGTGAAGACTTCTTGGAGAGGTTGCGAGCAACAATTTTTGTCTTGCCTATTACATCATTACGACAACCAATGGAGATTGGCTCTTCTAGCATGCCTATTCAGCTTTCAGATGTCCCTAGGGTTGTGGAATTTTCTCACACATAGAGCAGGAAGAGACACTTTTTGCGCCTAATTCTACCAGGAGTTTTCTTACACTTAACACCCATGATGAGCAATATCAGATGTAGGAGCAACCTCTCTTGCATTAGCATGATGAGTCAGTGCAAGTGGAGCCTAATGTATCAGAGCATGAGGAGGTCAGATCAATTGAAGACATCATCAAATAGAAAGATAAAGAGATAGAAGAATTGAAAGAGGCCTTCTCCATTGCCCAATCCCAAATTACTTTCCTTGAGCAGGAAAATTTGCAATTGCAAGTGAATAAGCTCTTAAAAAGTAAGTACAAATAAGATATAGAGGCAAACCGAGGCAAAGGAAATAAAATTGTTGTTGTTGAACAAATGCAGGAGGTGGAGGCTGAAACACATACAAAAAGACCAAGAACAAGAGGCCTAAAAAGGGCACTGGAGTGAGAGAAACAACAAATTCATCAATCTGAAGAGTTGACATTTGATGAGCTCATTTCCATAGAGATCAAAGAGGATAGAGATATTTGTCTATCACGATTTAATGAGCATCTAGAGAAGCTATTGAAGAAGGATAAAAAGGATAACAAGCTGCAAAGGCACATGACAATTCATTATTGTACCAGGGATACCATTTCTCAAATAAGGTTGAAACAAGTGAAAAAGAGGCTTAAAGAGGCACAAATGAAGCTCAAGGAGAAGGAAAACTTGGATTTATTGGCTGAAGCTTCATTAGTTGTGTAGCATATTTCTTACAGGTGTCAAAGAACCAATTTTGAAATATTTGGAGCAATTTTGGTATTTTACATGATTTTTGGCAGAATTTTGGAAATTTCGCATTGCAGAAGGGTAACAGACACTTATGAATTTTTGTTTTGGAGGCATACAAATGGTGATTTATTACATGGATGGATGTATTTTGATTAGTACATCATAGATCATGAACCCTCATGGCATGAGAAGCTGCAATTTGGGAGAAAAAGCTCAAAAACCACATATTTTTCATGTTTCTGCCTCCTTTTTGGACCCTCTGTTACGCTTTAGAGTGACTTTGGGAGAATGGATTTTTGAAGGCCTTCCCATGGTCCATTTTGAAAAATTAAATATGTTATGGAAACTAGACACACAGGTCTAGTTGAATTTTTTTCAGAAGTGAATTTGGACTTCTCAAATCTCCTCAAAAGTGCCTCCAAAGCTATGTTACGCTTCCACAAATTGTTTTTAAAATCTTCAGTCAGAATTGTTAGAGATGAATATTGGATTCCCTCAGGACACTTGTCAAACTAAGAAATGGTCAAAAATTCGAGGCTATGATTTGTAATTAGAGTTATTGGGTTGTTTTTAGCTTCCTATCATGAAGGAATTTGTAGTCAAGGTGAGGGACAAACACTCCTAGTTTCTAGGGAATGGTTTCTAACCTCCCTAAAAACTAGGAAATGACTCATCTTTTGCATTTATGATCCATTTTGGATGGGATTTCCACCTGATGAGGTGTCATGGTCTATATTTTATATAATTATCTCTCTTTTTTCTTTTTTTGGGTTTTATAGTTGTTATTTTTAGTGGATATTGTACAAGATTTTGCTAATGAAATCAAGGACAATGTTGTAGACATAGTGCTGAGACTCCTGTGGTATGCCTTTGAGCATTTTTTTTTAATCTATAAATTCATGATGTTGAATGTTGTGTTACTAATCATTCACATATATGCTTATTTATGCTAAGTCTTATCATTTTATTGATAGAAAAAATTCTTTCCATGCTCTATTTTTCATGAAATTGTCTTGCTCTTCTGATGAATGAATTCAATTTAATTCTCATTCTGATTTCCCTCTCATTTAAATCTATACACAATGAAAAATTAACCATGATTCTTAGCTTACCTACATGGCCTCACCCTTACCTTTGCAACTAAACCCTTTAAATCAGATCAAAACCCTAGACCTAGTCTCCTAACTATCATTCCTATCCAGCAAAACTCCAAACAAACAAAAACCTTAATTTATTGAGCATCATAACTAGCCTAAAATATGATATCCAGTCATCCCTTTGACTGTAAAGCGACATAGAGAGAGCCCTCTCTGGTCTGGGTAGGGCTAGCTACCTAACCTAAAGTTTGGTCTGTGGTTACCTTTCTCCAATCCTATTGTGAGCCTTAGGAAGTTGGGGAGAGTGATAACACCACCCATGGTGCCACATTCACTTGGGAATAAGTCAATGGTGTTACAGAGAAATTTGTCACCATCCTTTTGCTCCCCATTCCTTGATCCTGGAGGACCCATACAGTGACCCTTGTGTACTTTCCAAGCATGGAATACATACCCTTGAACCACATTTTGTTTTCCAAATCATCTCCTTTTACAATTTTTTTGAAAGATCCTTGTAAAAACATGGTTTTCAAGGTCGACGCTTTCTCTCAGTGTCTGACCCGCATCGATAGCAGAGATTTACACTGAGACTCGTGCCGATCCGTGCTCTGTCCTAATGTCAGACCTGCGCCAATCCTATTTTGGAAAGTTTTTTAAATAGAAAGGAAGCTTCTGCGACTAGAATATTCTTGAGGCAGCGAGCTGGAAGTTGTTTTTGAGGATATGGCCGAGGAATTCCCCTTTGGGCTTCTTGTTCCCAAGAAATAGGAACTACTCCAAAGGATAAGCTCTTTTTCCATCAGTTGAGGGCCCATAACCTCCTCCTCCATTGTTATACAAGGAGACCTCCTTCAGCTCTACAACCCTAGTTACTGATGATAGAAAGGAGAAGCAATTATAGCTTCGGGAGAATAGTGCAGAGTGTGATTGTTTCTGTGTGTTGGGAACATAGTGAGATCTTGACCTTTGTGTGTGAGGGTGTTACAAACGTGCTTGGATACAGACCTTCCAAAGGAGAGCCTCAACATCAGGGCTTGGTTGTAAACTCCCCTTGTCTTTATCATAATAAAATGCAACTCATGTTTATCTTCTATTCTTGTTTACATATATAATGAGATTTCTAGCATTCCTTGATTAGTTAGATATATTATAATTGTTTTATGTTTGTCGTGATTTTACGCTCATCGTGGTGCCTTGACTATCTGTGCAGGTAATTAGACATTGGTAGCAGCGTGGATCGAGCTTGGGAAGAGTGACAGATCAAGAAGCTTTGATGAAAAATGACAACATAACATCAGAAAAAGGTAGTACATATTCCTTGCATTGAATTTCATTTACAAGCTAGGAAGGTAGATGTTAGTATGTTCCCGTAGATGCTAGACCCACCCTAGGGCTAGAGGGATCGCCTCTGTCTGTAGAGAGGATTTACCTGGACAACAAATTGGTGACTCCGCTGGGGATTTTCCTTTGAGTTTTTCACTCTTTGAGGTCTTAGTCATTCAAAGAATTTAGTCAAATGACCATTTCCCTATTTGTTCCTATGTTTTTCATCAATTACGATATTTTAATTTTTTCTTGAAATGGTGAGTTTGGTCTTGGTTGGGAGAAATTATTTGTTTTTTCTTTTTTCAGGCGTTGGCGCTTTTATTTTTCTGACAGTCATGCCGATTGGAGCTAGTTTTCAGTTATAAACCCATGCCAATTGGCCATTGGTGCTAGTTTTTAGTTAGCAAGCCACTCTAGTTGGCTCTAGTTTCACCCATAAAAGTCGTGCCAATTCCAGAATGTGTAAAAAATTCAGATTTTTTCCCTAAATCCTTCACCAGTGTGTCTTTCACTTCCGTTATTTTTCTCTGTATGATTTATATGTTCTCCCCTTCACTCAAGTGAGTTTTATTGGCTTGTTGGTTTTGTTTTTTTGGTTGTTTTTCCTGTTCATACGTGCATCCTTACATCCTAGTTTTTTCTAGGACTGTGCATCAATTTCCTGGTTGCATGCTTCGCGGGACATCACCCTGTTGATTGAGTCAATCTCCTTTCTTGGTGAGTCATCTCTAGTTGATTGCATTTTTATTTATTTTTGATTGAGTGTTCGAGTTTCAAGTGTCTGTCCGAGTTCATTTGGTTCGCTCGTTCACTTGTGAGCATAGATTACATTGCTCATTGTTCACCTGAAAAGTCTCTTGTCTATTATTACTTCATTTAAAGGGGAATGAATGCTTTGTTTTGAGCCTCCACTTTGGAAGTCCTCTTTTGCTTGAACTCATATGTATTGTAGCCTTTTGAGGAATTTCGTTACAAAGTGTCTAAAAAAACAATTTCATTCTTAGTGTTTGTTTGTATCCCTTTTGCATTCATCCTTCCATTAAGGAAATTTGCGTTCATTTAGTTTTTGTCTCAGAGTTTGATTTTCGTTAAAATGCATTAGATCACATTGCATTGAAAAGTATTTTTGAGATCCATCATTGAACTTATATTACATTGTTTAATGATTGAAAGCTAAAAATCGCATTTGAGTGCATTCTCTTTCATTAAAAGCATGCATTAAATAGATTCTCAATTCATTGAAAAGTGCATTGAGTGCATTCTTATTCCTTCAAAAGAAAAAGGAAATTGTGCATAGATTACAGTTGCATAGTTTTCAAAAAAAAAAAGAATAGAATTTTGCATAGATTTCATTGCATAATTCACATCGTTGAATGTTTTTGATTAATTTTGAATAGTGAAATTCATATAGTTAGGAAAAAGTTTCATTTGCAGTATGTTGCATCATTGTTTGAGACTCTTCCCTTAACTAGATAACATTCATCAAATTGAAAGATTTATTTTCTCATATAGCTGCATATAGGAGATTGTTAGATGACATTCGATACGGCCTTGAAACTGAGACATAATTCAAGATAAAATTTAAAATTTATTCAGTCAATCTAAGGAAGCATTGGAACCTAAAGCAAATATTATTAGAGGTCTAGGCTAGTGACGTGTTCCAGTATCTTAAAACTTAGTAGTTTTCGTTCGCCACCTGGCTTTAGACAACACTAGTACGGACTTGTGCTCCCCGTACCGTCGCGTATATAAAGGGAGACCCTCATAGGTTCAAATACTTTATCCATAGGAATTCGAGTCTGCCGCCCTGTAATCGTGATAGACTGAACATAACATTCGGGGAGACTACCTGCACGTACGTTAAATCCTTGGTCATTTCTCTTTCATTTGATCACCAAGGTGTATATGGAAGTTCACGGAAACTTGGTACACCCTCTTTCTTAGATTACCTGAGTAGTCATTTAGATCTTTTCGTGACTCCTTAAAAAGTGAAGGGATCATCGAGTGCTTGTCCTTTCACGCTCGTTTCAACCTGAAAGTGATAGAGTCACCTTTTTCCTATTTCTCGACTCTTAAAATATGAAACGACAGAGTTTTGTTTCAGTGTTTTAAAATATTAGCTGCCCACAAAATATTCCTGGTTAAAGGTATCTTCCTTAGTATTTTTTTTTTAGGTTGTTTCCAATGGAAACGTTTCTAGAGTTTACCAGCCAAGGAATCCCCTCTGAAGGAAATATTGGTCCTTTTCCTGCTTTTGGTAATTTTGTTGCTCCTTATATGGCAACATTGTCCCTTCCTGGGTTAATTGTTGATTTTCCTGTGTGGTTATTCTCGACCTCGGTGGTCTCGAGTATTCCGACCTGTGTTCAACCATCTCCTCTGTTTGAACAACATCATGTTGATTCTAAGGTGGACCTCTCCCCTTCTTCGCCTATTTCTTCTTCCTCCTCCTCTACTTCGTTTGGTGAAAGTCTGGATTATAGTAACTAGGTGGCTAAGAAGAAGAAGAAGAAGACAAAGAAGAAGAAGTTAGATAAGCTAGAGGATAATGTTGCAGTTGTTGCTCCTCAGACACCTTCCATTGAAAAACCATCCAACCCTCCACGGAAAGTAAAATTCCCTTGCATGTTGTGCAAAGGTGATCATGTTCTTCGAGATTTCCCTGGCATTCCCAAGGTACTTGAAGCATGGTTTGACGGCCGTCTATCATTGCCTTTGGCTTTTGGAAGTCATATTGGTGGCACATCTTCGACGAGTAATGATAAGATTCATAAGAAATAGGGTAATATTACCAATCCCTGTAAGTTGTGTGAAGGGCATCATCCCATTCACCTTTTTCCGTACATGGATGAAGCCATGAGAGTGTTGGACAAACCTATTGTTTCTGCACCCTGCCTTCCGGTTGGTTACAAGAAGCTTTCTTCGAGTCCTCCACTAGTCGATTCAATCATCGGTCGAGAGTCATCCTTGGTCAATCCCGCTCCCTCAGAAATTCAAATTCACGAATCTATTACTGACCAACCATTGGTCGTGGAATCAGGTGATCTGATCTCGCCTGTGGTCCATCAGGTTTTTTTCGTCGAGAGTGGATCTCATCCCCCTCGCATTCTTCTTGTTTCTTCAGATTCCTTGGACTTGGAGAAAGATTCTTTCGTCCCTATAGTTCAAGAATATGCTCCTCCTACTCCCATGATGGAGGTCTAGGAGGATGCTCCTCTTGCTCCCATAACACAAGGGGATGACCATTTGCTTCCTATGGCACCCCCTCCAAGTAGTTTGATCGCTTCTTTTGATTGGAGTTGATTTGCAGGATACCGTCTTCCTTCTTAAATTCGTTTTGAGATTACGATACAGGCCTGTGATGTGGCCATACCTAGCACGATTATAGATGAAGGTGCGTCTGTTAGTATTTTGTCTTCAACTACTTGGAAAGCTTTTGGTTCTCCACTACTTTAGCCTGTTACGCAGAATCTGTTTTCATTTAAAAAAGGAACCAGTCAACCGTTAGGGATCCTTCCAAAGTTGTCGATCACTTTGGGAGGGAAAACCATCTATATAGACGTGATGGTTGTTCCAGGCCCCTTGGATTTCAATTTACTCTTGGGGCGCGAATATTCTTATGGCGCACTTGTCTCCTCCCTCTTTCGTGTGATCTGTTTTCCACACAAAGGTTGGATCGTGACCATTGATCAGCTTTCATTCTTTGGTCCAGAGGTGGCAGCTAGCCCACCATCGTCCTTTCTAGGTCTTTATCCGCCAGTTGTATCTTCCTCGCCATGGGTTAATTATGTGGCCACTTGTTCGTTTCCCTCATCCAGTGATGGTGCCAGCAAGTACCATCTACTGGGGGCATTCGATTGTGATTTCCATGATGTTGTTCTCCCATCAGATGTGAACCTCTTGGAAGCCATGACCTCTTATTTGTTATGGTAAAAGGTCATGCGAAGCACAATTCATTTTCTTGTGTCAAGCTACTTAAAAAATGAAACAAGGTCATCGGAGCAGAGTTCGTTTTCTTGTGTCAAGCTCCTTAAAAAATGAAACAAGGTCGTCAAAGCATAGTTCATTTTCTTGTGTCAAGCTCCTTTAAAAATGAAACAAGCTCTTACGAGGATAGTTCGTATTCTATGTCAACCTCGTTAAAAAATGAATTCGGTCATGAGGATAGTTCTTTTATTGTTTCAACCTCGTTAAAACAATGAAACACATTCCCGTTCATTACAGTCTCTGATCTTGTAATTTTAACCTTCACTCCATCTGCCTTTCATTCATTACAGCTAGATTGAAGCTTGGGGGGCATTTACTTCGAATTGAGTCACCATGCTGGGGGCATGCAAACTTTTTCAAGCATAGTTTGTTTCCATTTCAAGCTTGTGTAAAAATGAAACCGGTTTCAAGCATAGTTTATCTTTGTTTCAAGCTTGTGTAAAAATGAAACCAATCCCAAGCATAGTTTACCTTTGTTTTCAAGCTTGCGTAAAAATGAAACCATTCTTGTTTTACCTCTCATGATTGCCATTTTATCAGCCTGTTTTTCTAGATGAGCCTTGGTTTTCTCATTCCGTCGTCACCATCTGCTTGGCTGATCATATGCCTTCACTTGATTGTTTTACCCATTCCTGAGGAACCACTGCAATGAGTGGTCATGTTAGCCAACCTCTTGAACTTTACCTGTTCTAAGTAGTTCCACCATTTCCGGAACTAGTTGCTACTCTTAATACTAGTCGTTCCTCTAGGAGGAGTCATCTTTCAGCTCTTTTCTGACTCTCTAAAACTGAAAAAATTTCCGAGACTCTTGTCATTTTGAACTCGTTAAATGGCTGCGAAATGATATCTACCTAATATATGTTTACCCCTTTTTTAGGCTGGAATAGATTATTTACGTAAAAGGAATACCTTAGCCTATCGCAACTAAGAGGTTCTTTCAGATATTGTTTTCTACCTTTTCGGATCCGAGAGAATATATACGAAAAGGGACATGTTGGAGTTTTATTTTTTGTTTCTTTTCAAACTCTCTAAACATGAAAAGATGTCAAGTTATCCCTTTTTCAGACTCGTTAAACCCTGATGAAATCGGAAATCGTTACCATGACGTTACTCGAGTTCCTCCTTCCTAGGGCTCATAAAATTTACTAGGATGGATTTGTCCGAAGGACAAAATTATACGACAAGCATATGCTATCCTCTTCAAGCTTGTGTAAAAATAAAGAGGTACTCGCCATAAATGGTGGGGGAAAATTGAAGTTATTCATCAGTTGTGTCGGCAGTATGTCACTCTTGAACATGACACTTGTCTGTAGTTCGTGCCGGGTTGGGATATCTTCACTCTATCACTTTGCCTCCATGGGTTTGGGAAATCCTTTTGCCTCTCATTCATTTACCAATCTTGTCAACATGACCTCTAATCCTATTTGAGTCAAATGCTGCCAAATTCTAGAGTCGTGTCACTGATATGTTCAAGAGAAAATCCTTCTACAGTTTGTACATTCCTTGATCCTATGTTTCAGTCTTGATTCACACTCGTATTACCTTCTCTGTTTCGCGTCGATGATGTGGGATTCATTATGACTCTCCTTCGACGGGTCACTTCCTGTCGACTTCAACTCATTATCCGGGAAGTTGGTCTAGATACTTCCTACCGGTACCTTAGAGCTTGCATGCCTCAATGGCAAGTTCTTCGCATTTGACGACAGGTTCACATCATTGGCCTTCAATCGGATGATTTCATGGGTGTTTGACTTCAGCTCACTATTCACATTTCGTGGATTGTACTAGTAGTACCTTGAGAGCCATTGACATTATGGGTGGTTTCTCTTGCACTTGTTAACGGTTAACATCATTGACCGGTAATCAAGTGATTTTCTAGCATGTTCGACTTCAAGACGTTTATTCACATGTTGGAATTTGTACTTTGATCGGGTCGTGACAGAGAGAAAGACCCTGGGCTTCGTTCACAAAATTCCAGGTTGCAAGGCAATATGATTTGTCCATGATTTGATACATTTTTCTTTTAGATGGATGGCTGTGACCATACCATGAGTCTATATGAGATCCTTCTTAGATGGATGGCTGCGACCATACCATGGCCTCTTTTACGGATGGTTGCATCCATATTTGGATTCATGTATTTTCATCAGAGATTTCAGTTATGTATATGTATCTATGCTTGATTTGCAGGTCTCCCAACGACAGCGTCTAGTTCCTTGCACATACTTGTAAAGCATTTTACCCCTCACTCATGTTCAAAATTCATACTTTAGGGGGCATCTATTATAGAGAAATTTGTCACCTTCCTTGTACTCCCCATTCCTTGATCCTAGAGGACCCATACAATGACCCTTGTGTACTTTCCAAGCATGGAATACATACCCCTGAACCACATTTTGTCTGCCAAATCATCTCCCTTTACAAATTTTCTAAAAGATCCTTGTAAAAACTTGGTTTTCAAGGTCAGCGCTTTCTCTCAGTGTCTAACCCGCGCCGATAGCAGAGATGTACACTAAGACCCGTGCCGTTCGGAGCTCTATCCTAATGTCGGACCCATGCCAATCCTGTTTTGGAAAGTTTTTTAAATAGAAAGGAAGCTTCTGTGACTAGAAGCTTCGCGAGGTAGCGAGCTGGAACTTTGTTTTGAGGATATGTCCGAGGAATTCCCCTTTGGGCTTCTTGTTCCTAAGAAATAGGAACTACTCCAAAGGATAATCTCTTTTCCCATCATTTGAGGACCCATAACCTCCTCTTCCATTGTTATATAAGGAGACCTCCTTCAGTTCTACAACCTTATTTAGTGATGATATAAAGGAGAAGAAATTATAGCTTCAGGATAGTGCAGAGTGTGATTTTTTTGTGTGTGTTGGCAACATAGTGAGATCTTGGACCTTTGTGTGTGAGGGTGTTACAAACATGCTTGGATACGAACCTACCGAAGGAGAGCCTCAACATCAAGGATTGATTGTAAAATTCCCTTGTATTTATCATAATAAAATGCAATTGATGTTTATCTTCCATTCTTGTTTGCATATATAATGAGATTTATAGCATTCCTTGATTAGTTAGATAGATTGTAATTGTTTTATGTTTGTCGTGATTTTACGCTCGTCATGGTGTCTTGACTATCTGTGCAGGTAATCAGACGTTGGTAGCAGCGTGGATCGAGCTTGGGAAGATTGACAGGTCAAGAAGCTTCGACAAAAACAACAACATAGCATCAGAATGAGGTAGGAAATATTCCTTGCTCTGAATTTCATTTACAATCTAGGAAGGTAGATGTTAGAATGTTCCCGTAGTTACTAGACCCACCCTAGGGCTAGAGGGATCGCCTCTGTCCACAGAGGGGATTTATTTGGACAAAAAATGGCCACATGGTTTAGGTCCCACCAGGATCTTGCCTTTGCGCATAATTTAATTTTTGTTAAATATGATATCCTTTCCCGTCTCATGACGTGAATGCCCAGGATGTGAATTCCCTAGGGGTTTTGTCCTGGCCACAAATGGTCTCAATTTTAAAACATTGGGGACTAGGATTTAGTGTGTTGGTCATAACCCTCGGTCATATGGACCCTTTCCGCTAGCGCCAATGTTATAGAATGAATTAGGGTTCTCCCACGACTATGATGAGTTAGGGCACTGATGATCTAGATTGAAATGCGGACCCCATTGATTGATCAAAAACCCTCATACGATGGGGAAACTAATGGTTGAGATACAATTAGGACCCCCCTCCCCTTCATGACATCATAGGGAGAGGGGGGTTCCTCAGTCATTATTCCATCCCTTGGTTATACACCCCCATATCAATGACAGATAATCCTTTGGACTAGATCAATGGAATGAGGGGGGGTTAGCCCTTGAGATATAAAGAATGCGGCTGGGGGGGGGGCAGCGGTCCCTCATCAATGTTCCACCCCTTTGAAACCGTGACACTAACCAGAATATTATTGTTTAATAATGGAAGGACCTTTGATAATTAGTCAATTTTCACTCACTGGACTTGCTATATATGAAGGGTTTTATCCTACTTGCACTAGTAGTTATGGAGGGTTGCCCTCTAGTGCTTAGATTTATGCCTCTATGCAACTCCTTCTTGGTACACAACCATGGTGCTTATCCCATATGATATTTTATAATGTACATATATATATGTATATATGTAGTTATTCCAAACCTATGACACTTATTATATAAGGTTGTTATTTCTTAATTTAGGCTTATATTATTCATATTGATTTAGAATATTTTCCAGTAAAAAACACATTTATGGATTTGATTGACGTGTTTCAAAGCACCAAATGTGGTTCATCATCAAGGCTAAGGTTGTTCTTCCCGAGCTTGTGCCACCTTCTTATAGTTAAAAGGGATTCATCGGGGAGTCTTGATGCTTGACCCATGCATATCCCTCTTGAACTTTAGCTCTTGTGAATGGCATTGTCGTTCAATGGTTACCAAGCCAGGACAATGAACTTCAGTTAATTCCTAAACCAAAGTAAATACTTTTATATGACTCTGAATCTATATCTAATAGATGAGACACATACATTTCATGGGGTTTAAAGGCAACCCTGTTGAAGCTATAGATGCCTGCTAGTAGCAGGGCCATGCCTGTGGTATTAAAGATAATTTTACACTATGATTTACGTGGTTGTTTTTATCTTTCCCTGAATTAATTATCATATCTGTCTAAGAATGGCTTTAAGATCCTTTAGTAATGTGGTTTGGAGTTATATATTTTAGAAATATGAAGGTTTTTATGGATATGAGACCCTTAGTGCAGGTGATTCACTTTGCTTGAACAAGAGGAGCTTCAACTATATGCTTGGGTAATGGTAAGATGGTCATTCTGGGAAGGTATTGTTTTGTCATCTTTCTTTTTCCCTATTTCCATCCATTTTTAAAAACATAACTTTCAAATCATGTCACTTCTATTTATAATAATTATGAGGCTATTGAAAGTGAAGACCTACTGATTTTGACTGCTCTTGAGATGTTATTCTTGTAGTGACAACATTGTTAGCATTCCCATGGTAGCCTTGGAATTATATTTTCTTTTGATTAGTCTTAGTAAAAAAAGTTAGACCAACATGCATTTTTCTGTTTGAACAACCAAATCTAATAGAGGAACCTTTGTTTATGCATGAAAAATATTATGAGTGCAGGAACATTTATGTTTCAATTCTGGTTTTTTTCAAGGGAAATGTAATATCCCAAAAGGGAGAATGCAGTAATACTTCACACAATATAAGAACTTACAACAAGATAAAAAATAAATCTTAAGACAACATCAGAATTTACAGAGAAGCTGAGCCATTTTATTATATTGGAGAAGAATTAGTTACACCATGTACAAAATATGAGCATATCTAGCCAAGGAGATGGTCTAGAAGTACCCAGAAAACAAGCTACAATAGGTACAATGTAACTGGAGAGGCTCTGCAGCAAATAATGCACTGTCCCTTCAACATAATATGAACATATAGTTGTAGGTTGAAAAGGGAAATGTAGATCTACTAAAAAATGGAGCTGAGATGATGCCAAGATTCAAGAGATGGCCAATGTGATGGATTCCCAAGATAACCCAGAAAGGATTTTCCAGATCTGAAACTTTGGAAAATCACCTCCCTAGGATTTGATCCATGATCTGATGGGAAATACAGATCTGAAGCTAGATCTGACAAATAGATGGCTGAAATATGATATCAGATCAGATCTATGCTTGAAGGATTGATCCCTTCTTCAGATCTATGCGCTAGAAGCTCTAGATCTAGCTTCTCAATCCTCCAATGATGATTTCAACTGTTGCAACACAACTGCCTCTAGAAACTGCACTGTGAGGGAAAGAGAGGCCTTCTACCTCCTAAAAAATGATGCAATAAGCTCCAGGCTAATGGAAATATTGATGGCAATGTGAGGGAATGATCCCTCACAGGATTTCTAGCTGAACTACTAGCAAATTCCTTCCTCCTTTTGGATCTGCAAAATGAACAACATTATTTCTGAAGGGAATATTGTTGCTAAGAGGTCAAGAAATTTTGGCCTGATGCTAGATATACAATGAAGCTCTGGGAAGCTAATATTCAAGCCCAAGGTGATAGGAATAATCCCTCACCAGTTCTCCAGCTGAAGTACTATAGACAACTTCCTCCTTCCAAATTGATCTTCATAAATCTGCAATTTCTGAATATGAGTGTTCTACAGAAAGTAGGAAAAGGAGATGGCACTTAAATCCTGATGTATAATGAATTACAATCCTCTTTCTAGATCATCTCTAAGAAAGAGGTGGGATTCCCGACCAAGAATACCCTGTGCTAAACAACACCTGCAATCTCTACTAAACAACCCAAGAAAGAAGTGGAATGTCACATGACAATTCCAGATCTGAAAAGATCTTACATCAAGAAATAATCAGCATGCCCTCATCCTTGCCTTCATATCATTTATATAACATTTGAGCCTTCCCAAGCCTTGGCCCTCATCTAGACTGCGCTATCACATGTGGAAAATATCCTCCAAGTTGGACTGCGCTATTTTACCAAATCAACCATCATGTCTAGGTGCAATGTACACCTTCCATCAAGTGTGCCTTGTTGGCACAACGTTCTCCATCAATTAATCATGAATGTCCCATGATATTTGACATCTTCAAGATCTTATTTGACTGAATCATCTCTATTTTATCCTTTCAAGATCTTAGTTGATTGTATCAACCTCCATGATCTATCTCATTAATGAGACAGGTTCTCCAATTTCATTCACATTAATAGTTGCTCAACTACCTTGTTATGCAGATCTAGGCTAAATTAATCCACATTCACACACACAAAAGTGGATAATTATTCTTATTGAGGGTTGTAGGTTCCTCCACCTTTTTATTTACTTAATTCATTAAGAAATCAAGGACTCTAATATTCTAAATCTGATGTGAAAATTTGGGTATATTACAGTCCCCCCTTGGCAAAATGTTGCTTGTCCTCAAGCAACTCCAAAAGTAGATGCAAAGCCATCTATTCCCCTCCAAATGGCATCCACATAAGGAAGGATTCCTCCATTTGCTGCAATGGATTATGCATGTTTGGTTCCAAATTTGTATTTTAAAAACATAAAGAATGACCTCCAACTGTTTGGTTAGATGTCCTCCTTCCATCATGAAGTATCAAGTGACAACCATATGATGTCCCACATTATCATCAATACATGAGGTGCATAAAATAAGGTGGTTATCTTCACAAAGGAAAATCTCCACCACACAATACATGTCTCTATCCCATGTTCCATGAATTAGATTGAGCATTGATATGCTCTCATACTTACCCCTGTTGGCCTTGTTGGATCCAAGCATCATTCCAGTGTTATGCAAAAGAAGAAGGAAAGGAGTTATATGGGTAGAAAAATATGTCAAACCATATTCTCCTAAGAGTAACCACCAGAGTAAGGCCCTTTGTTTCCATCCTCCATCTCCTCCATGTAAGATGGGCAAGCCAAACTCCCCCATGAGCAACCAAAGCAACAAGAGATCTTGCTGCTTCCTCTCCTGCTCATGTGCATCATGAAGCAAAAACATACTGATAGACATGTGGAATGTCACATCATCCCAATACAAGTGAACTCCATCAATACACATCATGAGAGCATCATGCCAAGCTTTACCCAATACAAAACACATAGACATAGGAGATGTCATGTGGTGGCCAATTTCTCTCAAGTGAAACCAAAATGAACATGCCTTCTTTTGCTGCATTTTATCATTGATACACAAGGCATGAATCAGAAATATATGAGCTATTGGGTGGTAACCATACTCACCCAAGAGCAACCAGCACAACCATGCCTCCTTCTTCATCTCATAAGTGTTCCTCAATGCATGGATCAAAGAAATAGGAGCCTTTGGGCAGTGACAAGAACCTCCCAAGGGTAACCAACGTAGCCAAGCTTGCTGACCCATATAAATCTGCAAGTGTTCATGAAACCCCTTGCTTATCTCCCTCATCCACTCATCCCAAGATGGAAGATGAGTGATGTGTTGCATAGTCATGGCATCCTCCCTTTGTAGAATAGCATCTTCCCCAAATTGATGAAGAAATTTTCACTCCATGAAATGTTGAAGTGCACCTCTAATGAGATTTATTAATGAGACCTTCTTCTCATCCATGGCCTTCCAAAACCAATGAGGTTCTGGATCTGTTGTAGGTAGAAGTTTCTCTTTAGGCTGTGTGATGATCATTGAGAAAGTGTCATAAAAAAAGGAGAAAAGGTTTCTAATAATTAGATGTCTACCATTCATCATCTTTCTCTCCATTGCTTCATGAGTGAAGCTACCTTCAGAATGCTCCAAGAATAATGGGCCCTCATCATTATCACTGCTGCTAAGTGACAGTGCTGTAGATCTGCAAAGTAATACATAAAATGTCTCAAAGAAAGGTACAATACTGATCTCACAACCAGTCATTGTACAAAGGATTATGCTGATCCATTCTTCTGAAATTCTACACTTCAACTCAAGAGGTTGAATGCAGCTCATCCATGACAAACTGGGATAGCTTTTCATCTCCTCCTTGATTAGATCAAGGGTCCTCTGTGCTGTGATATGTTGTTGCTTCAAATTAGCACTATGTTCTAACCCTTGGTTATGCATTGGCCCTGATGGCATGTCCCCATAAGTTTCAATAAGTTTTACTGAAACAATAGGTGATGAATGTGTATGCATACCTTGGATCAACTGATATGTGGGAACCTCTTGACAGAACACAAGAGTTCCTCCAACCGGAACAATAGTGCCTCCAACTGCAGGTAAGAATGATAGTTGCTCTTCTTCAAGTGTATCGGCGCTGGAATCTTTCTCCTCTTCCTCATGCATCTCCTGAACCATGCATGGGACTCCATATGTCAAGAGCTCAAGATCATCTTGCAAAGATGCAAGAGTCTCTTCTCCGGATGCAAGTACTTCTGTAGCTGGTGGTCAATGTAGTGATTTCTTGTCTAGAGTGACAAGATTGACAACCTCCTTCTTAGGAAATGTCTCTTTGTAGCTCATCTTCGTCTTCTTCACATCAAACTTCTTCTTCAAATTGTGAAATAAATCTAAATATTTAGTCACTCTTGCATGCTCCATGTGACAAAACCACCAATAATTGGCTTCATCTAAAAGATGAAGTGCTGCAATCTGAACAGCTTCTTCTTCAGCTATAGGATGTTATCTGAAAAATGCATCTAACTCTCTCCTCCAAGCCTTAACATTGCTTGAGGAGGATCCATCGAATGTAGGCAAATAGAATATATTGTGCCTCTTTCTTCTATTGCTGCTATAGGATCCTCTTTCTTCTTTGATCTTGAAGAATTGTTGGAGAGTTAATTTCTCCTTGAATATTCTAGACTATGTTTTGTACTCTTTGAGATATATACTGAGAGTCTCAAGAGTCTCAGGTTCATTTCTTCCTTCATTTCTACACCCTTCACCTCCTTCAAAGAAAGTGGGCATCGTGGATCTATGAGGAGATCTAGGATTCTTCAGTTTTCTTTTTTGCTGATAGGAATGTTGGGGCCTTCCTCATCACATCTTCTTCTTAGATCTTCTTTCTGCCTTTCCTCTTTCATTTGATAGACCTCCTTGGAGAGATCTTGTATAGATCTACAGAAATGAGTGGAATAATTTTCTTCCTCCATGATAGATCTCATGTATCTGCTTCTTCCTTAGATGCAAAAGATGAAGTGTCCACAAGCTGAGCCAAAGATCATGCTTTGATACCACTGTAATATCCCAAAAGGGAGAATACAGTAATACTTCACACAATATAAGAACTTACAACAAGATAAAAAATAAATCTTAAGACAACATCAGAATTTACAGAGAAGCTGAGACATTTTATTATATTGGAGAAGAATCAGTTACACCATGTACAAAATATGAGCAGATCTAGCCAAGGAGATGGTCTAGAAGTACCCAGAAAACAAGCTACAACGGTACAACGTAATTGGAGAGGCTCTACAACAAATACTGCGTTGTCCCTTCAGCAGAATATGAACATATATTTACAGGATGAAAAGGGAAATGCATATCTACTCAAAAATGGAGCTCAGATGATGCCAAGATTCAAGAGTTGGCCAATGTGATGGATTCCCAAGATAACCCAGAAAGGATTTTCCAGATCTGCAACTTTGGAAAATCACCTCCCTAGGATTTGATCCTTGATCTACTGGGAAATACAAATCTGAAGCTAGATCTAACAAATAGATGGCTGAAATATGATATCAGATCAGATCTATGCTTAAATGGTTGATCCCTTCTTCAGATCTATGAGCTAGAAGCTCTAGATATAGCTTCTCAATCCTCCAATGATGATTGCAGCTGCTGCAACACAACTGCCTCTAGAAACTGTGCTGTGAGGGAAAGAGAGGCCTTCTGCCTGCTTAAAAATGATGCAATAAGCTCTAGGCTTATGGAAATATTGATGGAAATGTGAGGGAATGATCCCTCACAGGATTGCTAGCTGAACTACTAGTAGCTTCCTTCCTCCTTTTAGATCTGCAAAATGAACATCGTTATTCCTGAAGGGAATATTGCTGCTAGGAGGTCAATAAATTTTGGCTTGATGCGAGATCTACAATGAAGCTCTGGGAAGATGATCTTCAAGCCCAAAGTGATAGGAATAATCCCTCACCAGTTATCTAGTTGAAGTACTGTAGACAACTTCCTCCTTCCAAACTGATCTTCAGAAATCTGCAATTTCTGAATATGAGTGTTCTGCAGAAAGTAGGAAAAGGAGATGGCACTTAAAGCCTGATGTATAATGAAGTACAATACTCTTTCTAGAGCTACTCTAAGAAAGAGGTGGGATTCTCGACTAGGAACACCCTGTGCTAAACAACACCTGCAATCTCTGCTAAATAGCCCAAGAAAGCAGTGGAATGTCACATGAAAATTCCAGATCTAGAAAGATCTTACATCAAGAAATAATCATCATGCCCTCATCCTTGCCTTCATCTCCTTTATATAACATTTGAGCCTTCCCAAGCCTTGGCCCTCATCTAGACTGCGCTGTCACATGTGGACAAGATCCTCCAAGTTGGACTGCGCTGTTTGACCAAATCAACCATCATGTCTAGGTGCAATGTACACCTTCCATCAAGTGTGCCTTGTTGGCACAACGTTCTCCATCACTTAATCATGAATGTCCCATGATCTTTGACATCTTCAAGATCTTATTTGACTGAATCATCTCTGTTTGACCCTTTCAAGATCTTAGTTGACTGTGTCAACCTCCATGATCTATCTCATTAATGAGACAGGTTCTCCAATTTCATTCACATTAGTAGTTGCTCAACTACCTTGTTATGCAGATCTAGGCTAAATTAATCCACATTCACACACACAAAAGTGGATATTTATTCTTATTGAGGATTGTAAGTTCGTCCACCCTTTTATTTACTTAATTCATTAAGAAAATAAAGGACTCTAATATTCCAAATATGATGTGAAAATTTGGGAATATTATAGGAACATTAGTATAACAGTTTATTTGCTTGCATGAGGACATGCAAGATGATCAACATGGGGGGATGTTAGGCCCCGAAATTGTGGTATATAATGCATCTTTTTACCCATTTGATGCCTTGCTTATTCCCTTATTTTACCATTCTATGAACATTTATCTTGCACTTATACATTCTTTTGATGCAATAGCGAAGATTTTCATTTCATTTGCATTTTTTACCTTCGTTATATGCATTTCTTAGGATTGATGTTCATTAAATGTTGTTAATGCAGGTCCTACACTCCATAGAGATCTTGGACCATAATGGAAGTATATGTGGACCACTTCATCATTCAAGCTTGCCACAAAAGAAAATGCTAGATGGTAGTACAAAAACATGTTTGGAATGTTTTGGGATCCTTTTTTATAGTCAGAGGTGCACTTATCTTTCATTGACCTGTTACTACACTAAAGAGCCGCATTCCTGCACTAGAGAGAAACCAATTTGGGGCTTTCATACATTGACACATTTTTGGGAAAATATGGGAAATGTTTTTGTTCAAAATATTGTTTGAAGACCTCCACTTCAGTCAAAATGCACCTAGGTCGTACAGATGGATTTTTATGGAATAATTAATGCTTCAACCCCAAATTCGCACCAGCTTTCAAACTGCCAATTTAATCCCCGATTTGTGTGCACCAGAAAGCGAATATTGAAATTATGGAAGATGGGGTTTTCTCCCAGCATAGTAAATTGAGTGTTTTAAAAGGGTCGTTTTCCAAAAATCACCACCATTTCAGAGATATGCAGGGTTCTTTGAGGCAAATTTGTAAAAAATAAGTTAAAACCCAAAATTGCAAAAGTATCCAAACAATCAACTTTACACACGATTTATGAGGAAGTGGAGTTGAATGAAAAATTACAAGAGAGGTTTTTGTTGAAAACATGACAAATCAGGTTTCCTCCAAACATTTTTCCAAAATTCTCCATGGTTAGGAATATATGTAAAGATATTTGAGGCCAATTTGTTAAAAATATATAATTTTCTAGAATTAAGAAAAATTGATGTTAGAGCCAAAATTCACCTTGTAAATTTTATAAAAGGTTTAGCCATGGCCTATGTGAGGGAGGAGACATTAGTATAGTTTCATATTTCTGGTTTGGAGCTTGAGGAGATGGCTTCAGATGTAAAAGACCGATTTCATTAATATACAAACTCATGTGAGGTTTTATTTAATCAATTTGTGCACTTTTGTGGTTAATTTTGCCTATGTAATTTAGATTTCTTATATAGGGGACAAGCTGGTTGGTTTGGGCCCAACCAACCCAACTCATCATCCCTCTTGTATATTGGTTCTTAGAGTGGATTGATTATTTTGCTGAAGTCGTATGAGGTCTTTTATCTTGGCGTGCTTATTTTTGGAATTTATATATACATCCATTTAACCTACATGCATTATTGATGTTCTATTATTTTTAAAAGATTACACAACACATTTCTTGAATTTGGATCTGGAAGCTTAACATATATTTTTTGTGTGAACATTGATTGGAGGCTATAACAATCATTTCTTACATGCTTCAAAGACATTCATTTATTTTATGCTTTATTGTGAGCTTTGATCTAGAATTTAAATGGTGTGACCGATCTGTAGTTATCCATGAGGTGTTGAAACATGGGTATCATAAGTTAGATATACAACTCTTGGTACATTAGCTAGAGATCTTACTCATCTTTATTGATTTTTCATCATGAAAGGAGAATAAATCTCTCAGCATTTGAAAACTGCAGCTTGGATTCCCTACTATACCACAGGTTTTGTATTTATTGAGTGGATAATATTGAAAGTTGAAGGATTATATATCTATTTCAATTTATATAGATCCGACTTGAATATTATCGATCCAAGCTTTGATCAAATTGTAACACAAACTCTGTAATGGTATTGTTTGGTTCTTTTGATGACAAGAAACCAAGTTTGAACATTAAATCACTGTGTTTTCTTAATCGATGAGCTTGCATATTAATTTATTGTTAACACTTTGCTTTTGGAGCTTAAAGATCTAATAATTAAAGATAGTAATCTATAAAGCCTTGCCTTTGGTATGTATGCAGTGCAGGAATTGCACTGAGTGCAAGCAGATTGCATTAAAAAAGCGTATAGATATTTGTTGTTTGTAGATCTTTGTTTGGTGTTGCATTTGGAATTCACTATTTGAATTTATTTTATTTTACTCTCAGTCAAAGGTTTGAAATTTATTCATGTTAATGTGAGAGAAATTAATATGATTAATGAAAGAGTTTGACAACAGTGTGCTCATGTGATTTTATGTTTGTGCACAATAATTCATTTTCAACTGAATGGACTTATGCATATTAGTACTTTGTTAGATCAGTTGCTTGTTAGAGTGTGAGTATTGATCTAGATATATGAGAGGAGTTTGTTTCCACTTTCTTTCATAACCTTGATTGATTTGACAAAGTGAGCTTTTATTGATTTGCATGGTAGAATAAAGCATATTGTAGGAATCGAATTTGGAGGCAATGCATTGGTTTTTAAATTGATTCAATAGTGAGGGTTTTCTCTTTAAATGGTCAAAAGGTTGGGTTTGTTTTAAATTGATCAATAATTAAGGTTCTCTTTTCTGACATTAGGATTGTAGGATTGGTGTTCATGTTTTCTTAAGTTGCCTTTGAGTGCAAGTTTCGAATTAATCATTGTTTGTAGGAATCTATAAAGGGATTGATGCACAAATTTGACTAGATTTTGATTTGCAAGTTGCTAGGGGCTCTCTTTGGCATTTCCAGTGTTATGACTTGAATTTCACGAACTCCCGGATTGACAATTAAATGTTGGTCCATCAATATTACCTATGCTAAACCCAACAAGAACCTCCTTTTTGTACCATTTTCATAGCTGCCATATTATCATCCATTACTCCCACGGACCCAACCAACCCACTTGGTTGTCATACTGTTGTCCACTTATTCGTGGAAATAACACACATTGATGAATGTTAAATAAAATCAAGTTTTAGAGTATTCCCTTCAGGTATGCAAAGCATGCATATAATTTTCAATAGAAATTTCCAATGTGGCTAAGGAATTCTTTTGTCCAATTCCTTCCTTACCTTGTTCTTAGTACCAACACTTTCAACTATTATTTTCTGATGTTGTTTTTCATGCTCAGGAGAAACACTCCAACGGTTCCAATGATGGCCTTATTCTTTCCTATTGTCGACTTGGTGTTCCATATTGTTTAGAACTCATTATAATCTCAGTATGTTCTCATAGATGTCAAGTACGCACTGCCCATTTATAGCCTTTCTCATTTTTCTTCAATTATCTTTTTTTATACACAGGTCCTTACCTCAGTCGCATCTGTTGGCTAACCTCAACCCTTTCCTAGAGCTCTGTGACTTTCCTGCCACATCTAATAAACTTTCCCAATGTCCAAGAGAATGAAAGAAGAAAGGAAAAATCAAAAGGAATGAAGGAAAGAATAAAAATCACGACAACAACATAAAATCACAAACAAAAAGTAGCATGGCTATGCATATAGTTAGTAGTTAAAGCAATAATATAAATCATGAGGTCAATAGTTAAAACCATAACACACAATCATTTAAAAAAAATCCCCCAACAACGCAACTTTGCAAGTATAGTGTTCAGTGTGTCCTTCACCATCATGTACAAATCTGTGTATATATAAATACATATACAAAAATCAGTCTGAGACACTTCCAAGATTTATGGAAATATTGAAGTCTCGACATCCCCCAAACAATTCACAGGGGAATATTTTCAATATACATATATCAAGGATCTTGAGAGAATACCCCATTCACATTCCCAACATTGTACATTGTTGATTCATTTCCTTATGGCTTGCAGGGACTACTTTCTTCCTTTTCCGCTTGTGGGGACAATCCCTTTTTAAGTGCTCCCATGCACAATGCCAATAAAAAATCATTTTCATTTTCTTTTCTGCCTTACATGGCCTCTTTTTGGCACTATCAACGGGACATTTTTCCACATCTTAGAGGGTTGAAGTGTGTTGCAATATTCCTTGTTTATAGGACAAGTTTTGCATCAATGTGGCATTTAGCCTTGCTTGTTCCCGTTGTCTTAAGATAAGTCCTTTCTTCTCTTCCTTACATCTCTTGAGATCAGTCTTGATGTTCTTGAAAGCCCCTACTCTTCTAAGAGAGATTCCTTTTTTTTTTCACGTTGAATTCCACTAGCCATGCATTTCCTTTTTCTAGCCACTGAGTCTTCTTATGTGTTGTCACACAGACTCAACTGTTAGCGCATTAATAAAATATAACTAAATATACCAACTGCCTCATTGTCATGCTAAGACAAGCACATTACCTTGCAGTTGTTCATACATCTTCAAAATTCTTATTAGTCACATGCCTCAAACCAGGACACAATTTAAACATATACATCATCATTGTTTCAAAATTTAGAGATATACATACATGTATATATCAATATGTTTACCATCATGCAATTATATATTTTTATAAATTATTCCTTTTCTATCAAACATCATTATCAATTTTTAAAGGTAATCCTTCTTGCTAAGGCTAACAATAGCGATTAAGTTCAACCTCTCTACCAAGGCCAACTACAATCATTAAATTCAACCTCTTTTCTAAGGTCAACAATCATGGCACAAACGATCTTAAAATGGTCAGTTAGAAATCCATCTAACACATAAGAATCTGCCATATTTATAATTTATAAATATCACATTTATGAAATGCATCATGGATATACATGCAATATAGAATCAACACATAAATTTTCATTCACAATGTTGTACCTAGCTCCCACTTGCACAAGCAAATAGTCATCGAAACTCATCACCCTATAATAGAGTCACAAAGTATCATACCTCCAGTCAACCGAGGCTCTCCACCACATAACATATAGACCATGGGATTGTGTTGTAGAAAATACCAACCCCAATTTTACATTTCTATGACCATAATAAAAAATGAGACCCTTTTCAATTTTTCATTAGGATTGATTTGTAAACCCCATTTATATTTTCATTAAGCCTTTTTCTTTAATAAAGTTTTGATTAGTTTTCATTTTATTAAATAAATAAAATGATAAGGACTTATGGCGAAGAACCACTATAGCTTAGGCTTAATCAAATAATTAAATTGGGTTCTTTGTTGTTTATATAGCTGTAGTCTAACTAGACTGTTTTTTCGCCCTGAAAATCATGGAAATTCTGGTAAGATTTTAAGAAAATCCGGCAGGGATTTTTGTAACTCCACCTTATAACTATCAAACTTTAATATTTTGGGTACCTTAGAGATTTTTGATGGTGTTGAATCCATTTCCACCATCAAAATCATGATTCAAACACTGTTATTGTAAGATTTCTTAATTTTTTTTGGCCCGGATTCCGGCCAATTTTAATCCTCTGGACAATTCCTCCATCTCATTAGACAACTCCGTTTATATATGCCTTTATCTAAAGATAGGCGCTCATGAGCTTTCTACTCAACACGTGGCCTGACTGACTTTTCGCTCTACCTTCGAGGGTATAAAATTATGGGATGACATATGCAATACATTATTTGTTAGCTAGTTTTTATTCATTCAAACTAATTGCGCCATTTTTTACGTCTTTCCGTCGTCATTGCAATATTAAGAATTGAAAGTTGTGCCGCATTCAAATATGGTACTTACTGTAATGAATTCACATTATGGTTGCATAAGTTAGATTTTAATATCTCTGGCGATTGTTTTAACTTCTATATATGACAGGTTTGAAGATGAACTACTAGATTTTTCAAACAATAGAAGACTGGGGTGATCCTAAACCCTAAAACACAACAGTTCAGGATGTTGCAAAATATCATCTACATGATATTTTTTCATGCTCGAGGTTGCTTCCCTATACATATATGATACGCTGGGTGGTTGAAAATGTAGATATTAGCGAAAGACAAGTCGTCACTCGTCGAGGAATCATTATTGGTTCATTCAAGTCAGAAAGTCTTCGGGGTATGTATCATTTTCCAGAACCTAACTTAGTATATGATTCCCATTTTTTGGACCATTTTATTAAAAAAAATGTGATTGCAACTGGGAAGAAATACATAAAATGATAAGGGAATGGAGAAGTGACCCAAATAAATTTAAAGAAGAGCCATCTAGAAAATATGTTGTCGCTACCCTATATTTTCCCTATTCTTGTGTTACTGCTATATTTGGTCGACTTTTTTCTTGGAAAAATGTCTCGAAATTCTCTGTCGAGGGGGTCCCTATGATTGAAAAAGTCTCACATGGTTTTAGATTTGAGTGGGCCCAAATAATGTTTTATAATTTAGCCAATAATATTTTGAATTTTCGTAAAAAACATACCACCACCCATAATCCCCCATTTTATATGTCCACTTATGTGATGGATACCATTTGTTTTCCACTAGATTTTACATGTATGAGTTGTAAATGGACACTTGTTATCCTATCTTTGTACACATATATTATAGTGTTTTCTGGGAAGAAAATTATTATGTCCATTTGTAACAGATATGGCACCTTGTGATGATTCCTCTGTGTATAAGTTCCTTGTAGATTCAAATTTCTAATTGTAATTTGCTAAAATAATAGACTTAAATCTACTATACCAATTGCTGAAACCAATTTAAATGATCGCGAAATCATGAAGCATGCAAGAGAAATAATTTAATCAACACATTACACAATGATTTCCCAGGGAAATCCACAACTAGAAACCCTGCTATCTGTATATTGCATTAGTTAGAAAATATGAGAATATTACAATGATATTCTCAAGCTTGAGAAACCTTTGCACTATATATATCTGTCTCACTGCTTCCTAGACAAGCCTAGGCCAATACTTAACCAAATTTTGGCTGATTGCATGCACCACCTGTACAATTTCAATGATTATACCATTGATATTACATTGCCATTGAACTCCAATCTCAACTGGGCAATTCTCATTTCACACTTGCACGAGTTATTTATGGATGATCTATGGGTTATTTGGTTGACCATTGAGTGTGGATCAAGTTCTACTTCCACACTTTAACCTTCCGCTAGTTCCTCCAACAGTTGGAACTAGTTAAGATGACTTTAACTTAGATAAACTGAATTAATTAATTATAACTCAAAATATACTCAACCAGGGCTCCTAAAAAGTAGGAACCACTCTACATGACTCAATTTAGACCTCCAACTCGAATTCACTGATCCAACTAAGTAAAACTAACTTATTTAACTCGTACTAGTTGACATGGGATATGGAATTACAATTTTCTTCTAATTTGATTCAAGGGAAAATTAAATTGGAATATTTCTTGGTGCCATTTTCAACATTTCTTATTGCCATTTTCAACACCCTACACCACACTATTTTCAATTATGTGCTTCCAAGAATGTCTCCCGAAGCCATAGAATGCATAACAAGAATTGGGGATTGTTTCGTTGAGGAACTCTTCACTTACATTAGGGTTTTGGGAAGTAATGGTTGCTCCCATATTTTTCCCCTTTATGTCCCACACAAACTATTTTCCAAAGAAATTTCCTATTATATGGCTGGGGATGGGATAACCCGAAAACTAAAAGAAGTGTCCAAAAAGCTTTGGTTCAAATTCCCTTTGCAAGTCGGTCTGTTCACTCTATAGAATTATCAACACGCTGAAAAGGAAATCATGGTCCTAAATGAATTAAATATTGCAACTATTCCTGCCCAAGCTTATGATCCTTATTAGGTAGCCCAGAATATAGTCACTGAAGCATACATCAGAGCATATTTTCCTGAGCACAATCAATATGATGATTTATTTTGTGAGGTCTCTTCTTATGAATCAGTTTGCCACAAGGAAAAAAAATTATCTCATGACAAATTTCATCATTTTTTAGTTTTCAGAGTTTCTAGAAGGTCCCTTACTGAAGCTACCTAAAGGTGATGGTTATGTGGAAGAGGTTGTCAATTCTTCTTCATAGACCTCCCCCCATATTTCTAATCCAATGCAAATTTCTTCTACAGATTCCGAAGACCAGGCTTTCTTCAATCAACCTATTAGGTAATGATATGAGCAAGGAATGAAATTCATTTTTAGACATAATGTCGACACTATATAATGCAACTAACGAAAAAGAGACAACTAAAGTTAATACTTTGGAGAACATTTTTCAACAAACGTGGATTGTCACTCTAGAGTCTACAAAATCTCTTTTTGTCCATTCTGATGTTGTCTCTACTCTCACACAATTTGGTGTTATTTCAAAAACTCCTCTCAGTGCCCGACTCAATGTAGAAGTCATTCCTACAAATCGAACTACATAAATTCAATTAAACATTGAATAATATCCACCAATTGAGTCATTCTATAATCATCAACATATAGTTATTAAAAAGAGCAGGAAAAAAAGAAGAGTTGAGAATGAATATTCCTTTGCAAATGCTGCTTCAAAGGCTACTGCATTAGAACTGGTATGGAAAAGCAAGTCAAATTCTCCTTATGAGGAATTTGAAGAGCTAGCTCAATATGTAAGAGCTTATGCTTCTTCTAGTATAAACAAGGTAGCCCATGTTAAAGAACTTATCAAACAAAAGGATGAAAATATCCATCAACTAGAACAACAAATTATACGATCTCAGACGCAGTTGCAAACAAAGGTTGCCTTAGTCACAAATCAAAATTATGCTGAGGTTAATCAAAGGGATGACAAGATAAAGGAATTAAAACAGATCATTGATCAAGAAAAAGTTGAAGCTTTGGACCTCTACAAATTCAATCACGAGGCAAATGAACTTAATTTACAACTTCAAAGACAACAACAAGTTTTCTGTAGAAAATTAAGTTTGATTCAAACCCAAAGCAGGACTGTGGATTTATTAGTGGATGAGATGGTTAAAATGGAAACTCAGTATATTGATGCCAAATGTAATCTGAGTGATATCCTCAAGTGGAAAAATAACCATAAGGTCATATATCCTAACTTGCTAAAAATTGATGAGATGCAGACATCTATCATTCTAAGCAGTTGGAAAGATAGGATTAGTTTGGCGAGGAAATTAGTTAATGATGCTTAAGAAATCTCAAGCTCGATCTCTCAGTCTATCATCCAGTCACTTCTATAATCCAATCTCATATCAAATTAAGAAGAGGACGTTCTCCATGAGGCAGAGGCATTACACCAGAATTGGCTGAATGATAGAGAATAGTGTAGTAAAAAATAGATCGTTTGGCAAAGGTAGATTTTGAGTTAAATTGACAACTCTTAATTAAACCACATGGTTACTTGAAAGTAACCAAGATTGTTACAGAGTTATGAACTCAATTATTGTCACCTCTATGGTTTCATGTCTTCAATTTTTAAAGAAACATCCAAATTCATGCTCCTCCTGAAGTATCATCTCTTCTAGAAGTTTATTAACAATAGCAGAAGGTTATCAATTCCACATCAACAACAAGTCATTCAAAGTGATTTTTATACTTTTAAGATGTAACTATTAGCTATTTTACGCTAGTTTGTTTTGTTTTAGTTGATAATTTATCAGAGACTTGGTTTCTCCTTTTTGGTTTTGTAAGCAACTATTTATAGGCCTCTTGAGCTCAGATTTGGGGTTCTAAATTTTGGAAAAGAAACACTCTATTGCACTTTTGTACAAAGATCTTTCTTTAATTTAAGCTGAACCATTTGAGATTCGAGGGACCCATAAAAGTAAAGTGGAAGTGGTACTTTTATCCTTTGTTTTGCTTTTAACAAATATATTTGGAGTCAGATTGGTTAATGAAATATAATCACTTTTGATGTATTTCATTTGATGATTAAGAGTATAAGCTATTTAAAATTTCATGTGAACGAATCATAATTAATTCAATTAACCATTTAATTTAATTAATTACCTTTAAATTGTTTTACTGATGATATAATTTGAAAATCTATATTTTCATATTATTTTTCATTATTTTATTCATTGCAGTAAATCAACACCTGGGTTATTGATTTAATAATTAGTTTATATTATATTCAACTTTATATTCCTATTTGCTATTATAAATTGCAATTCCACATCACCTGACAAATTGTACGAGTTAACTAAGATGGGAAGACTTAGTTAGCTCAGTCAATTCGAGTTGAGGGTCAAACTAGAGGCATGTAGAGTTCACTCTAAGTTTTAGGGGGTCCAATTGCAGTTTATTTTTATTTTTAGTTGTTTAACTTAATTATTTGAGTTAAAACCAGTTTAACTAGTTCTAACTGATAGATGAGCTAGTGAGAGGTCCAGTGAGTTAAATATGATTTAATTCACATGATGTGATCAATCTGATAACTGATAATTCACTCTAAATATTTGTTGCATGTCATTTTTAAGGAAAGCCCAGTTGAGATTGGAGTTAAAGGGAAGTAGACTATCATTTTTATAATTAGAAAATTGTATAGGTCATGCATGAGGTCATCAGGATTAATTGGATGTATTGCGCAATCAATTAGTTGGAATTTCCTAATTAATATGGACCCAATTCCCTCAGGAATGCGTGAGCAAGGATGGTCAGACATGGGCAAGGAATTGGTTAAGTATTGGACCAAACCTGCTTAGATCAGAGTGAGACAATCAGAGATAGTGCAGAGTGATTTCAAGCCTAAGAGAAGAATTGTATTGTTTCATATTCTTGACTTAATAAAATATATAGATAGTGTGTTTTTTAGCTAAGGCTTTCCCCAGATAGATATTTGTGTTGTGCGATTGAAATTATTTCTCTTTCTTGTTCATGTGATTGTGCGATCAAAATTGGTTTTTGCAATTTGTAGAATAGATTCAAGTATTTTGTTTTAGCACATTACAAGATAATTTGAATCTATGTGAATTTTTTACATGGTATCAGAGTAGGAATCACAATAGAAGAGAAGAACCAGAGTTTGTTTTTAACAGGTGAATCGAATTTTCAGATTTATTCTTCAGGACTAGCCGCAAATTAGGATGTCTTTTTGTGGATTGAGACTCGAATATGCCCTTGAGGGTATCTCAAATTACATAGCTTGGAAGGACAGGATGGATGCAATGTTGGAGGACAACATACTAAAGGAATTCATAGACAGTGATATTCCTGGGCCCGCAGCAGCAGATGTTGAAAATATTGATGCATGGAAAAAGAATTTAGCAAAGGCGAGAAGGATTATGTTAGGAGGAGTTCGAGATCATATTGTCTCAAACCTCCATGGAAAGGAAACTCCATATGCTATGTGGAAGGCCTTAAAAAATCCGTTTCAAAATATCAACGACGACAGGAAGCTGGTGTTGAAGGACAAACTTAGAAAGATCAAGATGGAGAAGGGTGATATGATACAAAAAAACTTGACTAATTTCACTCAATGTCAAGATGATCTTGGGATTTTTGGTGTGATATTTTTCGAGGATGATTTGGTGATGCTAGCACTTTTAGGCCTTCCCAAGAGATGGCACAACTACCAGGATTCATTAAATGGGAGGGAGAAGCTACCAAAGTGGGAGTGATTGTGGTCCAACTTGGTACAAGAAGAGATTCGATAGAACACCAGAGATGGATCCTCATCAAAGATGGATGATGAGGAGAACTATTCCTTGGCTATAAAGGTGAAGAAATGGAAAGTGAAGGCATCCCATTCCAGATCGGATTCTAGTTTGGTGGGCAAGAAACGAGAAATTTCAATGGTAAAATGTTTTCACTGTCATGAGCTTGGACACTATGCTACAAAGTGTCCGAGGTGAAGCACTTAATTCACAGTTCGAGTTGGATTTCACCCTCATCATATGCATGGTATCATCGGTGATGGGTTTTGTGTGGTGCTTGGATAGTGTAGCTTCATTCCATTTGACCGACAAAAAATAATTCTTCAGCAACATGGAGGAGAAGGATTTCTAGATGCACATCGATATGGGGGATGATGGGAGGTATAAAGCTACTGGAATAGGTACAATTACGTTTCAGAGGGAGTTTAGTACTCCTATCACTTTAAGTGATGTCATGTATGTTCCTGGTTTAAAGAAGAATTTGGTTTATGTTGCTATGTTGGAAGACCATGGCTATGATGTGATATTTAGCAAAGGAAAGGCGTTCCTTTGTCACAAAGCCATGGGATAGGTGAAGAAGATTGGGGTTCAAGTAAAGAGCCTCTACAAATTGGATGTAGGATATTGTCCTATCTTGAGCATGAATGCAAATAAGGTGGAGAGTTGAGGCATCGGTGAGTTATGGCATACAATATTAGGCCATCTACGCCATGACACTTTGAAGATCATGCAACAGGTTTCTGTAGAAATTCCCAAGGGTGCACTTGAGCAGCGAGATACATGCAAAGAGTTTATGATGGGGAAGTACACCAAAGCCATATTTCACGATAAGTAAAGTCAAGCAAAGATGATCCGTTCACTCAAATGTGTGTGGACTGTTCTCGACAGCCTCCACAAAAAAACACAGGTATTATGTGATTTCTGTAGATGTTTTTTCAAGCAAGTGTTGGATTTTCTTCATGCAGAAGAAAGATCAGAAGTTCTCAAAGTTTTGTGAGCTCAAATCACTTGTTGATAAAGATAAAAGGAAGAAGGTGAATCCTCTTAGAAGAAAAAATGGTGGGGAATATGTATCGAACGAATTCAAGAACTTTTTTTCTTCAAAAGGAATTCGATGGGAATTGATAGCACCTCATAACCCACAATATAATGGGGTTACAGAAAGGAAGAAAATAACTATTGTAGAAGCAACATGAGCGATGTTGCATGATCATGGCTTACCATTGCATTTGTGGGTAGAAGCATGCAACACAAAATTATTTGAGCAGAACATAAGTCCTCATCAGATACTTGGGATGAGTACATCAGAGGAAGTTTTTTTAGGTAAGAGACTAGATGTGTCACATTTTAAAATTTTTGGTTCATAAGTTTATTTCCATGTAACCAAATATTCCAGGAAGAAGCTAGAGGCAACAACTAATTTTGGAATATTTGCGGGGTACACAGATACACCTCACAACTATCGGGTCTACTATCTAGCACATAGGATGAAAGTGGGAAGAAGAGATGTGAAATTCGATGAAGAAGGCCATGTGAATTTCCCTTGAGAGGGAGCTTCGGATGCATGCAGTTGAGGAGCTCATGGCTCCAAAAGAAGAACCTCAATATGTGGAGCAGCCATAAGCAGAGGAACAAAGAGTGGAAGCACCCACTCATGCAGAGACATCCCGAGACGGAAGGAAGTGCACCAGAGAGGATTATAGGTTCATGCTTGATCCTAGAGAGAATGTGGGAGCACCCACATCACAACGCAGACAGAGAAGTTCCCCAAAGCAGTACACTGACTACATGGCTCTTATGAGCAAGAGTGTAGAGATAGAGCCATCCTATTTTAAGGAAGAAATGCAACAACCAATTTGGGTTGATGCCATGGTTGAGAAGTATGACTCTATTATAAAAAACAATGCATGGAATTTGTCCCAAGGTCGGAGGGGAAGTCAGTTGTAGGATCCAGGTGGATCTACACGGTGAAGCAGGCAGAAGAAGGGAGTGTGGAGAAACACAAGGACATATTTGTGGCCAGAGGGTTCTCTTAGGTGGAGGGGATTTATTATGATGATACCTTTGCACCATTTGCAAGGTATTCATCAATCAAATCCATCCTTTCACTTTCAGCGTAGATGGGATGATAGATAAATCAGATGGATGTAAATACAACTTTCATCAATGGAGTGATTGAGGAAGAGGTGTACATTGAGCATCTAAAAGGTTTTGAGACCTTCGATAGAGAGTCACATGTGCGCAAACTCAAGAGATTACTGTATGGGCTGAAACAAGCACCTCGTGTTTGGTACACCAGGATCGACAACTACTTCACCAAGTTGGGCTTCACCAAGAGAGAAGCAGATGCGAACCTTTACCATATTGTGGTAGAAGGTAAAATTTTTATCATTGTACTTTATGTCGATGATTTGATATTGACAGATGATGAGAAGCTCATCAAGTCTTGCAAAAAGGATATTGCAAGAGAATTTGAGATGAAGGACATGGGGCTCTTGCACTGTTTCCTAAGATTGGAAATTTTGCAATGAGATGGGGAGCTATTTTTATCTCAAGGAAAGTATGCCCAACGAGATTCAAAGGAAGTTCCACATGGAGGGAAGCAAATCCATGGAGACTCCTCTAGCAGGAAACTGGAGGAAGGAGGATGTTGTTGGTGTCCCGTGTTTTGATAGTTTGGAAAATCAAAAGACAAGGCAACATCAGAACCAATATTTAGAGTCCCAGGATCTAGTCCTCCTATTCTCAGAGAGGGATCTCTCGAATGTTTGTTTGCAAAGGTTTATCTTGTGTGCTTAGAGTATAGATTTTAGACTAGTTATTAAGTGCAGGTGTTTGTTTGTTTGTTTGGTTGGATTGACATAGCATAACATGAAAGGCCTAGGAAAGACATATAGAATGGAGGAACATTTGGTTCATTGGGAAATGGAGTCAAAAAGAGGTCATAACATAATTATAAGGGCTATCGGATATCAGGGGGCAAATCTAACTTGGCCACAGGATCCTTTGGTTTTTGGAATGATATGGACATCAATGATTTGGAAAGAGAAGTTTAATTCTCAACAAAGCGAATTTGAAAACACAATTTGAACAATAAAGAGATTTTTGATAGACAGGGCTAACCATGAATTCTACAAATCACACCTTTAAGCAAACAATGATTTCAAAACAACTTTTAAAACAAAATCTAAGATTAGGGGAACACCCTATTTCCTCAAAGATTTTATTTCAAATGATTTAGAAAACATAAAAGATTCACTGATAATTGCAGTCATAGAAGAGGGAACACCTAACACATCTATGATAACAACTACAAAGACCTTTGAGACAACTATTTAAGTAAGGACAAAGGGCAAGATCAGAACAGACCTCCTTGACTCACTGTAAACATAAAACTACAAAGGGAGACTTCAATAACAGTTTTAAAGTGGCAGCAGACAAGCAGGGAGAACCATAAATCATGTTGAAACCAACTATTCAAACTATTAAGGAAATAAACAAGCATGAAGACTAAAGAGAGAGATTAAAGACTCTAAAATACTTCACCAGAAGAAAACATAAAACAATGAAGGATGAACAGGTCTAAGGTGCTTCCAGGAGTCATTTCTTAGCCTAAAACTTTCAACCTACTGTAGTAAGAAATTATGGAACATAATGAAAACAGGGGAAAAACATAAAACAGTTCAGAATACTTCACCAAAAACCAAGCTCATGGATCCGATGATAGAGCCTTCATAGTAACAAGCATGCAACAACATCATCAGGGCTTCAAGACTTTAAATTATTCTTCAACTTCAACAGACTATATATTATTTCAGAGAGTTCCAATATTACAACTAGTGATCAACCAACCCATCACTCATCTTCTTCAGAAGTATATATAGAAGAATGAGGAGGTGAGATCTGATAAAAGATCTCAAAAATTATTTAATACAGAATTAAATGGCTTCTCGGCCTTTGAGGGGCTCAATAAAGAAGCTTACATAGGTGTCTTCTGCACTAAATGATTTACATAAAGATTAAGCTTGGTGGGAGCTTTTTTTGACCTTTAAGGTTCTGTGTGATGTCGAGGTTACTCTGCTAATATTTTGTCATCAGTTTGCCTGCAGAATTTATCCTCTGGCTATGTTGTGAGGCATATATTTGGTCTTGATCAATAACTTCGGCCTCTGATTGAATACTTTGAGGCACAGGTGGCATTTCGGTAGCTGGGAGGAATCAATTTGTCTCAGATGTGGCGGTGGAGGCTTTCTGTTCATAAAACACTTAAGATTTTCTTTAAACTATGTTTTAATTAGGGATTAGGCTTTTGATAATCATTCTTAGCCATGATCCCCACAAATCTGTCTTCAATCTTCTGTCCTAGTACATTTTTGTCTTCGACACTGATACTCTCTGACTGTGCTTGATTTACTGTGTTTTGCTGGTATGCAGGGCTGCGCAGGGGTGATATGGCATCAATGCCTCATGAAACATTGATGAAACATGAATTTTAAACCCTGCGATTGATTTTCTTTGGTGAATCGAAGGCAGGAGGATCGTCACCCTCTGCCTTTGAATTTTCTTTGGGCATAGCGGAAAATTCACTTAGAACCCTGCACAATACAAAAAATATTAAAAAATCCTGCATGTATAGGTTTATTGCTGCGAGAGGACATGTGGGGAGAGCATGTCCGTTGGATGGCATCATCTAACGGTTGAGATTGATCAAAAAGGGGTAAAAAAGAAAAAGGGAGAAGTTAAATCGGAGCCGTCGATCGCGTAGAGATCGACGGTCAGGAACGGAGGCAAAAAGTCAAAGCGGAGGAGTCAGTTTTTGGAAAAACTGGAGAAATGGGTTAAAACCTGGGTTTTGGACAAAAATGGTCATGAAATCAGGTTTGGGAATCGGGACAAACGTGGGCTGTCAGATGGGATCGGCCCATGTGATCAACGGTGGAGGACGGTGCCACAAGACCTTAAAAACAAAACCCGGACTTCAAATCTTTAATTCAATCATACTGTATAATTATTTCAGGTCATAGAATAGGCTTGTTGACTGTGCGGGGGAATAATGAAAACCCGCCCCAATTTGTAGATGCCGTGTAGATGCTGACTGGGCATTCGAGACCACCGGTTCTTTGGGAGTGCTGTCGTGGCTGTGGGGACCAAGGTGACTGTTTTGGGATACCACGTTGTACCTGCGATATCGCACGGGCATCTTCGGAGAGCGACTATCGTTCGATGAGCGGCCTCAGATCTGACGACGCGCATCAATATCGCGCCGGGTCCACGTCCGATATTTAACGTGCGATGAACGGCGGTTTTCTAAATAGTGCACAAGACACATGTCGGGCGGTGTATGGAATCGCTGCTGATCGAGAAAAAACTGCCCTCCGCTTGAAGGCGGTGCGATGGTACCACCCGGTTTTGGAATGGTGAGTGTTTGGTGGGGACCACCGACTGCGATGGATTGCGTGCCGTCGATCTGCAGATCAGATCGACGGTGGAGATTGATTTGGAATTTTGCACCGGCGAAAACGTTATTTCATAATAAATCCGACAAATTTAAATAAAACTAAGGTTTAGAATTTGGGGGCGAGAGGTTAATTTTCGATATGGTTTGGCGTCCGTCTGCGGGGCCTTTGGGCGCATGGGAGATAATAAGACCGAGGGTTAAAGCAGAGGGCTAATCGGCATCGGGTGACGCGATATGCGCCTGAAGGGTTGGCGCTCGGTTCTAGCACCAAGACGCATGGAGGGGAGGATTACAGACTTAGTCCAAGGGGGCTTAGTTCATAATATGAAAATGTGATTTTTAGGCATTTTTCAATGATTTTCAAAGGATTTGGTGGGTTTCGATAAGGCTAAGAAGGGGTCTTAGACCTTATCAAAAGGGTTTTTATGAAAGGAAAAGGGGAGAAAACATGAAAATGAGGAATTTTCATGGGAAATGGAGAGATAAAATGAGGTCAGTTTTGGAAGAAGGGGGAAAAGGAAAAAGGTGCTTGCAGCAGTTTTTCTTCACAGAATGACAACAGAATCTCTGAGTTGAAAAGGGGAAAAGCAGTGACGATTATCCAAAGGATAGGATATTATCAAAAAGACTTTAAGCACCAACAATTTTAGTAATGGAATTGTTTCTTGAAGGCTACCCAGAATCATTTAGCCACCAGCTGATATAACAGAATTTATAGGTGGCTAACAGTGGCTCCACTTGGGGATGGTGCCTTTTTTGAAGGCATCAAGAATTTTAGACTTGGATTCTCTGGGAGGCTGATCAGTTGCCTCATCCATTGGGTTGCCCTTCCTTTTTTGGGATGATCTTGTTTTGAAAACATATTAGCAGCCAAAAAAACAGTGGATCTTCATCAATACAATCTTTCTACCTACCCTATCCTACCGATCTAACATTTTTTCTTCTTCAGAGTGCACTTGTATTGGAAAACTCTTTCACAAAATTTTATTCTTTTGAAAACAGGGAAACTAATCTATTTCTACTCCTTATTTCTCCACGGGCTCAAATTAAACAGACGAGCCCATATGATTCTCTACCTAATCTATTATCTGTTGGGATTAAACTGTCCAACAGACTTTATTTCTATAATTTCTAAAACATAAATTTAAAAACAGTCAAGTGAAGATTGAGCTGTTTGACTTGCTGTGATCTATGGCATAAAAACAAGTTGCACATAGACATTTATTTTGCATAAAATTTAAACAAAAATGGAAGGTTTGAGATCTGAGATTTAAAACATTTCCTTCCTCTTTTGTTCAGCTCTGTTTTGACTCTTTCTTGAGCTGTCTTTCCTTTGCTAACTGGTTCAGATTTTGAGCTGATTAGAACCAGATTTTTACATCCTTTGACTTAGAACTTGAAACAGATTTGAGTCATTTTCTCCTCGGAACTCAGGTTCAGATTTTGAGCATGTTTGAACCTTTAATTTCTATCCTAAACTATCTACTGATAAGCCAAGATTAAACAGTTTGGCCAATCGAATTCACTATCCTATCAGCAGAAAATTTAAAGCTAATTAGTCAAGATTAGGTTGTTTGACTAACTAGAAGTGTGTTTTTCAGGAGTGGCATTTGGGCTTGCACACTTTCAAAATTTGTTTCTCTTTTTTGGTATGGGGCTATACCTTTCTTGTTTTTACAATCTGCCCTCTTTTCTTTCCTTTCTTTATTTTTGTATTTTTGATTTTTCCAATTTTGAATGAAATGTGTAGACTATGATATTTATAATGAAAAATAAAATACTTTAAAACTTAAGACTCTTGGCAGAATTAATGCTTGAGCATCCTGCCATTGACAGAACCTCCATATAAGTCTTCTCCATTCAATTCCTTCAGGAAAAATGCATTGTGACCCCTCTCAGCATGAATAATATAGGGCCCTTTCCACAAGTTCTCAAACTTGCCATGTTTTCCCTTCTCTTCTCTCCTTGAATCCCACTTAAGAACAACATTTCCAACTTGGAAATTGTTTGCCTTAGTCCTCTTATCAAATATCTTCTTCATATTTTCTTGGACTAACTGTGTTCTTCCATAAACTTCTTCTCTGGACTGCTGCAAATGGATGGTTTGATTGATTCTCCTTTGCATATCATTCTCTTCAACCTGCAATTCTTGAAGGAGCTTCATGACTGGCACTCCCAACGAGGTGGGAAAAACTATTTCCATGCCATAAACTAGCTGATAGGGGGACATGTTTATTGATTTCTTTGTAGTTAACCTATCAGCCCACAAAGCATGAACCAATTTACTGTGACATGATTTCTGATTTTGTTCCAACAAATTTTTAATGATATTGATGAGGCTCTTGTTGGAAGATTCAACTAATTCCTTGGGGATAGTAAGCAGTGGAATGGCCCAAGGTTATGTGGTATTTGTAACAGAAGTCAACCATCTTTTTATATTTAAAAGCAGCATCATTGTCTGTTATGATTTTTCCGAGACAACCAAACCTGGATAGGATATTTGTTTCAAGAAACTTGATAATGAAAGAGTCATTAGTATTTCTGGAGGGTATAGCTTCTATCCACTTGGTAAAGAAGTCAGTGGCCGTGAGGATCCACTTATGTTGAGCTGAAGAGGATCGATGGATTTCCTCAATGAAGTCTAGCCCCCATTGTTGAAAAGTTGCCTCAACTTTGATAGGATGTAAGGGTAAGGGCAGGAGTTTTCTCTTGCCATCAAAGATTTGACACTTATGGAAATACATGACCAACTTCTGAGTGTATGGGAAAAGGGTAGGCCAATAGTAACCTGATCTAAGAATTTTGTTTGCTGTGGCCTTCCAGTAGAGGTGTCCTCCACATTCTCCGTCATGCAACTCATGCATGATTTTCCCTGCATCATCTTCAAGTAAACATTTAAGTAAAATTCCAACAACATTTTTCCAATATAATATCCCATCTAGGATGCAAAAACTCAAAGCCTTTTGTTTCAAAAATCTAGCTTTAGTTTTAGACAAAGAAGGGGGGGCATTTAAATATAAAAGCACATAAATAATGTCAGCATACCAAGGAGAATTCAGAAATGTTTCTTCAATAAAAGGAGCAATAGATTCTTCTATTTCTTCCAACACATCTACCATATTCATGTCTAGTGCTTGGAAGTTAGACTCAGCCATAAGTTTTGCTAATCCTTGCCCTTTAACTAGTTTGGTGGGCCTGATTTCTAAGTCATACTCAAGAATAGTTGCAATCCATTTTCCCCTTTTTCCATCAGGGTCTTGACTTAGGATGTCCTTGACAACAGTATGTGGAACAAAAGCAATTATGTGAGAGTGTAAAATATAGACCCTAAAGTATTTTAAAGCTTTCACTAATGCTAAGGCTTGTTTCTCCATGATATTATATTTGAGAGGAGCATCTCTTAAGGCCCTACTAAAGAAAGATATTGGTTGTTCCTGCCCCAAAACATTCTTTTGAAGTAAAACTGTAGCTATTGTATGTTCGGATGCAAAAGAAAAGATGTAAAAGTCTTTGGTAAAATCATGACTAATCAGGACTGGTGTTTGAGTAAGACCTTGTTTGACCAGTTCGAATGATTGTTTAGATGGTAAAGTCAATTTTAAACCGAAATTTTTCTTAAGCATGTTTGTAATGTTTTTTAATACCTCAGCAAGATTAGGAATAAACCTCCTCAGAAAATTAATCTTTCCGATGAAAGATTGCAATTCTTTGAGGCTCCTTGGATGGCTGATCTACAATATGCCATCTATCCTTGCAGGGTCTATTTTGATTCCCTCTTCTGAAATTATATGGCCAAGAAGTTTACCTTCTTGGAGACCAAAGAGTGTCTTCTTGGGATTCAATGATAAGCCAAATTTCCTACACTTCTCAAAAACTTTTCTCAGGTGAATCAAATGTTCTTCATCAGTTTTTGAGAAAATGGTTATGTCATCAAGGTAAATGATTATAAAATAGCCAATGTCTTCAGAAAAGGCTATGTCCATGGCCCTTTGGAAGGTGGCCCCTGCATTCATTAATCCGAAAGGCATTTTGACATACATAAAGGTGCCCCAAGGTGTGGTAAAAGTAGTTTTGATTTGATCACTTGGGAGCACTAACACCTGGTTGTAACCCGAGAACCCATCTAAGAGGGATATCCTTCTTGACCCAACTACCCTTTGAAGTATATGGTCCATCTTGGGCAAGGGGTAGTTTTCCTTTAAAGAGGCTCTATTTAAATTTCTGAAGTCAATATAGACCCTGATTTCCCCTGTTTTCTTTCTAACAGAAACTAAGTTTGATACCCACTCTGAAAATATAATGGGTACTATGATTCTAGCATCATGGATTTTTTCAATCTCTGCCTTAACTAGAGGTAGTAAGGGAGGATTTATTCTCCTTAGTTTTTGTTTGAAAGGCTTTTGATTTTCCTTGAGGGGAATCTTGTGCTGGATGATGCTGGTATCATATGATTTTAAGTCTTTGTATCCCCAAGCAAAAACATCTTTAAACTCTTTGAACAACTCTATGTATTGCGATTTTATGTGAACTGGGAGAGTACTGGATAGTTTGATCATCTTGGGTTCTGCTAGAATGCCTATGTTATGCTCTTCCACGTTGGTTTCCATAGGCTCCATTCTCGGTTCTTTGGCTACATCGTTAAAATCGAAAAGGTGTTATAAAGGTGTGAGACCTCTTGGCATTTGGTCATTTTTACATTGTAAAACTTCCAAGTATTCTTGGTCTGCGCTGTCAGTTATTTCTGCTTCAAAAGGATTCTCATAATGATTTATATTAGCAGAATATGTCATTTCAACTTTTGGGATTTGTTCAATATACAAACAGTTTTCTTTATGGATGGTTTCTGATATTGGTATGCTGAAATCATTTTCTGATTTCAATAAATCATCTATGTGTTTGTCAGATTCAAAAACTTGCCAGTGATCCTCATTATCAGGCACAACAGGCCTATGTTTTACCTTTACACGGAGTTGTTCATTCATCTCACGTATTTGGTAGTTGCTGGCATTGAAGGCGTTCATTTGCTAGATGATTAAGTGCTCTAGGGATGAAAATGAGTTCATATTTTTCAAAGGTTTTCAATAGATCAAGGGAAGCATTTTGATATTCCCTAAGCCTTGGATTTCTAGCTGTGTATTCACCTTTGATTTATTTTATGATAAGTTCAGAATCCCCTAAGATCGATATCTTCTGGGCTTCTAATTGTTTAAGAAATTGTAAGCCTAGGAGAAGGGCTTCATACTCAGCGATATTGTTAGTGCATGGGAAATCCAATTTGTATGAAAAACTTTGATTCGTATTTTGGATCCAAACACCTGCCCCTGCACTTATTTTGTTACAGGATCCATCAAAGTTTATTGTCCAAAGTACATTTGCCTCATTTTCATTTTCTTGTGGCTGTTGATTGTCAATGTTTCGAATTTGATCGAAGGGAATATTTGATTGTTCTGGTGAACTGATTGGGTGCATGTTTTCCTTATCTGGTTGGGTGATTTCATCTTCATTAAATAATATAAAGGAATCTAAACTTTATTGAATAGAGTAGATTGGAGTGTTGTTTGGTTTGTCTAGGTTACTCACCATGTACTTCATGTGAGATTCCCTGTATAGTCTTCTGTTTTGGTTGAAACAGGGATGGTGGCATAAGACATGTCCATTTGAAGGCTTCCCTGAAGTTTGGCTCCCCAAGATCTTGATAAGAGCATGCCATACTTAGGGGGAATGTCAGCTACAACTATATCCATTACTAGACTCTTAGCAGGGATTTGAGCTAGATTAGCACATAAATATTTGATTAAGCCCAAACATTTGACTCTGCTTGAGTCAAAGGAATACAAATCTTTGTATGGTTTAGTAATCTCTAAGCCTAAGCTCTCCATTACCACCTTGGGCATTAGATTGTGTGAAGCTCCTGAATCTAACATGGCATTGTGTAAAATTTTCTCGTGTATGTTCAAGCTAACATAGAAGGGAGGGACATCCCCTTCTTGGTATTTTCCTTCAACTTCAGGACCAAACAACAACTCAGGTTTATCATCTATCAAGTTCAAGGTGTCAGTATCACTTCCTAAGTTCAAAGCTTTCAAAACTTGGTTTTTGTACACTTCTTGGGTTACTATTTCAGCTAGGGGAATGGCAATTTTTATCTTGGAAATCTCTCCCTCAAGGCTGAAAGGAATAATTGACTTGTTGATATTTACATATGTATTTTCAATTGAATTCTTTTCAACAACTTTGATTTACTGAACCTTTTTTGGACTGGTAATTGGGACAGTTTTATTAGGACCACTAGCTGAAGTGCTAGGGGTGCTCTGTTCAACATTCGGCTGGAAAATTTTGTCTTTGTTTAAGTCTGGTTTCTTGGACAAAAGGTTGGTTTTCTCTGCTGTCTTTTTGGGTTGGTTTTCTGCGTTTTTCTTGACAGCAGTGCTAGTATTCTTATCCTTTGAATTATCTATGCTTCCCTTGCTCCTAAGATCATACTGTTTGTGTACCTCCATGATCGCATTTTCAAAACCCAATATATAGTCATCAGAATCTTCATAGGTGTTTCTATTTTGATCATAAGAAAAGAAACCTTGTTCTTCCTTAGTGAAGAAAACATCGTCCCCACTGTCTGATCCAATCAATTTTACCTGAGATTCTTCCAACCTTTCCAACTCCCTATCTTCCTCATATTGATCTACATAGTTCTGTTGGAAGGGAGGTCTAATCTGTTGGTCGCTTTCCTTTTGCTTGTCTTGATTGTTTTCTCTTTTATAATTCTGATTTCTATTTCTGTTTTGATTGTTTTGAGGTTCTCTTGGTGGCAGTCTCTCATTTAAATTGATCTTTTCAAGCATCCTCTCCATCACCTTCTCTAGGTTGTCAATTTTTGTGTCAGAAGTTGAGGTTGAGGGTAGTAGGTCATCATTATAAGTTACCCTCTTCTCTAATCTCAACCTATTTATTTTCTCGATTATGTTTGCTTCTACACTCAAAGCTCCTTTCTGCATGTCTTCCAAGGTTAAGTAATCTCTCCCTCTTAATTCATAAGTCATTTCAACATCAAGGCCTTCGGGATACCTTACCAAGGCCATGCCTTGGGGAGGTTTCATGTGAGGTGGGAGAGCATTGTAAATGCTATTGAACCTAGTGGAGTAATCATGGACACTCTCCCCTTTATTTCTCTTGAGGCTGCTATACTCTGCTAGTATTTGGAGAGGGTTCCTTTTGAGTTCCCATTTGTTGATAAATGTTTGATGCAAGGCAGGGAGATCATTTATGCTGTTAGGAGGTAAGTTTTTGAACCATTTCTTTACATCTCCTCCTAAACTTTGGGCGAAGATCCTCATCTTCACAGTTTCTTCTTCTATCTCCACGTAATCAAATGCATCTTCCATCCTATCTACATGATGTTGGGCTGTTGTAGACTCTTTTCCAGTGAAGTGAGGGATTTTAGATTGGTAATCATTTGGTAAGGGAAGTAGAGGTTGTGGTAACACTAATGGGGCATACCATGTTGCCATGGCTGGAAATAAGGGTGGATTTACAAGAGTAAAAGTGGGCTGAACAGGAGTGTTTTGAACAGTGGTAGTATGAATTGGAGTGGAAGAAATTCTTGGGCCAAAAAACTGATTTTGAGCAGACTTTTTATGGAAAAGACTAAAGTGATGAAGAAGCTGGGAATCAGGAGGAGTAGAAGGTGAGGCTTCTCTACTAAAGCTCTGTTGCAAATCTGCAAATTTAAGATCCGTCTTGTTTAAATCACCTTGAGATCTAGTTCTAAAGATGTTCTATGTATGATGTAAATCAAAGTGTGAATCCTCTAGGACAACAAGGTTTTCAGGGACGGAAATTGTTCTTAAGAGGCTCCTATTCGCAGCTGATTTTCCAGAGTCAGAAGTATGCCACAGAATTCTCTTAGGATTTTCAACGATTAAAGGAGGATTTGGGTCTGGATGGGATCTAGTGTTGATCCTATGTGAAGCCAGACTGCTCTTCAAAAAATGAGAGAGGTTGAGGTTTTAAGGGCTGTTTTTTGGAATTTTTACCTCTCACAATGTCTTATCTAGTAAGGGAATAGGCTCCTAAAATTATTCAAAGTTGGTTAACACAGTCCTAAAGAGACCTGGGAACCTAGATGAGTAATAGGCCTACTGGGGCTAGTGGAGTCGCCAGGTGGAAACTTTTTAGCTTTTATGAAGGTAAGATATTGGATGGTTCCACCACCATGTTTATTTGTGAAGCCAAACTGAAATGTTTTTTGGTTTTTCTGAGTTATTCTGGTTTTATAGGTTATGAGAGTGTGCTAAATTTGACCTAACACTTAGCTAGGGTGTCAAATCGTACAAATTTCACTCTTATGGCTTGGTAACTGAATCTTTCAAGGTTTGATAAGGCTTTATGAGAATCCTAAGGGTTACTTAGTTTGTCACTGATTCAAAAGGTCCTATCATGATTACCATTGATTGGTAGTGCTTGAGGGAGGTTGCTCATGTTATACTAGATAGTGAGTGTTTCGTTTTGAAGATTTTACTTAATGTCCCACCGTGATCGCCATTATGTTGGTGTCCCGTGTTTTGATAGTTTGGAAAATCAAAAGACAAGGCAACATCAGAACCAATCTTTAGAGTCCCAGGATCTAGTCCTCCTGTTCTCAGAGAGGGATCTCTCGAATGTTTGCTTGCAAAGGTTGATCTTGTGTGCTTAGAGTATAGATTTTAGACTAGTTATTAAGTGCAGGTGTTTGTTTGTTTGTTTGGTTGGATTGACACAACATAACATGAAAGGCCTAGGAAAGACATATAGAATGGAGGAACATCTGGTTCATTGGGCAATGGAGTCAAAAAAAGGTCATAACATACTTATTAGGGCTATGGGATATCAGGGGGCAAATCTAACTTGGCCACAGGATCCTTTGGTTTTTGGAATGAGATGGACATCCATGATTTGGAAAGAGAAGTTTAATTCTCAACAAAGGGAATTTGAAAACACAATTTGAACAATAAAGAGCTTTTTGATAGACAGCGCTAACCATGAATTCTACAAATCACACCTTTAAGCAAACAATGATTTCAAAATAACTTTTAAAATAAAATCTAAGATTCAGGGAATGCCCTATTTCCTCAAAGATTTTATTTCAAATGATTTAGAAAACATAAAATATTCACTGATAATTGCAGTCATATAAGAGGGAACACCTAACACATCTATGATAACAACTACAAAGACCTTTGAGACAACTATTTAAGTAAGGACAAAGGGAAAGATCAGAACAGACCTCCTTGACTCACTGTAAACAGAAAACTACAAAGGGAGACTTCAATAACAGTTTTAAAGTGGCAGCAGACAAGCAGGGAGAACCATAAATCATGCTGAAACCAACTATTCAAACTATTAAGGAAATAAACAAGCATGAAGACTAAAGAGAGAGATTAAAGACTCTAAAATACTTCAGCAGAAGAAAACATAAAACAGTGAAGGATGAACAGGTCTAAGGTGCTTCCAGGAGTCATTTCTTAACCTAAAAATTTCAACCTACTGTAGTAAGAAATTATGGAACATAATGAAAACAGGGGAAAAACACAAAACAATTCAGAATAATTCATCAACAGCCAAGCTCATGGATCCGATGATAGAGCCTTCACAGTAACAAGCATGCAACAACATCATCAGGGCTTTAAGACTTCAAATTCTTCTTCAACTTCAATAGACTATATATTATTTCAGAGAGTTCCAATATTACAACTAGTGATCAACCAACCCCTCACTCATCTTCTTCAGAAGTATATATAGAGGAATGAGGGGGTGAGATCTGATAAAAGATCTCAAAAACTATTTAATAGACTTAAATGGCTTCTTGGCCTTTGAGGGGCTCAATAAAGAAGCTTACATAGGTGTATTCTGCACTAAATGATTTACATAAATATTAAGCTCGGTGGGAGCTTTTGTTGACCTTTAAGGCTCTGTGTGATGTCGAGGTTACTCTGCTGATATTTTGTCATCAGTTTTCCTGCAGAATTTATCCTCTGGCTGTGTTGTGAGGCAGATATTTGGTGTTGATCAATAAATTTGGCCTCTGATTGAACACTTTGAGGCACAGGTGGCATTTCGGTAGCTGGGAGGAATCAATTTGTCTCAGATGTGGCAGTGGAGGTTTTTTGTTGATAAAAAACTTAAGATTTTCTTTAAACTGTGTTTTAATTGGGGATTAGGCTTTTGATAATCATTCTTAGCCATGATCCCCACAAATCTATCTTCAATCTTCTGTCCTGGTACATTTTTGTCTTCGACACTGATACTCTCTGACTGTGCTTGATTTACTGTGTTTTGCTGGTATGCAGGGCTGCGCAGGGGTGATATGGCATCAATGCCTCATGAAACATCGATGAAACGTGAAGTTTAAACCCTGCGATTGATTTTCTTTGGTGAATCGAAGGCATGAGGATCGTCACCCTCTGCCTTTGAATTTTCTTCAGGCATAGCGAAAAAATCACTTGGAACCCTACACAATACAAAAAATATTAAAAAATCCTGCATGTATAGGTTTATTGCTGCAGGAGGACATGTGGGGAGAGCGTGGCCGTTGGATGGCATCATCCAACGATCGATATTGATCAAAAAGGGGTCAGAAAGAAAAAGGGAGAAATTAAATCGGAGCCATCGATCGCGTAGAGATCAACGGTCAGGAACGGAGGCAAAAAGTCAAAGCGGAGGAGTCAGTTTTTGGAAAAACTGGAGAAATGGGTTAAAACCTGGGTTTCGGAAAAAAAATGGTCACGAAATCAGGTTTGGGAATCGGGACAAACGTGGGCCGTCAGATGGGATCGGCCCACGCGATCAACAGTGGAGGACGGTGCCACAAGACCTTAAAAACAAAACCCGGATTTCAAATATTTAATTCAATCATACTGTATAATTATTTCGGGTCATAAAATACGATTGCTGACTATGCGGGGGAATAATGAAGACCTGCCCCAATTTGTAGATGCCGTGTAGATGCTGACTGGGCATTCGGGACCACCGGTTCTTCGGGAGTGCTGTCGTGGCTGTGGGGACCAAGGTGACTATTTTGGGCCGTCGATCAGCAGATCAGATCGACGGCAGAAATGATTTTGATACCGCGCCGTACCTACGGATATCGCACGGGCATCTTCGAAGAGCGACTATCGTTCGATGAGCGGCCTCAGATCAGACGGCACGCATCAATATCGCGCCGTGTCCACATCCGATCTTTAATGTGCGATGAGCAGCGGTTTTCTGAACAGTGGACAAGACATGTGTCGGGCGGTGTATGGAATCGCTGCCGATCGGGAAAAAACCGCCCTTCGCTTGAAGGCGGTGCGATGGATACCGCCCGGTTTTGGAATGGTGAGTGGTTGGCGGGGACCACCGACTGCGATGGATTGCGTGCCGTCGATCTGCAAATCAGATCGATGGTGGAGTTTGATTTGGAATTTTTCACTGGCGGAAACGTTATTTCATAATAAATCCGACAAATTTAAATAAAACTAAGGTTTATACTTTGGGGGCGAGAGGTTAATTTTCGATATGGTTTGGCACCTGTCTGCGGGGCCTTTGGGCGCATGGGAGATAATAAGACCGAGGGTTAAAGTAGAGGGCTAATCGGCATCGTCTGGTGTGATAAGCACCTGAAGGTTTGGCGCTTGGTTCTAGCACCAAGACGCATGGAGGGGAGGATTAAAGACTTAGCCCAAGGGGGCTTAGTTCATAATATGAAAATGCGACTTTTAGGCATTTTTCAATGATTTTCAAAGGAGTTGGTGGGTTTCGATAAGGCTAAGAAGGGGTCTTAGACCTTATCAAAGGGGTTTTGATGAAAGGAAAAGGGGAGAAAACATGAAAATGAGAAATTTTCATGGGAAATGGAGAGATAAAATGAGGTCAGTTTTGGAAGAAGGGGGAAAAGGAAAAAGGTGCTTGCAGCAGTTTTTCTTCACGGAATGACAACAGAATCTCTGAGTTGAAAAGGGGAAAATCAGTGAAGATTATCCAAAGGATGGGATATTATCAAAAAGACTTTAAGCACCAACAATTTTAGTAATGGAATTGTTTCTTGAAGGCTACACAGAATCATTTAGCCACCAGTTGATATAACAGAATTTATAGGTGGCTAACAGATGCTACTTCAGACGAAGTATTAGAAGCTACCATATACATATATCTTGTGAGTTCACTCATTTATTTGGTGAACACATGACCAAACATATGCTATGCAGTTAACCAACTTAGTCAAGCTATGGTTAAGCCTACCGAGCTCTTTTGGAATGCAAGAAAGCATGTGTTGAAATACCTCAAAGGCACTACAGATTTTGGGCTATGGTATAGGTGAACAAAGGGAGTGAATCTTCAAGGCTTCACAAATGCATATTAGGAAGGTAGTCCATCCGAAAATAAGAGCACATTAGGGGGCATCTTCAACATTGGATTGGTAGCAGTTTCCTAGTACAATATGAAATAGACATCAATTTCACTTAGTTCAGTAGAGGCAGAGTACATGGTGGCAAATCAGGCAAATTTTGAGGCCATCTGGATGAGAAAAATACTTGTTGGTTTGTTTGGTTGAAATATGGATCCAACGTGCTTTATTGTGATAACCAGAGTTGCATCAAAATCTTGGTTAATCCAATTTTCCATGACATGTCCAAGCATATTGATATGAGATATCGCCATATGAGAGATTGTGTGCAGAGGCAGATTATGTCATTAGAGTACATTCCCACGAAGGAGAAGTATGCAGACATTTTGATGAAGGCACTATCAAGAGGAAAGTTCAAGTTCCACAGAGGCAGGATCAGGGTAGCATACAATCCCTTTCTTGTTGAGAGGAAGTATTGAAATTGGAAACAATAAGAGGCTTCTAATTTAATTTTCTTTTAATTAAATTGGAAGGACACTGTAATTCCACATCACATGACAACTTGTATGAGTTAAATGAGTTGGGAATACTTATTCAGCTTAGTCAATTCAATTTGAGGGTCAAACTGGAGGCATGTAGAGTTCAATCTAAGTTTTAGGGGGTCTAGTTGCAGTTTATTTTGAGTTGTAATTGTTAAACTTAATTATTTGAGTTAAAATCAGTTTAACTAGTTCTAACTAATAAATGAGCTTTTGAAAGTTCCAGTGAATTAAATATGATTTAATTCACATGTAGTGATCAATCAAATAACTCATAATTCACTCTAAATAGTTGTTTCATGTCAGTTCTAAATAAGGCCAAATTGAGATTGGAGTTAAAGGGAAGTAGACTATCAGTTGTATAATTCGAAAATTGTACAGGTCATGCATGAGGTTATTGGGATGCCTTGGATGTATTTCAAAATCAATTGGTTGGAACGTCATGATTAATAGGGGCTCATTTTCCTAAGGCATGAGCGAGAAAGGCTGATCAGATAGGGGAAAGGAATTGGTTAAGTATTGGACCAAACCTGCTCAGATCAGAGTGAGACAATCATAGATAGTGCAAAGAGCTTTCAAGCCTAAGAGAAGAATTGTATTTTTTCATATTCTTGACTTAGTGAAATATACAGATAATGGGGTTTTTAGCTGAGGCTTTCCCCATATACACCTTTGTTTTGTGTGATTGAAATTCTTTCTCTTTCTTGTTCATGTGGTTGTGCGATCGTAATTGGTTTCCGCAATTTGTAGAATAGATTCAAATATTTTGTTTTAGCATACTACAAAATCAGTTGAATCTGTGGATTTTATACAAATTCATATACATAATCATTATGAATCTATAAAGGTACACTATTTAACTAAAAGTGTTGGTACACTAAAAAAAGTAATACAAAAAACCATGCAGGCAAGCTTGCAATAATTAAAGAAAAGAAAAACATTCGTAGTCACAGCAATAAGTTGTCCAGACCTTCAAGATGCCTCCTAGAAAACACATGCAATGGCATTAAATTTATAAAAACAAATAAAGCATCATTGTAATTAGCATGAAATCCACCATCAAATTATGTAAGCAACACACAATCACATTCACATTAAGCTACTATACTCAGAGCTAGAGCTCCACTTCATCTACAGAGGTCCAAACATTAAACCTTTTGCTCTTACATTACCTCTACAACATAGCTCCAATATTTATTCCCAAAATCCTAACATTCAACCTTTGCTCTGATACCATTCTATAACAAAACCCCATCCACCTATTGTCCATACTAGGGGTAGAAATAGGCGCTACTAACATTAAATCGATCTCTAAAGTCTATTTAAGGAAATATGGTGTGAATTTTTTGTCATTTTTCAAACTACTTGAAACTTAAAATAAACATTTCCATTGCATCAGGCTCATTGAGATCTTTCCAACTATATAACATTTACCTCAATCCAACTTTTGGATCAAAAGATATGGCCATCTAAAGTTTTGACCAATAACCTCTCGCCACATCTTCTTCAGGTTTTGTCACATGGCACTCGCGTGGTTCCCACGTGACATCCCATTTCACAGCCATGTCACTTGTGTTAATGGTATGTTTTATTGTGGTACCATTCTGGCACACCACCTAATCCCGACCTTTATCCATAAACACCATGTAATACCTTCAATAGATCAATGACGTGCATCTATGAGAAGGATCGACGATCCAGATTAAATAAGGGAGCCTTGATCGCTAACATCACTATCTAAATTCCGCTAGACATAACCCATATTCATTAATTTTTGGGAATTTTTCTATTCCCTTGCATGTAAATACTCCGACCCTTTATTGTTGTCCCCTTCTTGAAATCACCAGGGTGACATTAGCATTAGGGTGATGTCATCCCCTCATCATGCTAATGTCTCCTTGAACCTTTTCCTAGGCCTTCCTTGTAGCCCTCCTTTTGAAACTATCGGGGTGATGTCACATCGATGTCATTAGGATGTCATCCTATCCACATGGCCACTTCCAAGTATTCCATGTGTCACATTTTTTTGGCCCACTTGACCCCTCCAAAAGGTCAAAATCGACTTCCATGTGTCATACCACCATGGCGCCATGTATTCTTAGGCCCACATCAATGACCACATGGCATGGGTCCCACCAGGATCTTTCCTTTGCACGTAATTGAATTTTTGTTAAGTGCGGTATTTTTTCTCTTCTCGATGTGAATACCATGGGACATAAATTCTTAGTGGTTTTTTCTTGGGCACAAATGGATTCAATTTTAAAATGTTGAGCATGGGGATTTAGTGTTTTGGTCATGACCTTGTTCGTGTGGACCCTTTCTACCAACACCAATGTTAGTGCATGAATTATAATGCTCCCACAACTACGATGGGATAGGGTGTCGATGGTATAGATTAAAACATAGACCCCCTTGAATAATTAATGACCCTGATATGACGAGGAAAATAACAATCGAGATCAATCCCTTGGTTCCTTAGTCATGGTTCAATCCCTTGGTTTTGTGCCCCAAAATCAAGGATGGACAATCATTCAAACCAAATTGATGGAATGAGCGGGGTGACCCCTGAGGTTTGGAGGGGGGGGGGTACCTCATCAGTGTTCCTCCCCTACGAAACATGACACTAATGAGAATATTATCACAATGGAAGGACCTCCAACACATAGTCAATTTCACACTCACTGTACTTGTTATTTATGAAGGGTTCTATCTAGCCTACACGATTATTTACAGAGGATCACCCTTTAGCACTTAGCGTTATGCCTCTGTGTAACTCCTTCCCAGTAAATAACCATGGTTTATGTCCCCTATGATATTGTATAATGTGTGTGTGTGTGTGTGTAATCATGTAGATATAATGTTATCCATCCTGAGATTATTGAGCAATCGAACCAACCCTTATATAGGTATATACATACATACATATATATATATATATATATCAATATCTCTCATGATCTTAAGGAACATTTGGCCCGACCTATATCCAAATCTAAGTATATATTTATCTACCATGCTAACTCTTCTGAGCTTAATGAGCACTTGGCTCGACTCAGAAGAGTTAGTATGGTAGATATAGATATTCTTATATTTGGGTATAGGTCGGGTCGAATGTTCCTTAAGATCAAGATATATATATATATTCCTAAGATTTTTAATTCCTGACATAGGACTATTATTAGAGTTCATTAAGGTGCAAGAATTCCAAACAACAACAAAGATGTGCCCATCTCTTATACTTAGGAAATTATAATAGTTTTATCTCAAAAATAAACACAAAATTGGAAACATTGTGTTAAGAACACAAGAGCCCAAAACACTCCCTAAAACTATGAAGGAAGGAAAATTTCTCGGCATCAATACATACATTTAATACACATTGAGTATTCACATAATAATAACAAGCACATAGGGATAGATAAGCACTTATCTTATAATGATGGACTTGGAAATTTAGATTGGGACTTCAACTCTCCACTAGAAACCTTATATTAGTCTCCACTATAGTATTTACTGTAGCCAATCACCCTTGATCTAGATTTCAGATATTGATGAAGAGTTATCAAGGGATTTATCACACAATCAACACCACTAGTAGTCTAGAGACCCACCTGTCTTCACCCAACAACCACTTTCTCCTGGGAATTCATGAGATCAACCTCCTATGAATTCTACCTTCCCCAGAGAAATACCAATTTTTCCTCAATATTTTTCTTGCACATTAATCCTTTTGTTGCATTCCCCATGCAATGTTTCTCTCGAGCTCCTCTATAAGTTATCACCCCTCTTCTCTACGTGCCCCATCTAATCTCATATTAATTCATTTTCTCTATGTTTTGGGTTAGGCCTCCCTAAGTTCTCTTCTTTCATCATCGATGAGTTTAGAAACTCTCGATTAGAAAAAGAATTTCCCCTTTACTGCTATTGACTATCACTTTCTCCAAACCTTCCATCATTCCGTTGCAGCCAAGGTGGTTGTGGGCATGTTGTCCTACCAATGTCACCACTCTTTTGATTAATTCCTTGTCCTTTTTCTTGCGGGCTTGCTCAAACAAGGTATGGATCTTGTTCTTTTTGCCTCCCTCCATAATGTGCAATCAACCCACTTATGGCCTCTAGTCAGCTTCCCATAACTAGTTTTAAATAATCAACTTCCTCTAATTTTCCAAGCAATCTCCCTCCCCAAGCTCTGAAATTTGTGTCCCATGTCTCAATTGATTTATATTTTTTTAAAAATATGATTACAATATTTATAATATGGGATTAGCCCAAAGGGGCTATCACATCAAGATAAGAAAAATACAAATAAAATTTTGGGTACCCTGTAACCTCTATAAGTCATTGAGGAAATCGAGTATGTAACATAGTTGTATCAAAGCTAAGGTTCACCACTAAACCTATATGGACTTGAGTATAGGAAGGAATTTAAGTTTTAAATTCTATGCATGCATGTGTAGTTATGTGAAATTATTTTTTTGTATATATTTATACATTGGTGTTACTTGAAGACTGAATTGAGTTTGATGTAACAAGATGAACATGCACGATGCTAACCAGATTCCCTAGAGAAACCCAAAATAATTGAAAAAAATTATGGCAGAGTGATGCAACCATAACTATGAGGTGGAGTCTCTTAACTTATTTCTTTCTAGTTTTAATACTTTAAGAAATTTTCATATGTTGATGAATAATAGCTTGCACATGATAAAGATGCAAGAGATGAAATAGTTCAAAGATGCATGTCCATTGAATAGATATTAAGTAATGATATGCTAGTTGTATGAAGGTATTCTAGGTGCATAAAGTAATGGATGTACATAGACTTGGAGTATTTTATTGTCATCACATGATTCAAATGACCAATAGTGGTTAATGGTGAACAGGTAACTAGGAATAGGTTGACAACATGATTGGGAAGTCAATGACGCTGTTGCAGGTAGTCTTTTGGAATCAAAGCTATGGAAGATAATGTGTTGATAAGATAATGGTACAAGTGGAACCTATGCATGTTTATACGCATATTGTGGTAGTGATGTGAGTGCAATTATTCTTGGGTTACCTTGAGGAAGGCTAGAGCCTTGGAGGGAGGGGTGTATGGAAACGTGTTTGTGTGTGGGGTCTAGAGAGTAGTTAGAGCTCCAAAGGTTGATGAAACTCCTATAAGCCATAGGGCTCTAAAACATTCTTGTTCAACAAAGTTGGAGACCCTAGAAGGATATTGGCACAACCCGAGGGACTGCTATGATCATAGAAGGGGGTTGCACTACCTTGGGTCAAGTGGGTTAATGGGGCTATGTGAGACCGTTGGGTTGAAGTTGTCAAGGTTGGTACCTTGACCTTTTTTTATATTAGTTATGTATCATATTTGGATCTTGGTAAGTAAATGTCTTTGCAGAGTCATGGCCTAGCTTTAGAATGACCCATTGTTGAAAAAAATTGGAGAAACAAAGCCCGTGGCTAAGAGAAAATAATGGGTTTGTTTACAATCAATGGTTTTATCCAAATAAGTGTTCTAAGAATTATTAATTATGACTCTTGAATTTTATGCACACTTAATCATTATTTGAATTCCTTATTAAGTGCATGATATTACTATATGCTTGTGATATTGCATGAAGGAATGATCATGTTTTAATACAATAGTACCATATAATGTGTGTTGAGAAAACCAAGGGGTAACCACCCTATAGCTATTACAAGGAAGAAATTTGGGTTGTGAGGCTACTAAGAATTTGAAAAAAAAAGTATTTCTTTCTTTAATTAAATTTCTATGTTTATTCACGTGATGAAATTTATAATGAGCTTGGAATATTTCCTTGTAGAGTTTCATTAGAGGGAACATGCAGATAAAGGATCAGTCAAGGAGGGCTTGATTGGGTCAATATGAACCAAATGAATAGTGAAGTCACAATTGTGAAAATGGCTTAAGGGAGTTTCCCTTAACTAAAAATTGTGCCTGGATGATATATTTTATTTATGAAAATAATATGAATGCATGAATGGTAAGAAAATAGAAACTGGTACTTGCTATGTTTTGGGTAATACAGTACTGTTACCTAATGAATTCCATGTCACATAGAATGTTCATATGGCAAGTGTGCAAAATTTATCTCATGATGTTAACTACCACATGAAGGAAAGTAACGTGTTTATGTTTATTCTTATGAGACTTGTCATGTGAATGATTGAAAACAAGGGAGGCTGAAAATTAAACTTAAAAATAAATGTGTATGACTAGCATGGAATATGTACTAGTATGGCACAAGCATGAGAAGATGTATATGCACATGTTTGGATGCATATTTAAGGCATTGTTTCAATGTGTAAATTTGATACATGATGCAAATGCCCTTTATGAATTTTCATTGAAACTTGTGTGTAGGTAGATGGAATGATAGAGTTGTGACTAATATGTGAGTTTGAGATCATTTTAGGGGCTATTGATTGTTGCAACATCAAGTATGCTAAGAATATAATTGAACTCCTTGAAAATATATTAAATGTGAATGCATGTGATGGTAGCTAAGTGAGTAGGGAAAGTAGCAAGCATATGTAAATAGGTAAAGGAATTGGGTAAGAATTCCTTTCAGTTGAAATTGATGTTTTTTGTTTTTCAAATTAAGGCATGTATTGTAAGGGTGCCCAAGAAGGGGTATGGTTAAGGAAAAAAATTGTTATCACAAAAATATTTAGTAAATATTAATAATGTGTGTATGCATTGAGCTACCATTTTTGTTGTGAAACCAACTCCAAAAAGAGAAGAAAAGAGATATCAATGCCTTATAAATAAGCCACTTCGAGGGGGAAACCTCCAATACATTACATGAATGAAAAATTCTTGGATGATTCAAATTACAAAACCTCCTTTCTATATATAGGAGTCCATGGGGCCACAATGTAATCCTAGCCGACCTAACAATAATAATTTAAGGCCACAATAATAACAATATGGGGGTTACAAGGGTACAATAATAACAATAAGGGGGTTACACTAACAACAATAAGGGACTATACTAGTAATATAGGGACCTAACATGCCCCTCTCCTTCAAAAAAGTGTTGTCTTCAATGCTTGAGTAGCTCTGGGTGCTTCTGTATAAAATTCTCATCCTCCCATGTAGAATCTTCAGTGGGTAAGTTCTTCCACTTGATGAGATACTCTGAAATTGATCGATTTCGTAGCTGTCGAGTTCTTGTTTCCATGACCGCTTCAGGTTCCAATATGATTTTTCCTTCCTCATCAAGTTCTGGAAATATTGTTTGAACTGGAAGATTTTCACCTATAACCTTCTTTAAGCATGAAACATGGAAAACTGGATGTACTCGCGAAGAAGCAGGAAGCTCCAATTTGTATGCCATATTACCAATATTTTGCAACACCTTGTAAGGACCATAGTACTTTGGTGATAATTTATTATCCTTCTTAGCTTGCTTGAGGGACATTTGCTTGTATGGTTGTAGCCGTAAAAATACCCAATCTCCTACATCAAAACTTCTCTCGCTGCGATGTTGATCTGCCTGTTGTTTCATTCGATTTTGTGCCAAATTCAGGTTATCCTTTAAGAGTTGGAGAACTTCTTGCTGATGCTCGATGTGATCTTCCACTGCTTGAACCTTCGAATTTCCCCTTAAAGATGATGTGATGGATGGTGGATGATATCCATAAAGTGCCATAAATGGGGTCATTTTTGCTGCAGTATGGAAGGAAGTATTATACCACCATTCAGCAAGAGGTAACCACTTGACCCATTGTGTTTGTTTATCAGATACAAAACAACGAAGATATCCTTCCAAACATTTATTTACTATCTCAATTTGACCATTGGATTGAGGATGATAAGATGAGCTATGAGCTAATTGAATACCCAAACAAGAAAATAACTCCGTCCAAAAATTTCCAGTAAAAATGGGATCTCTGTCGCTCACAATAACCCTTGGGTTTCCATGTAGCTTTTGAATTGTGTCCATAAATGTAGTAGCAACTCTACTTGCTTTAAATGGATGAGATAATGCACAAAAGTGTGCATACTTGGTAAGTCTATCAACTACCACCATGATGACACTCTTTCCTTCGGACTTAGGCAAACCTGTGATAAAATCCATTGAAATCTCCTCCCAACATTGACTTGGAATGGATAAAGGTTGTAGAAGACCCGGGGTCTTAATTGTCTCAACTTTATTTTGCTAGCAAAACAAACATTCCACCACAAACTTTTGAATATCAGATTTAAGGCCATCCCAAAAAAAATCTTTCTTGACCCTGTGGTAAGTTTTAAAAATCTTGAGTGTCCTCCTAAAGGAGAAGTGTGCAATTCCAAAAGAATATTTTGTTTTAGTTGGGAATTCTTACAAAGATATAAGCGATCTTTGTACCATAAGGAATCATTTTTACAACTAAATGTATCAGATGTACTAGGATCTTGCTGCAAATTTTGAATGAGTGTCCACACTTCTTCGTCCTTCTTCCATTCATCTCTTGCTTCGGTTATCCAATCTGGTTGGATAATAGAAATGGCACAAAGCAATGCTTCCAACTCTTCATTCTTTCTTGAGAGTGCATCTGCAACAACATTTAGCTTCCCTTTTTGTATGTTATTTCAAAGTCATAACCCAACATCTTTGTGACCCATTTTTGCAGCTCTTCTGAAAATAGTCTTTGTTCCAAAAAGTGTTTAAGACTATCATGATCAGTTTTTACCTTGAAGTGTCTTCCCATTAGGTAAGTTCTCCATTTCTTTAGTGCATGCAGTATTGCTAACATTTCCTTCTCATATATAGGTTTCTATAAATACTTTCCTTTGATTGGACGACTTTCAAAAGAAATGGGTCTTCCTTCTTGCATTAAAACAACACCAATTCCATTTCCTGAGGCATCGCATTCCACAATAAAGGTTTTTGTGAAGTAAGGTGTAGCTAAGACTGGTGCTAGGAACATTGCCTCTTTAAGATGTTCGAAGGCCTTAGTTGCTTCAGGAGTCCATGAAAATGCATCTTTCTTCAATAATATTGTTAGAGGTGCTGCTATTCTCCCATAATTCTTAACAAACTTTCGATAATACCCTGTTAACCCGAGAAATCCTCACAACTGCTTTATGGTTGAGGGGAATTTCCATTCCTCAATGGATTTAATTTTGTTAGGGTCTGTTGTCGACCCTAGAGACAACCTTGAGTTGTGAAAGACCAGTGCCTAGGATATCTTATATAGCAAGGAGCGTGTGATATAACAGGGGGAGTTATCAACAAAAGGCTCTCATGCTATCTCCTGTAAACAGGGAGGTTAACTTGAATGGGAAAAAAACCTTCAGAAAAGGGACGCAGGGAAAGCAATAATGCAGAGGCAAGATGCAGAATTCTAATACAAATTCTTCAGACAATTCAGAGGTAGCTACCGTCCCCAAAGATTGTAACCATTGTACTCCTAGTACAACATCAACACCTCCCATCGGAATGGAAAGCATTGGAATATTAAATACATATTCCCCCATGGTTAGCTTGATATTATGGCATTTTCCAGAGAAATTTATAGTTCCTCCATTTGCAATCATCACTTGACATTCTGGTGCTGGGTATAGGAAACAATTCAATTCCTTGGCTACCTTACAATGAATAAAATTATGGGTACTACCTGAATCAATCAACACTATTACCTTTTCCTTCTTGATATGTCCTTCTATCTTGAGAGTTTGAGGAGTGGTAATTCCTGCCAATGCATTACACGATATGGTCAGACTCATTTCTTCCTCTTCTAGGGTTGGTTCCCGGTGTATATCCTCTTCTTGTTCATTTTCTTCTTCCTCTTCACAATCTATGTAAAATAATTTCTTCTCAACACACTTATGACCTTTAGTGTATTTTCTATCACAACCGTAGCAAAGCCCTTTTGCTCTTTTTTCTTCCAATTGTTGTGGTGTCAACCTTGTAGGTTGTGGAAATCTAGGAGTAGCAACACTTCCCTCTTTATAGAAGTGAGTGGTAGGCTTCCTTGTCACCATAATTTTACATTCAATTTTTCTTGCCAACCTGAATGCCTTCTCCAATGAATTAGGTTCCAAAACGTGAACTTCATGTTGGATGTTATCCTTTAAAGTACCTATGAAGAGATCAATCCTGTGTTCCTCTGGAATATCAGTTACCCTTATATTCAATTTTTGGAAGTCCTCAATGTGCTGCCCCACTAAACCCCTTTGTTTGAGATTTATCAATTGGCTAAAGAAGGTGTTGCTCTTTGTATCCTCATAATGTGCTATCATTTCCTCCGTAAAAATTGACCAAGTGACAATTTTTTTACGGGAGCAAAGCCATCGATACCATACAAATGTATTTTCGATACCATACAAATGATACCAAGTGACAATGTATTTTGTATTTTGTAACTTTTGTGTGTTTTGAACATTATGGAGATCAAAATATTGCTCCATATGTAGTATCCATGTTACAGGATCCTTTCCATCAAACTTCCTCCTATCCATTTTTGGAATATGGTGGTTCTTCCTGCCAACATTAGATTTTATGAAATCACGATTAAAATTTATTTTGTTCTCATCATGAGTTTCCTCTACTATCTTTTCACTATTAGGAAACATTTATTGTATCCTCTACTATCCATGCCATTCTTCAAACCATCCATCTTATATTCCACACCTTTCTTCAAACCATCCATCTTAGTTTCCACGCCTTTCTTCAAAACTTCCATCCATTTTTTGTTGCTCTTGGTGAGAGCGAAATTTGTTGCACTTGCTCTTGTAATTTTGATATGTCATGTTGCCATTCTTCGTCTTCATGAGTAATAGTAGAGCTTTCTAAAGGTTTAATGGGTGTTGAATTCTTTTTAGGGGCCATTTTAGAATCCAATACTGATATCTATTCTACAATATGCCCTTGGAATCAATTCAACTTGATTCTTCAAACAAGACTTATCCAATTCGCAAAAAAATACACACCTTTTACTTTCTTTTGAAGAGCTCGATATTGAAATTGAATTATCTCTATAATTGTGGATCCTCAATATCTAAAATTCAGCCCTTTAGTAGCCTTCTGAAGCTTCTTTCAAATGCCATAGGTCTGATCTGAATTGGATTCTTCAAGGAAAAGTTATGTCCAATCTTCCACAATGACCCAATTTTGGACTGGTTCAGTAGAGCGAACTTGTACAACTTGCCACATGTCACTGTTTCCTCCTTTGACTCTAAAATTGATAGACTGAAAACTACAGTCCATGCACTTGTGGCCACTTGTTACATCATTCCAATCTGATGCTCAGAGAGAGAGCTATGAATATTTTCCCACGATCACCTCTTTGAGATGAAATTCAGAAGCCTAAAAAATCCCCAACTTCCACAGATCATATCTCCGAAAATATTGAACCAATATCTGAAATTTTGCGACGATGTTACTCAGGATTGTTCCTTCGTACTCTAAAAATTTTAGCTTCTGAACCTACGTAAAAAAATATTATTATGAAAATACCACAATGACCTGTTTAGGTTAAATTTAGGAGCCTGCAAAATGACCTAACTTGCACAGATCATAACTCTGAAAATATTGCGAACCAAGCTCTGAAATTTTGCGATGATGTTCCTCGGGATTTTGGCTTCGCACTCTAAAAATTTCAGATTCTAAACTGTCGTAGAAAAAATGTTATATCTAAAATTCCATGATGACCTGTTTGGAGCAGCGAAACCCTAGAATCTCAAAGCTCTGATACCAAATGTTGTGAAATCAGCTCCAAAAAGAGAAGAAAAGAGATATCAACACCTTAGAAATAAGCCACTTCGAGGGGGAAACCTCCAATACATTACATGAATGAAAAATTCTTGGATGATTCAAATTACAAAACCTCCTTTCTATATATAGGAGTCATGGGGCCACAATGTAATCCTAGTGGGGCCACAATGTAATCCTAGCCGACCTAACAATAATAATTTAAAGGGACAATAATAACAATATGGGGGTTACAAGGGTACAATAATAACAATAAGGGGGTTACACTAACAACAATAAGGGACTATACTAGTAATATAGGGACCTAACAATGTTGAAAAAAGATTAAATGAATGAATAATATGCTCATGAGATAAAATATGTTTGGTAATGCATTGAGAGAATGTACAAAAATGTGGGATGCATGAAGCAAATTTAGGGGCCACAATTGTGTTCATGATTCCATGAGTATTGGCCCAACATTTTCTAATCTTAAGACAAGTGATTCTATCATTTAATGTTGAGTTTGTTGGTAAGAAAAATGTAATTGAAAGATTGTTTTTTCCTAGCTAGTGTCAAAATTGTATGGAATTGGTGATATATGAAAGCAAGTTTTTCATTAATACCTAGTGGGTTATGACAAAGGCAAGAGGCCTTCAATGTGAAAATATTGTTAATTGTTTTATACATCCATGAGTTACTATGGCATGATTTGGTCATGATACTCATATTATGAATCATTATGGTACACATGCTTAGTGAATTGAGTGCAAACATGCTTGTATGAGAAAACCGATTACATGATTGAATGTCATGAAAATAAATATCTTCTAATAATTTTGAGGAATTGTTGAGTAGTGGAATGAGTGGTTTGAATCCCTCATCTTGAAAAGCAAAGTGGAAGCTAACTATTCATTAATTTAGAGATATGTATCTTTCAATTTTTACCTTTTGGTTGTTGGAATAAGTGTTTGAATGCATTATGGAATGCTTGGAGTGGCTCTGATGTAAATAAATAGTGCAATGATAGATTCATTTCAATTTATTTTTAAATCAATATAAATGATTGAATTATTATGTGTATAATTATTCTGAGATCACTTTAGGGGATGTTATAAATCTTGTAATGAAAATATTTTATGTATGGGCACTTAGTACCACTGTTTGGATAATTTAAAATACACATTGCAATTAAAATTTCCTGGTTATGATAGTGAAGGTTGAGTAATACTATATGTAAGAGCCAAACATCATGAGAAGAATCTCATATTTATGAAATTTGATTTCTATATGAAGAAAGTTTGGAAAATAAAATAAAAAGGAAGAATATTTGATTTAAATCATTATGATTAATCTCATGGAAATTTCATGCTTATGATGCAGATGTGATGATGATCTATATAGGAAGGATAGATGATGGTTGTGAAGCTGAAAATACTAGGGATAAGGCCATTGTGGTGATGACTAGAACCCTATGACATATATTGATAACCATGAGTTATGTTATGAAAAATGTATTGTGCTTTAGAGCAAGCTAGTGGGATGCCTTAGCTATAGGACTCCAAAATTCTAGAGACTCTTCCTATGCGAGGAAACCTTGCCAGGGAATGTATAAACCAAGGGAATGGGGAGGCAGAGAAGGGGATGCTTGAATTTGGAAGGTGTGTGACTACAAGGAAGGGGATACTTGAATGAATTGATTTTCAAATATTCATGAACATACTCATTGGGATCATGAATGCATTAGGTGTGTCGAAGAAAATAATGAGTTGAACTTGTTTCTCGTGGAATCCTTGTGGGGCAACGGACAACCATGCAAGAATGTGCTTGAATTCTAGGATTTATAGAGGTAACTAGACCATGGAAAATAAATTACATTGATCGAAGTGACGACTAAGTACGTGGAAAATGTTGTTGATATGAGAGTTTCATATCTCTTCTTCTACATAGAATGGTTCTACAGATAGTAGAACACCGAGGATGATGTTACTTACAGGGGGAGGGGATTGTGACACCCATTTCATTATCCCAAATGTTTTAATGTAATTAAGAACATATAATGTTGGGGTGTCAACATTGACGTTATGATGTCAAACTCTATTATATCATGTAATGTTTATTTTTTATTAATAAAAATGCTAGATTTGAAGAAGGGGGACAACCAACACATTATGATGTCTTGGGGTGGGGGGGGGGGGACTTGAATTGAGAGGAAAATACATACCTTGAATTAATAATTACCTTAATGTGATGGTTGCGAAGATGAAGGGTCAAGGTGTGTTTATAAAAATGCAAAAGAAAAGCCATTGAGCAACTTTCTCTTTTTTGCTTTTTTTATTTTTTCTGAGCATTACCCCATTATTCTTCTTATACACTCATTTTTTCCCTCTCTCACTTATTAAAATTGATAATTGGTGACAACGTGTGTAACAAGAAATGAAAGTGTTGCAACACTTTCTCTTTGGACTAGATGGCTAAGAGGACTAGGAATGATCCTGGTTGTGTGTGGAACATAGAGCACTAAAGTGGGGAGTAACGAGGGATTATAAATATTAGCAAGGACTCCCTTGTGTTGTGAAACCTACATGGTATTTTGTGAACGTGATCCTGGTCAAAGATGGAAAGGCTGATAATTGAGATTTCTTGTTTGTGTGTATGTGTGAAGGAGAATGGCCTTCACTTTTGGTGTTAAATTTTGGTCTGAATATGAGTGTGTGAAATACCACTTAGTTAAGTTCTCCACAAGGCATTAAAATTTGGCAGAAGGGTGACCAAATGTGAGAAAAATTACATCACAAATGAGACTATGGTGGGGTGGAACATGGTTCACACTACTTTAGTTTTCAGTATTTTTTTGGCTACGATAGATAAATATTTATTTTGGTGTTGATGATATTTATGGCATATACACTTTAGTGACAAAAATGATTATTTAATTGTTGTTTTCAACAAGTTTATATGTACGTGCATTTACCCTTCAAAAAAATTATCATAGATGTAGTTGTTATACTATTTGGATATAGCTTTTTATATGTATTAAATTTTGTACAACATTGGTTGAGGAAGAAAAATTTCCTAAATTCTTTTTTAAACAGTTCATGTCGGAATTTATGTCATAAATTTTCTTCTGGGAGGTTCTAGAATCTTAAACTTGGACCATAGTAAGGGAAAATCTTGTTGATCCTCTAGTCCAATTTTTAGATCTTGGGTTGCATGATTTTAAGAAATGTGATCAGAGGAATTTGGGCTTCCTAAATCCATCTTTAAACAAGTTGTGTTGGAATTTCTGCTATAAATATTCTTCTAGGAGGTTCCAAAAGTTGAAACTTAGACCATAGTGAGGGGAAATTATGATGATCATAGGGTCCAAATTTTAGGATATATGATCAAAGGAAGTTGATCCTGGATGCTCCTAAAATCATGCATCAAACAAGTCATGTTGGGATTTATGCTATAAGTTTTCTTTTGGGAGGTTCCATAAGCTCAAACTTGGACCATAGCGAGGGAAAATATTGTTAATCATATAGTACAACATTTAGATATTGGGTTGCAATATTTTAAGAGATATGATCAAATGAAATAGAAATTCCTATATGCTTCTAAAATCATGGATCAAACATGTCATGCTCGAATTTCTGCTATAACTTTTCATTTGGGAGGATTGAGAGGCTGAAACTTGGACCATAGTGAGGGAAACTCCCACTAATAATCTAGTGCAGTTTTTAGAACTTGGAATGCTATAGTTTAGGAGATATTCCTTGAGGAAGTTGATATATTAGTTTTCATGCAAAGTGTTTTAAGATAACACCTAAATGGTTTAATGATTCATTGCATGTAAAGTGTTTGATAAAATTCCCCAATGAAAATGTTGTTGTGTGGATTGGGATAGTAATGTTTTGTGTTAGAATTTGTGTATGATAGTATTGTTGTCGCTGATCTATTTCTATTTTCATGCAAATAATTTGAAGAAATGTGTTAAATGTGTTTTATTACAATTTTCATAAAAACTATTTGATAAAATACCTTAAAAACAAAAGTCAAAAGTTGCAGGATTGAGTGGTATATTTTAGTTAGTATGCACTAGTACAATATGAGAGATTAGTGACTACGTGACTACAAAAGTTAGTCACGACAATTATTTCAAGTGAATTACTACTAAATTTAAGTAATTTTAAGTGACACAACTAAAAACAACTAACTTAAATGACTAATTTAGTCTAGGGATAAAATATACGACTAGATAATAAGTGACCCAACTAAAAATGACTAACTTAAATGACTAATTTAGTCCGGGACTAAAATATATAACTAGATAATAAGTAACAAAATAAAAAATGATTAACGTAAATAAATAGAGCAGGATTCATATTAGAGCAATAATTTCAAAGTTTTTTCTCTGGAGAATAAAATTTGCAGTTCAGTGTAGCAGGATCTCTTTAGAGATGAGAAGATGACCTTCAATGGGTTGAGGCTAGAGTATTCCGTGGAAGGCATCTCAAATTTCATCGCATGGAAGGATCACATGGAGGCAGTATTGAATGACAATGGATTGCTAGGATACATCAAGAAAAATGTTGCAAAACCACAAGCATCTGATGCCTAAAACCTTTCTTAGTGGAAGAAAGATGTAGCCAAGGTGAGGAGAATAATATTGGAGGGAGTACAAGATCACATTGTATAAAATATCTATGGAAAATAAACTCCATTCATAATGTTGAAAGCAATAACAAAATTGTTCAAGAATAGTAGATACCACATGAAGCTGACTCTCCACGGTAAAATTTGAAATATCAAGATGCAAAAGAATGACACATTTCCACAGTATCTGAGTAGGTTCACACAAATTCACGATGAAATTGGTGGGGTTGGTGTTAATGTTTTATAATATGACTTAGTAATCCTATCCTTTCTAGGCCTTCCTGAGAGTGGACATAACTACCAAGATTCGGTGAACGAGAGGGAGAAACTACTGAATTGGGAACGCTTATGGTACAATTTGGTACAGGAGGAAATAAGGCGAAATACTAAATACGGGACTTCATCCAAGGGCAAGGATGAAGAAAAATTTTCATTGGTTAGAAAGAGAAATAAGGGAAAAGGGAAGAAACCTCAATCCAAACCAGAGTCCAGCTGATTAGGAGTTCATAAATTTTGCTCAAAATTGAAATTTATAGGATTGGGTTGGAACCAGGATGGTTGTGTAGATATTGTCTTCTTGATTCCGACGCCATGAACAATTCTAAAAACCAATTTCGTATGAGGGAGATATCACGTTCTGATCGAATTCACAAACAGTTAAATTTTGCGATAGGGTTGACTGGGATGCCTAGTCAACATGGAGGATGCACAGTTAGTAAAAAGGAAAATTTCAAAGAATATTTATTTTCTCTGGGCCAACAAGTGGATGAAAAGTGGCGATATATGATTGGTTTAAGGGTTTTTTTTTTTTAAGAGACAATGGGAGGGTGACACGTGGCCAGCCCTGAGGCCACCACGTGTCCCCGGGAAGGTGTATTAAAATTTTATGGAGGTCCGTAGTGCTCGACCCTACAACCTCCGGTAGAAAAACCACCCGCCACACCACTCACATTGTGCATTAGATCTTAACCTTCATATGTCAAAGGTTATATTTAAGTTTCAATAGTAATGCATTTGGGGGTTGAGACCGCCACCGACGGTCTCGTGGAGCATTCACATGGTAAGCGTTATAACAAATGTAACGTCCAATTTTTTTTTAACCCACACATTTATCACAACCATTAAGCCTTGTCACATGGCAGAGTTCTATGCTACGGTTTCTCCAACAGTTACGTTAACGCGGATTAAACTCTAGTTCAAACAATTACCATGGTTCAAGCCTGGAATTCCGCTCTGGCATTAAATATCACTGCGGGTTTTGGGGGTTGGCATGTGGTCATACCATACCCATAACATTAAACATAACAGTTAGTGCTGACAAAAATATAGAGCGCGCCTTAAAATTTAGTGGATTGCACTAAAGTAACTCCAGTTAAGTGGAGTTCTCCGCAATTAGTGGAGCTTTTCTAGGTGATACTGGGCAAACGATTTGGAGGCTCAATTTTTCCCATTCAGGTTGAAAGAAGAGTCATTCTAGAATAATTGGAGCATTCTAGAGCCATTGGTGCAGAGAAAAAAACCATTAGAGGCTTGTAACTACATGTATTTGTAAAATTTTGACCATAATGAAAGATGGACATGGCATTGGGAGCTAGACCAGCAGATGTAGCCCAGGAGGGGTGAAATGCTTCATCATGCGTGCTATGTAAATGTTATGTGGTGTTTTAATTCTTTGCTATACACTGCTGTTCAGTGTTATTTTCTCTTATTTCATGCTTCTAATTCACTAAAATCATCTATATTTCATGGTTAAAATTCTAAATCCTTAAGCAAACTTTGGAGAGAAGTATGCACATGTTTTATAACTGAAAAGACACTTAGCACAATAAAACTAATACAGTCCTTTCATATCAGATTGGTATCAGATCTAGAGTTTATTCTTTGTTGTTGTTTTGTGCAAAAGATTTGTTTAACTGTTTCCAAGTTTTATATGCTTACAAGGCTCAAGCTCAAAAGAAGAGAAGGAAAATTGGTGGGAGAAGAAGGGTCTCAAAAAGAGCCAAAGCAAAGGAGAGAAATATTGCCAAAATCTCCACCACCTAGTTCACCTGCTAAGGAATTAGAAGTGCCATTAAGCATGCCTCAAGAGGAAGGAGAAATCCATAAAGAGATGGATCCCAAAGAGGAAGAAAGAGTGTTCAGGAAAGCATTCCTTGACATCACTGAGATGGTTAGAATCCTTTATCAAGAAAGAATGAGAAACTAGAAGGAGAAGGATCCAAACTTCGCAAGGAAGGACAAGGATCTTCAGGAGGTCACAATGATGAAGATATGTCAAAGGAGGGCAATGGAGGAAATGGAGGCAGTGGAAAGTCACCATCCTCACCCTCATCATCATCATCCTCTACTTCATCTTCAATACATCAGCCACACAAGTCAAAGAACATTGGTAAAAGTCCTTTTTAAAAAATGGATGTTAAGTTTGAATTTCCAATGTTTAATGGTGAAGTCAATGCATAAAATCTTGACAATTGGATTAGGAAATTAGAGGTATATTTGAGAATCTAGAACCTTCAAGATGATGATACCAAAATCCAATTAGCTTCATTGAGGGTGGAAGGTGAAACACTTGTTTGGTGGGAGCCAAGACAAAGGAGGAGATCAAGAAACATGGTATGATTATTCTATCATGGAATGATTTCATTACTACAATAAAATAATGGTTTTATCCATTAGCTCATATGTAGAAATCCATAATGAACTCGCAAAACTTTAGGCAATTGAAGGGATAGAATGTGCAAGAATACACCCAAGAATTTAGGAGAAGAACTCTCTTATTAGGGGTAGATTTTTAGAGCCAAGATACTTTGCTCAATTACATAGGAGTCTTAAATAACTACCTAAAACATAATATTCTCATGTTTAACCCCACAAGTCTAGAAGAAGCATGTGTTCAAGCCACACATCTAGAAGCTAGAGGGAAAAACATTTCTGAAGAGGGTAGGAAAAAACCTTTTAAGGGTAAAAACAAAGAGAAGACCTAAAAAGGTAAAAGCAAAAATAATGCATCTTTTAAGTAAGAGGAAGAAAAATTGGTTTGTAAAAATTGTTCAAAAGAAGGCCATGATGAAAATCATTGTTGGAAATTACATCCTGAAAAGAGGTCCAAGAGATACAACAACAAAGGGAAACATAAAACTGCAGCTACAACTCAACATGATTTAGGAGAGGATTCAGGCAATGAATCTAAAATTACAACCACGGGATTGAAAAACATGAAGGGGAAATAAATTGAAACTAAACCCAGTACTAGTACATCAAACTGTCACATACATGCTCTAAATGAAGAAGGAAGAATTGAACTATTTCATGTGAGGGTCATATCCAAACATACTAAGATTGACACATTGTTTGACAGTGGGTCACAAGCAAACTTAATCTCTGAAGACTTGGTCAAAAAAATTAATCTTGAGACCATACCACATATAAAACCATATCCACTTGGTTGGATTTGTAAGGATGCAAATTTATAGGTTTCAAGGAAGTGTATATTGCGGTTTGCAATAACTGCACATTTTGTTGACACAGTTAAATTAGATGTGGTTCCGCTTGACATAACATGTATTGTTTTGGGAAGTCATTAGTTATATGACAGGAAAACGATCTTCCATTTCCATGAGAACAAATCCATTTATTCAAATTTGTCAAGGAGTACATTGTTAGAGCACATCGCAAGAAGACAAACATTGCTATGGTAAATGCTGGACAGGTAAAGAAGATGGTAAATTCAAGTAAGAATTTTGTTCTTCTAATGATTAAGCCTAAAGCTGATGTTAATCATGAATCATTTGAGGGATGTGATCCTAAGTTGAAATCAGATTTATATGATGTAGTTGATGCACATCATGAGATGTTTCAGGAGCCAACAGGATTGCCTCCAAAAAGGGAGATTCAACACGAGATTCAGTTGCAGCAAGAATTATCTCTTCCAAACATCGACATGTATCGCATGTCGATAATGGAGAACGCTGAAATAAAGAGGCAAATCATGGAGATGATGGACAATGGAATCATAAGTCCAAGCACTTCACCATGCGGTTCACCCATAGTCTTGATTCCAAAGAAATATGGGACTTGGCGCATGTGTGTAGACTTCAGAGCTTTGAACAAGATTATGGTAAAGAATCGTTACCCACTCCCAAGGATAGATGATTTGCTTGATCAACTGAAAGAAGAAAATTTTTTCACTAAGTTATATTTACGTAGTGGATATCATCAAGTAAGAATTGCAGAAAGTGACATATGGAAAACTACATTCAAAACCAAACAAGGACTCTTTGAGTGGTTAGTTATGCCATTTGGTTTGGGTAATGAACCGACAACTTCCATGTGTGTTATGGTTAGTGTTTTGCGTCCATTTCTTGATGACTTTGTGATTGTGCACTTAGATGACATATTGATTTTCAGCAAAACAAGAGAAGAACATGTCTTGCATGTGAATAGAGTGCTTGATGTCTTGGAGAAAGAGAAATTGTTTCTTAAGATGTCAAAGTGTGAGTTTGGAAATACTTATTTGGTTTATTTGGGACACATTGTAGGAGGAGGAGAGTTGAGAATTGATCCTTTTGAAGTGGAAGCCATTTTTAATTGGCCCACACCCAGAATAGTAACCGAGGTAAGAAGTTTCTTAGGTGTAGCTAAGTATTGGAGAATGTTTATTGCTAACTTTTCTGCCATCGTAGCTCCTACGCATGCAGTGACAAGTGTGAAGAAAGGCTTCCAATGGGGAGGCAAACAACACAAATATTTCGAAGCTTTAAAAGACAAGATCATTTCAGCTCCAGTCCTTGCATTACTAAATTTGAGACAGCCATTCGAGATACAAACTGATGCTAGTGATTATGCCATAGGCGCAGTTCTTTTGCATCATGGTAAGCTTATTGATTTTCATTCTGAAACATTCAATGATGTTGTAACTAATTATCCTACATATGAAAAAGAATTGTATGTGTTGGTACAAAGCGTCAAGAAGTGGAAACACTACTTGATGGGTAAAGAGACGATTGTGCAAACCAATCACCAATGATTACAGTATTTGCAGTCGCAAACAAAATTGCAGCAATCAAGACATTTCAGGTGGATGGGATTTATTCAATAGTTTCACTTGGTTATAAGGTACAAGAAAGGTATTTTCAATAATGTTGCTGATATGCTTTCAAGACTGATTATTAGTGCATCTACTTTACTAAAAAATGATTCTATTGTACATGATAGTTACATAGAACGATATGCACATGATGTTGATTTTCAAGATGTGTATGCTAGTTTGAGTGAAGGGAATCAAGTTGAAGAAAATGATTACCACATGCGTAAAAATTTTCTATTTCGTTTGGGAAAGCTGTGTATACCACAAGGAGAGAGGCTAAGTGTCATGAGAGAAGCTCATTCATCTCTTATTGCTGGACACTTTGGGGTAAGAAAAACAGTGGTGCATCTAGAGAGGTATTGCTATTGGCCTCACATGGTATATAGTGTGTTGTGTTTTATAAGAGGTTGTTCTATGTGTGAAACAAGAAAGCCTAGTAATAGGAAACTTGGGTTGTACACGCCACTACCGGTACCATCAAGGCCATGGGAGAGTGTATCCATGGAATTTGTTGGAGGTCTACATATGTCAAGAAAAAAACATGACTATCTTTATGTAGTTGTGGATAGATTCAGTAAAATATGTATACTTATGCCATGTAAGAAAACCATTAATTCTGAACAAACTGCTGAAATTTATTTTCAACATGTATGGGTTCATTATGGATTGCCAACTTCTATTGTTAGTGACAGGGATTCTAGGTTCATTGGGAATTTTTGGTCCAATCTACTTTTCATCCGAAAAATGATGGACAAACCGAGGTGGTGAACATAACCATTGTGCATCTATTGAGAGGATATTGCAGCAAACATCCTAAGTTGTGGGATGAGAAACTGCATCACATTCAACACACTTACAACCGCGCAAAGCCCTCTTCTACAAATACATCACCTGTTGAAGTATGCTTTGGGTATTTTCTAAAATCACCATTAGACTTCATCTTTGAGAAGGATGTTGCAATAGATGGCCATAGTGATATTGACAAGGCTCGAAATTTTATTAAGATAATTCAGATTATACATTAACAAGTTTAAGAACAACTTTAGAAAAGTGAAATAAGATATAAGGAGAGGCACGAAAAACATAGAGTTGATCACAAGTTTCAAGAGGGAGATGACATATGGTTTCACATTAGAAAAGAAAGGATGCAAGGGGAAGGTAAAAATCTCAAACCCATTCACTATGGTCCATTCAAGATCATAAAGCAAGTTGGTAATAATGCATTTCAACTTGACTTTCCTTCATATATGCAAATGTATTCAGTTGTTAATGTTGAAAAATTATGTTTCTATGAGCCACTTTTGATCGATGATCAAGGAAGTGATGTTAAACTGCCTTCTATTGAATATTTCTTGCCAGAATTTCTGGATGAGCTCAAGGAAGATACAATTCTTTAAAGGAGGACAAGAGCATCCAAGAGGGGAAGTGTTGACTACCTTCGAGTTGGGCTCAAAGGCACTAAAACAAGCAAGGAAAGTGGATGGAGGTTGGAAATGTGAGGGAGAAGTACCCTCATCTACTAAACCGATAATCAAGTCTTTTGGGGTCCAAAAGCTTCCCAATGGGGAGGAGTGATCAGGAGTTCATAAATTTTTCTCAAAATTGAAAGTTACAGGATTGGGTTGAAACTAGGATGGTTTCATATATCTTTTCTTCCTGATTCCAACGCTGTGAACGGTTCGAAAAACCGATGTTGTATGAGGGAGATATCACATTCTGATTGAATTCCCAAATAATTGAATTTTGTGACAGGGTTGACTGGGATGCCCAGTCAGCATGGAGGATGCACAATCAGCAAAAAAGAATATTTTGAAGAATATTCCTTTTCTCCAATCCAACCAGTGGATGACAAGTGACGCTATATGATTGGTTTAAGGGCTATACGTGTTTTTTAAGAGCCAATGGGAGGATGAATCGTGGCCAGCCCTGAGGCCGCCACGTGTCCCCAGGAACGTGTATTAAAATTTTATGGAGGTCCGCAAGGCTTGACCCCACAACCTCTGGTAGAACAACCACCCACCACATCACTCATGCTGTGCATTAGATCTTAACATTCATATGTCAAAGGTTATATTTAAGTTTCAATAGTAATGCATTTGGGGGTTGAGACCACTGGCGATCCCAACCCACCGGCGGTCCCGTGGAGCATTCACATGGTAAACATTATAATAAACATAACGTCTGACGGTTTTTTAACCCGCACATTTATCACAACTGTTAAGACTTGTCACATGGCGGAGTTCTATGCTACGGTTGCTCTGATAGTTACGTTAACATGGATTAAACTTTGGTTCAAACATTTACCATGGTTCAAGCCTGGAGTTCCACTCCGACATTAACTATCACTATGGGTTTTTGGGGTTGGCATGTGGCCACCCCCTACCCATAACATTAAATTTAATAGTTAGCGCTGGAGGAAATATAGAGAGCGCCCTAAAATTTAGTGGATTGCACTAAAATAACTCCAGTTAAGTGGAGTTCTCCACAATTAGTGGAGATTTTCTAGGTGTTACTAGGAAAATGAGTTGGAGGCTCAATTTTCGCCCATTCAGGGTGAATTAAGAGTCATTCTAGACTAGTTGGAGCATTCTGGAGCCATTGGTGTAGAGAAAACAACCATTAGAGGCCTATAACAACATGTATTTGCAAAATTTTGAGCATAATGAAAGATGGACATGCCATTGGGAGTTGGACTAGCAGATGTAGCCCAGGAGGGGTGAACTGCTTCATCATGCACGCTGTGTGAATGTTATGTGGTGTTTTATTTCTCTGCTATACACTGTTGTTCAATGTTATTTTATCTTATTTCATGCTTCTAATTCACTAAAATATCTATATTTCATGGCTAAAATTCTCAATCCTTAAGGAAACTATGGAGACAAGTATGCACATGTTTTATAACTGAAAAGACACTTAGCACAATAAAACTAATACAGTCCTTTCAGATAACTAGCCAAGGTGGCAAGAAGAAATATTTGTCCAAAATTAAATGCTTCCATTGTCATCAATTTGGGAAATATGCCATGAAGTGTCCACACAAAATGGTAAGCAAGAATACCTTAGGAGGAGGAGTAGGTGAAGCTTTGGCTTCACAGTTCGAGATTCAATTTACCCTTATCGCATGCATGGCCAACACAATGATGGGGAGCATGTGGTACTTGGACTCAGGTGCATCATTCCACATGACAAGGTATAAAGAGTTTTTCATTGAACTAAAATAAATATATTTGCAGATGCACATTGAGCTGGGATACTATGAAAGGTATAACACAACCAGGCTTGGTACAATCACCTTTTAGAGGGAGTCAAGCTCCCCTCTTAGGGTCAAGGATGTCATGTTTTTTTTGGGCCTAAATAAAAATATCATCTCTATTGCAGTTTTGGAAGAACATGGTTATGATGTGATAATCAACAAAGGAAATGCATTCCTGAGACTCATAGCCACAAGATAGGTGAAGAAAATTAGGTTTCGTGTGAAGAACCTCTATAAGCTATATGTGGAACACTGTGTTGCATTAAGCACTAAGGCAGAGAAGTTGAAAAGCTGTGATGTCGATGAACTTTGGCACAAAATACTTGGCCATTTTCATCATGACACCTTGAATATTATGAAAAAAATAAGCACATGCCTCCCCAAAGGAGTACATGAGCAACATGATGCATGAAAATGATGTACCTTAGGGTAGTACAAAAAATCCACATTCCATGATTGGGACAACAAAGCACATGCAGTCTTGGAAAGGATCCACTCTAATATCTATGGACCTTTCTTGACAACCTCCACTACCATACACAAATATTTTGTCATTTTTATTGATGAATTCTCACAGAAGTGTTGGACATTCTTCATGCGGAAGAAAGACGAGAAATTCTCCAAGTTCACAAAATTCAAGGAATTAATGATAAAGAAATCAAGAATAAGGTGAAGACTCTTAGGAGTGTTAATGGAAGTGAGTATGTGTTGAATGAATTCAAAACAATTTGTGCGAAAGAAGGCATTCGACGAGAATTGAAAACGCCCTACAACCCACAATAGAATGGGGTCACTGAAAGAAAGAACTATAGCATTGCGGGAGAAATGAGGGTGATGTTGCATGACCAAGGCCTACCACGGAACTAGTGGTAAGAGGGATGTGACAGAAAAATCAATTTGTAGAACCATAGTCCTCATTGTATTCAAGGTATGATTACACCGGAGGAGGCTTTCTCGGGGAGAAAGTCAGATGTGTCACAGTTCAGGATTTTGGGAGCCTTTGTTTACTGCCATGTCTCCAAAGAATCAAGGGAGAAGCTTGAGTGGACAACACAAATGGGGGTATTTGTGGGTTACAAAGAAGCTCCTACAACTATTTTGTGTACTTTTTATCCCTCAGAATGATAATTGTGAGAAGGGATGTAAAATTTGATGAGGAGAAAGAGATGCGGTGCTCTCTTGAGAGGGAGCTTCAAATCCCACCAGAAGAGGAGAGTTTAGGTCAAAATTAGGAGCCTTAGGAAGTTGAGGAGTAGAAAAAAATTTAGGAGTAGATATTAGAGACATCCACTCAAGAAAAACCATACAGAGAAGGCAGAGAAAGAACGAGGGAAGATGAGAAACTTGTGCAAGATGTGAGGGAGAATGTGGTTGCTCCTTGGAATTTGTGCAAGTAGAGAAAGTCACCTAATTTTTACATTGGCTAAATGGATCTAATTACGGAGCTTACAGATAATAATCCATCCTTTTTTGAGGAAGAAATATAGAAACCTATATGGGTTCATGCAATGGTGGAGGAATACAAATCCATTGTAAGGAACAATGTTTGAGAAGTGGTCCTAAGGCCAAAAAATAAATCAGTTGTGGGTTCGAGATGGATCTTCAAGGTTAAGAAGGGAGTAGATGGAATCATAGAGAATTATAAGGCCATATTTTTGGCCAAGGGGTACACTCAAGTTAAAGGAATTGACTATGAAGATAAATTTCCTCTTGTAGCAAGGTAATCATCCATTAGATAAATTATTTCTCTAGCTACGCAGATGGAGTGGAAGATCCACCAAATGGATGTAAAAATAAAATTTATCAATGGGGTTATTGAGGAGGAGGTGTATATTGAGAAACCAAAATGTTTCGAGACATTTGATCGAGAGTCTCATGTGTGCAGACTCAAGCGGGAGTTTTACGGTCTCAAACAAGCACCCCATGCTTGGTACACTAGGATCGAAAACTATCTCACTGGTCTGGGCTTCATAAAAAGTGAAGCGGATGAAAATATCTTGCACATCTTGGTAGAAGGTATATTATTATTGTCTTATATGTTGATTATTTAATTTTAATTGGTAATGAGAAGATGATCATATTTTTCAAGGAGGACCTTACAAGAGAATTTGAAAAGAAGGACACGGGGCTCATGCACTACTTACTTGACTTAGAAGTATGGAAAGGTGATGGGGAATTGTTTGTCTCTCAAGGAAAGTATGCAAATGAGATACTACAGAGATTCCGAATGGAGAGTTGCAAACCCATGGAGACACCTATAGCGACCAGTTGGAGGAAGGAGGATGGCACTTCAAGTGAGGTGGATTCTACCATTTATTGGAAGCTAGTGGGTTCATTGATGTTCCTTGTGAACACACGACCAGATATGTGTTATGTAGTCAACCAGCTAAACTAAGCTATGGTTATTACAACCAAATTATTTTGGAAGGCATATAAGCATGTTTTACGATACCTCAGAGGCACTACCCAATTTGGACTATGGTACAAACATATATAGGGAGTGAAGCTGTGTGGCTTCACAGATGGAAATTGGGTGAGGAGTCCATTATAACAAAAGAGTAAATCAGGTGGAATTTTAAGTGTTGGGTCCACAGTGGTTTCTTGGTACAGTAGGAAGCAAAGATCTGTGGCGTTCAACTCGACAGAAGCAAAATACATGGTTGCAAGTCAAGCAACATGTGAGGCGATTTGGATGAGAAATATACTTATGGGACTATTTGGTCAGATGATGGATCCAACTGTGATAATCAGAGTTTCATCAAGCTCTCTGAGAATCCTATTTTTCATGGTCAATCCAAGCATATAGATATATGGTATCACCATTTACGTAACGATGTGTAGAGGTAGATAATGTTGCTTCAGTATATTTTGATAGAGGAACAAGATGTTGAAATTTTGACAAAAGCCTTGTCAAAAGGGAAATTTGAGTTCCATAGTTGCAGGATAGGGGTGGTTGATAATCCCTTCTTGTTGATAGGGAGTGTTAAAAAATGCAATAATAAATTATCAATTTGATTTTTCCTTGATTAAATTGAGAAAATTTTAATTTCCACATCAACAGACAACTTGGATGCAGTTAACAGAGGTGACATGGCTATTTTCACTCAATTAGCTTAGTAAATTCGAGTTGGAGGAGTTAGAGTTCAGTTAAGAATGTGTGATTTATAATTTGTAGCAATCAAAATAAGTTATCTCATGTTTTTTTTACAGTTAAACTAGTCCTACCTGTGGAGGAACTAGTGGAAGGTCAGTTAAGCAGTGGGACTTCATTCGAACTCAGTGATCATCTAGTTAAGTGGTAAATCAACCCAAAATAGCTAGTGCATGTAGAGAATTCATGTTGCCCAAATGTGGTGGATACTCCAAGGCAATGTAACATTAGTTGTAGACTAGTCTTGAGTGTACAGTTGTTTCATGCAGTCAGATGATCAACCCAGGGAATTTCACAATCCATTTTGGATAAATTCCTAAATAATAGGGGAATAATTTCTCAAGGAATTGCGCAAGGTAATAGAGGCTCAAACAGAGGCATAAATTGACTAAATCAGGGTTAGAGATTCTCAGTGAGCAGAGAGATAGGTTATTCACTTGCAGGCTATTCTCAATTGAGTAAAGAAATTGTAATACATCTCTATTCATTATATTAATGCAAGTAGAAATTGGGGTTTTTAGTATATTAATGACCCCACAAAAAATAATGTGTGCATGTGTGTTATTCTTGTTGCATGTTTGTGATTGATGTTCTAAATTGTGAATTTAATTTTGCAGAGCAGTAGAGTAAGTTTGTGTCTTGTTATTTTGATTAAAACTTCATGATTAATTGAAAACATAAATAATAATTTCTACATATGCCATCCCTTCGAATTGAACTTAAGAGAATTCCACTTGCGTTCCACACATAGTGCAGTGATTGGAATCTTCCAAGTAATGATGGAGTATCTGGTGTAATGGTCATCGAGGTGGATCTCCAAGGGATGTGAGGATTATAAAATACCACCCAAGGAATGAATGTTAGCTGAAGAGTTAGTAGAAGATATCTCAGGACTTAAGAGAGTACATAAGAGTAGAGTCGTTCATGCATGAAGACGAAGAGAAATACAATAATAACGAAAGGAAGGGGTGTTGTGTTGAGAGTTCAATAGGCTATCAAATAAGTTAATTATATTTTTCTTGATAATTGTTTGTGCTATCCTTTTAATTCTTATTTTCATTCCTTATTATTACGGTGTGCAATACATAAAAAGCCTACCAAAAAAAATAAGAAAAGTGATACAATATATAGGCTGCAAGCCAGGGCAAAAATCCTCCTCTTGAGGGGAAAACTCGTAAATCTCTTCTCTTCTTATAGATTCTTCAATTGAAGAATACCATGACCTAGTGACATAGACAAATACCCTCCAAGATCAAGATCAACACTATCTCCAATAGAAACTTATTTGACCTCTCCAGAAAGTCCGAAATGTTTGGTCCTAGTAGCTGCTGCAACTACTACAACTTCACTTGAAGACTTATATCTCCTTGTAGAGCTTCCTACTTCCCTTCGCTTGCCTTTTCTTGAGATTTAGGACTAGAGATATTCCATAGGATTCCTCTCCTCCAAGATCAAACCCAATGTTGCCCTAACATAGAAACCCTAGCTTCGACTTGCACATGGGAGAGAGAGAGAGACCCAATCCAAGCACCTCAGCTTCCTTTAACTTATTCTTCGTCCTTTTCTTCAACCTTCTTCTTGTCCTCTTCTTTGCATAAGATGAGAGTGAGTGAGTGTTGTATGGAGGTTGAGTTCCTTTCCTTATATAGGCTTATTTCAAAAGAGACGTGGCTCTTCATGTAGGCCGAATTGATAGCTCCTTCGGCCAACTTTATATTGGAGTTATTTTGACACTTTAGAGAAAAAATAAATTTCTCTTTACAATTTACAATGTGCCCATACGGTCTTCAACATATGAAAATGAATCTTACACCTAGGACAAATCCTAGAAGAATTTTAATAAGTGCTTGATTTATAAAATAAAAGAACTTGAGCATGAAACCCATGCTCCAATAATAATAATTTCTTTTCATTTTATAATTTACAATTTACAAGAATACATTTCATGCTTATGAAGACCGAACCTAGTTACACATTCTTCAGCACTCCCTCTTAACTAGGGAGGTATTCATAAGAGGTACATGGTCATTCTCAATCTGAAGAGATCTCATAAGAAGAGTCAGATTGGTAACCCGTCTGTTTAGCATCATATTAACCAACATTTTCACATAGCAAGCCCTTGACTAACAACTCTATCTCTCCATAGTATTAGAGCACAATGTTGGTGAGACCATTGATTTATAGATACCATCATCATTCTCTCAAGGTACATACTCCACCTGGGTGTTCACCAAGTATGAACTTACATTGGACTGTTCCTATCTTGGGTAGCTAATCCTCAAAGAATATCGGTCCACGACTACTCTTGCCTTAAATTCCCTACCACATTATCAAATAGTATCGAATTCTATATGTTACCCTATCCTCCATTATTTCCTCAAGTGAAGACAATAATGCAGTGTCTATCTCTCCCTCTCAAATAGGGAGGATACATACACCAAACCAAGCTTGTCTCTCAAATACATAAGTTTATTCTTTGGAAGTGATTTCGTAAATATGTCAGTTACCTGTTCATCAGTGGAGATGTACTGTAGTTGTAGCACACCATTTTTTACTAGCTCTCAAATATAGTGATACTTGTTGTTTATATGCTTTGTCTTTCCATGAAACACTGGATCTTCAGACAAACATATGCAACTAGTATTGTCACAAAGTATCATTGTAGGGTTCATTGACCCTTCAAACAGGCCAGATAACAACTTCCTTAACCAAATTGATTCTCTAATTACTTCACAGGCTGCAACATATTCAACCTCAACGTTGCTCAAAGAAATTGTGTCTTGATTTTTGCTCATCCATGAGACCATGGAGGATACTAAAATAAAACATCCTCATGTTGTGCTTCTATCATACTGCTCACTACCTCCCTAGTCAAAATCTGTACATCCAATCAGTTGGACATCATTCCTTCTATCATACTTCAGAAAATAGTTGATGGTTCCTTGTAGATATCTCAAAATATGTTTTGCTGCTATCCAATGATCATGCTTCAACTCTACTTGGAATTGACTAAGAACATTTAATCCAAAGCATGTTTCTGGTCGATTATTCACCAAGTAGATTTGTGAGCCAATAATTTGTCTATACTTGGAAGGATCCACAAGGCTTAATTCATAACTCCTTATTATTTTCAAGTTTGTGATCATTAGAGTGGTCATAGGTTTGCAATCCATCATGTCAAACCTCTTCATCATCTTGATCACATACTTTCCTTGAACCAAATAAACTTCATCAGGCCCTTTCCAGACTTCTAGTCCCAAATAGTAACGCATCAGCCCAAGATCCTTCATGTCAAATTATGCTGCTAAATGCTTCTTACATTATTCAATTCAAACTTCTACACCTGTTAAGATAATATCATCTACATATAGAAGAATTATTACAGGTTCACCTCTTACAACCTTAATGTAAAGGTTTGAGTCAAAAAAACTCTTCATGAAGCCTATCCTTTGGAGATATGCACCCATCCTAGAATACCATTCCCTTGGTGCTTTCTTGAGGCTATATAGTGCTTTCTTTAATCTGCAAACATATGCCTTTCCGTGCTTGACTTAAAATACCAAGGGTTTCTCTACGTAGACTTCTTCATCTATTGTGCCATTCAAAAACATAGCCTTGACATCCATGTGGTGAATATTCCATCCCATCGATGCTTCCAGAGAGACTAATGATCGAATCATTATGTATCTTGTTGTTGGAGAAAATGTTTATTCGTATTTGATTCCTTCAAGTTGGGAGAAACCTCTAGCCACAAAGGCTTGCTTTATACTTATCTATACTTCCATCAACCACATGTTTGATTTTATGGATCCATTTGGAAGTAAATATAGATTTGTTTTTGGGCCCAATTATGATCTCCCAGACTCCATTCTTCATGATAGATTGATATTGTTAATTCATGGAATCCTTCCATTCCTGATTCTTTACAACATCTTCAAAAGTGGATGGTTATGCTTCTATTAAGTTTGTCATGTATGCAACATACCCATAATATATTTTGGGTTTTTTGCTTTCTCTAAATGTTCCTTTCGCTGCCTCATGACCTTCTGCATCAATTAGTGTGGATTTAAACCAATTAGGTATTTTACTTGTTTCTGGGATGACCACAGGTTGAACAGATTCACTGTGACCTTCTTCTTCACGGTTTGATTCCTCTTCTTCCTCCTCCACTTCTTCCTCAAATACCATAATTTATACATCATCAGAGCTTATGGAAAGTTCCTTTTATTTCTTGAAAGCTATGCTCTCATAAAATATGATATCATGAATAACTTCTATGTGATGTCCACCCTTCATGTAGATTATATAAGCTTTATATGAGTTACTATACCCAACAAATATTCCCTTCATACCGGAAGGATCCAACTTCTTTCTTTTGTCCATTGGTATATGGATATATATAGGACACCCAAAGATCCGAAGATGATCTACAAATGGATTCTTTCCAATGAATATTGTTGGGGGCCAGTTTTGCACTTATTTCCTACATTTGTTTCCCCTATTTTACCTCATTAATATAACCATTGGGACTATCTTTGCCTCTTTTTCCTAGAGTTCTATGTTAACTTGTGCTATTTCACCTTATTTTCATTACCTTTACATTTAATCAATTATTATAATGTATCATGTCCTTTTATGACTAATTGAGGTTGAATGTTTGGAGAAGATCTATATGGTCTTTTTTTGTCTTTCCAGATGCTATTTGTAGCACAAAATATCTAGAGCACGAGGCGTACAGGAGCAGTTAACGGTGTGCTGTTATAGTGAGTTGTTACACCACAACACTGTTACACTGTGTTGTTACAGACCTGCTGAAAAACTACTGTTACAACTATACCACTAACTAGATCTCTTCAACTTATGATGCTGACCTGTCCTCTAGATGTTACGCTACAGTTGTGACTTATCACGATAGCTGTAGAAGTTATTACATATTGTATTTTTGGATAACAACCTCTAGGAGGTTTTGATTGTAATCTATAATTTTCTAGTTAGAATTTTTATTAAGAAGTGGTTGTAACCATATGTATTCTATTTTGATCAGCATGAGAATCATAAGATTCTCATGACTGATCCAAACCTCGTTTTTCTGAGATGTAACCACTATATAGTTCTTAACCCTTGAGGTCGAAAGGTTAGAGGAGAAAATCAGTACTTTGGCTCTGTAATTTTGATCATATTAATACAAGTTATCCTGCTATTGCTGTTACATGCATCATCTGATTTAGTTTCCGTTAAGTTCTTTCTCTTCCTGCGCCCTGCTAGGGAGGAAGGGCCCTCCTCTTTAGCAGGGATTACAATAGTTATATATATATATATATTTCTATTTGCTTTATGTATCAGTGGAAATGCTGTTGCTGCTGTTATTAGCTGAGAATAGATCTGCTTGAATTCCAATATTTTATACGTTGTTACACATGTGGGATTAGAGATACCAGCTGGATAATTGTTGTGTGGCGCACTAGGATAGATTAATTAAGGTGTGATCATAGTCTTGTAGATAATTTTACTTCTGCATGAGTGATTTCTTTCTAGCATTTACTTCAGCAACGATTTCTGTTATTTGGATTTGCTTCTGGTTTGATGTATCAACACAGATAGTAAAACTTTCATTGAAATAAAAGACGTCCCTGGATTTATAATTTATGCGTAATGTTTTAGGCATTTAACCGTAATTAATACAACCCAAAATTTTGGCGCCATTGTCGGGGATGGCAGTGACGATCCAATCAACCAGAGTTGTATGTTAGAAGATAGAGTGTACCCAGTCTTCAATTACTGAGCGGTAAGACGAGAGGTAAGAACCTATGCATCGCACTAACATACCTTAGCGGGCTCACCAATGCTACACTAGGGAAATTAGAGGTGTAATTTCTGTGTGTTTGTTTAGCATGTCTCCAATGACACAATTATCGGGTGGTAAGACGAGAGGTAAGAACCTGCAAATTTCTCTAACATACTTGAGCATGCTCACCAATTTCTCGCTGGGACACTTAGAAGTGTGAATTTTCAGGTGTTTTCAGCTATACAGTTGCTGGGTAGTAAGATGAGAGGTATGAACCTGCGCATCGCTCTAACGTACCTGTGCGTGCTCACTACTGTAGAAACTGAAGCACTTGTAGGATGATTTGATACACATAGGGTCCACGTGTGCTAGTAGGATGATAGAAAAATCTTCAAACACCCCCCACTCTACTAACTACAGGAAATACGGGTCGTAAGAAGGAAAATAAGAGTGCAGACTTGGGAAGAAAAAAATCCTTTGGAGATCTAATCTCAAGGGTAGAAAAGGAACAATCTACTTCATTTAGAAACAATAGGAAGACAGGACCACAGAAAGCGGCTACTATATCAAAGCTTGAGGCATTAGTGCCTTCCGTGTCTGGGCCTCACTACCCTTTGAACAACATATCCACTCCTGATATCAAGAGTCCATATATAAAACAACAGTGGAAAATCATTGAGTAGGATCCGAGAATCAAAGGATAACATGAGACCAATGGGGAGCATCAGGGACTTGAGGAACAACATTTAATTGATCATCATTTGGATGCTGGTAGTGCAGTAAAATAGCTGGTCTTGGAACAACCTGATCCTTTTATTTATCAATCTCCTGCATACTCCGAGGAAAGTTCATCCCATCAGGAAGAATCAGCCATGGGGGATGAGAATGTCAAGACAGATAAATTTGTTACTTTTGAATTCCCAATAGTAGTAACAGGGACGAGGCTCCTATCAAAAATATTCCTTTGTCATCCCTACCATCCTTTCAAGGGATGGCTGTTGAAGATCCTGATACTTTTTTGTTCGAATTCGATGTGCTGTGTAGAGGATATGACTATAATTCAGATGCCTAGAAGCTGAAATTGTTTCCTGCTAATCTGAAAGGAGTAGCATTAAGATGGTTCGTGAGACTGGGTGCTGGCACGATTCGAACCTGGAACGACACAAGGGAGGCCTTTCTCTTTAAGTATCAATATTACTATTGAACCAGGGATTTGAAGGAAGAGATATTCAGAATTGCATAGGAGGAGGAGGAGAGCTTGGAAGAATATATGGAGTGATTCCATTACAATTTAAAAGGTCTAAGTTCAGTAAATTGGCCCCAAAAATTCTAAAACCAATATTCTTAAGAGGTATAAGAGATGAATATTTGGAGCATTTGAATCTGTTGGGAAAAGGAGACATATCGCAAGAACCACTTGAAGAAATAATGAAGCTTTTCTTGTAGAGGTCAAGAAGATTGGTCAAAGGGATAAGTTTAGTTCGGGACCCTTCAGTCCAAATACAGAAGTCCACAAGTGGAGGAGTAACTAGAGTAGTGATCGGAAATCTATTTGAAGATTTTAAAACCGACCTCCTTAGCACTCCCTCTGCTTAGATCACTACGATACAATTTAAGAAAGCACAAGTAGAAGCTGAAGCAGCCTTAGCAATATTATGTCCTTGATGCAAAAATAAACATTTGGAAAGAGAATGTGGACTGAGTAGCATCAGCCTGTGAAACATCTGCGAATTGGCACATTCTACGAATCAATGTCATGAATTGCCCAGACTGAAGGCCGCACTTCAAGAATCTAGAGAGGATGTCCAGTATTCCTATTTCATCAGATCAAAGAGGCCATAGTAGCCACGACCTACATGTATGCCTATAGATTTTTACTCTTTTTATCCTTGGAATAATGTTTATAATAGTCAACAATTTCCATGGCAGTATCCTACTCCTTCCTCAACACAATTTCCTTCACCATGGAACCAATGGCCTTTTTCCCCACCAATGTAATATCTTCCATCGCAACCTCATCCTTGGAGTAAGAAATGGAGAGGTAATGGCTAGGGTCCAGTACCCCCTGCACTACCAATGCAGCAGCAGTTACAACTGCCTTCTCTTCAAAATCCTACACCTTCTGTCTGACCCCAATTACTTGTGAAACCTAACCCAATCCGAATAATAAGGAAGCCCAGAGTATAGACACTCCGGTCACCTTCCAGACTTATCTTATTACTCCCATTGGACTCAATGAGGATCAACTTTGGTCGGGAAAAATAATTAGACCTGAATAGACCCCCATTATCATTGAAGAAGAATGTGAGTCACCTAGAAAGGATATTGTTGATTCTGAGACAATTGTTACACATGTAACAACTGATACAACACCTGCTGTTACACCTGCAGCAGCCAGCTCGGGAGGTCTGCTGTTTCTACAATGGTCAACTCGAGCAAGGTTGGTGCATCTGTGACAGCTGACTCAACTGTTAAGATTCAGGATCATCCGTACCCTCAATTATTAACTGAAACTAGGCCAACCTCAAAATTTGAATCTGAGTTCCTCAAGGAATTACAAATTTTTTATGTGTGGATTCCGCTATTACAAGCTCTTAAGGAAGTACCTATCTATGCTAAGATAGTGAGGGATCTGTGTGTCAAAAATCCTGGAAGAAAACGAAGAGACCCTGCTACTATCCATGTTATGGAGAAACTGTTCGACCTTATGATTGATCAGCCTTTATTGACTAAATATAATGACCCAGGGAATCCTACAACGACTGTCCATATTGATGACCAATCCATAACCAACACTTTGATTGATTTAGGGGCATCCATCAATATCATGAATAAATACCTCTTTATCTCCCTAGGACTTCATGGAATTAGACCTACACCCATAGTGATTGAATTAGCAGATAGGTCCCGTGTCAAGCCCGAGGGAATGATAGAAGATGTGGTTATCACTGTGGATTCTTGGAATTATCCGGCTGATTTTCTCATTTTTCAAACCAAATCCATCTTGGGGGGTCATCCTTTAATCTTGGGAAGACCGTGGCTAGCCACTGTAGACGCATATATCAGATGTAGGTCCGGATCTATGGTGATCTCAGATGGGTTGGCCACTCAAAACTTGAACCTTTACCCCCCAGAAAAACCTCACAAGGATTTGAGTAGTCCCTGATGGGACGAATTCGAACCTAAATCTAGTCTTTCCCTACCTCTCCTCATGCTTGGAAAAGCACAATAATTTAAGGATGAAACAAAGGATGATATCATTAATGGTTTTATTAGAAATTCACTCTATGTTTCCTCTATCAAAGATTTGGGGAAGAATATGAGGTAGATGATGTAATCATTGAACATTTAGAAACTACTCCACATACTACCAGTAGTCCCGTTGAAATTGAACCTGGGAAATGTTTAAACATTAATCCTAACTTGACTGCTGAAAAAAATAGGTTGATGATACAGTTGTTACAGAAACATAAAAAGGCATTTGCATGGGACTATAATGATATGAAAGGAATCCATCCTAGCCTATGCACTCACTGCATTTATCTTAAAGAGGATTTAAAACCACTTAGACAACCGCAATGCCGAATGAACCCCAAACTTACGGAGATAGTAAAAGAAGAATTGCATAAATTCCTTAATGCTAATTTCATCTACCCATTTTCTGACATCTAGTGGGTTTCTCCACTTGTCATAATTCTGAAAAATAATGACAAGTGGAGAGTCTGTGTAGACTATAGAGAGCTTAACAAGGCCACTCAAAATGACCAATTCCCTTTACCATTCATTGACCAGGTCCTGGATACTTTCTCAGGGAAAAAGTTTTTTTCCTTCCTGGATGGGTTCAGTGGCTATAACCAAATACATATTGCCCTGGAAGACCAAGACAAGACAACCTTCACTTTCCCGTGGGGTAATTTTGCATACAGAGTCCTTCCTTTTGGCCTCTCTAATGCGCCAAAAACTTTTCAAAGGGAAATATTAGGTATTTTTTCTGATCTCTTGAATGACTGTCTTGAAATATTTATGGATGATTTTACACCCTACGGGGATGCCTTTGAGACAACATTAGTCAATTTGGAAAAGGTACTGGAACGTTGTGAACAGACTAATGTTTCTCTAAGCATAGAGAAATGCCACATGATGATGATCGAGGGAATTTTGCTGGGACATTTAATTTCGACAGATGGAATCAAGGAAGATCCTACAAAAAATTGAGGTAATCTCGAAAATCCCAACTCCTAAGACTCCAAAAGAGGTACATAGTTTCTTGGGACATGTAGGGTACTACAGGAGATTTATAGAGAATTTTTCAAAGATTGCATCTCCTCTGTTTTCTTTGCTCATGAAAGATGCAGAATTTGTGTGGACAGGAAAGTGTGAGCAAGCCTTTTTGAAGTTAAAGAACTATGTAACAACAACATCTATTTTATGAGGACCAAACTATAGATTTCCATTCCATATCGCTACGGATGCATCTGACATAGTTGTGGGCGCTGTTTTGGGGCAGATGGAGAAGAAGAAACCTTATGCCATTTATTACATCAATAAGAATTTAACTCCAGTAGAACTCAACTACACAGTGACTGAGAAGGAATTCCTAGCAGTAGTGCATGCTATCAACAAATTTTGGCACTACATCATCAGATATCAAGTTTTTGTACACACTGACCATGCTGCAATTCAATTTTTAATGAAAAAACCTGTTACTAATGGTAGAGTTACATGATGGTTATTTCTGTTATAGGAATTTGATATCACTATTTTAGATAAACCCGAAAACGATAATGTAGTTGCTGATTTTGTTTCTAGATTAACCATAAGTGATGACTGCACTCCCAATGAAGATTCTTTTCCAAATGAATATCTTTTTTCCATCTCTACTCACTCACCATGATATGCAGATATAGCCAATTATCTTGTTGCAGGAAAATTTCCACACCAGTTATCTTCCAAAGAAAAGAGGGAGATTATACAACAAAGTGCTACCTACTCCTGGATAGAGGTTAATCTCTATCACACTGGGCCAGACTTTCAGATTAGGCGATGTGTTAGAGAGGATGAGGTATTTGAGATCTTGAAAGCTTGTCATGAGGAACCATGTGGAGGGCACTTCGTTGACAAAATGACAGGATATAAAGTACTCTCAACAGGGTACTACTGGCAAACTATATTCCAGGATTCCAAGAAGTTTGTGAAGGGATGTGATAGCTACCAAAGGATGGGCCAACCTCTGGAATCAGATGAGATGCCGTTACAGCCTCAGATAGTGGGATAACCATTTGAGAAATGGGCCCTGGAATTTGTAGGGCCAATTAATCCTTCATCACAACAAAAGTCACACATACTGGCCTGCACTGACTATGTCACAAAGTGGGTCGAATAAAATGCACTAATTAGAGCTACAGAGCAGGCTGTTTCAGACTTCCTGTTTGAAGATATATTTGTTCGCTTCGAAATACCCAAGGGGATAATGACAGATGGAGGGCCTCAGTTCACATCTCATTTGATCAAGAAGCTGGTTGAGAAGTATGGAATTCATGACATGATCACTTCACCTTATCACCCACAAGCAAATGGTCAAGTAGAAAGCACAAAAAAATTCATTGGGGGAATCTTAACAAAGAAAATAGCCAACCACCGAAGAAATTGGGCCGAGAAACTTCTAGAATTGCTGTGGGCTTACAGAACAACATGGAGGAATAATATAGGCTTCTCACCATATGAATTGGTGTATGGTAAGAATCCTTTATTCCCCACAGAGTTCAAGATAAAGACATTAAGAACAACATTGCAAGTCAATTTGGACTTAATCACAACACAAAAACAAAGATTGAACCAACTCAATGAGTTGGAAGAGAAACGATTGGCTTCTATTCAGCAGATAGAGATCATTCAGCAGAAGAGAGCTAGATGGCATGATAGGTTTATTAATATGAAGTTCCAGAAAAGAGATTTGGATCTCTTGTATGATTCAAGGTTCAAGGATTTCAAATTCAAGCTCTGCACCAGATGGCTAGGTCCTTACGAAGTAGACACAATATTTGACAATGGGACTGTACAATTGGTCACCATCGACAGTGCCAAGACACCGTTACTAGTTAATGGGCATCGTATAAGGTTATACCATCAACCCGCTTCGAAGGAATCATTAGTTAACATTGTCGCGGACTCTGATCTTCATGTTATAGCACCAGGGGAAAATCCCCCTGTGCAGCCTAAAATTTGAAATTCCAATAAGTGTAGCAACTGAAAGCCACTTTTGTGGCAGCTGTTGCACCTGTTTAAAAAAAAACAACATAAAAATAAAAAAAATAATAAATAATAAAACAAAAATAACAAATATGACTGTGAAAACCTCTTTCCGGGGCACAGTTAGAAAATTTGTAACAGTTGAAAACCACTCCTGTGGCGGCTATTACACCCATTCTTTTCCCTCCCTAAAAAATCATACCTCCTTCCTGATACATTTTACAAGATGATGTCATTATTTTGATTTTCTTTTTGTACCTATTTCTCCTAATCATCATGTTTTCTGAAGAATATTCCAAAGGCTGTCTTGGCTATTACACATGTAACAACCAACAACCACAAACACTGTTTCTCATGTTTCGTCGCATGACAAAAATAATTTTTCCAGCGAAGCGTGATCGCCACGATAAATACAAGTAGTACACCATCAATTCAAAACCCCCCTCCATGTCGCTTCAAGTACGTCATTCAAAAGGTAACATCATCATTTATAATTTGGTGATAAAATGGAAAAAGTAATGATATTACTGTGACGACCATGGGTGGCCATCACCATTAAAGTAGGGGGGATATATCTTGTAATCATTGAAAAAGTCCATAGTCATAAACCGTTATAAACCCCACATGCATCCAATTAATAGAACAATCACCAATAATGACTAAATCCGACCGGAAAGAGCTTGTGTACTTAGAACCCATTACTTTCCATTACGGGACATTTATGAAGAGTTGTGTGAGGTACGATTCGGTAATTCATAAATCCTGTCACCTCCCATTACCCTCCTCGACTGAATCCTGGTATCCTTGTCTCAAAATCGTCATCTGGGATACGTAGAGTAGGATGCTGAGAGGAAGTACGAAGTGCAGTGACATTACAGTGGGTTGAGCAGTAAGGAGTGAATTCATAGACAACAACAAGATGGGTGGAGCAGCAGTTAGGCACGAGCCAGATTCCATGGATGCCTTACAAAACTGTCCAGAAGCCTACCAAGTATTCAAAGATGCCAGATGGATTGAGTATTTCCAGAAGTTGGAAGGCTCGGACGAGGTAGTTGCAATCGAATTCGCTCAAAATTTGAACAACCACCAGACCCGAGTCAGGGGTCTGCAAATTGAGGTGACTAAAGAAGTAATTGCCCGTGTAACTACATTTCCAGTTGAGGGACAAAGGTGGTTTAACAGAAAGATCAATGTCCCCTCTTTGAAAGAGGACTTCCTAGAAGGAGAAGAAAAATTGGAGAAGAGAGGGAGAGGAATTGACAGGTTATCACTCCCTCAGCCATGGGAAGATGTCACCTTGGGTTTAATCAAATACATCACTTGTGAGGGAATATACACGATTGTGTTTCATTATCACTTCCATCTACTCAATCACCTTCGGCAGTAGCAAAAGATTAACCTTCCATTCTACTTACTGGGAAACATTAAGCATATGGTGGCAGTAGTGAAGACAACAACACATCCGGAAGCATGCGTGACCAATCACAGACTCATCAAATTGATCATGCTGATTCCCTAAGCTAGCAAGGAAAGAGGAGTTCATGGGATCACAATATAATCCTAGCCGACCTAACAATAATAATGTAAGGGCACAATAATAACAATATTGGGGTTACAGGGGTACAACAATAACAATAAGGGGATTACACTAACAACAATAAGGGAATATACTAGTAATATAGGGACCTAACATTTCAGAACATCTCCTTCAAATGAGGTTGCTTTTTTTCTCGTATAGAAGTTTGGAAAGGTGCTTTAGTTGTCCTAGAATTCTGACACCATATGGGAGGGGAGTGGCATGCTCCATCTCTCCGTAGTGGATCTCACAGAAAAGGAGGTTGAGTGACCACTACTGATCTAGGACCAAGTTATCTATCTTTCCATGACCCCCATTCTTATTTCTCTTCCATCTTCTTTACTTTATGAGTATCAGTAAGACTTCAACCTTCTTTCCTTCTTCATGGTGCCTTGATGGTTAGTTTAAAGATCTTTGCATCCTAAATTAGATGGCCACTTACAGACCCTCATACCAGTGTTGGTCCTGTCTACTTGTCAAGGCAGGGGTTCCTCTCTAGGGTTCCTCATGCCACCCCATCATACATGAGGACAAAATCCCACTCCACTACTACAACCCCCCTTGCAGGGAATACCCTGACACTAGTCTGTTGGATATGACAGTAGGTCCATCCCACAATATGTGTTCGGTTAAGCTATGTGGTGCAACTATAACTTTCCATGTAAACCATCCTTCTGATTGCAAGGGGCCATATCTTGTTTGGCCCCTTGGCACAGTTGTATCACCACCTCTAGTCATATTCCATTATCTTCTCCTTTTCATTCTCATCTCTTCCTACAAAATCTCCTCCCCCACAACTGCTTCATATTATAGTGGAAAACAATATGGACACCTGCACTTTGCATGTTCTTTGTTATTCCCATTCCTTCAACTTCTTTCTCTAGTTTTAGTGTAGCAGCATGTTGAATAATGTACAACTAGGTTAGGTCTTCATAAGTATGAAATGTATTCTTGTAAATTGTAAATTATAAAATGAAAAAAAATTATTATTATTGGAGTATGGGTTTCATGCTCAAGTTCTTTTATTTTATAGGTCAAGCACTTATTAAAGTGCTTCTAGGATTTGTCCTAGGTGTAAGAGGAATTTTCATATCTTGAAGACGCTATGGGCACATTGTAACTTGTAAAGATAATTTTAATTTTTCTCTAAAGTGTCAAAATACCTCCAAGATCAAGTCAATCTAATGAGCTCTCAAGTTGGCCTACATGAAGAGCCACGTCTCCCTTGAAAGAATCCTATATAAGGAAAGGAACTTGACCTCCATAAAACACACTCACTCTCATCTTATGCGAAGAAGAAGACAAGAAGAAGGTTGAAGAAAAGGATGAAGAAGAAGTCAAAGGAAGTAGAGGTGCTTGGATTGGGTCTATCTCTCTCCCACGTGCAAGTCAAAGCTACAGTTTTTGTGCCAGGGCAACATTGGGTTCGATCTTTGAGGAGAGGAAGAAAAGAAGGAAAGCGAAGGGCTCCTAGGGCATCTCTCATGTCCTACATATCAAGAAAAGGTAAGCGAAGGGAAGGAGGAAGCTCTACAAGGAGATTGAAGTCTTCAAGTGAATTTATAGCAGTTGCAATAGCTACAACAACTAATAGGACCATAAATTTGAGACTTTTTGGAAAGGTCGAAGAAGTTGCAACTAGAGTTCATGATGATATTTATCTTGGAGGGTATTTTTATATGTCACTAGGACATGGTATTTGTCAATTGAAGAGTCTATAAGAAGAGAAGAGATTTACGGGTTTTCCCCTCAAGAGGAAGGGTTTTGGCCCTGGCTTGCAGCCTATTTATTGTGTCATTGTTCTTATTGGTTTTGGTAGTTGTTTGATGTATTGAACACTATAATAATAAGGAACAAAGATAATAAGTAAAAATATAACACAAAAATTTATCAAGAAAAAGATAATTAACTTATTTACTGCCCTATTTAATTCTCAACATGGGATCAAAGCTAAGGTTATATAAGGGAATCATGAATTTCTCCTCCTTAGTAAACAAATTCATCAAGAAGATTGCAAGCCATCTGAAGAAAGGTATCAAGGAAGCATGGAAATTCTTATCTTCTTCAAAGAAGGTATCATTCAAAGAAAGGAATGAAGGTCTCTTCTCGGCTCTCTTTGGTACATTCCAAGATGAATACATACGAGTGATTGATAGTGGTGCATCAAGACACATGACTGGTCACTCCAACCAATTGAAGACATTATCAAAAAGAAAATTCACTTATTCAATGGAACTTGGAGACAACAAGAGCTATCTCGTGAAAGGAATTGGATCAAACTCCATAAAAATCAAAGATGGAAGAAACATCCACCTCAATAACATTATATTCATTTCAGGTTTGCATAAAAGCTTAGTTTCTATTTCAATTTTAGAAAATAAAGGAGATAGAGTGGCCTTCATTGATGGAAAAGGAATTTTTTTGGGAAAGGACTCAAGTATAGATCAAGCCAAACTTTTTGGCATTTGTGAAGGAAGGCTCTATAGATTAATATCTCATGTTTCCCAAGCCCTAGTTCACATTGAAATTATCCCATGTGAACTTTGGCATCGAATATTTGGTCATCTCCATTTAAAAATCCTCCCAACTCTAAGTTCCATAGTAGATGGAATTCCTGACCTGAAAGAGGATCATGAAGGTGTCTGCAAGGGATGTGCATTGGGAAATAATACCAAAAGACCATTTGGAAGTAGTGCTTCACGATCAAAAGAAATATTGGCTCTCATTCACTATGATGTGTGTGGTCCTAAGACTCGAAAATCACTTGGAGGTCATTTATATTATGTGACTTTCATAGATTATGATTTGAGAAAGACTCAAGTTTATCTAATTAAAACCAAGGATGTAGCATTCACAAAATTTCAAGAATTCAAAGCTGAATTGGAGAACCTTATAGAAAGAAAGATCAAGATTCTAAGATCTCATAATGGAGGAGAATATATATCCAAATATATTATAGCATTATGTAAGGATTCTGGGATTAATAGGTAGTTGATAGTCCCATATAATCCATAAAAAAATGGTGTTGTAGAAAGAAAGAATAGATCCGTTGAAGAAAGTATAAAAGAAATGTTACATGATCAGGATCTACCTAAATTTTTGTGGGGGGAAGCAACAAATAAATCGGTATATATTCAGAATTGATGTCCTCATAGACCTTTAGATAAAAAAACTCTAAAATAAATATTTGTTGGGTTGCATTAATCATGGTTAAATGACTAAAACAATACACATAAATTATCAATCCAGGGACGTCTTTTATTTCAATGAAAGTCGCACTATTTGTGCCGATACATCAAACCATAAGAAAATCAAAATAATGGAAATCGTTGCTGAAGTAAATGCTAGAAAGAAATCACTCATGCAAAAGTAAAATGATCTACAATACTGTGATCACACCTCAATTAATCTGTCCTAGCACGCCACACAATAATTACCCAACTGGTATCTCTAATCCCACATGTGTAACAACATATAAAATATTGGAATTTAAGCAGATCTATTCTCAGCTAATAACAACAACAACAACACTTCAAATGATACATAAAGCAAATAGAAATATATATATATACAACTACCTTAACCACTGCAATCCCTGCTAAATAGGAGGGCCCTTCCTCCCTAGCAAGGCGCAGGAAGAGAAAGAACTTAACGAAAACTAATTCAAATGATACATGTAACAACAATAGGATAAATTGTATTAATATGATCAAAATTACAGATGCAAAGTAATATTGTTCTCCACTAACCTTTCGACCTCAAGGGTCGAGAACTATATAGTGGTTACATCTCAGAAAAAACGAGGGATGGATCAGTCATGAGAATCTTATGATTCTCATGCTGATCAAAATAGAATACATATGGTTACAACCACTTCTTAATAAAAGGTCTAACTAGAAAATTATAGATTGCGATAAAAAATGCCTAAAGGTTGTTATCCAAAAATACAATCTGTAATAACTTCTAGAACTATCATGATAAGTCACAACTGTAGCGTAACAGCTAGAGGATACGTCAACATCAAAAGTTAACGAGATCCAGTCAGCGGTACAGCTGTAACAGCAGTTCGTCAGCGGGTCTATAATAGCATGGTGTAACAAATCACTATAATAACACACCTTTAACTGCTCATGTACGCCTCGTGATCGAGATGTTTTGTGCTACAAATATCATCTGGAAAGACAAAAAAAATACCATAGATATTCTCCAAACATTCAACCTCAGTTAGTCATAAAAAGACACGATACATCATAATAATTGATGAAATGGCAAGGTAATGAAAATAAGGTGAAACAACAAAAGTTAAGATAGAATGGTAGGAAAAAGAGGCAAAGATAGTCCCAATGGTTATAGTCATGAGGTAAAATAGGGGAAACAAATGTAGGAAATAAGTGCAAAACTGGCACCCAACATCCCCCCCCAACTGAAGCACTTGCATGTCCTCATGCAAAATATCATCTCTTATGGGAATATCTCCGGTGCAGGTTAGTGAGATCATAAGCACTGGTTGTATCTTCATCTACAGACCTGTACCCTTGATTAGCCATCAGCTTCCATATCCAGGACTCTGATTCATACTTGTTAAATTCATAATTACTCTGATAATCCTCAATTGGCAGCCATATCAAAGGGAACTTGAACCTTAACCCAAGCCAGGAATCACTAAGGGTTTGTACTATCTTTGCATATGCTGGTACATGTGTAACAACCACCACAAAATTCTGGATTGCAAATGGGTCCCCCTTCAACAGCTCAACACTGCTGGCTTCCGTGCATTTCAAGCACCAAGTCAAGGCTCGACTCTTCATCACTGAGAACTGATTGGGACAGAAGTTCACAATCCTTCTTCTGTAAGTGGCAGTGGGTTCCCTTATCCCAGGAGTGCTCAAAATTCTTCTAAATTCCTACCTTAACTTTGCAACCCGTCCTGGTTCTGCCTGGATCAATAATGCCATCTTCTCTTCATTAGCATCCATAGATTTGGTGGACAAATGCCACTCAAAATGATTCTTCATGAAGGACACAAAAGCTCGCAACTACAGATCCCCCATATAGGAGAATATTGTCACCACCATTTGCATACTCATGTGCTCGCAAATGATATTATGCAAGAATAACTCACACAACAGGCTTTGTTCGTCAAAATTGGAGGCATGAAAGATGTCTAAGAATGTGCGAGTGGAATAACACAGATAGGGTCTATCCTCCATAACAGCGTTCATTTGGAACAGGAAGTAATGTTCCCATAGAAAAATGGGGTAGGATGGGGAAGGTCGCCTGCACCCCAGCAGATTGAGGGCAAGGTCATGAAGTTTTTTCTTATCCATTGTAAGATCCTGAACCTACTGTTGTAACAGTAGCAATTGTTCCTCCTGCTTCTTCATAGCTTCCTTCCTCTTATAATTCTCTCATCCTTTCTTCAATTCTTCTTTCATCCAATTTTCATGTAGAGCGTTTATCTCCTTTCGATGTTCTTTCAGTGAAATTGTCCCCTCCCGAAGGGAGATTGCTTCGTGTTTCCACTTCTGCAATTCAGAAATTAACAAGATTTTCTCATAACTTCATCTCGAGATGGGACCCAACGTTCTTCTACATTCAATATCAACATCAATAATGTGTATAACAACCTTTGTTTAATGGGTATGCTCCACCTCTGATGTTGGTTCTTTTTTAACAACAGCTTCATCAGTGGGTTCTTGTGTATCAGCCATGTTCTTTCCACCTAGAGTAGCCTCTGTGTCCATTGTTGTTTCTTCTGTAATAGTAGTGGCATCCATAGGTTCTTGTGTATCAGCCTCTAAGTCAATTACTACATGAGGCTCTGCTTTAACTGTTGGTTCTTGTGTAACATCAATATCCTTAGCAGGTTCTTATGTAACAACCTCCTGAAGTTTTGTTTATGTTTCCATTAGGCTGGTGTTTTCCACACAGACCTTATACCCTGCTACTGTTAGCTATTGAAAACATGCCATGCATACAGGTACCAATATTTCCTTCCCCTTAGATAATCTTTGTTTCAATTCTTCATTTTCCTTTCTTATATTTTCAAGTTCTAAAAGTAGGACATGAGTTTTTTCCTTACTTGATGAGATATAGAAGGAGGTTTTGTGATTTGTATCATCCAAGAATTTTTCATTTATGTAATGTATTAGAGGTTTCCCCCTCGAAGTGGTTAATTTCTAAGGCGTTGATCTCTCTTTTCTTCTATTTTTGGAGCTGGTTTCATAACATTTGGTATCAGAGCTTTGGATTCTAGGGTTTCGCTGCTCCAAACAGGTCATCGTGGAAGTTCCGCCATAATGTTTTTTCTACGAAGCTTCATATGATGAAATTTTTATAGAGAAAAATCGAAATCCTGAGGAATGTCTTGTAAAAATTTCAGATCTTAGTTCGCAATATTTCGGAGATATGATTTGTGGAAGTTAGGGTTTTTTTAGGCTCCTGAATTTCACCTAAAAATAGGTCATCATGGAATTTGCGCTATAACTGTTTTTCTACAAAGTTTCAGAAGATGAAATATTTACAAAGCGAAGCCAAAATCCCGAGGAACTTCCTGTAAAAATTTCAGATCTTGGTTCACAATATTTTCATAGGTATGATTTGTGGACTAAGAAGTGCAACATGAGAACGAAGAAGTGCAACATGACATGTCAAAATTACAAGAATAAGTGCACCAAATTTCGCTCTCGCAAAGAGAAACAAAAAATGAAATGGAAGTTTTGAAGAAAGGCGTGGAAGCTAAGATGGATGGTTTGAATAAATACATGGATGGTTTGAAGAATGGTATGGAAGCTAAGATGGATGGCATGGAAGCTGGCATGGAATCTAAGATGGATGACATGGAAGAAAAAATGGAAAACATGAAGAATGATCTAAAATCAGACATGGAAGGTTTGAAAAATTTGACACAAGAAATTTTTCCTAATGGCGAAAATATAATAGACGAAACTAATGATGAGAACAAAATAAATGTTAATCATGATTTCATAAACTCTAATGTTGGATGGAAGACCCACCATATTCCAAAGATGCATATGAGGAAGTTTGATGGCAAGGTTCCCGTAACATGGATACTACAGATGGAGCAATATTTTGATCTCAATAATGTGAAAAAGACACAAAAGGTACGTATTGAAAATTTACATTTAGAAAAAAATACATTTGTATGGTATCGATGACTTTGATCCCGTAAAAAAATTGTCACTTGGTCAATTTTTACTGAGGAAATGATAGCACATTATGAGGATACAAAGAGCAACACCTTCTTTAGCCAATTGATAAGTCTCAAACAAAAGGGTTTAGTGGTGGAGCACATTGAGGACTTCCAAAAATTGAATATAAGGGTAATTGATATTCCAAAGGAACACATGATTGATGTCTTCATAGGGACTTTAAAGGATAACATCCAACATGAAGTTCGCGTTTGGGAACCTGATTAATTGGAGAAGGCATTCAGATTAGAAAGAAAAATTGAATGTAAAATTATGGCGACAAGGAAGCCTACCACTCACATCTATAAATATGGAAGTATTGCTACTCCTATACTTCCACAACCTACAAGGTTGACACCACAACAATTGGAAGAAAAAAGAGAAAAAGGGCTTTGCTACATTTGTGATAGAAAATACACTAATGGTCATAAGTGTGCTGAGAAGAAATTATTTTACATAGATTGTGAAGAGGATATATTGTGTAATGCATTGGAAGGTATTACCACTCCTCAAACTCTCAAGATAGAAGGAAATATCAAGAAGAAAAAGGTAATAGTGTTGATTGATTCGGGTAGTACCCATAATTTTATTCATTGTAAGGTATCCAAGGAATTGAATTGTTTCCTATACCCGACACCAGAATGTCAAGTGATGGTTGCAAATGGAGGAACAATAAATTGCTCTAGAAAAAGTCATAATATCAAACTAACCATGGGGGAATATGTATTGAATAGTCCAATGCTTTCCATTCCAATGGGAGGTGTTGATGTTGTACTAGGAGTACAATGGTTACAATATTTGGGGACATTATCTTTTAATTTTCAAGAAATTTTCTTGAATTTTTTTTCAAAAGGAAAGGAAGTCGAATTACGGGGTATCGCAGGGAAGCCGGGAAAGATAATAAGCTCTAATTTCATGACAAAGCTTCTGAAGAAATAACAATGAGGCGTAATTGCACAATTATGCTCACTAGAAGTTCCAACATAAAAATAATCAATTTCTCCAGATCTCCAAAAAGTCTTGGACAATCATTACAAGGTGTACGAAACTCCCAAAGGACTCCCACCTATTCGTGATCATGATCATGCTATTCATTTGATTCCAGGAAGTGTTCCTCCAAACATCAGGCCTTACAGATATCCTTATGTCCAAAAGAGTGAAATTGAATGTTTGATTGCAGAAATGTTAGAGGCTGGTATAACTCAACCTAGTTAAAGTTATTTCTCTACTCCAGTAGTATTGGTGCACAATAAGGATGGATCCTGGTGCATGTGTCCGGATTATAGGGAGCTCAATAAGCTCACTATTAAAGATAAATTTCCCATTCCTGTGATTGATCAATTATTTGATGAATTACATGGAGAAATTTATTTTACCAAGTTAGATCTTTGTTCAGGATATCATCAAATTAGAATGAAGATAGAAGATATTTTGAAAACAACATTTCGAAATCATGAGGGTCATTATGAAATTTTGGTCATGCCTTTTGGCCTTACCAATGCACCTTCTACATTTCAAGGGTTGATGAATTCCATTTTCAAACCCTTCCTTAGAAAATTTGTGCTAGTATTTTTTGATGATATACTAATATACAACAGGTCTTGGAAGGGTCATGTTCAACATGTTGACAAGGTGCTCAAACTATTGGAGGAGAAACAATTATATGCAAAAACATCCAAATGTTTCTTTGGAGACCAAGAGGTGGAATATCTGGGTCATATTGTATCTCATAAGGGTGTTAAGGTAGACCCTAAAAAAATTAAAGCCATTAAGGAATGGAAAGTCCCCACAACCATAAAGTAGTTGTGAGGATTTCTCAGGTTAACAGGGCATTATCACAAGTTTGTTAAGAATTATGGGAGAATAGCAACACCTCTAACAAATTTATTGAATAAAGATGAATTTTCATGGAATCCTGAAGCAACTAAGGCCTTTGAACATCTTAAAGAGGCAATATGCCTAGCACCGGTCTTAGCTACGCCAGACTTCACAAAAACCTTTATTGTGGAATGTGATGCCTGAGGAAATGGAATTGGTGTTGTTTTAATGCAAGAAGGAAGAGATATTTCTTTTGAAAGTCATCTAATCAAAGGAAAGTATTTACAGAAATCTATTTATGAGAAAGAAATTTTGGCAATACTACATGCACTAAAGAAATGGCAACCTTACCTAATGGGAAGACACTTAAAGGTAAAAGCTGATCATGATAGTCTTAAAATTTTTTTAGAACAAAGACTATCTTCGGAAGAGCAAAAAAAATGGGTCACAAAGATGTTGGGTTATTAATTTGAAATCATCTAAAAAAAGGGAAGCTAAATGTTGTCACAGATGCACTCTCAAGAAAGGATGACGAGGTGGAAGCATTTCTTTGTGTAATTTCTATTATCCAACCAGATTGGATTACCGAAGCAAGGGATGAATGGAAGAAGGACGAAGAAGTGTGGACACTCATTCAAAAGTTGCAACAATATCCTAGTACATCTAATATATTTAGTTGGAAAAATGATTCCTTATGGTACAAAGATCGCTTATATATTTGTAAGAATTCCCAACTAAAACAAAATATTATTTTTAAATTGCACACTTCTCCTTTAGGAGGACACTCAGGATTCTTAAAAACTTACCACAGGGTGAAGAAAGATTTTTTTTGGGATGGCCTTAAATATGATATTCAAAATTTGTGGCGGGAATTTTTGGTTTTCTAGCAAAATAAAGTTGAGACAATTAAGACCCCGATCTTCTACAACCTTTATCCATTCCAAGTCAACTTTGGGAGGAAATTTCAATGGATTTTATCACATGTTTACCTAAGTCTGAAGGAAAGAGTGTCAGCATGGTGGTAGTTGATAGAATTACCAAGTATGCACACTTTTGTGCATTATCTCATCCATTTAAAGCAAGCACAATTGCTACTACATTTATGGAAACAATTCAAAAGCTACATGGAAACCCAAAGATTATTGTAAGTGACAACGATCCCATTTTTACTGGAAATTTTTGGATGAAATTATTTTCTTGTTTGGGTACTCAACTAGCTCATAGTTCATCTTATCATCCTCAATCCTATGGTCAAACTAAGATAGTGAATAAATGTTTGGAAGGATATCTTCGTTGTTTTGTATCTGATAAGCAAACACAATGGGTCAAGTGGTTACCTCTCACGCAATGGTGGTATAGAACTTCCTTCCATACTGCAACAAACATGACCCCATTTATGGAACTTTATGGATATCATCCACCATCCATCACATCATCTTTAAGAGAAAATTCTAAGGTTCAAGCAGTGGAAGATCACATCGAGCATCAACAAGAATTTCTCCAACTCTTAAAGGATAACCTAATTTTGGCACAAAATCAAATGAAACAACAGGAAAATCAACATCACAGCGAGAGAAGTTTTGATGTAGGAGACTGGGTATTTTTATGGCTACAACCATACAAACAAATGTCCCTCAAGAAAGCTAAGAATAATAATAAATTATCGCCAAAGTACTATGGTCCTTAAAAGGTGTTGCTAAAGATTGGTACTATGGCATAAAAATTGGAGCTTCTTGCTTCTTCACAAGTGCATCCAATTTTCCATGTTTCATGCTTAAAGAAGGTTATAGGTGACAAAATTCCAATTCAAACAATATTGCCAAAATTTGATGAGGAAGGAAAAATCATATTGGAACTTGAAGAAGTCACGGAAACAAGAACTCGACAGCTACGAAATCGATCAATTTCAAAGTATCTCATCAAGTGGAAGAACTTACCCATTGAATATTCTACATGGGAGGATGAGAATTTTATACGGAAGCATCCAGAGCTACTAAAGCTTTGAGGACAACACTTTGTTGAAGGAGAGGGGCATGTTAGGTCCCTATATTACTAGTATAGTCCCTTATTGTTGTTAGTGTAACCCCCTTATTGTTATTGTTGTACCCTGTAACCCCAATATTGTTATTATTGTGCCCTTACATTATTATTGTTAGGTCGGCTAGGATTATATTTTGATCCCATGGACTCTTATATATAGAAGGAGGTTTTGTCATTTTTATCATCCAAGAATTGTTCATTTATGTAATGTATTGGAGGTTTCCCCCTCGAAGTTGTTTCTAAGGCGTTGATCTCTCTTTTCTTCTATTTTTGGAGTTGGTTTCATAACATCAAACCCATGGTGATAAAAGAAGGACTGAGTGGCTCGATACAATCCATAATTTTATGTCGAGGTCTAGTTGGAGGGAGATTTTTTGATGAAGTTTTTGTTAAAATTCTATGGAGGTGATTGCATAGAAGATAGAGTGGTACGAGAAAAGAAGTAGTCGATGTATAGTATTGGGAGCGGCTAGCGCTGGAGGAAGAGCCACGTTGCATGGAGGAACCATGAATGAAGGAGGTGGAAACATCTAGAGAGTGAGGATGTGTGCAAATAAGATCAAGTAGTTAGGATTTTGTAGTTGATGGTGAAGAAAGAGAGGGACATCATGGTAGGAGATGTTGAATATATTTGAAAATAGAAGAAGGTTGGTGAAGTGGGATGACAAGGCATGAGATATTTTCAATAGATGTTTAAGCAGACATGGGACAATTAGAGAAGGGATGTCAAAGAATATCCTAGTGGTTAGCCAACAGGGAGACAACAGGAGGAGTGGAGAAGACAATTGAAGGAAGATCGAGAAGCTACTAGGAGTCGATATAGGGACATGGTCAAGAAAGACCATGTTTAGATGGTTGCATGGTTGGAAGGTTTGATGATGAGATAATCAAAGTGTGTCCACTGAAGACGAAGGGATTGTTGTTTTTTTTATATTTTTGGTTATCATAATCTTAAGTGTTAGTGTCTTCATTTGTAGCTTCTATGTAGCATGAATGTAATAGATGTAGTATAATGTGGAGTTGTTATCTGCGTTGGTAATGTATTGGATATTATGCTATATTTTGAACAATCAAGGAAGGTTGGTGAGTTGAGTATTGTGTGATCTCTATTGTAGCACCCCTTGCACTTTTGTGTTTTCCTCTAAAGTAAAAGAAAGAATGATGGTTTTCCTCCTTTATTTTGGTTTATGCATATATATTTTTCTAGTAATGTTGTTTAATTTTTTATTGTGTGTTGGATAATATCCATCTGAGTCAGATATATCTTAATCTTTTGAATAGCCGAATGGAATGATAGTTGATAATGGTTTTATACAGTAAAGAACTATCATGGTGAAATGTAACTCGTATGATTAGATCAAAAAATCCACTGGAATGAGTATTATATCTTTGCCTTAGTTTTGTGTTCAATGATGTCTTGCACACCAACTAGTGTGTGCAGGAGTCCGTGGAGCCCCGAACGGTGTGAGGTTACAAAATGAATGTTAGGTGTCCATCTAGTAGATGTTTGAGTCTTGCATTGTAAATCAAAGTTTGAGTGTTTCAGGGTTCCATCAACCCCATTTGACTGCGGAATCATGGTTCCAGCAGCCCCCCACTACCATCTCGAGTGAAACTTCATACACTTTGTGGGTGATTCCGAAAGGGCCGATGTTGATCAAGTTTATTCGCCAAATACTTTGCAAATCCTAGATCTGATAGAATCCCACATGCCAGCAAACCACCTCCTTGGAAGTACACAATAGGGAGGTTAATGAACCCTTTTTTTTTTTTACAAGAGGATGAAGGGTGGTAAGGCTCTGATAAATCATATAGATTATTGAGGCTTTAGGGTCATCAAATTTTAGAAGAGGAGGAATTCATTAGGTTGGTACTTTCCCCTATCTCCAATCAAATAAGATGAGGTAGACAACCTCCCAACCATATAAAATTTATATTACGAAATAAAATCAGCATGTCTAGGAGAGTTTTGATTACCTCAGAGCTAGAAAACACTAGTACCATCACATGTGGATCATGGTAATTATTGTATTGAATTGGGTGAAAAAATACCTTAAAGGGTGTCCAAAGGAACTATATCAACACACAATAAGCCTAACTAAGAAAATTTATTCAACTAGATTGAGAAGTCCCCAATATTGATATTTTGAAACTCAATAACTTCAAAAGTCATCCCCAAATTATCTTCATCTAGATATAAAGTGTAAAATTCAAGATTATACTAATGTTGAGATACCCCAAGACTAGAGAAACCTCCTGTAACACCTTCCTCCAAAATTTGTGCACAAAGGACTTGGAATAACCTAGCAAGATATGATCATATTTGTGGCATCAAATGCACTAAAATGGAACATAAAATGTAATTGATAGGTTTTAAATGTTTCTACCCCAATACAAAATATCTAAATCAAGAATCCCATTTTATTGATCTAGATATACAAATACCCTAGTGACTAAGCACTCTAATATGTCAAAAAAATGATCTTCCAACAAAATCGAGTAACCTAGGAGATTCTTAATTGCTCAGGTAATCCCACACCAAACCAAGAAATAATAAACAATAACCTATCAGTCGAGAATAGACCTACTGTTACACTAAAAACTGTCATCCTGACATTTTTCTATGAGTATGAGCTCATTATTACTCATACTTCCTCCTTTTGCAAGTCTAACATATCAGTTCCTCATGTCAAGCTTTCAAAATCAGAGAAAAGTTCCTAAAACTCCCCTAAACATTGGTATCGCACTTTCTCTATTCATTGCCTGCGGTCTCGTAAAGTTCAGCTCTCCTGCGGAACCATACCGCACGTTCTTTGTGTTATGGGTGCGGACCTCTGTAAAACTCAAAAAGGCGACAAAGTAAAGATAAAAAGTTGATTTCAGATGAATTCTAGAAAATTCTAGATGGGAATTTTCAAGAATGGATACGCTTTGAGAAGGTTCATGCATCCCTCACTTGATGGAGCTAACCCCTTGATGTAAGGAGCTAATCCCTTTGAAGGAGGATTCTATCCCTTCATATTTGGAACAGAAAACCTCCTCTTTTCACTATAAAAAGAGGCCTTGGGTAGCCTCAAAGAGAGTTCAAGCTTTAAGATATTTGAAGTTAAACGCTGTTGAGATTTAGACTTAGTTAACTAAGGCTTTCTATGAGGTTAAATCACTCACCTCTATCCGTCTTGGTTCAAAGAGTGCAATGCTTGTCAAATTAGAAGAGATTCCTGCTTCGGACCCCAAAAGGACCTGCATGACATCAAGGCACAGGTTGTAAAGGTTTTCTTTTATTTGAAGTTAATACAAATATACTCATTTATCTCATTAAACCGTCTATTCATGGTTTATTTCATAAATTCCTTGATAATTATGATGAGTATGGTTTATAATAATGTCTATACAGGTGCTGTGTAATCTTTTTGCTTGTTTGTGACTGCAGATTCACGAGGAACGTTCTTTCAAGTGCACGGGAAGGACTTCAACGAGATCAAGCAAGCGCTGGACATAAGGTAGGTCTTACACCTATATAGCATTTTTATGAATCTTATATGCTTAGAGAGAGATTAGTATAATTGGTTGTTTGTTGCTAGTTACTTTTAGTACTAGAGAGATCGGTCTTGTCCGCAAGACGGATTAATCTACACAACAAAATGGCGACTCCGCTGGGGAAAGAACTTGTTGTTTTTTGTTCTCTTTTATTTTTGATTTGAGGAAACATTTTTTCCTGGTTTTTGATTGATACATATCTGTCTGGGTAATTTAGATTTTCCCTATTTTTGAAAATTTAGAAATATTTTAAGTTTTTCTATAATTTTTCCTAAGACTGCACTCTGGCTTATTTTGACATTGCGGGCAGGTTCGCACTTTCTGTAAAGAATACAGTGCGGGACCGCACCTGTCAATACTGGTTGCCTGTGGACCCTGTGAAAATTTTAGAAAACTTCTAGATTTATTTCTTTAGTTTATTTTTATTTGGATTAGCTCTTTGGTTTCTGCCCAGACTGATTATTGTTTCTGTCAAAGAATTTTTTGTGAATGAACTCCAACAGTATTGATGTTTTGATGATTTTCTAGAAGATTTTGCATTTTGGATTGTTTTTCGCTTGGTCTTTGTAGTGATTCGAAGCTTTGACAGTTTGAAGTATCTAAGATTACATTGATCTCTTTTTGTCTTTTTGAATCCGACCTGATTGTGAAAACATCCTTTATTGAGAAATAGAGCTTTTTGTTTCTTTGCGAATCTTCGAAAAACTTGGTTGAAAGTTTTGAATTTCATTTTTATAAAAAAACATATTTTGAGTGTTTTTGATCTGTTTGTTATTCTAAACAAATAGACTCTTAGTTTGCTGAACAACTAAGGAAAACATTCTTCAAAAAATCTTAAAGCTTTTACTCAATTTAGATTGTTTAAAATCATAGTTCTCAAGATTAGATTTTGTGGTTTTGAGTAGTTTTTAATTTTTATAGCTTTCTTTTGAAGGAAAATTGTTTTGTAGCTTCAAGTTTGGAAAGAAAAAGGGTTTTGTTATGAGCTTGATATATATCATCGTTGGAAAGAACAAATATTTTCTTTCAATTATTCTTTATGTTTAAAGAAGGAATTGTTTATTAAAAGAATTGCATTCTCCAACTCTTTCTTAGATAGAAGTTCATTGAAAGAAAAAGAATTGATTATCATTCTAGGTGCATTTTAGTGTTTTTTGGAAATCGAGTCTTCACATCATCCAATGTTTCATTTCCGCACCCATTGACTTAAGAAACAACTCATAAAAGTAACGCTTAATTAAAATTAATCTAGTAATCTTTTTATTTCTAGGGCTCTTATCACCAACTTAGCTTAGGCTAGTATCTTGGAGTAGGGAGTAATTAACTCTCCAAGATAGCTAAAACAAACAAGTAGACAAATCTTGCGGTAGGAAGAAATTCCAATTGTTACATCTATGCTCCGGGAAGCTCCTCCTAAAGGAGTCAAGCACGAGATCATATCTGAACCAGTGGGGTAATCAATCCTTCCTCATTGGGAACGATAGAAGATATACACGTATTAACAACGATAAACCTCGGATAGACCACTGTCGAGGAGCCTGGGGTCACTTGTCGGTAAAACTTGGATTATTTCAAGGAGCCTTCAAGGGGATTGAGCTTTGTTACTCTGCCCTTGCGTGTGTGTCGGATCGTAGATTGTTCCCCTAGGTATATTTGTTTCTGTTGGTAACCTTAGTGGCCATAATCTTTAGGATTATTTCCTAAGGTGATGGTGGAGGGAAGATCCCACTGTACCTGGAACAGACGTCGGCTAGAATCACTTGGACTCTCCGGAGGGTTATCTTCACTCGAGATGGTATAGTGGAGAAACTTGCACCGGTCTGTTTCATTAAGCAGGTTGTCGGGGTAACTGTTCCAATCGCCCTTTTCATGTTAAAACTCTACTAAGCTGGATTTCATCACCAACTAGTGTTTTTAGTGCGGAAAGTTACTGTTTGTGTGTGGTTTGAACTCCTAGATTTTTAAGCGTATGATTCAATTGTTTTTTTCTTAGAGACTTTAGGTGTTTTCATTGAAATTTTTCTTTGTTTGCGTGTGATTAGATAATTTTTAATCGTGGCGGAATTGCCGAGACAATCCCGGAGAATACAAGGGAAACCACCTGAATATTCACCAAGTCAACTTGAAGGGCTTCGTGCTCTGGTATCATCCAGTAGTAGTAGAATTAGATCAACGGAAATTGGAAGTTCATCTATAGTTATACATCCTGATCATCAAATACCTACAACAGAATACATTCAAGAACCGATTTCAGTTTCTGAAGTTACTGAAAGTATTTCTCCTTCTGGTGAATTATCTGACGAACCTGAAATCTCTGAACCTGAAACTGAATCTTCTGTTTTGGAAACATCCTCAGGATTTATTACACCAACTTCTAGTGATCCAGGTTCACCTAGGGTAAGAAATATTGTCACTGATGATCTTCCATCTGGACTTATTTCTATTGAAGAACTTATTAATCCAGACGAAGATATATCTCTTCCCGACTCCCCACAATCGTTAAATCTTAGGGAGCGTGAATTTATTTTCTACAGCCCATTCGAACTAGTCCTTGGTATCTCTCTTTAACGAACTTTTTAGAGAATCCGGGTCTTAATTTTTATCCACCTCGAATTCCATTTCATCCTACACCCAGAGGTTATTATCCGTCATATTTTATGGCAGGAGAGTCATCCATGTTTTCTCAAACACCGGAATCATTTTTACACGGTGGTCCTTCTGTTCCTTCGGGATATCAGTCTTTGTCTGGTAGTTGTTGAGTCCCAAATTTGCCTCTTTTCCATACACTTTTCCATATCTTTTTCACTCACCTAAACCTCCAAAATTGTCAATATCATGTGCAAAAGGGTATCTAACATGGTTTTTAATTATGTTTTTGTGTTTTCTATTTGATCTAGATTTTGTTCATACAGTTGCGGAAACTTGCCACTTTCCGCAGCTGCTGCAACTTTCCGCAGCTATTTTGTGGAAATATATGCTACAGGTGTCTACAAAGGAAACGAGCCACATGGGCAGGCTAGGAATGACGAGGACATGGTTCGTGTCCTATTGGTTCAAGTAAATTCGTCAAAGAAAGCCGCGGTCAAAGCCATCCACGTGGAAGTCAACTATGGAGTTCTATGTCGACTGGACTCTGTTTCGTGGCATATAAACATCCATACGGCCGTTTCCAAGCTTGCGGAGGTTAATTGACATCTGTGCAAAGTTCTGGAGTTGAATTCAAGCGCCCACCTTCCATAGATTCGTTTTCCAACATGGCCATACTCCTATATCCGTGGCCTTAGTGGTCTACGTGCTGGCTGCTATCATAAACTTCAGGAGACAGTTACAGTTTATTGCTTTATATAGAGCATTTGCATACGCACGTAGAGTTAGTGGTTGAGTTGTTAGTTGATAGTTGATGTGCGTACTCTGTTATATTAGCTTTGCAGTGATTACGCTGCCTTGAGCCGTAATACTACCAGTCTGTAATGAACTGCTTTTTAATGTGAAAAGACTCTGTTTTCAACTTAATTCGTGTTTGAGGATCGTACCAAAGCTGTGTAGAGGGCCCCTGCTCAGCCGAGGTTCTGTGTATTAATGTATATATATTTCATTTCATTTCTTTAAAAAAAGTCATTGTATCATAATCCATTACATGTTCATATTTCATAGTTGTTTCATTTCTGTTCATACATTTCTATAATTTCCATTGCATTCTTGTCTTTCATGCTTTTATGATCGTTAAATCACTGATCAGTTTTCTTGTGCAGGTTTTAGGTAGACAGCCCGGGCATTTTCATAGTATTTTGGCTAATGATATGAGACTAACATTATTCTGTTGCTAGTTTCCTTTTCATAGCATTTGTTTAACTTCAGTCTTGCTTTGTACATTTCAGTTTTGTTTATCTGATTCAGTAGTTAAATTTAAATATATTAAGCTACTCATAGTGTCTTCGGTTACCTCCGAAAGCCACAGCTGGACTGATGGTGAGGGGTTGCATGATGAAATGTGTAGTTTAGTATTAGTTTCCTTTCTGCAAAATTAGATATATTAAGCTGCTCATAGCGTCTTCAGTTTCCTCCGAAAGCCACAGCTGGACTGATGGTGAGGGGCTGCATGATGAAGTGTGTAGTTTAGTATTAGTTTCTTTTACGCAAACTTAGATATATTGAATCATGTATGACATCTTCAATTGCCTCCGAAAGCCACAGCTGGACTGATGGCGAGGGATTGAATCATGTGTGTATGGTTTAGTATTAGTTTACTTTCTGCAAATTAAATATCAGTTACACAAGTTGTTTATGATTACTTCCGCAAGTCATAGCTGGTCTAATGATGAAGGGTCGGAAAATGAATTGATGTAATCTGATTTAGATTTATTTCATTGCAATTTTGAATTTCCATAAGCGTAGTTTCTTTTGTGTTCAGTTGGCAGCAAGAATAGTTTAGTTTTCATATTCACTAGTTTCTTGTTTTGATTCATTAGATTAACGGCACTTTCCATTTCAGCAGTTTACTTTCTTTTGTCATTTGTAATTTCAATTTGCTTTTAAAGTTTCGAGATTGGTAAATCATTATAGGGGATATCACTTCCTTGAACAATTATAACCAAGCTTGTTTTTCACTTTAGAATTTCCATTTCACCTAAGAAAGACCATAAACGACAAAAAGTTAAGAAAGAGGTTATCTTGCACATATAGTGCGCCGCACTTCATCAGCTTACGATTCCCGGATTGACAATTAAATGCGGCAATTTAGGACACACTAAATTGACCAAACATTTTGGCGCCGTTGCCGGGGAAGTGTAACTAGGTAGCCAATTTCTTAAAAAAAAAAAAACCTAAAATCATAAAAGAAGGGAAAACTTGATAACTTCTTGAAGTATGCTCTCCTCTTGCACCTAGTGTGATCTGGAGGATCAGAAAAGAGAAGTTATTGGTTTAGTAATTTCTTAAGTATGCTCTCTTCTTGCACCTAGTGTGATCTGGAAGATCAGAAAAAGAATTATTAGCCCAACTTTTAAAAAAAAAATAAAAATAAAAAATGACATGCATAGAGCAAGAGATTCTAGGGGAAGGTTTATAGCTAAAGCCAAGAGTTCGATTTTCACAACTCCATCTTCTTCAAGGCATAGACCAGATTCACCACCATCTACCCCTAGCCTTAAGATTTTTGGAAGTCAAAGAACAGTTGAATTAGAGGATTCTCCTATACCACCTACTAAAACCCACTTAGAAAACAAAGAGACTTTCTCTCATCCTTCCTTGGTAGAAGAACTAGAGGACTATAAGGACTCTAAAGAAACTATCATGGCAAAGGAAGTAATAAATAGAGGTGGAGATAGAAGAGGAGGAGATAATGAAGATAACAATGGTGAAGGAAATAACGGTATAAATAGGGACAATTTGCTTGGATTCCCTATAGTTGATGAGGAAACTCATGCAACAATGAAAAATATCTCACCATCTGTTCTCCCTAACTTTTATGGATTACGAAGTGAGGATCCTGAAACATTTTTGTTTGAGTTTGAAGTAGTGTGCCGAACTTATGACTATATGGAAGATTCTCAAAAACTCAAACTGTTTCCTTCAACATTGAAGGGATCTGCTTTGAAATGGTTCATGGGATTAGCCACTCAATCTATCAGGACTTGGAATGATATGAAACAAACATTTTTTGGATAGATACTTGGACTATTGTATGCCCACCAATCACAAGGATGAGGTATTCAAAATGATGCAAAAAGAAGATGAAAATTTGGAAGACTTAATTGAAAGATTTCAATACAACTTGAAAAGAGCAAAGATGAGCAACTTAGATAACGAAACCTTGAAAGCCCTCCTATTAAAAGCCATTATAGATGAATGGATAGACATTTTAAACATGATGGGGAAAGGAGACATCTCTCAACTTCCATTTCATGATATAACAGAACTATGTATCCATCTCTCAAGGGGAAAATCAAAAACTGGAAAAGGGCCTAGGGATTCTTCTCTTATTAGGGCTAAAAAATCTGCAACTGGATCAGTAAGTAGGGCAGAGATTGGTAATATGCTTGATGAGTTTAAAACTGATATCTTAGGGAGCCTTAGTGAACAACTAGACACCCTTAAAATAAAAAACAAGCAGAAAGCATAAACAGATGCTTTAGCCATCTTTTGTCTGAAATGTAGGAAGAAACATGCTTTAAGGGAATGTCCCTTGGATGCAAAAGTTGTAGAAACATGTATGATTTGCTCGGAAAATCATGAGATCAAGGATTGTCCTTCAATCCCTGGACTCAAAGCTGTTTTTCAAGAAGATCCAAATTCAATAGAATCTCTCTGTTTTGTCGCAAGGAGACCTTGGCAAGGACAACAATCTCAAGGGTTTAATAACCCTATGAATCTTCAAACCCCACCAAATTGGACTCCTTGGCAACAACCTTGGCCCCAACATCAAAATTCATATCAGCCATGGGTACAAGGGATGCAAAATCCTTATGGGAGATTTGCTCAATTTTATCAATATCCTCCATCTTTTCAAAATCAACAAGCTCTACAATTTCCAAGCCAAAATCCACAACAAATTTCATTACCATTTCCACAACAAAAACCTTCTCAAAAAAATACAAATCCTCAACTCATGCTTCCATACCAACAGAAGACAAATCAACTTCCAGCTCAGCCATTGCCAAATCCTAACAATAAGAATCCTCAAACTACTTATATGGTAGAAGGACAACAATTTCCTACATATATGATTGTTCCTCTCAACGATGTACAACTCAGATCTGGTAGAGTTTTAGAAAAACCTTCTATAGACATTCAAGAGCAAGATACCTCTGAGGAGGACTCTCTTGAAGTCAATAAGGGTTCTGAGGAAGAATCTCTTCAAAATTCAAAAATTCAAAAAGAAAAAGAAAAGCTAACATCCACAACTCCTATAGTTGAGCAACCTGTATCTTCATCTACACCTCCTTTTCCGGAAAAACTACAAATTGATAAGGGGGTGGAAAAAAAAATCTTGTTGCCTAACTATGACTTTCTAGATGAATTGAAGAATGTTTGTATCAAGATTCCATTGCTACAAGCCATTCGAGAAATTCCTATTCTAGCAAAAACCATAAAGGAGTTGAGTTTCAAAAGACCAGGAAGAAAGCTAAAGGACACAAGAATAATCCACCTGGTAGGAAAGATTGCAGACATTATGATGGGAAAAATTGCCATGCAGAAATATGTAGATCCAGGAAGTCCAATTGTCAAGACACATATAAATGGGATAGAAATTCCAAACACATTGATTGACTTAGGGGCTGCTATCAACATTATGAGTAGACGGACTATGGAACAGTTAAAACTTCCTAACCTTCTTTTTACACCTACTTTATTGCAACTTGCAGATCGATCGGTTATTAAACCAGATGGTGTATTAGAAGATATTTCAGTCTCCTTAGATTCTTGGGAATATCCAGTAGACTTTATGATTTTGACTCCCAAAAGTAATCTAGGAGGACATCCAATTATTTTAGGAAGACCTTGGCTGGCCACAGTTGATGCTTTTATTAGTTGTAGATCTGGAGACATGTACATTTCTAATGGTAATTCGACAAAGAAATTCAATTTGTATCCTCCTGCAAGAGCAATTACAGAAATAGGAGACAATGAATGGGTCGATGATGAGAACACTATACAACCTGTCTTTACCATTTCTGAAATTAGTGAGGATAGTCAAATTATGAACACATTAGAAAATTTTGAGATAACTTCAGAATATGACCCCACACAATTTCAGTTGGAATCTGACATAGAATATTTATCATCAAGACAAATGTCTCTCTACTCTATGGAAGAGTTTGGTAATTCTGCTTTTGAGATTTTTCCGGAAAAGACATTGAATATTAATAAACATCTGGAGAAGTCACAACAAGAAGAACTAACCAGAATCTTGCAAAAAAATTCTACTGCATTTGCATGGGAGTATACTGACATGAAGGGTATTGATCCTAAGACTTGCATCCATCATATCTATATTGAGGAAAACAGTAGACCAATTAGACAACCTCGAAGAAGGATGAATCCAAATCTTAGGGAGATAGTGAAAGAAGAGCTCCAAAAACTTCTCAATGTAAACTTCATTTATCCAATTTCAGATAGCCGATGGGTTTCTCCTTTGTTTATAGTACCTAAAAAGAATGGTAAATGGAGAGTATGCATTGATTACAGGGAGTTGAACAAAGCAACTTTGAAGGATCACTTTCCTTTGCCTTTTATTGATCAGGTATTAGATACATTAGCAGGTTAAAAGTACTTTTCATTTTTGGATGGTTTTAGTGGCTATAATCAAATTCAGGTAGCACCTGAAGATCAAGATAAGACCACATTTACTTGTCCATGAGGAACTTTTGCCTACCGAGTGCTTCCTTTTGGGTTATGTAATGCACCAGCAACATTCCAAAGAGCAGTACTAGGAATTTTTTCTGATCTAATCCATGATTGTGTAGAGGTTTATATGGATGATTTTACAGTTTATGGTTATTCATTTGAAGAGGCATTAGAAAATTTGGAAAAAGTTCTCATAAGATGTAAAGAAACAAACCTTTCATTAAGCCATGAAAAATGCTTTATGATGTTTACTGAAGGGATTGTTTTAGGACATCATATTTCGGGAGATGGAATTAAGGTTGATAGATCAAAAGTTGAAGTCATCTCCAAGTTGCCTATTCCAAATTGTCAAAGAGATGTTAGAAGTTTTCTAGGATTTACTGGTTACTATAGAAGATTTATGGAAAACTTCACTAAAATAGCATCTCCACTCTTCAAGTTGCTTACAAAAGACTGTGAATTTAAATGGGATCCTGATTGTCAATCCGCTTTTGAAACTTTGAAAACAAGAATATCCGAAGCACCTATCTTGAGAGGACCAAATTGGAAACTTCCTTTCCATATTTCTACAGATGCTTCAGATACAGCTCTTGGAGCTGTGTTGGGTCAAAAAGATTTAATTCCTTATGCCATTTATTACACCAGTAAAAATTTGACTCCCACAGAGTTGAATTATACTGTGACTGAAAAAGAGTTCTTAGCTGTTGTTCATGCAATTAATAAGTTTAAACATTACATAACAGGCTATGAAACTTTTATTCATACTGACCATTCTGCAATTAGATATTTAATGAACAAACCTGTTACTAATGGCAGAGTGACAAGATGGCTTTTACTTTTACAAGAATTCAATATTACTGTGTTGGATAGACCAGGAAAACAGAATACAGTAGCTGATTTCTTGTCTAGGATTCAGAATACTAAAGAAGATTCTCCTGTAGAGGATAAGTTTCCTGATGAATACTTGTTTGCAGTAACTATTAAGACTCCTTGGTATGCAGATATTGCTAACTATTTGGTTACGAGGAAACTGCCTTCACATTGATTTCCAAGTGAAAAACGAAAAATTATTAAGGAGAGTTCAAAATATTCATGGATTTCTAACGAATTGTTTAAAACAGGGCCAGATCTTGTGATCAGAAGATGTGTCAGGGAGGATGTAATGCCTGATATTCTTAAGGCATGTCATGATGAACCATGCGGCGGACACTTTGCGGACAAAAGGACGGCCTATAAAATCCTTTCCTTGGGATATTATTGGCCTTCTCTCTTCAAAGATGCAAAACAATATGTCAAAGGGTGTGATAGCTGCCAAAGAGTAGGGAAACCTACCCTTTCAAATGAAATGCCACTGCAAACACAGGTACTCATTGAACCCTTTGAAAAATGGGCATTAGATTTCATTGGACCAATTAATCCACCATCGAAGCAAAAGAAGTATATATTGGTTTGCACTGATTATGTTACTAAATGGGTAGAAGCTAAAGCATTAGTATCTGCTACTGAAAATTGAGTTGTTCATTTTCTTTATGAGGATATTTTTACTCGCTTTGGTGTTCCAAGAGAAATTGTAACAGATCAGGGGAGCCAATTCACATCAAATTTGGTGGAGAAGTTGATGGAAGAATACAAAATCAAGCACGGAAGATCTACTCCTTACCATCCACAAGCAAATGGTCAAGTGGAGTCCACAAACAAAGTTCTTGAAAGTATCATCACCAAAACTGTTCATCTACATAGAAGAGATTGGGCAGAAAGGCTTCCAGAAGCCTTGTGGGCCTACAGAACTACATGGAGGAATACAACGGGACATTCTCCCTATGAACTTGTTTATGGGAAATAATTCTTGCTCCCCATTGAGTTCCAAGTCAAGACCTTCAAGATAGCAGTTCAGTTGGGGATGGACTTATCAGAAGCCCAAAAGCATAGAATGGAGCAGTTGAATGAGCTAGATGAGATCGGACAAGAAGCAATTCTAAGAACTGATCTAGTTCAATATCAAAGAACTAAATGGCATGACAAATATATCAAAGAGAAGAAGTTTCAAGAAGGAGATTGGGCATTGTTATTTGACTCCAAGTTTAAAGATTTTCAAGGGAAATTTGAGACTCATTGGCTTGGGCCATATGAGATTGACAAGATCTTTAACAATGGAGCTGTAAGAATCAAGACCATTGATGAGTTTCAAACTCCTCTTATAGTGAATGGCCATAGATTGAAATTTTATCATAAGCCACTCTCTAAAGAGGATTTTGTCAAGTTGTTTCAAGAAAGTTCTGCAATCAGGCTGGTACAGAAGAATTCTTCTTCTCCACCAGGCTAGCTTTTGTTTTTTTTTCAAGTTAAAAAAATAAAAAATAAAAAATGGTATAAGCCTGAAAACCAATCATTGATTGGCAGTCTTATACAGAAAATATGGGGTGAAAATCAGGGACACCTGACACTCTATATTTTCCAAAAAAAAATCTATCTTTCATTTCATTTCATCTCACCACTCACTCCATTTCATTCCACTTCATTTCATTTCATTTCACTTCATTCCACTTCATTCCATCCATTCCATCAATAAAAATCTTTTTATGACCATTTCCACCTGGTCATTTGTCACTTGTTCATTTCTATTTCAACCAAGTAATAGCTGTGTCAGTTTCCGCAGCTGACATCTGTTTCCGCAGCTGACTCCAGTTTCCGCAGCCAGGAGCAGATTCTGCAGCTACTGCTACTCTGTTTTCAAAAAGAATGTACAGTTAGTTGTTATTTTCATAAATTATGAAATAAAATGCAGGAGAGAGGATCAATGGAACATTCAAGACACTAATGAAGATCAATCAGTTGAAGACCAAGGGCAAAAGCAAGAATTCCAAAGGTATGAATAAAGTTTATTTCAAATAGTATCGAAAAACACATTTTTATGTAATTTTAAACTATGAGCTCTACCCATAACGCGCAATGATTATATTGACAGTCCCGTAACCTTCCATGATCTCTATGTTATCCTCTTGCATTTATTCACCAACGGTTTCATCATTGAAATTCCGACTCTCACTCATGTTCAAATATCCCACCGTAGATAATGATACGTATTTGAGTTGACAAAGGACTCTTACAAGCCGCATAACTTCATAATCATTGATTGAAACGTGTTTATATTTATTACACAGCCACCAAAATTCAAAATGCGGCCGAATGCATTATACTTTGTTAACCTCTTTGTCGTGTTTACAAAACCCCACGCTACTCATTCTCACTCCCTGTTTCACTCCATTCCGATCCTTTTGCTCACTCTCATTCACGTATATCCACCCACAGTCTTATTCCATTCTGTTTATGGTGCTCATTTCCGTTTTGTGATAACATCCCCACAGTATTGTGCTAGATTCTATGTATTCCATCGTTCCATTTCCACTTAAACCCTCACAGAGGCAAGCCTGTGAAGCACAGAGAAGTAAAATGGGAAAATTATTAAGGGCAGAGCCGGAAGGACCGAAGTTTATAGAGGGATTTCCACAAGCAAAAGAGATGTTGAGGAAAGCTAAATGGATGCGTTTTATTCAGAAATTCAGGGGTTACCACAGAGAAGTTACCAAAGCGTTTGCAAGATCATTTGATGGCTCGGAAGCAGAAGTGGGAGACCTCAAGTTTTTAGTCAATGAAGCATCAATAGCAGCAGCCACAGAGCTTCTTCGGGAAGGAGAACGTTGGTTCAAAAACAAAAGTATCAGTGATGAGGCATGGAGAACAATCCTCCGAAATCAAGGTATGGATATCACTGTTTTCAAAAGAGGAATCCCTGTGCATGCAATAAAAGATGAATGGGCCACTTTACTACTCATTGTTCAGAAATTCATTACATGTGAAGGCCGTTTTGGCTCTATGTACATGTATCATACTAGGCTATTGATGAATTTTCTTGAAAACCAAACTCTCAATCTTCCTTATTTCCTATTCAATAGCTTGAAGAAAATGGCTGTGACTGTGCAAAAACACTTAGGAGATGTAGAGCCTCATTTATATCACCATGGGCTTATAAAAATTCTGATTGAAAAGGAGCTAAATGAAAGAAAAGATACATGGGAACAATTCCTAGTTAGAAACTTCTTTGAAGAACCTCAGGAAATTCCTGAAGGTAATCCAATTAGAAGGAGTAGAAGAAAGAAAATAAATGTTGAAACCCAAGTTGCTCCTACACAGGAAAGTCCCGCAGCTAGCACAGCAAAAAGAAGTAGAAGGAAAAGAACAGTAGATGAAATCCAAGATACTTCTACTACTACTATGAAGAAAACTGATAGGGAAGAGAGATTGGTAAAAAGGAAGAAGAAAGAAATTAAAGCTAAGAAGCCAACAATACCAAAAGGGAAAGAAATTATTGAGGCTGTCCATAAAACTTCTTCTTCTGAAGAAGAAGATCACCAAATTCTATCTGAAAGATTAATTTTTCTTCAAAAACAGTCATCTCTATCCAAGAAGGCAAAAACAGGAAAACAAGAACAAAAGGGTAGTATACCACAACATGTGAGGAGAAGCAGCAGGCTTAAGGGAAAACTGAGAAAAACACAAATTAAAGGTCCTCATTTCATTAATTTTGGTGAGGAGACATCTGAACAGTCTCCAACTGACCATAGTCCATTTCAGTCAGTTAGTGAACCTGACTCCTTTCACTCCCAATCAGACAATGAGCGTACTCCATCTTATTCTCAGCAAAATATTGATGTAAGTTCTCCTCGGCCAGATTTTGAACATAATTCTCCCTTGCAACACTTTGGGGACGGCCCAATGAAAAAGACACCGGAAGTAGACCCCAAACAGCAGGAGGTATATGACTATATAGAATCCTTGGAGAAGGCAGCCACAGGCCCAAGTACCTCTTCTATTCAGCCTCATACATTGCAGGATGATTTAGTTCAGTCATTAAAACAGGAAATTTTTGAGCTTGAGCTTTTGAATCGACATATCAAAAATGAAAATGAAACACTCAAAGAGCAAGGCAAACTGGACAAGATCATCCATGACAATACTATGTTACATTTGGGTATTTGGCAAAAGAAGAATAAGAAGTTAAAAACGAAATGCCAAAAATTGAGCAGAGCACTTGTGAATATCAAATTCAGGTGCTTAATGAAGAAACCCAGAATGATGGCAGTACCAAAGAAGAAGAGAAAGGGGTTAGATGTGCTGGCTGAAGTATCAAGGCACATGAATTGAACAAAGAGTATCAAAATTTTGGTTGCATGAGGACATGCAACACCTTCACAGTGGGGGTATGTTGAGTCCCGAATTTGCCTCTTCTCCATACACTTTTCCATACCTTTTTCACTCACCTAAACCTCCAAAATTGTCGATATCATGTGAAAAAGGGTATCTAACATGGTTTTTAATTATGTTTTTGTGTTTTCTATTTGATCTAGATTTTGTTCATACAGCTGCGGAAACTTGCCACTTTCCGCAGCTGCTGCAACTTTCCGCAGCTATTTTGTGGAAATCTATGCTACAGGTGTCTACGAAGGAAATGAGCCACATGGGCAGGCTAGGAATGACGAGGACATGGTTCGTGTCCTATTGGTTCAAGTAAAATCGTCAAAGAAAGCCGCGGTCAAAGCCATCCACGTGGAAGTCAACTATGGAGTTCTATGTCGGCTGGACTCCGTTTCGTGGCATATAAACATCCATACGGCCGTTTCTAAGCTTGCGGAGGTTAATTGACATCTGTGCAAAGTTCTGGAGTTGAATTCAAGCACCCACCTTCCATAGATCCGTTTTCCAACATGTCCATACTCCTATATCCGTGGCCTTAGTGGTCTACGTGCTGGCTGCTATCATAAACTTCAGGAGACAGTTACAGTTTATTGCTTTATATAGAGCGTTTGCATACGCACGTAGAGTTAGTGGTTGAGTTGTTAGTTGATAGTTGATGTGCGTACTCTGTTATGTTAGCTTTGTAGTGATTACGCTGCCTTGAGCCGTAATACTACCAGTCTGTAATGAACTACTTTTTAATGTGAAAAGACTCTGTTTTCAACTTAATTCGTGTTTGAAGATCGTACCAAAGCTGTGTAGAGGGCCCCTGCTCAGCCGAGGTTCTGTGTATTAATGTATATATATTTCATTTCATTTCTTTCAAAAGTCATTGTATCATAATCCATTACATGTTCATATTTCATAGTTGCATCATTTCTGTTTATACATTTCTATAATTTCCATTGCATTCTTGTCTTTCATGTTTTTATGATTTTCAATCACTGATCAGTTTTCTTGTGCAGGTTTTAGGTAGACAGCCCGGGGCATTTTCATAGTATTTTGGCTAATGATATGAGACTAACATTATTCTGCTGCTAGTTTCCTTTTCATAGCATTTGTTTAACTTCAGTCTTGCTTTGTACATTTCAGTTTTGTTTATCTGATTCAGTAGTTAAATTTAAATATATTAAGCTGCTCATAGTGTCTTCAGTTACCTCCGAAATCCACAGCTGGACTGATGGTGAGGGACTGCATGATGAAATGTGTAGTTTAGTATTAGTTTCTTTTATGCAAAATTAGATATATTAAGCTGCTCATAGCGTCTTCAGTTACCTCCGAAAGCCACAGCTGGACTGATGGTGAGGGGCTGCATTATGAAATGTGTAGTTTAGTATTAGTTTCTTTTCTACATAGATATATTAAATCATGTATGACATCTTCAGTTGCCTCCGAAAGCCACAGCTGGACTGATGGTGAGGGATTGAATCATGAGTGTATGGTTTAGTATTAGTTTACTTTTTGCAAATTAAATATCAGTTACACAAGTTGTTTATGATTACTTCCGAAAATCATAGCTGGTCTAATGATGAAGGGTCAGGAAATGAATTGATGTAATCTGATTTAGATTTATTTTGTTGCAATTTTGAATTTCCTTAAGCATAGTTCTTTTGTGTTTAGTTGGCAGCAAGAATAGTTTAGTTTTCATGTTCACTAGTTTCCTGCTTTGATTCATTAGATTAGCAAGACCTTTCATTTCAAATACCAGACACTTTTACTTTCTTTTTAAGTTTTGTCATTGTAATTTCAATTTTGTTTTTAAAATTCTTTTGAAGTTTGGAAAATCATTAGAAAGACATTGTTGTCTTGAATATTTGTCTCCATACTTGTCTTTTAGAATTTCACAAAAATCCAAAAACGACAAAAAAATAAGAGATAGGTTATCTTGCACATATAGTGCGCCACACTTCGTCAGCTTACGAATCCCGGATTGACAAATTAAATGTAGCAATTTAGGACACACTAAATCGACCAAAACGCAGTTTCTTATGCTCCTTGACCAATTGAAAACGTGTTATCATCTGGTCTTAACGGATTTAACATTGAAACGTCGAACGCAGAGCAAATTTTTATGATGTCTGGTAATATTCCGAATCCTCAACCTCAAGGCAGTCAATTACCACCTGGGGGGCAACCTCAAGGAAGTCAGTTACCGCCTGGGGGGCAACCTCAGGGAAGTCAATTACCGCCTAGAGGGCAACCTTCAAGTAGTCAATTACCACCTGGGGCACAACCTCAAGGTAGCTTTTTCCCAGGACAAACTGTGGAATCATATTATTTTGGGGGACAACCCCAAGGATAGTACATACCTCAGGGTTAACAACCTCAAGGACAGTACATACCTCAAGGTCAACCCCAAGCACAATATGCTCCTCAGGGTCCTTATCAACCCTAGCCTCAGTACGCGCCTCAGGGTTATCAACCTCAAGGTCAGTACCCAATTCAAGGTTTCCAACAGCCTTCTAGTCAACCATCTATTCAAGGAGCCAGAAATGTACCACTTAATTATCAACCCTATGTTCAACCAGGTTATGGTCCTTACGTTCAAACTTCTACGGGACAATACCCTGGAATGATGGTGTGGGATCCCTCCCAATATAAACAGCCTTTGCAGCCTAATGTGCAGTTGCCTTATCAACCTGGACAGCCTTTGGTTTCTGGTCCAACCCAACAACCTGTTCAGCCAGCTATTCAAACTCCTGCACCTAGTTCAGTTCAACAGACTGGGCCTAGTACACCTTAGACTCCGCCTCAAACTGCTGCAACTGCTGCAACATCTGTTCAACTTGTCACACCTGTTTCAGGAATATATGTAGTTCCGACTTCTTCTATCCCTGTATCCGTGCAAATCCCTCAAGTCTCTGTACCTCAATCAGTATCTTCCATTCAGACTACAGTTCAGATGCCTGCAGGACAAGATGGTACAAGTACAGTTGTTACAAGTCAACCTCAATTTACATATCAACCGTACCAGGGACAGCCGCAATTCGGTCCCTATGTACAGAATCCAAACTATCAGTATCAACCGTACCCTGGTTATACTTATCAACAACCTCAGTATGGTCCGGTTCATCCTGGTTTTCCGGGAGGTTACACAATACCTAATGCAAATCCGATTCCTAGTTATCCTGGGTATCCGCCTCCTGGATCTGCTTTGGCTTCTCAAGGTTTTCGTGACCCTAACCGTCAATTACCATTTATCGCAACTTTGGACTTACCTGATTTGACGCGCCTTACGAATGATCCCATTTTTTATTATCAAAACTGGTCGCCAATGCCTCATAAGTTGCCCAGTGATATACCAAAATTCGAAGGTAAGTCAGGAGAGGATCCATCGAATCATGTTATGACTTATCACCTTTGGTGTGCATCTAATTCAATCATTGATGATTCGATTCGTTTACGTCTTTTCCAAAGAAATCTCATAGGTTTTGCAGCCAAATGGTACATTGAGTTGCCACGAGGCTCGTTTCATAACTTTAGTCAGTTAGCAACTGATTTCTTGACTCATTTTCAGTTGCCTGTCAGATACGAAAATGGCACGGAATTATTAACTTCGCTAAAACAATCTACGTCCACGTATATTTCTGATCATATTCATGAATGGCGACGTAGGAGGCGTTTGGTGAAAGTTTATATTCCGGATCAAATTTTGGTAGAATGGTTTGTTAAATCATTGTTACCCAAGATCACTGAAGATGTAGCTAAGGCTGGTGTTGTTACTGAAGAGCAAGTAATTGCCCAAGCTCAGTACCTTGACCTCGTATATACACAGTCAGGTACTTTACATGAGAAAATTCCCGATCTTCCAAAGCAAGGTCAAATAGCAGTAGCTCCTTCAGGGTCTCATGCCGCTGACGGTATGATTGGTACAATCAATTCTAAAAGCAAGAAGAAATCTTCAAAGAATTCTTCTCCTATTATAACTTTACCAGATTCCTCGAAAGGAGAATCTTCCCCCAAAGTTTCTACAGATATTCATGTCGTAGAGACATCTACGACCAAATCTAAATCCAGTGGTAAAAAGAAAGGGAAGAATAAAAACAAAAATAATTCGAAAGAGAAAACTGATAAAGATGAATCCAATGACGAAAAACGTAAACCTCGCTATCCTTGTTTCATTTGTGAACAGGATCATTTCATGAAAGAATGTCCATATCGAGCCGAAGTTATGAAATTCGTTAAAGGATCGCAACAACCTGCTGTCTTGAAGGATCCTTTTCCAATTCAAGATAGTAAGATGATTGGTTCTTCCTCGACTACTTTAGAAGAGCCTATTATGATGATGTCTCATGTAAGGGTTGCGACGCGATCGCAAGATTACGGTTCTAAGAATCCCGTTGATGGTAAAGAAGCATAATCTTCTAATGCAAACGCATCAACTACACCTCCTCCTGTTTCTGGTCCGCTACAGATCGAGAAACAAAATCCAGACTTAATAATCAAACCGCCTGCTAAAGGTGTTCTTCGTAAATCAGCTTTCAATCCACATGCGAGAGCTGCTCATAATTACAACATTGTTGAAGACTTAGCTGTTTCTCCTTCAGCAATGTCGGCTTTGGAAGTGCTGCAATCGTGTCCAGCACAGCGTAAATTATTATTGTCTGCCATAGGAGCTGTCGATGTTCAGGATTCTAACCTTATAATCTTCGATTTAGAAAATAGTACACCTTACCTACCTCACCAAATGGCTTTCCAGATTCTAGTATTAGTCAAAAACAGACCAATCTTTCGGACTGTGATTGATGAGGGAGTTTCAACGTGTATTATGTTGATTCAGTGTTGGAAATCGCTTGGTTCTCCTACACTTAACCAATCTCCGACAATTCTAAAGGCTTTTGATGGTTGAGGTTTTCAACCTTTTGGTATTTTGCAGGATTTACCCATAGGGGTCGAAGGTAAAATCGTTAATCTAGATGTGGAAGTGGTTGATGCCCCTCTAGATTACAACCTTCTTCTGGGTCATAGTTGGTCCTATGCTATGACTGCTGTTGTTTCTTCGGTCTTTCGACTCATAAAATTTCCATATCAAGGAAAGATCGTGACAATAGATCAGTTAACTTATTTCTCGTCCGACCCAGCCTCTACAGAAACAATCTAGCATGTTGGTAAAACGACTATCCCTTATAAGGATGTTGGAGTGGGTTTGATTAAAGATTCTGGTTTGCTAGGAACTTTTTCCTTTCCTCCTCCTAACGTATCGCCTTCTACTACAAATATTCACATGATTTCGTCAGACACTGTTATGTTTGATGATCCTTGGATCGTACCTTCCGAATCCGAGATTGATTCATTTGATGGCATGATGCCTTTGAGTCCATTTGAAATTGCGTATCAGGCTGTACAGTCACTTTCCAACCCCTCTTCAACCGAAACTGATCCAATGAATGGGATCCATGAGGAATCACTTTCTATATCTAGTTCAGTTACAACGACATTTCCTGAACTTGTTCATACAGATGAGCAAATTCGTGAGTTTTTGTCTGTTGATGATTTACCATGGGAAGATATACATCATCGATCTTCATTTTTACCTGAGTTAGATCATTTTGAAGATGATTTCGCTTCAATTTTTACTGCTGAATATGTTAAAGAACCGCAGAATCCTTTGAAAAATATTGATTCTGAGTTAAATTTGGAAAATATATCTCGAACGGTTCCCATTGACATTTCAGTAAAACCAGGAATAATTGAAAACATTCATATAGGTGCTTGTTGTACTGAAGATGAAATTAAAGCTTATAAAGCCCTATTTCAAGAATTCCGTGATGTGTTTGCCTGGTCCTATGAAGAAATTCCATGAATTGATCCGTCAATTGTTGTACATGAAATTAAGACTTACCCAGATGCTAAACCTGTTCGTCAACGCTTACGTCAAATTCATCCTAGAAAAGCTGCTGCTATTAAAGCAGAAGTTGAAAAATTACTTCGTGCAGGATTCATTTATCCAATTCCTTTAACGGATTGGGTATCGAATATTGTTCCTGTGACTAAAAAACAAGGAACAATTAGAGTATGTATCGATTATAGGGATATTAATCGAGCGTGTCCAAAAGATAATTATCCAACTCCCTATATCGATCAAATAATCGATGATTGTGCTGGCAGTGAATTGTTTTCCTTCATGGATGGCTTTTCCGGCTACAATCTAATAAACATACTCCCTGCTGATCAATCGAAAACAACTTTTATTTGTCCGTGGGGAACGTTTTCTTACTGTAAACTACCTTTTGGATTAAAAAATGCTGGAGAAACATTCAACAGGATATGTCTTATGCATTTCATGACATTAAGCACATTTTCCAGCCATATCTCAATGATTTACCTGCTCATTCATTACGTAGGGCCGACCATCTCACTCATTTATGAGCAATTTTTATGAGATGTAGGCATTATCGAATAAGGTTGAATCCGCATAAATGTGTTTTCTGCGTAGAATCGGGTTGATTACTGGGATTTATTGTCTCGAAAGCAGGCATTCGCGTCGATCCATTGAAGGTCGAAGCCATTGTTAAATTGCCTCCTCCTTCGACTTTACGCCAACTCAAAAGTTTGCAGGGGAAAGCAAACTTTTTACGAAGGTTTATTCCTAACTATGCCGAGCTTACAAAGGGTTTTACCCGGTTGTTGAAACAGAACATTCCGTTCTTTTGGGACGAGATCGCTGATCGATCTTTTGATGCACTTAAACATGCGTTGACCCATGCACCGTTATTGCATCCTCCCAACTACAACCAAGATTACATTTTGTACCTCGCTGCTTCTCATTCCACCATTGGGATGGTACTAGTTCAGAAAGATGAATCTCACAATGAACATGTGATTTATTATCTTAGTCGGAATCTGCATCCGACTGAAATCAAATACACACATGTGGAGAAATTGGCCTTGGCAGCTGTTCAAGCTGTCCAACGTTTTAGACATTACATCTTGTTACGTAAAACCACGGTAATTTCTAATTGCAACCCTATGATGTATATTTTGACCAAAAAATTGCTAGGGGGCAAATATTCCAAATGAATAGTTATCCTGCAGGAATTTGACTTGGAATTTGAAAAATCCAAGGCAAAGAAATCTTTGGTATTTGCAGAACTGATGTGCGATTTCCCCTCTACTGATACTGAAACAGTGGCAGAAGAATCCATTGCGGACAAATCTTTGTTTCTCATCAGTACAATTGATCCATGGTATGGAGATATCATCGTTTATCTCCAAACCCAATCTTTTCGGCCTGACATCTCACGAACTCAGCGACGGAAAATACGCTTCCAATCCCAACAATACAATATCATTGGTGATACACTTTATCGTCGTGGAGCAGATTCTGTTTTCCGACGTTGTTTAACTCATGAAGAAGCTGAAAAGGTGTTAAATGACTTCCATTCTGGAGCATGTGGCGGTCATATGTCTGGGTATGCCACAGCCCAAAATATATTGCGTGCAGGTTACTTCTGGCCAACGTTGTTCAAAGATTGCATTTATGCGGTTAGGAAATGCCACAACTGTCAAATTTTTTATCGGAAAATGCGCGCGCCACCCGCTCCTCTTCACCCTATAATTGTTGTTGGTCCTTTCGCGAAATGGGGTATCGATTTTATTACATGTAACCCTCACTCGGCCGGGGGGCATGCCTATATTATCTTAGCAGTGGATTATTTTACTAAGTGGGCCGAGGCGATGCCTACATTTTCGGCTGATGGCAAGACTGCTGCAAATTTCGTATTTAATCACATAATTGCTAGGTTCGGTGTTCCTCAAGCTATTATTAAGGATCATGGAAGTCATTTTCGGAATGTCATGATGACTGAACTGACAGACCAACTTGGCTTGCGCCACAATAGTTCCACTCCATATTATCCGCAAGCCAATGGTCTGGTTGAAGCCATTAACAAAGTTTTATTCACCATGATCAAACAAAACATTGGTATTCACAAGACGAATTGGCATTCCATGTTATTTTCAGCGCTTTGGGCATATCGAACCTCAGTCAAAACATCAACGAGTTTCACTCCTTTCCAACTGGTTTACGGTTTAGAAGCTGTGTTGCCGATTGAATGAGAAATACCGTCACTAAAATTAGCCATAGAATTACTTCCAGCTACGTTTGAAGAGGAGAAACGTTTCTTGTACTTAGCTCAGTTAGATGAGAATCGACGAAATGCTGCAATAGCAAATGAAGCTCATGTTAAACGGATTAAAGCTCAGTATGATAGAAGTGTGACCCCTCGAAATTTTTTAGAAGGAGACCTAGTTTTACTTTATGATCAAGCTAACGACAAACTAGGAGCTGGGAAATTCGTGCCTATGTGGCATGGTCCTTACATTGTTAAACGAAATTTAGCAAAAGGGGCCTATGAGTTGATAGATTTTGACGGTGTCCCTTTGGATAAACCCAGAAATGGGCTCTATCTAAAGCGATATTATGCTTAAATGTGGTGTGGAGATTTTGTTAGTTTATATTTCTTTACTGTTGGTGTGTTTTAGATTAGAAAAGTGTGCCTAGTTTAGAGAGTGTGTTTTTATCACTATTCCTGCTTATCTGAGTTTTACTCTTGATATTGCAGATGTCAACGTCTCTTCAAACCTACATTGGTTTTGCTGATGGTGCTTGTCGTAGTACATGGAACATTTCTTCCACAGCCTGGGTTATCTATTCACCCTCTGACGAGTTAGTATCCATGCATGGGGTAAGCCTTGGTCAAACAATGAATAACATTGCCGAGTATAGTGCAGTGATTGAGTTATTATCTGAATCCATATCATTTGGAATTCGGAGTTTGATTGTAAGGTTGGATTCTGAACTTGTTGTATTACATCTTAACAGGGTTTATACCATTAGAAATCTAGTGTTATTACGGTTATTTTTAAGAGTTCGTCTTTTGGAATGTGAATTTGATTACATTGAATATCAGCATATTCCAAGACATTTAAATACATTAGCAGATTCAATTGCTTCTAGTATGATAAATAGACATTTGCAATAATCAAAACAGTAAATCAAACGCATTCATAACATGTACACAGATAGCCGGTAAATAGTGATATATCATAGTATAGAAGAGTTTTCAAAAAATATATACATCGTCTTCGATCATAGGTTGGAAACACCTTATGATCGGCAAAAAATGATAACTCAAAAATCAAAATATGAGTCTACAAATGATCATCCCATCACTGATGATGATCACGATAAGAAACCACTGCTCGGGCCACCCTACATAGGAACCTCCTAAAAGGTCCTGGAACACCAATCACATATCTCTGCAACCTGAGAGGAATGTCATCTATGCTCGTCTCTGGAATATCTAGAGTCAAACGCTCTAGATGATGCTCTAAATCAGTCAAAATTTCTGCTGATTGGCCTGCTGGGGCTGGGGCTGGTGCAACTGCAGCTGGTTGTTTTCTGTCATAAGGTTGGAGATGGGCTGGTCGTCGTGGGCCCACATCTGCATTCAAAATTTTTGGTTATTAGTTTTCAAGACAATAAAAAATAAAAAAATTAGGATTTAGCAAACGTTGAAAAATGATTGTACCTGAGTCATCCCACTGTTCCCCTACTGGGAGAACCATCTCTCGGTCGCCGCGGAAATCTATCCCGGCGTATGGAAAATCCTCTATCACAAAAAGTTGGCGATCCAGCCAATGAAAATATGAAGAAGGAAATCGAACAATCTCAGTACCCTCAATAGCATGACGAGCCATCAATGCGGACCAACGAACCATCCTCGGTTCTCGAAGTCGACCGGCATCAACAACAATACTCTGTGGAGCTAACATAGGGATCCTCTCTAGAGCAAAAGAAACAACGATGGATCCGTATCCAAAGTTATTCAGTTTCCCATTTTTTGCTCTGGTTAGTTGGCTTTTACATTAGCCAACACAGCTTCACACCAGTTAAAGATGGTGCCGCGAAAACAGTCCACGGCAATACACATTTGGGAACCGGTAGCTACATGAAGCGCAACACTCCCACACAGTTTGGTAACAGTAAAAGAAATAACTTTCAATTCAGGACGGATGATGTGTTTTATATCAATCCGTTTGTCCCGAGGATTTTCCTGGTCATTGCAGAATTCTAGTTGGAGACTAATGACAGACTGGCCACCTGGCCTAGTCCCAAACAAAGAAACTTGTTCGCCCCTCTTGGACAAACCAGTCAGAAAATATATATCCTCTAGCTCAATTTCGAGCCGGTGACCGCCAATAAAGAAGCACTAGTCCTGCACATTCCATCTGTTCACCAACCATGTCAGGAGTTCTACTTGTGCCCTCATGCCTGAGATGGCCCAAAATTTGTAAAAGCCACATGCTTTTAATGCCTGTTGTGTGGGCAAATGGAGTATTACGGCTTCATCCACTTCCTCGTGCTCACGTTCTCGCCAGATCAACATCTTATCAATCCTACAATGCATAAAAAGGCAAGTTAGAACAATCTTATTTGAAATTTTTTGGGAAACAAATGAGAAATGAGTGTTTTAAATCCAACCGCGCGGGTACTGCACCTACGCTTTGTAAACACTGCGTAGATACGCACGCGTACTGTGTGCCGGGTGCGAAACCCACGACTTTTTCCTTATAGGAAAAAGTCGGGGTCCGCAGGTAACGTGTGTCGCACCTGCAGACCCCGCGGGCGAACTTTTAAACCATTTTTTGCCCCAAAAATACAAACTAAAGCCTAAAAAAAAATTTAAAACGGATGAAAAACAAGATTGAGAGGTTGTGGATTACTTGGGACTGACGATTCTCGATTCCAACGGACGGATTTTCCATAATCTTCACAGGAAATTTCTTACCCAAAAGCTTTTTACTTTTCACTCTGGAACTGAACGGTAAAAATGAAATTGAAAAAGTCCCTTTTATAAGTTTTTTCGAATGGATGAATTTTTAATTTATTTATTTTTCACTTTAAAAAGGGTTTTGAAAGCATTTTTACTTATATTAAACAGGTATGTGTAATGTTTCAAGTTTTTGTGCAGAAACTGGATTTTTCAGGAAAGCTGATCATTTTTCAACAAAGAGCATACTTTTATCACTTTTTCGGACTCTTTCAAAATTTTTTTACGAAAAAACGAAACATTGGAGTCAATTTTGGTTATTTTCAAGACTCGCCAAACTCATGAAAATCCCGAGATCATTTTGCTATTTTTCATTCTTGTAAAACATATAAAAATGCCGAGTTCTTTCCGTCTTTTCCTGCTCGTAAATTAAATTGAAAGTCGGCCATAGGAGTACATTTTTATCCCTTTTTCGAACTCATTAAAACTTACTAAAAAAGTGAAATCTTGAGTCCTCTTTTAAGCCCTTTTCAGACTCTCTAAATATGAAAAGATTGCCGAGTACTTGATTATTCGAACTCGTTAAAGTAAATGAATGATCGTCCCTTCAGTATAAGTTTACCCCTTTTCCAGACTGAAATGGACTATTTACGAAAAAGGTATACGTTGACTAATTATGGTCAATAGAGTTCTCTCCCGCATTATTTTATCCTTTTTCGGGCTCGAGAGACTAAATTTACGAAAAAGTACACCCATGGAGTTTTCTTAAGTTTTTCTTTTGACTCCCTAAAACTGAAAAACACCGAGTTTCTCCTATACTGGACTCGTTAAAACTTAACAGTAAAGGACCTGTTTAATTTTCAACAGGAACGAACCACTCCTTCTTAGGGTTCGAATTTTAAACTAAGTTGGACTCATCTGAAGGATGAGCTTATAATCAAGCAAATGTTATCCTCCTCAAGCTTGTCAAAAATAAAGAGGTACTTGCCAGAAATGGTGGGGGAAAAAGAGAAAAATGGGCGTGTTTGTTGTATTTTAAATTTTTCAAAAATCCAGTCAACCACTGTTGAGCACGACACTTTTATTTACCTGGGTTGGGGAAATCCTTTGCCTAACAGTTAATCAAACCATATTGAAAGTTTTCAGCCGGTTTCTGGGTATTAGCTTTGGGTCAATTGTCACCAAACCATCTGCAGTGTCGTTATGTGTTCAAGAGGACAGTTCAAATAAACCATTCATCTGCAAAATATCTGTCATCCATTTTTGACCATCCCTGAGTCAGTCCTTGCTAATATATTTTCAAAACTTGATCTATGATTTCGTGTTGTGGGCTTGCCTACGACAGATCACTTTCTATCGACATCAGCACATTATCTAGGAAGTTGATCCAGAAATTGTCAGTACCTTGAAATCTGCATGCCTCAATGGCAGATTTCTCGCCTTCGACGACAGGTTGCATCATTGACCTTCGATCGAATGATTCCGTGACATGTTCAACTTCAGCTCATTCATTCACATTTCATGGATTGTACTGGGTACTTTGAGAGCCATTGACATTACTAGTGGTTACTCTCACACTTGTTAACAGTTCACATCATTGACTGGTAATCAAGTGGTTTCTACCATGTTCGACTTCAACACATTTATTCACATGGATAGAATCGTACTAGTTCGAGATGCGGAAATCAAGACCCTGGATCTAGTTTCCACCATCCAGGCTGCGAGGAATTTTGTTATTATACAGTAGACTATTCATTACAGATGGCTGCGCCCATGCTATGTCTACACTATTGATGTAATATTAAAATCATTCCTGTATCAGAACGATTTGAGTTAGTTTCTAGTTAGTTTTAATCTGAGTATGGGAATGCCTACCTTAGTGATGACATATATATGTATATATTTTGCATTGAATGTTTTTACAGGTTCCGACTGGGGTGTCCACAGGATGATCTTTGAAATGATAAAGTACTGCACTCTTCATATATGACAGACTTCAACTTCATCTATTCCAGACTTTGCACTTTAGGGGGAAATTTGTTACACTAAAAACTGTCATCCTGACATTTTGCTATGAGTATGAGCTCATTATTACTCATACTTCCTCCTTTTGCAAGTCTAACATATCATTTCCTCATGTCAAGCTTTCAAAATCAGAAAAAATTCCTAAAACTCCCCTAAACCTTGGTATCGCACTTTCTCTATTCATTGCCTGCGGTCCCGCACCTAAAGTTCAGCTCTCCTGCGGAACCATACCGCACGTTCTTTGTGTTATGGGTGTGGACCTCTGTAAAACTCAAAAAGGCGAGAAAGTAAAGATAAAAAGTTGATTTCAGATGAATTCTAGAATATTCTAGATGGGAATTTTCGGGAATGGATACGCTTTGAGAAGGTTCATGCATCCCTCACTTGATGGAGCTAACCCCTTGATGTAAGGAGCTAATCCCTTTGAAGGAGGATTCTATCCCATCATATTTGGAACAGAAAACCTCCTCTTTTCACTATAAAAAGATGCCTTGGGTAGCCTCAAAGAGAGTTCAAGCTTTAAGATATTTGAAGTTAAACGCTGTTGAGATTCAGACTTAGTTAACTAATACTTTCTGTGAGGTTAAATCACTCACCTCTATCCGTCTTGGTTAAAAGAGTGCAATGCTTGTCAAATTAGAAGAGATTCTTGCTTCGGACCCCAGGAGGACCTGCACGACATCAAGGCACAGGTTGTAAAGGTTTTCTTTTATTTGAAGTTAATACAAATATACTCATTTCTCTCATTAAACTGTCCATTCATGGTTTATTTCATAAATTCCTTGATCATTATGATGAGTATGGTTTATAATAATGTCTATACAGGTGCTATGTAATCTTTTTGCTTGTTTGTGACTGCAGATTCACGAGGAACGTTCTTTCAAGTGCACGGGAAGGACTTCAATGAGATCAAGCAAGCGCTGGACATAAGGTAGGTCTTACACCTATATAGCATTTTTATGAATCTTGTATGCTTAGAGAGAGATTAGTATAATTGGCAGTTTGTTGCTAGTTACTTTTAGTACTAGAGAGATTGGTCTTGTCCGCAAGACGGATTAATCTACACAACACCTACAAAACCAAAAAGCTCAAGATATCCATCAAGACATGTCAACCCAAAAATTTTCCCACCAAGGAAGTATCAGTCAAGTCTAGAATTTGGTCAAGTGACACATCTTTACTCACTACCACTTAAACTCACCCTTTTTTATTTACCACCTTCCATCTTTTTTTTTTTTTTCACCAGAGTATCCTTTTTAAATCTCTCACCACTCTATAACATATCTAAGTCAGGTTTTCCCAAACAAACACCCAACCTCACATAAAATCCAATAAAAAAGATTCTAGAGAGTGATAAACTATCTAACCATTATAAAGACAACTAGGATATGGGAATAAAAAATCATTAGCCTTTAACTACTCACCACCGAACACTAGCTCATTAATCCTCATGATAGATGAGAGAGACGCTCAAGTACAAGCATCAAGATTTGATTTTGTCGAAGTAGTACAATCATAAATACCATACTTGGGACAAAATCCAAA